>CM065806.1:165768031-166968031 GCA_033398695.1 Orobanche coerulescens | reverse complement strand
CTGCCTCATCTTCAACTCCTTCTAAGTAAAAATGTACTTCAGACTCTTGTGATCAGTAAAGATCTGACAGGTAACTCCATACAGATAGTGACGCCAGATTTTCAAACCAAACACCACGGCTGCTAGCTCCGAATCATGGGTCGGACAGTCAACTTCATAGGGTCGCAATTGTCTCGATGTATAGGCAATCACTTTCCCTTCCTGCATCAGTAAACATCCAAGGCCCTGTCTCGACGCGTCACTATACACCACGAATCCTTCCGTTCCTTTTGGTAGAACCAAAATAGGTGTTGAAATCAATCGACTCTTGAGTTCATCAAAATGTTGCTGACATGCCTCTGACCACAAATACTTCTTATCCTTCCTCAACAGGTTAGTCATCGATTGAACAATCTTGGTAAAACCTTCTACAAACCGTCGGTAATAACCTACTAGACCCAGGAAACTGCGAACTTCCTTCACGTTCTTCGGAGGTAGCGAGTCTCATATAGTTTCTGTATTCCGTGGGTCTACTCTCACCTCATCGGCTGATATCACATGCCCAAGAAAGATAACCTCAGGCATCCAGAACTCACATTTGGAAAACTTCCCATAAAGCTGTTCCCGCCTCAACGCATCGAGAACTTGATGGAGATGACGTTCATGCTCTTCATGGTCATGAGAGTAAATCAGAATGTCATCAATAAAAATGACTACAAAGCGATCCAGATAATTAATAAAAACCCGATTCATCAACTCCATAAATATCGTCGGTGCATTAGTCAGTCCAAAAGGCATCACTACGAACTTATAATGCCCATAGCGAGTACGAAATGTAGTCTTCGAAATGTCAGACTCTGGAATCCTCAGTTGATGGTACCTGGATCTCAAGTCGATTTTAGAAAACACAGGTGATGGATATTTCTTCTTGATGGTTACCCTGTTCAGCTCACGGTAATCAATACACAAATGCAGAGATATGTCTTTCTTCCATACAAATAGCACTGGTGCTCCCCAAGGGGACACACTAGGTCGAATATAGCCCTTTTCAGTTAACTCCTCAAGCTAGTTCTTCAACTCCTGCATCTCGGTCGGAGCCATATGATACAGTGCTTTCGAAAGCAGGGACGTACCTGGATCTAATTCAATAGTAAACTCTACCTCTCGATGTGGAGGTGAGCCTGGCAACTCATCTAGAAATACATCTGGGTAGTCTTGGATCACCTGAATATCGGCCAATTCAACTGGTCGACCTGTTGTTTTGGTCATGTAACACCAATAACCAATACACCCTTGATCAATCACTTTCACTGCTTTCATAGATGATGACTCTCCCGGAACGGCTGGGATTGTCACCCTGAAAAATACACTCAACACCATAGTTAGATGTGACAGTCACTATCCGCTTGCGGACGCTAAGTATGGCATCATGACGATCCATCCAATCGATACCCAAGATTACATCATTTTTAGGTAAATCAACCACAATTGAGTTTGACAACCACTCACAGTCGTTCATGCAAATTGGATATTTCTGCACTTAACGATTCCCAGCAATTCTTATACTATCGAGTAGACAAATTACATAAGGTTCACAATTAATAACATAATCTAATTGCAAACGACTCAAAGAAGTAGCAGATAAAAAGGAGTGTGAAGCACCAGTATCAAAAAGAACACAGACGGGCTGAGATCAGATCTCAAGAGTACCTGCAATCATACTGGCTTCGGGTTCTTCAGCCTTCTTCATCTCGTAAATCCTAGGTTTCGCAGTTCCGGCACCAGATGTACCAGCTTGGTTTCCACGGCCCATCCCTCTGTTTGCCCCGTTAGTCTGATAAGAAGCGGACGGAGGTACACGGTCCTAGACAGAAGACTAAACTGGAGCATGAGATGCTACTGGATCACGTCCCAGTCCATTCCCGCAATAACGAGCACGATGCCCATTCTTCCCACAAGTATGGCATGCGATGGCCGGCTTCGGGGGATGGCTTCGATGCCATAGGTGGTCGTTCAGAAGGGTTCGGAAATGAATAGGGCTTCCTTAATGTCCCCCGGTTACTGTCAGTCTGGTTCTGGTTCCTGAATCTCTTGTTATTGGACTGTGGTTGCTTCTTGGAAATTTCCTTTGCGGTAAGTTCGTATTCCAGAGCTTTCTCGATGAACTCTGGTAGGGTCATACAGTGGTGATTCAACAGCTGCATTCTCATTCGGGGTTTAAGCTTCTTGAGAAAGTACTTAATCTTATCGGCCTCCGTTCGGACAATCGAAGAGGCGAAAGGAAGAAGTGCCTGAAATTTCTTGGCAACAGATAGTACAGCATCATCTTTAGACGGGTCTGGGTTAAGCAATTCTGACAACTTGGCCTCACGGAGTGGCCCTAGATAGTAACGGTCAAACATGAGGTTTTTAAATTCCTCCCAAGTATATACACCATCAGCTGGCCTCACTAAAAGCCACCAGGTGTGGGCGCCCTTGCTAAGATAGTAAGCTGCTATGGAGACGTGATTCTCTTCGGGGCAGTCCATCATCTCGAATAATTTCTCAAAGTGTTCAATTCAATGTACAATGTCAGCAGACTCAGAGGAGCCTTCAAAAGTCTGGGGTCACTGGCGAGAGATGTCGCTGATGATCCGACTCACGGGTCCACCATGCACAGGAGGTGGAGGATGAGGCCCCTATTGCTGGCCAGTAGTAGCTCTCTGCATAGCTTCCATTAATTGACCCATATGGGTCATCTGAGCCATCATACCCTGCATAACAATGTAAGGACCGAGACGCGCATTCTCGCGTCCAGTGTGGTGTGATTGGTCCCTAGAAGGCGAATCACTGCCTGCGGAACTCTGCTCCACATTCGAGCGCGTGTTGGCTCGTGGTATCGGGATTCGGCCCCTTCCGCGGCCTCCTCCCCCTCTGCCACGGCCTCTCAGATTTCTTTCCATACTAAAAGAATCAAACAATAATGATAACCATAAGTACAGTTCATGACCGTCTTTTATGACCAATCAAAATTCATGCTAAGTTAATAGCAACAAGGAACTACATAAACAGGGAACAGTGCACAATGGATTATCGACACTACAAGTGCCACAAAGAATATCATATCGACGTCGAGTCGAACAATTTCAATCACATAATCAATCCAGAATTTACCTCAAAATATCAATCAGATAAATCCTGCCACAGATCCTCAAAATAGCAAAATCAACAAAGAGATCCATTCCGATATCAATATCATGCGAGTAATTAAATCATGGCTCATAAAGTACATACCGTATTTGGCTCGTAGGGTCAGGCGCTTGCATAGGTCACATGTGACACGAAGGTCTCTTGATACTAGTCCATTTCACAACGACTCGTAAAGAGAAAATGACTCTCCGATACCATCTTCTGTAACACCCCAAAAGGCGGCTATTACAGTGTCGTGGACCACACACTGAGACCCACCAGGCGATACCAAAAATAAAGATTACATATGTATTACCTTGTGATATCAAACCACAATAAATAGTCACTACTCCGATTAGGATTTTATTAATAGTATGGCCAACGGTCTTATTATACATAGGATCCGAAATACAAGTATGAACCATATGGAGATGGAATATACTTCAAATAACAATACAATCAGACAATAGTTTTAAATGAAGCGAAATAAAGTAACATTACACAGTTTGAACATAACCGGACAACAAAAGACTTGGCCCCCCGAACTAGTATCCTTCTAACCCTTCGCCGTCACCATGCTCTTCCCGTGTCTTGCCTCTGCCTCGACCTAAAATACAACACAAGTATTTCGCCCAAACCACAGGGTTAGACATACATGATAAATGATTCTCCAGACATTATGCAATTCACATATATTAGATCTAAAAAAAACAACCCGACTATTGGACATACCCCTCGGGCGTATGAACAATCAGTCACAAACTGTCGAACATATCCAATCATACATGGACTATGAACGATCAAACAATATGGCTCAACATGGACATCACAGTACGCCCGATCCGAAAATCTGTCCGTGTATATGTCTACCCCGTATACAGAATCCAGAATATACGTGTGACAATGTACCTAATTAGCCTCACGAACTACGTCTCGTGTGCACAGTCCTAAACAGAAACATCCACGTATGACTATATATGTGCCTGGTTAAAAATCCTACACAATAACCAATCGGCACGCAGATATGATTCCAGATATGTCACGATATAACATGACAACAAATTCAACAAATTACATATCCGATTAAGGATCAAGAACTCACTGAAGTGACAATAAGGATCAACGAGATCAACGATTCAAAGTCACGAACATGGGAATGCAATCCCATGATGAAAAACGGAACATCATCAAGAACAATATCGAACTACGAATCACAGATTCATAAGTGTTTCATATACACGAAATGTATAACCATCACAAGAATTCAATCATCATTATAACCAAGCAAGATAACTTGCATCAATACGGAGACGAGAATAATCCTCCCTTGTTGAACGAACGGACGGTCCTCGACTAATATCGATTACTCGAACAATCGACCTTGAATGAAATACATTTCACTCAGTAACACATCCATATAATCATCGATATTGAATTCAGTGAGACGATACCCTAAATTCAATTTGAATAGTTCACTATCTCAAGATATCAAAATTCTATTCCAAGAACTCTATTTACCTCATTCATTCTTATTATCGGTTTACAAGATATTCTCAAATACTCGCATGATTTTGTATGAATAAGAATTTATCAAGAACATGTTAAATAATCATTTATGTTCGTTCATATCATCTTATATCCTTTAACTTTCCAAGAACATCACCAATGATCAACATTATCTTCCTAAGAACATTATCAACTTATTATGATGTTCGATATATTCCTAAGGCATCAAATCGACCGATTATCATGAACATATAAGAGTTTGGTTGTCTTCAACAATATCTTTTATCATCTTACAAAGGCTTGGCTAAGCCAAAAACAGAAATGAAGTTGAAGTGCAGGTTCAAGAACAACATTCTAATTTCTAACATTCATCAAGGTGTTCTAATAAATTTTATGTCAACAATTCCATTGATTACACTTAACTATGATGAAACTAAGGATTATTATTATCTTAATGATATTAATAATCTAGCAAGAAGAGTATAATTCTATTAAACATGATCATTACCATTAAAACATCAAGAACACCTCATTCCAAACCCTTAATCATCATATTCATCAATAAGTGTTAAAAAGCTTAACTATAAACATGGTTCACTTGATTAATTCAACACTAGGTGTAGTATACTATATCACTAACATCATAACTATGAAAATATAGAGTAAAATCGTACAACATACCTTCAGAAACAAAGAACAACCACCAAGAACACAAGAACACACTCCAAGCTACAAGAACAACTCTAAACTTCCAATCAACAAGCTCCAATCCAAGATGCAAAGCTCAAACACAAGTTGGAAGGGTGTAAAAACGGTCTAGTGAGGCAGAGGAACGATTATTGGAGAGAAAAATCGCAGTTTGGACGTGCAAATGAAAGACACAAACTGTCTTTTTATAAACTGCACAGCTCGTTACGTACGTTATCGCATGAAGATAACGTACGTTAACTCCTTTACATACGCTACACCGAAAGTGTTACGTACGTAATCTACCTCCAGATGTTACTGTCTCAAGATACTAACATCATTACGTACGTTATGGGCCACAGCATTACGTACGTAATGTATGTCAACCTGGCTGCCTCGAAAAGACCATTTATCCGGATCATGTACAACCCCCCACGCCGAAAGTGAGATCAGATAAGATTCCAAGCATTACGTACGTATCCAGCACTCCATTACGTACGTAAAGCCAACGAAATAGCGTACGTTAGGTTAAAGCCTTAGCGTACGTTAAACACAGAAATTCTAGCCCAAAAATATAACAATCTACACAACGTCAAGGAATCAACCACAATGCGAATGATAGTCATAATCAAGTCTATTCTGATATATCCCAACATCAATAAACATTAACTGAATGTAACATGATTACAACGGTACTCAAATTATCAGAATAATACAACAATAGATAAGAAATTATTGTTGTATATTACAAGAACTGAGGTTTATGATAATAATTACTTAATTATTTCTCAAAATTATAGTATAAATCTTTTTTTAGAAGATAATTATGTATAGAGATTTATAGATATATATAATCTCACATTAAAATTAATGATATCCTACTGAAAAATACCGAAATAGCAATTACAAGAAAAATAGTTGGATTAAGGTATAAAATCCAATCACATTACACATAAAAAAACTACACATGCCTAAGATTCTCACACATGACACAGCAGATATAGAGATTAATAAGATAATGATGTATATATGTATATTTATTTATTAAATGTATATATTTTTATAATCTTGACAGGTTTCCTTTTTATATCTAGGGTTGATAATTAAAAGAGGTAATGTATCTTGTACATAAATACTTTTCAATAATAAATCTTATTTCTCAAGGATATCGTACCTTTTTCAAAAAAAAAAAAAAAAAAATCCTATAAATACATCCACATATTATCCTTCTATTTCTCTATTGTACATACAAAAACTTCAAGATTCAAAAGCTTAGCTTGTCTTACCACCACGATGTCACATTATCGCAACAATATTTTCGTACTCGTAGGTTTTCTCATCTTTGTGCTCGTTAACCCTCCATTTCCCAAAATTCTCACGGCCTCCGCCAAGTTGCTGCCGTCCGTAGCTTTTCAGTTCCAACAAGTCCGTCGCCACTTGCCTTTTCGGGAATTAATAGCATCACATGATGGTTTTAGTAAAATTGATCCAAGATATGATATTGAGAAAAGATTAGTGCCTTCTTGCCCCAATCCCCTTCATCATTCTTGAGAAAATATTCTCCATTTTGGTTAATGTATTGGGTATCAAGTATTTCAAATAGTGTTTACGTTTGATTTATATTATGATATATAGATTGTTGATTAATTAATTTTTAAGGGATTACTTTAATCGGGGATGGCTACCCCCGTTTGTGTAGCCAATTATTGATTATATTTTTAAAATGTTGAAATTTATTTTAAATTACGATATTTCCAATCACGATTCGTAAATAATTAATAAGAAAATATAGTCAAGTAAAATATACTCCCTCATATTTAAAATAATGAAATTCTAGAGTTTGGGTAGGCTTATCAAATTTTGGTTTCGAATTTTTATGACAGGAACCGAATTCGATCCGAATTGAATAATTTTGTGTTCGGTTTCATGTTAATTTTAATCGGAACCGAACATAACGCGAATCAAAATTTTTGAATCGGTTTCAAAAATATTCAGTTTTATTTTTTCGTGTCTATATGAACCTATTCACATGTTTCAATAAAAAAACTCAATACTAAATAACACTAATCCATTTAAAAGCAAAAGTTAAGTCCAATTTAAGGTTTTAAACAACAATATTTCAATATAATAGTGAAGATACAATGTCGAACGCTCTGATACAATCAAAGTGCGAAACAAATTGAAGCAGCAAAAAAGTAAGTTGAAGTTCAATAAAAAAAATTTACTTCCACAAATAGTAATAAAAGTAGGTAAATAACTAATTTCGGGGGTTTTATAATTTTTTATTGTTATTCGAACCAAATTTTTAAATTCGGGTTTGGTTCCAAAAAAATCTACTCTTCAATGCTATGAATTGGACTGAACCGAAAATCTCAGGCTGGTTCCAATAGGTTTCATGTGTTTTGGGGTAAAAAGTCTCAATTTTAACAAATGACGCATTATCCAACCCGTGCGATGCACGATCTTTGGTTGAATATCTACGTGTTTTGTACGTAATGTTGGGGCAGACGATTGAATGAGCAGATGACAGAATTTAAATGCCTTTTAGAGAAGTATGTATATTTTTTTATTGTTATTGTCCTTTTATTTTAGTCTATGTAATTAGTTATATGAAATGAAGCTTTACTAACCCGTATGTTGCTACGAGGTTGTTTTTTGTTTATTCAACCCGTGTGATGCACCAATTGTATCTAAGATTTAATAGCTAAAATTTAACCATCTTTTAATTTATACTATCATTTAAAAGTTCATTTTAATCACCTTGTGTATTAGAAGGTGCATTTGCATTGTGATGTTTATCATAATTTTTGTATTTAAATTAGTTAACTTTTGTATTTAAATTAGTTTATTTACATTAAAAGTTACAATTAAAATAGTCTCTTCATATATTTACAATTAAAAGTTACAATTAAATCTCTCTTCCACATTAAATTAAGAGGGATAATTATTATATAGTACAGATAATAAAGAGACTAATTTCAAAAATTACAGCTCATTAATGCAAAGAAAATAAGGAAACACAGTTGTACTTTTGAAAAGTCATACATACCAACCTTATTAAATGAAGAAACGAGGGGTAAAAATGAAAGAAAATGCGGCAAGATATGCAGAACTTCATTTATTTTGTAAACCATTCGAAAAGGTAGAACTTCATTATTTCAAGTATGTCCTTCGACGTAAAATTTATTTTTATATGGTAATTTACAGAGACAAATGTAGAATAATAATTATCTAGGGTTCATTCATACGGACTCATCTATCGCGGAGGAATACGGCAGTTCGAGAACTGAAATGTTTCAGTCACTCGTACCCTGATAGGACGACGAATGTACGCTCCCTGAAAACCCTGTTTAAAAAAGGACCAATATAAGCCGACGTACCGACCTTTTAGTAAAGAAGGGTTTTCTTAGACTAATAAAGTCAGACCTAGGTTCTCAGACAAGAGGATGCCGACCTCAGAGTCCTTCGATCTATAACCTCAGATAAGAGGGTGCCGACCTCGGAGGCCCCGTTGACCTGTGACCTCTGCTAAAAGAGGTTTGACCTCGAAGGTCTCTCCGACCTACGGATTTGGATAAGAATGTCCCGACCTAAGTGATCCTTTATAATATGAGCCGACCTACTAATTCATAACCAGGGTCGGGAATCGCCGGGCTTATGAAGGTCGGAACTCTCGGGAAAGGAGATCTTGGGGACTGAGAGCCCATACTCTTCAAACCCGGAAATCCAGGGATGGGAAATCGCAGCCTGAATCCCTGGATATCCGGGATCTTACCAAAAAATCAGGGAAGATCTTAGAGAATAGGCGCCTCTCCCTTCTATAAAAGGAGGAGGGGGGCTTTCCTTGAAACTAAGCATAATTCTGAGATTACAGCATATTTTAGAGAGAAAAAGCGATTTCATACATTCGGGTTTTCTTAGCTAAACTCCCGAGATTAACCCGGTTTTGGTGGCCGATCGGTTACATCAAGTGGCGCCGTCATGGGAAGTGTGACATCGAGTCACTTTGAGCCGAGACGTGGGGTCGTAATGGCGGAAGAAATGAACCGGAAGAAAATAGGGAGTTGATACCCGAAATTTAGAAGAGGAACTAGCGGTGCGGGTGGAGAATCGACTCTGGAAAAAACACCCGTCACCCCGGTAGAAGAAGCTGCACCCAGCACAATCACACTGATGAAGGAAGCCTTAGCCGACATAATCGCCAATGCGATCCAGAAGAGTCGGGAGGTCGAAAAGCAAAGAATACCACGAAAAGTAATACCCATCCTTTCGGATGGGCCGGAGGAAATTGATCAGCAGGAAGATCATGGGGAGAGTTATCCAAGAATATGGGAGCGATCTAGACAGGAAAAAACGCTGGATCCCTTAATATCCTATATGCAAGACGAGTTGGAGGAGTTGCGACAGAGGGTTGCGGGGAAGGACACGGAGAGTCATCCAGGCCATCCCTTCTCGGAAGGCATACTACAGGCCGAGCTCCCATATGGGTTTAGGGCTGTCACCTTCACCTACGATGGACTCTCAGATCCTACCCGACATTTATACCGATTCGAAAACATGGCCGTACTACACCGATATTCGGATGCCGTGAGTTGCAGAGAATTCCTGGCTACGCTGACGGAGTCAGCACAGGATTGGTTCCACCAGATACCCCCTGGGTCAATCACCAGCTTCAAAACTTTCAGCTCAGCATTCTTGACTCACTATGCAAGCGCCACGGCACACCAAAAGACCTTCATGTCCTTGTTCAGTATCAAGCAGTACCCCGGAGAAGCGCTGAGAGCTTATGTGACCCGATTTGCAAAGGCATGTCTGGAGGTACCCTCGTCGTCTAAAGAGGTAAAAACCAGTGCCTTGACGCAGGGACTAAGTCCTGGACTGGTACGCACCTCATTGGCTAAAAAACCGGCCAGAACATATGACGAGGTCTTAGCCCGATGTTCGAAATACATTAATGTTGAAGAAACCAAAAAGGATATGGAAGAATTGCAAAAAAGCCCGAAGATGGGGAAAGGGGATCTAGCAGATTGGTACGGCGCGAGGAATATACCTTTCAAGGAAATTTTCCTCGGGAGGAAATGCCGCGTGGAAAGATAGACCGGAACACAAACCGAAGGAAGAGCGATACCGTTCTAAGGCGACCAAGATTTGACCAATACAACCCATTAACAATGAGGAGAGCTCACGTTTTGGAAGCAGTTGAAGGTAAGATGAATAGGGTTATCGAGTGGCCTGCATATCGTTCTAATGGGCCCACCCAGCCGAAATCCGAGCTTTATAGTCGATTCCACAATGATTATGGGCATAAAACAGATGAGTGCAAGCACCTTAAAAACGAGATTGAGAGGCTGGTCCGAGCGGGACATCTAATGGAGTTCACATATCAGCAGAGGAATGGAGGTCGGAGGCAACCACCCATGCCCCAAGGGGTGACGGGGATGAAAAGAGAAGCCCCTAGGGGACCCGCTGCTCCCCCAGCTAAGAAAGGAGTTATCCACATGATATCAGGAGGACCAACCGACAAAAATTCTAATCAGGCTAGGAAAGCTCACGCGCGAAAGTCTAGGTGTCATCAGTTCGAAGAGGTCGCCTCTGTAGGCAGCGGGCCTATCATTCAGTTCGGCCCTGCAGATTATAGTGGGATACATGCACCCCATAATGACGCGCTGGTCATCACCGCGGAGATCGCTAGTTATGATGTGCAAAGAGTATTTATCGATACAGGAAGCACGGTGTACATCTTATTCTATGATTGTTTCAAAGAGATGAACCTGGAGGTGTACTTAAAGAAACTAGATACCGCACTTTATGGGTTCTGCATGACTGAGGTGCAACCGGTTGGAGAAGTGGTGTTTCCGGTAGCACTAGGTCGGATACCTCATCGGAAGGTCAAGACGCTCAGGTTTTTAGCGGTGGACACCAAATCGGCCTATAACGCCATTCTAGGGCGACCGGGACTCAACAAGTTCGAAGCAGTGGCATCTACCGCGCACATGAAAGTAAAATTCCCCGTAGGAGGCGAGGTAGGGGAAGTAGCCGGGGATCAGTTTGTGTCTCGATCTTGTTACCAGACAACGGTAAAACAGGGAGTGTAGCGCGGTAAGAGGATGTCCGAGCTAGGAGGCCCGGATCCAGAGTTTAAGAAGAATAAACAATCAAAGGCGCCCGAAGAAGCCGAGGAAGAAGGCGTCAAGCCCAATGAGGAGTTGCTAGAAATAGAATTGGTTCCACGAAAGCCAGAAAGAAAAACTCGCGTGGGAATTCGGTTAGACGATGGGATAAAGGAAAGCCTTATCTGGATGCTAAGGAGATTTGTGGACATTTTCGTATTCGCAGCCGAGGATCTGGTGGGAATCAGCCCAACAGTTGCCGAACACAGGTTAAACATCGACCCAACCATAAGACCAGTAAAGCAAAAGAGGAGGCATTTTGGGCTGGAGATGGATGGGATCATTGGGGAAGAAGTTGACAAGCTCCTCCGAGCTGGACACATAACGGAGATCCAGTTTCCGGAGTGGCTATCCAGGTGGGAAAAGGCCAGGGGAAGTGGAGGATGTGCATGGACTTCCGAGATCTAAATAAAGCATGTCCAAAGGATCACTACCCATTACCCCGCATAGATCAGCTGGTGGATTCAACCTCGGGGTGCGAGTTGCTCAGTATGATGGATGCTTCTCAGGGATATCATCAGATTCCTCTCGCACTCGAGGACAGAAAGAGGGTTAGTTTTGTGGTATCAAAAGGAACTTTTTGTTATGTACGCATGCCTTTTGGGTTAAAAAATGCAGGAGCCACATATCAAAGGATGGTTGACAGAATCTTTAGATCCCAAATCGGCAGAAACATGGAAGTGTACGTGGATGATATGCTAGTAAAAAGCGTGAAGGCAAGAGAGCATATCAGAGACCTAGAGGAGACGTTCGAAAACCTGCGCACGTACGGAATGAAGCTCAACCCATCAAAGTGTTCTTTTGGAGTAAAATCGGGAAAAATCCTGGGATATGTAGTCACAGAGCAAGGAATCGAGGTTAACCCGGAAAAGGTCAAGGCAGTGCTGCAAATGAATCCACCAAAAAATATCAAGGATATCCAGATACTAACAGGAAGAATAGTGGGGCTGAGCCGGTTCATATCACGCGCAGCCGAGAAGGGATTCCCATTTTTTAAACTCTTAAGAAAAGGGAACAAGTTCAAATGGACCCCCGAAGTGCAAACAGCATTCGGAAAATTAAAAGAATATTTGGTCGAGCTGCCCCTGCTCACCAAACCAGTACCAGCAGAAGAGCTCGTACTCTACTTATCTGTGGGAGAGGAGGCGGTTAGCTCGGTCTTGCTAAGAGAAGAAATGAGTAAGCAAAAACCCATTTATTATAAAAGCCGAATTTTACAAGGAGCAGAACGGAATTACTCCGAGCTAGAGAAGGGAGCACTATCGTTAGTTATTACAGCCCGGCGATTGAGGCCGTATTTCCTAGCCCACCGAATAAAGCTGCGAACCAACTTGCCCTTAAGAGAAATATTAGGGTGACCTAATGCGTCAGGTCGCCTGGTGAAGTGGGCGGTAGAGATGGTGGAATACGACATGGAGTATGAGCCGAAAACGGCAATTAAAGCTCAGGCCCTAGCGGACTTCATCCAAGAGGGGGCCATGCCATCACCACCAGAGGGACAGTGGCTATTACATGTGGATGGATCGGCAACAACCAGTGGCTCTGGGGCAGGGATAGTTTTTACTACCCCGGAGGGCGAGCAATTAGAGTATGCCATAAAATTCGATTTCAAAGCATCTAACAACGAGGCAGAGTATGAAGCCCTGGTTAAGGGAATGCAGCTGGGGATAGACTTGGGCGCGCGGCGACTCATTACTTATTCTGATTCTCCGCTGATCACGCAGCAAGTAGGAGGAAAATTTGAGATAAATGAGGATCGGATGAAGAAGTATGTTGAGAAAGTGAGAGAGGCTGCCAAAAAACTAGGGGAATGGAAGTTGATCTATATCCCTAGGGCAGAAAATGTAAAAGCTGATTACTTGGCAAAAATGGGAAGCTCCTTAGTGGATTGCCGCTCACGGACAGTAACGATTTTGGGAGAAGCCCGGAGTAGCATCATGAAATAGGTGATGGAGGTGAACGAGATGGCGGACTGGCGAACTCTTTTGTTGGCATACCTAAGAATGGCAGAACTACCCAATGAAAGGCAAGAAATAATGAAAATTGTACGAAGAGCAGCGAAGTTCTGTTGCATTAACGATGAACTATACAAGAGATCCTACCTCGGTCCATACCAA
Organism: Orobanche coerulescens; assembly: GCA_033398695.1. Taxonomy (NCBI): domain Eukaryota; kingdom Viridiplantae; phylum Streptophyta; class Magnoliopsida; order Lamiales; family Orobanchaceae; genus Orobanche; species Orobanche coerulescens. The sequence continues at coordinate 166,954,404 of CM065806.1, read as the reverse complement.
CGGTGCGTTCCGGAAGAAGAAGGGCGGGGTATACTGGAAGAAATCCATGAAGGGTGCTGCGGTGATCATACCAAAGGAAGGGCGCTAATTAGCAAAACACTAAGAGCTGGTTTTTTCTGGCCGACCATGAGCAAGAAAGCAGTGGAGATGGTTAAGCGATGCCAAAAATGTCAAATGCACGCACCCTTAATTCACATCCCAGCTGAAGATATGATTACCATGAGAGCACCCTGTCCTTCCGGTAAATGGGGAATCGATATCATGGGGCAGTTTACACCTGGCTCGGGAGGAAGGAAGTTTTTAGTAGTAGCCATAGACTACTTCAGCAAGTGGGTAGAGGCCGAGCCCGTGGCCACCATAACCGAGCAAAGAATCATAAGTTTTCTGTTTAACAACATTTGCTGCAGGTACGTAGCACCCCAGATACTTATCTCAGACAATGGAACTCAATTCAATGGGAAAAGAACCCAGTCCTGGTGCGAGGGCATGCATATCAAGCAAAGGTTCGCTGCGGTTGCTCACCCGCAGACAGATGGGCAAGTGGAGGTAACTAACAGAACAATCTTGCAAGGGATTAAAACCCGCTTAGACAAAGCTGGAGGATGATGGGTGGATGAGATTAGCTCGGTACTATGGTCATACAAGACCACACCTATATCTTCAATGGGGGAAACACCCTTCAGTATGGTATACAAGTCCGAAGCCGTCATCCCGGAAAAAGTCGGAGAAATGTCCCATCGGGTTCGATGGTTCAATGAGGTGGAAAACGAGGAAATAATGAAGGAGGCATTAGATACCATAGAAGAAAGAAGAGAAGCGGCCGCAGCACGAACTGAAAGATACAAAAGCCTGACAAAAGCAGCTCACGACAAAAGAGTCAGGAAGAGACAGTTCTAATTCGGTGATTTGGTTCTTAGGCGGGCTGACGCCCTTAGAAAAATAGGAAAACTGGAGCCGAACTGGGAGGGCCCTTACAAGGTAATCCGAATTTATGAAGGGGGAGCTTATGAGCTCGAGGATATGGAAGGACACCCCATCAAAAGACCTTGGAACATATGTCACTTAAAAAATTATTTTGTATGAAGAGGTGTGGAGAAAAGCTTGTGATGTTTTAATAAAAGTCTATTACAAAAAAAAAATCTCTCTGAAAGTGTTGATCCAGTAAAACTAGAAATGACATCTGATCAGGTGAAATGCCTTCAGTTTCAAATAAGGGTGAACCGCCCTGTGACATCTGATCAGGTGAAATGCCTTCAGATCCGAATAAGGGTGAACCGCCCTGTGACATCTGATCAGGTGAAATGCCTTCAGATCCGAATAAGGGTGAACCGCCCTGTGACATCTGATCAGGTGAAATGCCTTCAGATCCGAATAAGGGTGAACCGCCCTGTGACATCTGATCAGGTGAAATGCCTTCAGATCCGAATAAGTGTGAACCGCCCTGTGACATCTGATCAAGTGAAATGCCTTCAGATCCGTTTAAAGGAGAATCGCCCTTCAAATCTATGATTAAGGGAAATACCCTTGATTTCAGGTAAATCGCCCCGATATATAGATAGCCTCAGGCGTATAGTACAAGCCGACCTATAAAAAGGAGGGATCCTGTCCAGACTAGCCCACCCGAAAGAGTTGGAAATATCCGAGCAACCTTAAACTCCCAAAATTTATCTAAAATACCCAACCTATACTAAAGATCGGTGAAAAGGTTAGGTTAAATCAACCTAAAAACCACCAAGCCATTACAAACTTGTAAGATCGAAGTGGTCGGGTTCTATTTAAGATGTTGCAAGATTTAAAATAGTCTGAGCTATACTAGAAAAGGTCGGGTTATATTTGGAAGTAGTCATATTGATTCAAACAGTTCAGATATATCAAGGTTACAATCGATGCCGAGCTATATTAACTTGAATTAGCAGAGATAAGCTATGAAGCAAAGCATATCACTATCGTACAAATCCAAAATGTATTCAACTCAAAAAAGACTTTTCATTAAAAATAGCTGTGCCAGTACAATGAACAAAAAAAATATATACATAAAACTAATAAAGACTAAACTACAGGCTCTGAAGATGGAGGGGGCGACGAAGAAGAAGCATCAAGGTCAGTCCCAGTCACCTCGGGATTAGGAGTGCTGGCCTTAACAGGCGATTTAGGAGGGATAGAAGGCAGCTCCAAATCCAGGCCAGATTCCTTTATAGACTCCCCAAGGGCGTCCTCCCACCAGGCTGCCTCAGGAGATTCTTCCACGTCCCCAGACCAACCCGAAGGGACGGGAGCCCCGTTCAATGCAGCATCCTGGTCCAGCTCGCCCATAAAGCCCAAAGCAGCTAGTTGGTCACGAGCGCAAGTTAGAGCAAAATCGAAATATTGCGTCGCGGCAGGAGCCATCTTGACCAGATAAGCGGTAGAATTGTGATACCGGGCTAGGAGGGCAGAACGGTAGGCCCCCAGAAAAGAGTGACCAACGTCACTGGTCAGAAATCGACGTCGGCCATCCATCACTCCGCACTCAAAAGATGATCCCTCGGATCTAGCCTCGGCTAGTCGAGCTTTCAGCTGGGCAACCCTCTCTAATTCTGCTTTAGCCTGAGCTTCGAGTTGGGCGACCTTCTCCAATTCCGCCTTAGCATGGGCCTCGAGCTTGGCAATCTTCTCAGATTCGGCCTTAGCTTCCGACAACTGAGCCTCGAGCTGGCCCACCTTCTCCGATTTAGCCTGAGACAGGGCCTTCAAAACTTTCAACTCTTGGTTCAGCTGAACGTTGGCCATCTGAGCCCGTTCCAAAACCGCCTCCCGCTCAAAGCTTTTCTTAAGGGCAACATCTTAGCGATATTCCCTCTCCTGAAGCTGAGCCGAGAGATCAGACTTAGCCTCCAGGGCGGCCGCCAGATCGACTGACATCTGGGTAAGCTGGGAGGAGGACGAAGCGCCTATCTTATGATCTTCCGCGAAGGTCACAAAGGTGGTGAAGAACTGCACAAAAAACAAACAAGTCACATTAGGACGTCAAAGGGTAATAATAAACATAAAAGTAGTAAAGAAGGGGAGGAAGGCGAAAAGAGAAATACCTTCCCAAAATACATCATCATAGCATCGAAGCGAGGGTCCTCCGCGGCATCTCGTAATGCCTGCTCATCCCTAGCCGGGATCATGGAGCTGAAATATAGAAGAAATTTCTCCCACTCCTTGCAACGGAGAAAGGTCTCCATAGCCGGACCGGGGGGACCTGCAGTCTTCGGCCGCTTGGAAGCAGGGGAGCTAGGAGAATGGGCCCTCTGGGTGACCTGAAGCTGCCATGAAGAGCTTGCAGGGCTTCGCCCGGTGGTCAAGGTAGGAGCCAGGTCGGAGGGGAGAGTCACCCCAGATTTGGGGCGAGAGGGGAGCTTCCGCTTAGTTTTTGATGATTTAGGGGATTCGTCGATTTGGGGACCTTCTCTTTCATCGGTTCAGCTGGCTTGGAGGCATCAGACTGGCAGGTCTGCATGAATCGATCTACGAAAAACAATACAAATGGTTAGTAAGATAGCCAAAAAACAAAATAACAAAGATTATACTATGGAAATAACCGATAAAACCTACCAATATCAAGGATAGCTGGGTAAGGATTCGAGTTCAGCCCACAATGGAATAGAAGATTATGAAATTGCGTCAGCTGGAAAGCATTGTAGGGAATGGCATTCCATTCCCAAACTTTCTCGACCCACCCAGCTCGGATAGAACTGCGCCTGGGAATAGGATCCTGGCTCGGAGTGGCCTGCGTCCATTCCGTGGGGAAACCCCAAGAATCAGCCGTAGGGAGCCGAAGGAAAAAGAAACGTGACCTCCAGTCCTTCACATTGGAAGGGAGGTGGGTAAAGAAATGGGCATTGTTTCGGGAAGTCAAGTAAAAGAAGCCTTTAAAACTTTTTAGCCCAAAACAAAAATAGAAAAAACCCAGGTCAGGTTCCTCGTGTCTGTAATGACACAGCACGAGAAAACCGACCATATAACGAAAAGAATTGGGAGAAAACTGGTTGAGGGGAAGATTGTATTTAACAGAGAGAGAGACAAGGAAGGGATGGAGTGGGAAGCGAACACCACTGCTCACCTGATCCACGAACCAGGTAATATGCCCCGGGGGAGGATGATCAGGGGTGTCACTAGCCTGGGGCGTGACAAATTCCCACCCCGGAGGAAGTCTAAGAAATTTTATAAAACTAGCCAGTGCGGCTGGGCTAGTCCTAGATAGAGGATGAGGAGGGAGAACTCGAGTAGCTCCTGCAAACGTTTGATATGGATCCGCTAAAAGGACGGTCACAGTTACTTCATTCATAGGGGGAGGGGAGGGGGGATCTACAATTATCAGAGGAATGCCAGAGGGAAGGCTAGAAGGGATGTCACCCAGCTCGGACCAATCTACATCACCTAGGGGCTCATCTCTAAGACAGAGGGAGGAGCCAGTAGCTCGCCCCGACCTACCCCCCGAGTCCCCATCAGAAGAGGATAGACCTTCTAAAAAGGAGTCCACGGCCGATTGGACGGAAAGATTCTGAGAATCCGAGGCAGACGACATAATAAAAGGAAGAAAAGGGAGGGAAGAGAAAGGAAAATATAGGTAACAAACCAAAAGAAAAAGTAAAGAGGTGTTTAGATAGACATACCCATGAGATTGGGTGGAAGAACGCCGGAGAAAGATAGTGGAAACACCACCGGAGGCAGGGAACCAAGGTCGCATGTGTCGCCGAAAAACCCTCACACTAGTATTTGGCAGGAAAAAGAGCGGAAGTGGCTGAGGGGGTAGAGGATCTCTATTTATAGGGAAGAAGGGCGAAAACCAAGAAGATAACGGGCGATCTGGAATGTCCGATGCCTCCTGTAAAAGAACGGCTTGGATCTCGCACCGCCTCATCCGATCTATAGCAGGTTGACACCTGGACTTGACCATAGATGCGATGGTTGGGAGGCGAAGAAAGGAAAAGACGTTGATATAAAGGCGCACAAAGCTCGAGGAACCTCGTTACCTGGGAACGGGAATCCCAAGGACTATTGTGTCGAAGTCGTTAGATTATAAACAAATCCTACTCTACTCGGTCTTACAGCTCGACTAGAGTAGGGGGGACTTGTTGATAGGACGACGAATGTACGCTCCCTGAAAACCCAATTTAAAAAGGACCAATATAAGCCGGCGTACCGACCTTTTAGTAAAGAAGGGTTTTCTTAGACTAATAAAGTCAGACCTAGGTTCTCAGACAAGAGGATGCTGACCTCAGAGTCCTCCGATCTATAACCTCAGATAAGAGGGTGCCGACCTCGGAGGCCTCGCTGACCTATGACCTCTGCTAAAAGAGGTCCAACCTCGAAGGTCTCTCCGACCTACGGATTTGGATAAGAATGTCCCGACCTAAGTGATCCTTTATAATATGAGCCGACCTACTAATTCATAACCAGGGTCGGGAATCGCCGGGCTTATGAAGGTCGCAACTCTCGGGAAAGGAGATCTTGACTCACCTGACAGAATCCCTGAGATTCGGGGACTGAGAGCCCATACTCTTCAAACCCGGAAATCCAGGGATGGGAAATCGCAGCCTGAATCCCTGGATATCCGGGATCTTCCCTAAAAATCAGGGAAGATCTTAGAGAATAGGCGCCTCTCCCTTCTATAAAAGGAGGATGGGGGCTTTCCTTGAAACGAAGCATAATTCTGAGATTACAGCATATTTTAGAGAGAGAAAAAGGCAGTACTTCATACATTCGGGTTTTCTTAGCTAAACTCCTGAGATTAACCCGGTTCTTGGTGGCCGATCAGCTCGGTTACATCATACCCATTTATAATTTATACTTCCTCCGTTACTTTATTATTGCAACGTATTGACTATTACACTGTTCACATACTCTCTTTTGACCGTCTTTTGTGATTTATACATATAAAAAAATATAGTCATGTGAGATCTTGTTAGATTCATCTCGAAGTATACTTTCAAAATATCAACTTCTTATAATTTTTAAAAATAAAGAATTAAAGATATTAATTAATGATCAAAGTTATGCATTGGCAAGCGTGAAAGTCCAGATGTTGCAATTATAAGAGAACGGAGGTAGTATTATCTTTCATATCTCAAACTCGATTAAATACAATTTTACTATATGTTTCCATCTCAGACTCATATAATAATACCCGAAACATTGAGAGTAAGATTCAGGCACTCAGATCAGTTTAGAAATTATATACCTATGTCCCATAATCCAATTAAGAGGTGATTTGCTACCGATTCTTGCCCCAACTCCATATCGTTACACCTGCTAATAATCAAATATTAGTTGTTACAAATAATTGGTTGTCCGTCTCACAAACACTGAAGATTATAAAGTAAATACTAATAATAAATAGTATAAATTTCAAAATATTTAAAATTAAATTCCAAAATATATACCCATTACAAATTCGGATGTAAAGTTTTGGAAGTCAATATATATGAATGACGACTTGTTGGGTTGAATAGTGAGATTATTATACTTTTGTATGTTTTATGATATGTTAAGCATGTACAAACTTACTATAAGAAAAGTATATAATATAGTGGGTGAAGCTTGTAAATCTATAATACTAAAAGATTCAGTACCTTAATTTAATGTGCAAGTGTTAATGGAAAAACAATAATGTTTTTCAACCTAATTGTAATAAAAAATATCTATAATACTAAAAGATTCAGTACCTTAATTTAATGTGCAAGTGTTAATGGAAAAACAATAATGTTTTCAACTTAATTGTAATAAAAAATATATAAAAAAGGAGAGATAAAAAAACGAAAGGTCGCCGAAGAAATGGGAAAATCGAAAAATAGATGCTGGCGCAGTTTCAAAAGACAGTAAGAGCGTTTCTCCTTCCTTTGCACGAGCATTTCTCTTTTCATATTATTTTACTCCTCTTTCATTTTTTTTTTGAGTTTCTATGATCAAAACTAAGTAATTAGAAAAGACCATTCGTATGCTTTCTACACATATCTGCATTCAACTTTTCAGTTAGATTTTGAAGATTATAAATAACCTGCTATCATCATTTTCACCACCATCATTTCTCAAAACAGTTCGACCTTTTTCCAAATCGACAACATCAACAAAACCAAGACTATCCTAAACCCATCTCACCACTCGAACACAATCAATAACAACATCAACTACATCAAAAAATCCCATCTCCAAACACAGCCACGACTCGAAACGAACAAATAATAATAAAAGATCTCAGTTTTTTCTTCTCTTTCGTGTGTAACAACAACATCTTAGACTTTCTAAGATCGAAACACGAAGAGAAGTACCTCATCATCGATCCATCTTTTGAAGCTTAGCTTCTTTTTATATTCGAAAAAGAAAGATAAGATTTATAACAATTATGTTATAATCTCTCTTTGATTCGAAAATAAAAAAATAAAAAACGAAAAACAAAATAAAACCTACCCTAGACCTTATATCAAAATCTTGAAGTCACAATTCTTCATAGCTTCTTGATTCGTGCTAACCCGAAGGAATCAAAAGGTGGTCTCTGTGTTTGATTTCCTGAAGCTTCGCACGTATTAAAGGAAACAAGAGACTCATAAGGGTTTTGTTCATATGCTTCATTGTGTGTTCGGATTCAAGGATGATGAGATGGGATGATGATGAGATCGAGTTTGTCTGATAGAGATTAGTTTGGTGAGAGAAAGAAAGGGGATGGGGGCGGTGTAACTTGAGTAGGGTTAGATTAAATATGTCAGAAAGGAGCGACGGTTGTAGATTTATTTAGGGTGGGTTTTCTTTTGGGATTGACCGTTTTTCTTTGGGCCAGTTATATCTTCAATTGGCCCAGTGTTATAACATTTAAAACCCTTTTGGATCGGACCCGCGGATAAAATGAGGAGAATATGGGTGAATTAGGTTAAAGTGTTATCTGAGTGATTATGCCATCTATTTTGGACCGGTATTTCACTTTTGGGTTGGATTGAATTTTTTTTATCTTATGGGTAACGTGAGCTGGATTTATGATTTTGGAAGAATAAATATATCTCTGTCAAAAAGCTTAAAATCTATTTAAAGTTGTTCCATTGAGCTAGATTCTTTGTACCCATGATTCCTTTGTAAAGTATATGTGAATGTTTTAGCTTTTAGCCTAAGTTTATATCCTCATATGTCTCTAATTTCATTTTATTTTTGTTCATGCTGAATATAAGTTTAATCTTTATTTATTTTTCATAGTCTAAAGAGTAATTATTAGTTTGTGATGAACATAGGTCTGTTGGTTGTTGCAAAAAGTAACATAAATCGATGGTGCTCTTTTTATGAAAAGCTGACTAATTGAAAGGCGAGGATATGCAATTATATGCTTTTACAAAACATATTATAATGGTATCCTATGGTGATTTATACAATGAAGTGAATCAGTAAAGTTATAGTTTTGCCAATTTAAAACATAGTACCGAGTAGAAAATTATTTATACGAGACGATAATGCTTGAACACTAAAATGACCTATAAAATTATATATGTACAGGAACATTATATTGATTTTGTCGAAAATGTTCTTAGTTATCGAGCTTCGATTAACATGGGAAATCATGTTATAAGCCAAAAGTCAATTAATGTGTTTTGACATTAATGTTCATTTAGATTATGTATGATACAGAAAGATGTGTGAATCACATGCGAATTTAGTTAATTACTCAACAACATAATTCATGCATTCAGACCCATGCGAATTTAATCAGTTACTCAACAACATGATTCGTGCATCGCACGGGTTCGAATGCCTCGTAGATTATGTAATTTTATCTATATGAAATAACTTTGTTTCAAGAACTTAATATTACGTCATTACACAAAAAAGAGTTTCACAACTTGCATACAAGTTCTATCACATCGAGGCTTAGTTTCTCATCTTATATATGAGTCGGGGTCCTGAGGACAAATCAAGGAGTGGCACCTGATATGCTTCTCTATGCTTCCAGACGGAGTGTACTTATTGTGTGGTTTAACTTTTCATATGATTGCCAAAAAAAGATTTAAACTCGTTTAAAGAATATTGGTTGGTATTGGACCATAGATTACCCACGTGGCTCGGCCTGACGGGATCTCTAGACCGATGTTAATCATAAAACGTCAATTTTGCAAAATAGATTTCGGGTCAAGGATGTAATACCCGAAATTTCTACTACTGTTGTTTGAGATTATTTTATCCGAGTTATATTGTACAGCGTGAAATTTGTACAGTATGGATAAAATAAATAAGGGACTGAGATGTCAGTATTGGTACAATTGATGTATTTGGGAGACAATTACAATTGAGGATATCGTGTATCCGGTTATTTTAATTTTGACATCGGGTCTATCATATGAGAATATTATTGGATTGAGTATATGTATTCAATATGTGAGTGTACATATCCAGTATGTCGGGACGGACGAGAAGAGTTGGAAATGGCTAAGTACAGCCACGTTAGCGCACGCTATGAAATATGCTTAGCGCACGCTACGAGGTATGAGTAGCGCACGCTACGCGGTGCAGTTAGCGTACGCTAATAGGTTCGCATTACATACGCTAAGGAGGATCCTTAACGTACGTAAGGCATTCTGGGAAAGGTTCGGAAGGCGGCCGACAGGTAGGCCCGGGTTGATGTTTATCGGCATTTAGCGCACGCTACCGAGGATGGTTAGCGTACGCTAATATCAGATCGTCCGACAGGGAATCTTGGCTTTCGGCGAGTGGACCAGACCACTTGTGACGCGTGTCCAGATAAGGTCAGCGGGTGTTTGTCATGTAGGGTTAGTGCACGCTAAACCGTATGGTTAGCGCACGCTAATTCCAGATCGGTCAGAGGAATCCCGAAAATCACGGATGCTTTCGGCATGTGGGGGCACGAGTGGTAGGTGAATACTGTAGCAAGTCAACTTCGGATAGCGCACGCTAAGGGCAAGGACTTGCGTACGCTAGACATGATGTTTTACGTACGTTAATGCATGGGCATTACGTACGTAAGCTAGTTTACGAAGCCAGACAGTAGCCTCTGAACTGCGATAGCGCACGCTAACAAAAGTCAGTTAGCGCACGCTAAACATGAGATGTTAGCGCACGCTAGTAATGTATTCTATATAAGGGGACAAACGGGTATTATGAAGCATTTCGTCCATTTATTTCCTTTCACTCAATAGAGAGAGAGTTGGGAAGTACTTGAGGTCCAGAAACACTCCGAGATGATGATTTTTATCAAGATTAAGATAGAGAGCATGGATTAAAGCCTTGTTCTTCAAGTTATTCATGATTCTTGGAATGAAGTTCAAGTGTTCTTCTTCTTGGTTCGTCTAATCCAGGTGATTTTCGTATCCCTTTGATAGTAGTTCGTTTTTAAGGACGATTACTTATGAGAGAACATGTTGGATAATCATGTGGTGATTTTTATCAGACCTAATGGGATTATGATAAGAGTTTTCGGATGCTATTTAAGTTTCTTCATGTTAATGGGGATTCGTTTAACTTGATGAGGTTGAATCATGGATTTCTGAATCATGATAATTTCAGTGGTCGATTTAGATGAGTTAAATCATGATATGAGGTTGAATTCCGGATTGAGTATGATATGATCCTGTTATCAAGTTGGTTTGATTGTTGGTATTGTTATTGATATATGGACATTGATATGATCCTGGTGATAGTTATGGTGTTGTTTCTCTTCAAGAAATATGGAGATTTATGCCTCCCTTCATTTCGGATTTTGATGTTAAGATGATATAAGGATATATAATGGTTTTGATTATAAATATGGATAAGATGATTAAAACAAACCTTATGTTGAAATTAATTTCGTATGTTCTTGATAAGATGTGGATCATGATGATGAGATTGAATTTGGAAAAACATTATTGTTAATCTTGGAGTGATTTCCTTTTTATTCAGATTCGTAGCCGCAAGGTGTTAGTCAATACTTGGAATGCACGCCACTGTATAGCATTAGCGCACGCTAAGCTTACTGGCTAGCGCACGCTAATGGGAGCAACTTAGCGCACGCTACGTCTTGCGTTTAATGTGCGCTAAGTAGGCAGACAGTGCAGTATTTTTGTGTTGTGATTATGAGTTCCTGATGGTTTGATTTGGTTTGTTCAGACTACATTTATTTGAGGTTTTTGTTGAACCGTTGAGTTCGATTGGTTGGTTTTGTCGGTTGTTGATTATTATCGGATGTGTTGTCATTTGATTATTGCATTAGGTTGTGATAATTGATGGTGGATTACGACCGTTGTGTTGCTTTTGATCGGGGCTGAGGAGCTCGTAGACAAAGGCAGTGGGTTCGGTAGCAGCTTCGTGGTATCGGTATCGAGGCAAGTTATTACTTGCTCAGTTATAATATTTAATGAATGGTTTGGTTTCATTTCGTTTATAATGCATATAGCGATGATTATTATTGTGAACTCTGGGTATTTGGATTGTATATCGTTCTTCCAATTCTGGGAGGTAAATCATAATGTATATGCTTTATCTCAGTTATTGGCATGTTCGGGTATCGAGGTTACGTTGCGATAGAAACGAGGATATGAGTATATATAGTACATGGTACGTTTGGATCGCCGAGCATCGAACGGTGATGATTTGATATTGAGATTTCTCCTGAAGGATTCGGGATAGTATCTTAGTTTGATTCGGTTTAGTACTGATGATGTTGATCATGCAGGTTGTCATTTATGTTGCCGAACATGAGGTCGTCCTAGTTGTTTATCATAGTGTCGTTTCATGTTTTGATTCATATGTTGTTCATGTTGATGAACATATTGATTTGCATATGTGTATGCATAATTGCATTGTTATGTTGTAAATGATCCGAATGGATCATGAGGGTCTATGCCGAGGGAGCTGGATCGGATGTCCACCATGTATTGGTTCGATGGGATCATCATGGGGATCTATGCTGAGGGCGCTGGATCTCTGGACAGGTTTTCCACCATGCGTTGGTCCGACGGGATCATCATGGGGATCTATGCTGAGGGCGGTGGATCATTGGATTACCCAGTATTGTGTTGATGAAATCATGTGGATTCGCATCGTTGGTTTTATATGTATTTTTGTGTATGTGTATATTGTTGGTTATCCACCTCGTGTTGATCTAGTAGGATCATCTTGGGATCTATGCCGAGGGCGCTGGATCATGGGATTTCCATTGAGTATACACTGTTGTTATTATTTTGAGCATATTGACGTGGTCATATGAGTATGCATTTGTAGGTCTTGTGTTAGGACCGTGCCCGTATGTTACATTGATCTGATCTGGAATTAGACTGATATGATTGTCGTGGTATTGTGCATCTCGAGGTATGTTCCGTATTTCCCTTGGTATTTGTCTTTGATGGACAATCGGCTTTTGTGGTGAGACTTGATGATGCCACCTGACGGATTTGGGTTGGATAGAGTTAGTGGATTTTCGTAACAGTGAGTTATGATGATGTTTTGAGAATTTTGGGGTATTGTGTGAGACACAGTACGGGATGTGAATTTTGGTAGAATTATGACGATAAGATTACATTAGCCGTATTCTTGTTTTTGTATTCTCATTGATATGTAATTATTAATGTGATGTGACAGTTATCATTGTTGGATATTATGGCTGACCCCGTCGTGGGCTTTATTTTTTTAGGATTTGGATATCGAGATTGTAGCGGTCGTGAAGAGATGAGCTTCCCGGAGGATACTGGCTAGGGCATGTTTTTATGAACTGAATTCCTGATCAGTTATTATGTTCCGCTACTAGAGTAATTTTACTTGGTTGTCCTTTCCGCTGCATGAGTATTTTAAATGACTTTTTGATATTTAGTAACTTGAGTTACTTTGGAAATCGTTTTCTAAACCATTGAGTTCTGGCCATTGGGTCTTGCCTTTTTTAAAATGAGGTTTTACGACGCTTTTGATAAACGAGTTTTATAACGTCTTCGAATATTTTTAAAGTTAGTACTGTCATTAGCCTCTTGGGCATTTGTAAATGTTTGCGAAAATTTCTTTTAGCCTTGTGGGTTCCATCTCGGGGCCCACGGCGCTATAATATTTCCAGTTCAATCTGGGGGTGTTACAGTTTATGGTATCAGAGCTTGGGTTGAGAAAACCTAGGCAATCGGGTCGAGTTGGGTCGTGTTTTGTCGCTTCAGTCGAGTTGTCGATTGAGTAATATTAGATCCCTGAGTTTTGTGTTCACTCGGGCTTATGCGTTATGTGATTTACCAGTGTAGTACTGGGGTTGTTGTAAACTTTTCCAAATGGTATTAACGTGATTCTCTTGAAAGAGATGTGTTGTGTTCTCAAGTTGAACTGAGTTTGCAAAACGTGTGTTTTGAAAATATCTTTTTCGAGCATTTTCTTGAGTCGATACATGTGCCAGTATCACGGGGAATCGTCGGCTTCATGATTTGTAAGTATTTGGATTTTGGATTTCATTGAGATTTATTGCCGTTCTAAGTTGATACGTTTTGAGATTCAGAAAGATATTATGCGTTACAGAATGAGATGACAGAGTTGGGACATGATTGATGATCTTGAGAAGTTATGATTTTGGAAATCAATATGTCGGTTAATTTTTGGAACAGAATTGCGCATTTGGGAGAATGTCGTGGATTGTTGAGGAGTACATGTAGTCATGTTAGTTCATTTTGTGATATATGAACTGTCTTTGAGCATTTGAAAATGATACCTTTCAAAATGAATGTTTTACGGATGTTTAACGGAAAATGATTTTTGGGCCGAGACCCAATCGATTTTGAAATAGTTTTGTAACTCAAGACTTGGAGTCCGAAAAGAGTTTTCTACTTTTTAAACTTCTTGTAATGTGGAACAAGATACGGGCTGAGACCCTAATGTTTCAAAAGAAAGCTTTTCTGTTTTCTAAAACTCCCGAGATTTGTAAAACACTTTATCAATCTTTTATCTGTTTTGTTTCTGTCTTTCGCGGTTTTGATTTACTCGATCAAATGAAACTTGTCGGGAAGTCTTTCACTGTGTTGAGTTGTTTTAATATTTTGTCATAGCATAATTGAAGTGATCCAAGATGGGTTAATGGTCGTCGTTGCGAGCCATATGTGGAGAAAGGAGTTTTTTTTTGTCAGTCTATACATTGAGATTGTAGAACTTTATCGTGTGGTTTTTCGATGGAATGTCAGTAGAATTGGTGACGAACCGAATTTGTATACAGGAGTATGGATGTGGTCAATCATTTGCATAGTTTTCATTTTTAAAACTTCAAAATCGCGTGGATTCGAAGGACACTAGTATCGAATACTTGGCATTAGCGAGCCATTTTAATTTTTCGAAAATTTATTTTGTGCTCTTGCCAAAATTTATGTTTTGAGTTTTGAAATTTTTGAAAGAACTTTCGAAAATTTGTCTTCTTGACAAGACTATATGATTTCAAACTGGTTTCGAAAATGTGACTGAGATACACACGCATTTAGTGCATGGTGCATATCATGGTGATGTTCTGAGTAAGACTCACAAACTGGGTGATGCTCTAACGGTACGATGAATAGAGATCCGAACTTTAGTATCGTAATTTGGTTATCCAGGGATGATCGGTTGATTTATCGGATAAGAGAAATACTGTGTTTTGTAGACTCGTGTACCGAATGTAATCTTGAAACTTTGGATTTTGTGAAACTGGAGCATATGTGCTAGGTGGCTCTACTGATGTGATGGTAACACTTTTTGAATTTTGAGCAGTACTGGTCGGTCATTCCCACTCCATGTATGATTTGGGATGTTCGCCGATTTGCGACTGGTTGTTCGTACACCTGAGAGGTTCGTTCAACAGTCGGTTGCGTTTATTGAGATCCACTATATGTGATTGGCGTGTCGTTTTGAGAACTTTATTCGTTTGTATATTGGTTTCTGTAGTTCTGTGTTGACCGTGTTGGAGCTTACCGTGTGAAGGTATTCTCGATTATCGTTGATCGTTCGTTGTCATATTGGAGTTTATCAAGATGATGATATTCTCGATTGTGTTTTGACCTCTGGTTGGTTATATTGGAGGTTATCATGTTGATGATATTCTCGATTGTGTTTGACCTCTAGTTGGTCATATTGGAATTTATCATGTCGATGATAAATTCGGTTGATTGTTGATCATCGTTGGTGATCATCTGAGCGTTCGGACGTTGTGTCGATGTTTCGGGGTCTGTTGTCATTGTTTTGGACAGTTGTTTCACAGATGTATCATGTATTATTGATTTGTATCAGGATTTGGACTTTATTGTGTAAACAGGCAGACAGGATTTGATTCGGGCAAATTATTTCATCCGAAGATGATATATTTTGTTGATACTCAAGGAATTGTGATCGTAAGCATGTTGAAACTTTACAGTGAAGTCACTTGCTAGTATTTCAGGAGATCGTCAACTTGGCGCATTTGTAAGTGTGCTCTTTTGGTTATTCAGTAATGAAGATGATTGATCGTGTTGTAATAGTTTCGAAATATTTTGGTTGAACAGTATGTTTGTTCGTTTTTATGACGGATTGCAAGTTTCGAGGCCAAAACTTATTTTAAGTGGTGTAGAATGTAATACCCATAATTTCTACTACTGTTGTTTGAGATTATTTTATCCGAGTTATATTGTACAGCGTGGAATCTGTATAGTATGGATAAAATAAATAAGGGACTGAGATGTCAGTATTGGTACAATTGACGTATTTAGGAGACAATTACAATTGAGGATATCGTGTATCCGGTTATTTTAATTTTGACATCGGGTCTATCATATGAGAATATTATTAGATTGAGTATATGTATTCAGTATGTGAGTGTACATATCCAGTATGTCAGGACGGACGAGAAGAGTTGGAAATGGCTAAGTACAGCCACATTAACGCACGCTATGAAATATGCTCAGCACACGCTACGAGGTATGAGTAGTGCACGCTACGCGGTACAGTTAGCGTACGCTAATAGGTTCGCATTACGTATGCTAAGGAGGATCCTTAACGTACGTAAGGCATTCTGGGAAAGGTTCGGAAGGCGACCGATAGGTAGGCCTGGGTTGATGTTTATCGGCATTTAGCGCACGCTACCGAGGATGGTTAGCATACGCTAATATCAGATCGTCCGACAGGGAATCTTGGCTTTCGACGAGTGGACCCGGCCACTTGTGACGTGTGTCCAGATAAGGTCAGTGGGTGTTTGTCATGTAGGGTTAGCACACGCTAAACCGTATGGTTAGTGCATGCTAATTCCAGATCGGTCAGAGGAATCCTGGAAATCGCGGATGCTTTCGGCATGTGGGGCACGAGTGGTAGGTGAATACTGTAGTAAGTCAACTTCGGATAGCGCACGCTAAGGGCAAGGACTTGCGTACGCTAGACATGATGTTTTACGTACGTTAATGCATGGGCATTACGTACGCAAGCTAGTTTACGAAGCCACACAGTAGCCTCTGGACTGCGATAGCGCACGCTAACAAAAGTCAGTTAGCGCATGCTAAGGCTGTTGCGCACGCTAAGCATGAGATGTTAGCGCATGCTAGTAATGTATTCTATATAAGGGGACAAATGGGTATTATGAAGCATTTCATCCATTTCTTTTCTTTCACTCGATAGAGAGAGAGTTGGGAAGTACTTGAGGTCCAGAAACACTCCGAGATGATGATCTTTATCAAGATTAAGATAGAGAGCATGGATTAAATCCTTGTTCTTAAAGTTATTCATGATTCTTGGAATGAAGTTCAAGTGTTCTTCTTCTTGGTTCGTCTAATCCAGGTGATTTTCGTATCCCTTTGATAGTAGTTCGTTTTTAAGGACGATTACTTAAGAGAGAACATGTTGGATAATCATGTGGTGATTTTTATGAGACCTAATGGGATTATGATAAGAGTTTTCGGATGATATTTAAGATTCTTCATGTTAATGGTGATTAGTTTAACTTGATGAGGTTGAATCATGGATTTCCGAATCATGATAATTTCAGTGGTCGATTTAGATGAGTTAAATCATGATACGAGGTTGAATTCCGTATTTAGTATGATATGATCCTTGTTATCAAGTTGGTTTGATTGTTGGTGTTGTTATTGATATATGGACATTGATATGATCCTGGTGATAATTATGGTGTTGTTTATCTTCAAGAAATATGGAGATTTATGCCTCCCTTCATTTCGGATTTTGATGTTAAGATGATATAAGGATATATAATGGTTTTGATTATAAATATGGATAAGATGATTAAAACAAACCTTATGTTGATTTTAGTTTCGTATGTTCTTGATAAGATGTGGATCATGATGATGAGATTGAATTTAAAAAAAAGTTATTGTTAATCTTGGAGTGATTTCCTTTTTATTCGGATTCGTAGCCGAAAGGTGTTAGTCGATACTTGGAATGCACGCCACTGTACAGCATTAGCGTACGCTAAGCTTACTGGCTAGCGCACGCTAATGGGAGCAACTTAGCGCACGCTACGTTATGCATTTAATGTGCGCTAAGTAGACAGACAGTGCAGTATTTTTGTGTTGTGATTATGAATTCGTGATGGTTTGGTTTGGTTTGTTCAGACTGCATTTATTCGAGGTTTTTGTTGAACCATTGAGTTCAATTGGTTGGTTTTTTCGGTTGTTGATTATTATCGGATGTGTTGTCATTTGATTATTGCATTAGGTTGTGATAATTGATCATGGATTACGACCATTGTGTTGCTTTTGATCGGGGCTGAAGAGCTCGTAGACAAAGGCAGTGGGTTCGGTAACAGCTTCGTGGTATCGGTATCGAGGCAAGTTATTACTTGCTCAGTTATAATATTTAATGAATGGTTTCGGTTTCATTCCGTTTATAATGCATATAGCGATGATTATTATTGTGAACTCTGGGTATTTGGATTGTATATCGTTCTTCCGATTCTGGGAGGTAAATCATAATGTATATGCTTTATCTCAGTTATTGGTATGTTCGGGTATCGAGGTTACGTTGCGATAGAAACTAGGATATGAGTATCTATAGTCCATGGTACGTTTGGATCGCCGAGCATCGAGGATAATTGCCGGTGATGATTTGATATTGAGATTTCTCTTGAAGGATTCTGGACAGTATCTTAGTTTGATTCGGTTTAGTACTAATGATGTTGATCATGCAGGTT
This sequence comes from Orobanche coerulescens, assembly GCA_033398695.1. Lineage (NCBI taxonomy): Eukaryota > Viridiplantae > Streptophyta > Magnoliopsida > Lamiales > Orobanchaceae > Orobanche > Orobanche coerulescens. The sequence goes on along the minus strand of CM065806.1, from coordinate 166,936,313 downwards.
GTCATTTATGTTGCCGAACATGAGGTCGTCCTAGTTGTTTATCATAGTGTCATTTCATGTTTTGATTCATATGTTGTTCATGTTGATGAACATATTGATTTGCATATGTGTATGCATAATTGCATTGTTATGTTGTAAATGATCGGAATGGATCATGAGGATCTATGCTGAGGGCGCTGGGTCGGATGTCCACCATGCGTTGGTTCGACGGGATCATCATGGGGATCTATCTTGAGAAGCCGGATCACTGGGCGGAGTTTTCCACCATGCGTTGGTCCGCGGGATCATCATGGGGATCTATCTTTGAGTCTTTGGATCATTGGATTACCCAGTATTGTGTTGATGGAATCATGTGGATTCGCATCGTTGGTTTTATATGTGTTTTTGTGTATGTGTATATTGTTGGTTATCCACCTCGTGTTGATCTAGTAGGATCATCTTGGGATCTAAGCTGAGGGCGCTGGATCATGGGATTTCCATTGAGTATACACTGTTGTTATTATTTTGAGCATATTAACGTGGTCATATGAGTATGCATTTGTAGGTCTTGTGTTAGGACCGTGCCCGTATGTTACATTGATCTGATCTGGAATTAGACTGATATGATTGTCGTGGTATTGTGCATCTCGAGGTATGTTCTGTATTTCCCTTGGTATTTGTCTTTGATGGACAATCGGCTTTTGTGCTTAGACTTGATTATGTCACCTGACGGATTTGGGTTGAATAGAGTTAGTGGATTTTCGTAACAGTAAGTTATGATGATGTTTTGAGAATTTTGGGGTATTGTGTGAGACACGGTACGGGATGTGAATTTTGGTAGAATTATGACGATAAGATTACATTGGTCGTATTCTTGCTTTTGTATTCTCATTGATATGTAATTATTAATGTAATGTGACGGTTATCATTGTTGGATATTATAGCTGACCCATCGTGGGCTTTATTTTTTTAGGATTTGGATATCGAGCTTGTAGCGGTCGTGAAGAGATGAGCTTCCCGGAGGATACTGGCTAGGGCATGTTCTTATGAACTGAATTCCTGATCACTTATTGTGTTCCGCTGCTAGAGTAATTTTACTTGGTTGTCCTTTCCGCTGCGTGAGTATTTTAAATGACTTTTTGATATCTAGTTACTTGAGTTACTTTGGAAATCATTTTCTAAACTATTGAGTTCCGGCCATTGGGCCTTGCCCTTTTTAAAATGAGGTTTTACGACGCTTTTGATAAACGAGTTTTATAACGTCTTCGAATATTTTTAAAGATAGTACTGTCGTTAGCCTCTTGGGCATTTGTAAATATTTGCGAAAATTTCTTTTAGCCTTGTGGGTTCCATCTCGGGGCTTACGGCACTGTAATATTTCCAGTTCAATCTGGGGGTGTTACAAAGGACCCTAAAATACTTTGCCTTGCGAAAATATATTCATATCGGGAACCCTAATATTTTGCTTTACAAAAATGGACTTTGAGCCGAGAGCTCTAAATGTTTTGTTTTAAAAATCGATATGACATGCTTTTAAATGATATCTTAAAACATGTTTACTGTATGATTGGGATACCTTACATTTTTAAGGAACGACATCCCTTAGATTTGTGTGAATGTTGTTGTCTTGATGTTGTGAAGTATGGTTCACATATTTATTGTACTTGCATTAGCGATTCCAGGGCTATTCCTCTTTGAGGGCGAGTATGTTTTATATGTTCAGATCTATTGAGAAGCAGTCATAGGAACAACATGACAGTGAAGGTATCCACAATAATACTAGATGTCCGAGGAGTCTCGAGTTCTTGAACTGTTTAATAATAATTAGTTGTATTATATTGGTCATATAACTAAGTGCTATTTATAGTTTCTCTTGTAGTTACTGTGAGTTGGTTAGTCTTGTCAGCTTGGTTCAATTATTCAATACTTTTATGTGATGAACTAGTGTGTGTTGAATGACCTTATCGATTAATTTTGAGTTGTTCTGATTCCGTATTTAGCTTGATAAGTTCTTTTGTAATGTTTTACGGTACTGTAATATTCCTCATAATATTTAGGGGTGTTACATTATTACGATGGTGTTCAGCTGACGGTCGCGGGAAAAAATGGTGGTGATTCAAGGGAACTTGGGTCTTTTAGTATGAAAAATATATCTAGGAGTAATAATAAGAAAAATAGTGACTTGATACTAAAATAAATTATATTTTCCCACTCTAGAATAACAGAATGTACTGAAGTTCAACACGATCAATTAAACTTCATATTAATCATTAAAAACTATCAAACTCTTATCAGCACAAATCCAACAAATATATACATTTTACCCTAAGACAGTACTTCCTCGCATAAAGCTTAAAAAGTCATTGAAGAATTCATCAAAAGAGAAAAAACCCTGGCCACTCGAGTTGGAAATGATATTATCACCATCAATAATCTATACCACTAGGCCAAATTTATCATAATCAAGCTAAAAAAACAAATGAAACAATGATTTAACATAAAATGTAGAATGGTCCACCAATACTATATTAAAAAAACTATCACTTTTCCACTAATAATTAAGATTACCACAACCGATAATCTGTAATATCACCATTATAATGAGAAATACATGGGCATATCTTAATCATAGTTAATAGTTTCTCCATCTTTCTTTTTTTATCGGTAAAAAATAATATTATTAAGCACAAAGGGTACAAGATATACCCGAAATACATGTAGAAGACATCAAATCCGCCATTAACCAAGCATCATTCTAGAATTGACTAACCATACTCTAAAAGAAAGGCTAGCCCAATCCAAGTCCTTGGCTACAAACCAACTCCAAACTTTAGCTTTCAATTCCTCCACGTGTCTATCAAAATTAAAAGCAGAGCCCTAAAAAATTATAGCATTCCTAGCTTTCCAAATCAACCAAATAATACATTGCCACAAAACAACCATAACATCCTTACCTCTACCACTCCTAGCATTTTGATGAAAGGCACATATGTTCCGACACGGGTCCGAATGTAGTACCGATGAAAATCTAAGCCACTTGAGGCAATCCATCCATACATTGTATGACACCTCGTACTCAAAGAAGATGTGTCTAGACATTTCCTCTCTTCTGTTGCACAACACGCAATTTAGGTTTGAGTTAGGATTAAGAATCTTCCTCCTTTGTAGATTCAATTTTATCGGCAAGCAATCCCAAAGAACTCGCCACGAATGTGCAATTGCCTTCAATGGTGCGGACTTGTTCCAAATCCGTTTGAAACTGCATCCCTTTTCCTCGTCGATGGGTTTGTATCCACGCCATTCCACGAGCATCTCATATACCTCCTTGGTGTAGTAATGTCCATGCGTAGAGCTCGTCCAACTCCACCTATCTTCAACTCCTACCTTTAAAGTTTGCCTGTTCACCAAAGATAAAAGTACATTAAAGACTCTTGATCCCTATCAAATAATTCCCTCCTCCATCTCCAATTCCATTTCCATTCCCCATGTTGGGATTCCTATGCATCGAATACATAAATCAAGAGTACAACGCAGCAGAATAAATAATAAGAAAACCTAGTTTAGGATATCATGCAGTAATTTAATTATTTGATTAAAGGGTTAATCGAATTACCTTAATCCGACGAACAAATCTAGATCCAGACTAGAAGTAGATGAATATCTCATTCCTCTTTGAGTGATCCACACACGAACAATTCCACAAGCCGGATTGCTAGATCCTTACGAATAATATTGATAAATAGTACAACACAAATTTCTTACTATAAGGATTGTACTATCAATCAAGATCAACTAAGGGAAGAAGATCAGATGACCGACGTCATTCTTCTACTGTAAGAGAATGGGCGGATTTTGTTTCTCCTTGGGGGGCGATTTTTGTGTCTTGGTTTCTTGTGACAACTCCTTGTCCAAGACCTTATATTTATACTAAGTAAACCCTAGAGTCAGGACTCTAGTATTTGCTTAGTTACCCCCAACTTATTAAATAACACAATATATATAATATGAAATATTATATATTACTTATTATTTAATCTCCTCATAAATATAATATCCAATATTATATTTATTATTCCGAGTTGATATTTATTCCTGCTTGTCTATAATTGTCGTACGTGCGACCCAAAGGCTTATATTATGTTGGTAATTATTTAATACCTTATTAAATAATAAATCATAAGCGGCCTCTAGCAAGACATTATGATTACCCAAATAATATAAGTTAATAGTCCATTAAACCTTTTAACGTGTCAAATCCCTTTGTCACGTGATATCATATTTGAACTAAGTCATGGAGTCTGTCATACTTATTTATGTTCAAATGCTTTCTCGATCTTAAGTAGACTGGCTGAATCAAATGACTCTTCATTTGAGCATGGCCATGCATTTCCTTCAGTCCTACATATCGCGGGCCCAACAGATATCTCTCTCACTAAAGAGAGGGATAAATCCCCATCTTGATTATTCATTGCTCTCTACATGACTCCCACTAATCCTGACCGCTAACCTTTATGACCACCATGTTTCATATGACGTTGGATTACGTCAAGGCATAGTAGTTATCATGTTGGACTCTATGATAATTTTAGGTTCAAGTATTTATTGACATACTATTATATTGAGATTCACGTATGATATTTCCATGCAGTGATCTCAATGCGGGTCTGTCCAGTATTAGTTCTCCAACCAATACCCATAAGATTGATCCGTACCGTACGCATAATCATCCGATGATTATCAATCAAACTTATACTAGTATATTAATTACTTGAGTCTCTTCTCAACGTGATTGTACCAGGGACATTTGAATAATCTTATTATTCGTGAATAATTATTATTCGATTATTATAATATTAAAACATGAACACATTATAATAATCAACGAGAAATAAATGATATCAAACAATTTTATTTAAATGTGACAATAACAAATCTAGGCACATCGAATATCCCAGGGCATTATTCCCAACAATCTCCCACTTGCACTAGGACCATTCATTCATGACTTTTAGTCCTATCACTCTAGCATTCTCAACATGCTTTCCTTGTGAGAGAGGCTTGGTAAGTGGACCTGCAACATTCTCTTCTATTGCTACTTTGCATATTGTAATATCTCCTCGTCTGACGATCTCTCTGACTAGGTGATATTTTCTGAGTATATGTTTGGAATTATGATGGGACCTAGGATCTTCAGCTTGTGCAATAGCACTATTATTGTCAGAATAAAGGCTTATGGGACCCTGGATGATCGGCACCACTCCTAGTTCGGTAACGAACTTCTTGATTCATACGGCTTCCTTAGATGCATCCGATGCTGCTAGGTACTCAGCTTCTGTAACAGAATTAGCAACCGTGCTTTGCTTGGAACTCTTCCAACTCACAGCACCTCCATTCAATACAAACACATAATCAGTTTGCGATTTAAAATTATCTCTGTCGGTTTCGAAACTTGCATCGGCGTAACCATTTACATCCAGCTCGTTTCCCACCCCTCCATAAACTAGGAAATCATCCTTAGTTCTTCGCAAGTACTTTAGGATGGTTTTCACTGCTGTCCAGTGACTTTCACCTGGATTCGATTGGTATCGACTTGTCATGCTAAGGGCAAACGATACATCTGGTCGAGTACAAATCATGGTATACATGATCGATCTAATGGCCGAAGTGTATGGTATCTTGCTCATGTAGGCTCGCTCATCAGGAGTCGAAGGACTCTGAGTCTCACTCAGATGAATGCCATGTGACATTGGCAAGAGTCCTCTCTTGGAGTCTTGCATATTGAACCTCTTCAATTTTATTAATACAGGTACATTGACTCAGACCAATCAATCTATTTGATCTATCTCTATAGATCTTTATCTCAAGAATGTAAGCAACTTCTCCTAAGTCTTTCATTGAGAAACAACTTCCCAACCAAGTCTTGACTATCTGCAAGGTGGGAATGTCATTTCCAATGAGTAATATGTCATCTGCATATAAGACTAAGAAAACAACTATTCTCCCATTAACCTTCTTGTACACACATGGTTCATCTTCATTTTGAATGAACCCAAACTCTTTGACAGTTTCATCAAAATGAAGATTTCAGCTCCGAGAAGCCTGCTTCAACCCGTAAATGGATCTTTGAAGCTTGCAAACTAGAATTTTCTGGATGAACAAAACCTTCAGGTTCTGTCATGTACATATCCTCGAGTAAGTTTCCATTAAGGAATGCTGTTTTGACATCCATTTGCCATATTTAGTAATCATAGTATGCAGCAATGGGAAATAAAATTCTAATTAATTTAAGCATGACTACAGGCGAAAAAGTCTCATCATAGTCAGCACCATGAATCTGTCTATAACCTTTTGCCACTAGTCTAGATTTATAGGCTTGTAGATTATCATCCATGTCTTTCTTCTTTTTATAGACCCATTTGCACCCAATGGTTTTAACACCCTCGGGTGGATTTATCAAGTTCCAAACTTGATTGTCATACATGGACTGCATCTCTGACTTCATGGCTTCTAGCCATTCCTCGGACTCTGGCCCCGAAACAGCTTCTGTATAGCTACTAGTCTCATCATCTATGAGCGATGCGTCATCATCCTCTGTTACGAGATAACCATATCTCTCAGGTTCATGTCGCATCCTATCAGATCTGCGAGCGACTTGTGTACTTTGAACAGGCTCTTCAACTGATTGTTGAGCTTGTTCGGTTTCCATCGGTGAAGCAATGTCTTCTTGTGGTTCTCGAGTTTCCTCGAGAATTACTCTTCTCCCACTGTATCTTTTGGAAATAAATTCCCTTTCTAAGAATACAACATTTCGAGCAACAAACACTTTGTTCTATGCGGGCTTATAAAAGTAGTATCCTTTAATTTCCTTAGGATATCCCACAAATAAACATATTTCAGATCTGGATGCCCAGTTTGTCAAACACTTGGCACCTTACGAATGCTTCGCAACCCCAGATCTTTAGAAAATACAAGTTTGGTCTCTTACCAGTCCATTCCTCAAATGGTGTCTTTTCAACTGCTTTAGATGGAACACGGTTAAGGGTGAATGTTGCTGTTTCTAAGGTGTGGCCCCAAAATGATAATAGAATCTCTGTTCGACTCATCATGGATCGAACTATATCTAATAAAGTTCAATTCCTCCTCTCGGACACTACGTTATGCTGAGGTGTTCCGGGAGGAGTAAGTTGTGAAACAATTCCACAACTCCTAAGATGATCATCGAATTCTTGGCTCAAGTATTTGCCACCTCGATCCGATGGAAGGGCTTTAATTGTCTTGCCATGTTGATTATGTACTTCATTCTAGAATTATTTGAACATTTCAAAAGATTCATGATTATACTTCATAAGATAAACATATCCATATCGGCTACAATCAAGTGAGCGCTGACAGATGTCCCCTCAACCATCTTGCAAGCATGCAAGGCTTGAAAGGTCTCATACCTCTCTTGCCTAGTATGATTCGAGAAAGTTTCCTTGAGGTGAGCATTAAGCTCATAAGCTTCCATTTCCTCCACATTCTTCTGAAGTTCTGGACAAATGGTAGCCAACATAAGACAACTGACATCAATAGAATCATCACACTATTTCTTCCATTTGTCTTTTGTTGCTTTATTTGCATTGTCAGCTGACTCATTGGGAATTTATTTCTCAAGAACATACAACTTTATTTCTTGCTTGAGAACTATTCTCAAGCTCCGGATCCAATCCAGATAGTTGTTGTCGCTTTCTTTGCGCTTGTCCTTCTCAATGACTGATCGCAGTGAAATGGTGGACGTGTTGTTTGATGCCATTCTATATTATCTATGAAATTCAATATGCAAAGTATTTAGTCACATTATTTTATTTCTCGAAAAATACTTCCACTAAAACAAAGTACCCTCAATTTTACAACATTTGTAATTTGAGTGGGCTAAGATCCCATTTTGCACAATCCTAAACTCAGCTCTGGCATGACGCCTAGAATTAAGCTACTTTAGGTGGATAACTCTTTATCGATTACATCATATGTAACTCTTAGATTATATTCACGGGATTTGGCATCTTATGCCCAAGCATGTTATAATCCCATCTTATGCCTTAAGGTTCATAATTCTTTTGAATTCTTAGTTCATTAAAACTCATAGGTATCACCATTACCCATCCTACCTTACTAAGATCATCTGAGTGCCCAGCTTTGGCATGAGCCACTCAAGATGATCGAAGTCTTGATAGGTCTTTTTCAAATGAACGGCATTCAAAAAACTTAACGAGGGATTTTTATCCTATGTTAATGCCTATGTTTGCTAACATGCATCTAAACATACATAGCATCACATACATGCATAAATTTAAACATACATCGCATCACATGAGAAGTAAAAGCATAGGACCGTGTATAACATGACCATAATTCCTAACGTGATTTCCATGAGCCAACATGAAAATCACAAGGGTCAATCTAAAAGGTTGCAATTGGTCGTCATTGATCTTCCCAACTCCTTGGAACGTCATACGCGATCAGTTGGCTCCTCGAGTCCGTCCTTCTCGTCCTTCTTGTCTTCATTACATTAATGAATTCTAATACTACACTAGTAAATTAAATTACAAGAGGTGCGAACAACACGCAAGCCATAAAATAATTAAATAATTTAAATTGACGACTCGCAGGCCGTAAAACCAATTATAATTAAATGACACGCAGGCCGTAAAACGAACCCATAAGGAAATAATATATCCAATCACATTGGTCAATTTATAGTCATGCCATACACCATACACATACCATAAATAATTATCAAATAATTAATAAAAGCATGTAATATACTAAATAATCTCTCTGACAATCAGACAATAAATAAAAGACTGTGTCAAAAATCAACAATCCAGACCTGCAGCCAGTTGGGCCAGTCAGAGGTTCTGCAACAGAACCACGCGGGTTCGAAACCCGCGAGCTACAAATCATTTTGAACATTTGGTTTGAAACATATTTTGGTTATAAAAGGAAAATCGGTGATACAATATCACGTTCACACGGCCAGCATAGATGGGAAAGCACCCAATTTAAAGCCGAAAGGCTCGGGATCGATTCCCGCATTTTGCAGAATATTTTGCAATATTTAAGGCATATTTCTTTACCTTTTTATAAAAGATCCATCTATTATTTCTAAAAGAAAAACGTAGCCCAATTGGTAAGTAGGCGAAGGGTGCTGGGCGGACGACCAGGGTTCAAACCCAAACCCCTGGTAATGCAAAAAACATCTTTGCTAATAAAACGGCCCATGGGTCCGGGTCCGACCCGGACCCGACCCGTCTCGGACCAGACCTGTTCCAGAACAGTTCTGGAGCAGATTATTGTGTAAATAGTCCAGAAAATTGATTTTTGACGATCCGATTTAATCAAATTAAACCAGAAAATTATTTTATAAAATCCATATTTTATAAATATAATCAAGAAAATAATTTACAAATAAACATGTTCTACATAAACAATTAAATTATATGCATGTTGGCTCTGATACCACTGTTGGGTTTTCTATGCATCGAATACATAAATAAAGAGTAAAACGCAGCGGAAGAAAAATAATAAGAAAACCCCATTTAGGATCTCATGCAGTAATTTAATTGTTTGATTAAAGGGTTAATCGAATTACCTTAATCCGACGAACAAATCTAGATACGGACTAGAAGCAGATGAATATCTCCTTTCTCTTTGAGTGATCCACACACGAACAATTCCACCAGCCGGATTGCTAGATCCTTACGAATAATATTGATAAATAGTACAACACAAATTCCTTACTATAAGGATTGTACTATCGATCAAGATCAACTAAGGGAAGAAGATCAGATGACCGGCATCGTTCTCCTACTGTAAGAGAAGGGGCAAATTTTTCTTTTCTCCTTGGGGCGATTTTGTATCTTGGTTTCTTGTGACAACTCCTTGTCCAAGACCTTATATTTATACTAAGTAAACCCTTGAGTCAAGACTCTAGTATTTCCTTAGTTACCCCCCAACTTATTAAATAATACAATATTTATAATATCCAATATTATATATATTACTTATTATTTAATCTCCTCATAAATATAATATCCAATATTATATTTATTATTCCCAGATGATATTTATTCCTGCTTGTCTATAATTGTCGTACGTGCGACCCAAAGGCTTATATTATGTTGGCAATTATTTAATACCTTATTAAATAATAAATTATAAGCGGCCTCTAGTAGGACATTATGATTACCCAAATAATATAAGTTAATAGTCCATTAAAACTTTTATTGTGTCAAATCCCTTTGTCACGCGATATAATATTTGAACTAAGTCATGGAGTCTGTCATACTTATTTATGTTCAAATGCTTTCTCGATCTTAAGTAGACTGGCTGAATAAAATGACTTTTCATTTGAGCATGACCATGCATTTCCTTCAGTCCTACTTATCGCGGGGCCCAGCAGATATCTCTCACTAAGGAGAGGGACAAACCCCCATCTTGATTATTCATGGTCCTCTATATGACTCCCACTAATCCTGATCGCTAACCGTTATGATCACCATATTTCATATGACGTTGGATTACGTCAAGGCATAGTAGTTATCATGTTGGACTCTATGATAATCTCAGGTTCAAGGATTGACATACTGTTATATTGAGATTCACTTGTGACATTCTCATACAGTGATCGCAATGAGAGTCTGTCCAGTATTAGTTCTCCAACCAATACCCAAAAGATTGATCCATACCGTATGCATAATCATCCGATGACTATCAATCAAACTCATACTAGTATATTAATCACTTGAGTCTCTACTCAACGCGATTGTACCAGGGATATTTGAGTAATCTTATTATTCGTGAATTACTATTACTCGATTATTATAATATTAAAACATGCACACAGTATAATAATCAACGAGAAATAAATGATATGAAACAACATTATTTAAATGTGATAATTACACATCTAGGCACATCGAATGTCCTAGGGCACTATTCCCAACACCCCCTCCTCCTACTGCCCCATATCTCCCACACTACTCTCTTTGTCCCTGCTAAGATGAAATAGTCTAGGTAATTTGGACACCAAACGCTCCTCCCGCACCCACGAATCCTCCCAAAAAGAAGTATCCTTACCATCACCTTTCACCCATGTTAATAACCCCTTAAACCAATCACTACCCTCCCCAAAACATACACTCACCACATCTTTCCAGCACCCTGACTAGCGACCTCTCTCCCTCACCCCATAGAGATCTTAAATCCCTCCCCTACCCCACCCATATTTATACTCAATCACTCTCGCCCACAAGCTCTTCTTGTCACTCAAGAATCTCCACATCCATTTTCCTATAAGAGTTCTATTGAACAACCTCAAGTCTCTAACACCCAGGCCCCCCGTAGTTTGGGATAGCATATGGTATTCCAATCAATCCAGGAGACTTTTATATCACACCCTCCCTCCATATAAAGTTATGTTGGATATTTGCAATGTCACTCAGGGTTTCTTTAGGAAAAATATAAAAGGAAAGGTGATAGGTAGGTAGAGATGATAAGACTGCATTCAATAAAATGATTCTTCCACCGATAGATATCTTATTGTCTTCCCATTTCTTGACCCGACTTCTGATTTTCTAGATTAGATCACTCCATTCTGGTTTTTGCTGGTGGTTTATACCCACTTTCACTCCAAGGTATGAAAATGGTACCAGCCCCAATCCACAACCCAAGATTTCAGCCATTTCCCACAGCTTTCTGTCCTCCACATTCACCCCATATAAGCTGTTCAAAATTGATATTCAGCCCTAAGATCAATTCTAGGTTCTTGAGAATTCGTCTAATCAGTAGGGCATTATCGGTCTTAACTTTTTCCATAAGGATATTGTCAAATGGAGCCCAAAACAATAGATCAAGCCCTAGATGACTACACATGGGTGATTGAAATGCAAGAAAAACTAAACCAGATGGACAGGAACAACGTATAGGAACTAACAGACAGACCAAATCATAAGAAGGTCATTGGCACCAAATGGGTGTACAAAAACAAGTGTGATGAAGATGGAGTTATTGTTAGGAATAAGGCCAGATTGGTTGCAAACGGATATGTTCAATGTGAAGGAATAGATTTTTATGAAACATATGCACTAGTAGTAAGGCTAGAAGAAATCAGGCTATTTCTTGCATATGCAGCCTTCAAATATTTTGAAGTTTACCAAATGGGCGTGAAAAGTGCATTTCTCAATGGAGTACTAGAAGAAGAAGTCTATGTTGAGCAACCCCTAGATTTGTCAAAGGATACAAGGTACACAAACTACTAAAAGCTCTATATGGACTCAAATAGGCACCTAGAGCCTCGTATGAAACTCTATCCGTATTTCTTGAGAAGAATAGATTTTGCAAAGGAAAGGTGGACATAATTCTCTTCAGTATTGAACATGAAGACCACATACTACTAGTTCAAGTATATGTGAATGATATTATATTTGGCTTAACCAACCTTGAGCTATGTGAAAAATTCTCAACTCTCATGCAATGAGAATTTGAAATGAGCATGATGGGCAAACTAAATTTCTTTCTTGGTTTGCAAGTCAAATCTCATCAACTAAGCAAAGTACACAAGGGAGCTAATCAAGAGATTTGACATGGAGTCAGTCAAACCCTTGAGAGTACCAATGAGTACATCTCTACACATTGATGCATATGATGGAGGCATTCCAATAGATCCAACCCACTACATAGGACTAATTGGATCACTACTATATCTCACTACAAGCAGACCTGACATTTCATATGTAGTAGGAGTGTGTGCAAGATTTCAGTCCAAGCCAAAGCAGTCTCACCAGGAAGCAGCAAAGAGGATAATCAGATATCTAAAACCTACAATCAATGTTGGATTATGGTATCCAAAAGATGACAACTTTGAACTATCGGGATATTCTGATGCTGACTTCGCAGGATGCAAGATCAACAGGAAAAGCACCAGTGGAACATGTCAATTCCTTAGAACCGAACTAATATCTTGGTTCAGTAAGAAGTAGGTGTCCAACTCAATATCCACAACTGAGTTAGAATACCTAGCTTTAGGTAGCTGTTGTGCTCAAATTCTATGGATCAGACAACAACTAAGGGACTACAACATCATTGCCAATGAAGTCCCTATCTGGTGTGACAATAATAGCACAACTGTTATAACAAACAATCCAGTCTTACATTCGAGAAGAAAGCACATAGATGTCAAGCATCATTTCATCAGAGACCATGTGCTCAATAAAAGAGTAAGGGTGGAAAGAGTCAGCACAGTGTATCAGATTGCTGGTATATTAACAAAATCCTTACCAGAAGAAAGGTTTCTCGAACTAACCAGGGATCTTAGACTTCTAGACTGGGAATCTAGTGCCTAACTGAAAATCTAAAGATGAAGATTGTCACCTGATCCGAAGAACAGATGAGAAAATCTACCTGATCAGAACCAGACGAGGAAAAGTCACCTGATATAAAACAGACAAGAAAAGTCATCTGATCAGAACCACAGATGGGGAAGCCACCTGATCAGAACCAGACAAGAAAAGTCACCTAATCAGAACCAGATGAGAAAAAACACATGATCATAACCACATACAAGGAAAGTCATTTGATCAGAAGCACAGACGAGGAAAGCTAGCTGATAAAGACCACATCCATGATGCAAAAAGTCAGTTGATCCAAAACACAGCTAAGATTATACAAAGGAAGCAATGGATTAAAATTGCAGCTGATCAGAAGTTAAAAAGTTAACCAGCTAAGTTTTCAATTTCTTTAAATACTCACTTTATAACACGTGGACTAGAGCACATGATCCCACTAACTCCACATCTACATCATGTCGTCTTATCAATCACACGAACCGCCACTCTTTAATTAATTATTTAAAAAAATGTGTGGCTATTTAAGACGGTTGAATCATTTCACAAAAACCTTATCGTCTTCAACCTTCAAGCGAAGAATCATAATTTTTTCAGAAAAATAAAACCCTAGAATATTCACTACACTAAACTCCGAAAAATTTGCAGATATGGACTCCAATACCTATTTCAAGAACATCAATCTAAGGATGGTGAAGGAACAGATAATATTCAGTATTGTCGTAGACTTTGTCGGTCTACTAGAGGCTAATAACACTGTGTTGATGGTGCAACTGATCTCAAAGATGAAGAAAAGCGGGATCTACCACCTTCTATACATCAACCCTACATAGCTATTTAAGGAGGTCGTCGTTTGCTTTTACAAGGAGGCCCAAGTCATAGAAAGGGGCATTAAAAGCTCGATTTTCACAGAACCCATTTTTATAACCAAACAGACCATCGAAGATGCGGTCAACTTGGAGAACCGGGGCATTACAGTCGAGGCCCTGAAACAAAACCCAATTGAAATATGGCATGAGATAAAGATGGCGGACCAGCCAATGAAGATGAAATTCACTGCCCGGAAGTCAGACCTGAAGAAGGAATATAGATATATTCTGGACATCACAAACAAAGTTGTGATGGGCATGGCAGGAAGTTTTGACCAATTGTCGTCATTAAAGTATATTGTCATGGGCGCTATGATTCAGAGTCAAAGGATAAATTGGCCTGACTACATTTACAGGCAATTAGTCCGAAAAGTAAATAAAGTGAGCTGGGATAATGACAACAAGAAGTTTGGGCAGAAGTTGGCCTTTGGAACTCAAAATAGTTACATTCTGGAGTTTTTGGGAAAAGCCAATGGGAAGGCTGAGAATTTCCCCAATAGCAAGAGACTTGGTCACCTAGACCAAGCTGCAATGGAAAAATTTACAGACAAACCGCCTGGAGTGGAAGAATTGCTTGAGAAGATGAGGACTGGAATATCCTCATACAAAGGAGTCACAGACTCACATAATGAAGAGGTTGAGTCATTTGCAGCTGAGAAAAATACAGCTGAGAAAAATACAGCTGTGATCCCAACTACAGTTGAGGAAACCACACCTAAGATTCCTCATGCTCCAACCCCAGTTGAAAAAAATGCATCTGACATCCCATCTGAACAGTTAGATGCAGATGAATACATTCCACTTACTCCTACAACCTCGCCTGTTCTTCCAACTGCACCTACAGACAGCCCATACAATGACAACATACCCATATCCAAGCTCTTAAAAAGGAAGTCACCTGAGAGAGAGAAGAAGTTGTCAACATCTCCTCACCTCCTGAACAATCTCCGAAGAGACAGAAGGGTCTAGTGGACGACTCATCTAAAGAAGAAGAGGAGATATAGCAAGCCACCAACACCCTAGCGGCACTACCACTCACCACATCTGCAGATCAACCAGCTCACTCTACTGAGCTCATACTAGAAGTAATTCCACTCCTGACACTCCCTAGTGTCACTGAAGAAGAAAAAGCAGAACTTCTTGAGGAACAAAATGTCCAATACTCCTTCAACCTCCAGGAGAGTAATCCTCTGAACCTTACCAAGGCACAATTGAGACTGGTAAGACAACAAGCTTTGAAGTATTGATTTGTCAATATATATAAATAATGGAAGGGATTAACGACCCTTAGCTTCTCTGAGCTAAAGGAGTCAGTTGAGAAAAGTAGATGGTACTATCCCATAGCTATAGAACACCTCATCACAGCATTTTGTCATGAGTCAAACCTGAAGTTGCTATTGGATGAGAACTGGTTCGTATCAAATTTCAAAAAATATATGGACCAATTCATATTTGACATTATGGAAGGAGTGGCTCAGGGGAAGAGTTTTGATGATGAAGGAGAAAAAGAAGTAGTTGAAAAGGAGAAGGAAAAAGAAGAAGAAAATAAAGAAGTTGAAAAAGAGAAGGGGGAAGACAGAGAAGGAGAGAAAGAAAAAGTTGAAAATAGGAGGAAGAGAAGGAAGAAAGAAATAAAAGAGAATGAAGTACATGAATAGAAAAACGATGATGAGGACCATGATCAGGATGCACCTGATTAGGCCTCCAGCTCAGCTCAGCCCTCCGAAGCTGAGAAATCAGAGAGCCAAGGGGAACAACAAGCAAAAACCCCATCTGATCAGAAATCAGCTGACAGGAAGAATCTCAATCCAGCAATTCATTACTCAAAAGTCAGCTGCACAGGAGAGCTCAGCTGAAAACACTCCTCGGGCAGAGGCGCCTGCATATCAGCTGCCTCCTAACTTCACTGAGATGGTCAGAGCCATGGTTGAAGAAATGGTTGCAAAACTTCTGGCAACAAAGGTAGAACCTCACCTGCTATCCTTAAATACCAAGATGGACTCACTCTTAAACAAGAAAGAACCCTCTCCACCACCTTCATCTTCAAGGATGCCTCTTGACATGACAGACTTCATGCATGAGGTAGAGGAACAGCAGGCATAGATTATTGATGCTGGCAAAAAAGGGGAAGAGATGAGGACTAAATGGAAGCATGAGGCATTAACCCTAGTTCCCAGAAGCACACCACCTCAAATCATCCATTTCCTAGAGGTTGGACTTCAAATTATCAGAAGAGAAAAACCACAGTTGTATCACATGAAGAAGGTCCAGCAGCTAAGAAAAGAAGAACCAGGCATGAATCACCTCAACCACTTGGGTGGAAAGGAAAAGAGCTATATTATGTGGAGGAATTCTTGCATGTTGAAGCTCAACTAATGTGGGCAACAGAAAGGAAGCAATTCATAGAAAAATATTACTTACGGAAAATCATTCAAGATCCTGACTACTCCCCACAGCATATTTTTATTGACTTCATGGAGCTCAATTGGCCCAATCTATAGGAAATATTGAAGAAGCATGTTGAGAAGGAATTTAATGCATATCCAAAGATCCCAGACTTCAGACCTGAAGAAGCACCCACACTTATAAATGGAGAACTGGATGAGATTGCTTTGCAAAAAGAGATCAGACAAGTACGCATTGAAAATAAATATACCTCATTAGAAGATCAAAAGTTTGCTTCTTCAATCGTCAAAAAGAAAAATGGGCTTATCCCATACATGAAAAGGCCAATTGGAGCAAATCCACTGAGGTCTGTCCCTCCAACAAGGTCGTCCCTTTGTATAAGAACAAAGGTGATGTTCAAAATTGTTCTAATTATCGCGGAATTAAACTAATGAGTCATACCATGAAGTTGTGGGAACGAGTGATTGAACAAAGGATCAGGAAATGTGTGAAGATAACAAAATCACTGATTTATGCCTGGAAGATCGACCATGGAAGCAATTTATCTTATTCGGCAGTTGATGGAACATTATCGAGATAAAAAGAAAGATCTGCATATGGTTTTTATTGATTTAGAGAAGGCATATGATAAAGTACCAAGAGAAGTACTTTGGTGGGCCTTAGCAAAGAAGGGTGTATCGCGGAAATATATTGACATTATAAAGGACATGTATGAGGGAGCTAGTACAAGTGTACGTACTAATGTTGGGAGGACAGAAGAATTCCCTATTACGATTGGGGTGCATCAAGGATCTACTCTTAGTCCTTTTCTCTTTGCCATAGTCATGGACGAATTGACCAGAGAAATTCAAAATGACGTTCCGTGGTGTATGATGTTCGCAGATGATATTGTGTTGATTGATGAAACGAAGGTTGGAGTGCAACAGAAATTGGAACTTTGGAGGGATACTTTGGAAGCTCGAGGCTTTAGGCTGAGCAGAAGTAAGACTGAATATATGGAGTGTAGGTTTAGCGAAAACAATGATAGAGAGGCGGGGATGATCACATTTGATGGGAAAGTTGTTCATGGATCCACTTTCTTTCGGTATCTTGGATCTATTATCTAAAAGGATGGAGAGCTAGATGGCGATGTGGCTCACAGAATAAAGGCAGGGTGGTTGAAGTGGAAGAGTGCCACAGGGGTTTTATGTGATCCTGGCATGCCTCATAGATTAAAGGGTAAATTTTACCGCACGACACCAGCTGCTTGTTATATGGCACCGAGTGTTGGGTCAGAAAAAAGGTCACGTTCAAAAGATGAATGTGGCAGAGATGCGTATGCTACGATGGATGTGTGGTCATACAAAAAAGGATCGGCTCAGAAATGAGGTGATCAGAGAGAAGGTAAGAGTTGCGTCTATAGAAGACAAGATGATGGAGAATCGATTACGATGGTTTGGTCATGTGAGAAGAAGGCCTATTGATGCCCCAGTGAGGAGGCTAGAAAGCTGGGGAACAAGTAATGTTGTGAAAGGTAGAGGAAGACCCAAGAAAACTTGGATAAAGATGATTGAAAATGATATGCGATTTCTTGGAATTGGAGAAAGTATGGCGATGGAGAGGCAAATGTGGCGGGAAAGAATACGGATGGTGGATGGAGTCTGATTCCTCCTCTTTTTTTTTTTTTTCCTTTTTTCTTTTTTTCTATTTTCTTTTATTTCATGTTATCTTTTAATTTATTTTTCAGGATTTTTTTTTTTTTTTTTACATTATTCTTTTTTTTATTTGCTTTTTTCTCTACTTTTTCCCTCTTTTTTTCCTTTTATGTTATTTATGTAACGATTATTGACGGTTTCAAAGTTTGATTCATGTTAGCCGACCCCAAATCATTTTGGGACTAAGGCTTAGATGTTGTTGTTGTTGTTGTAATTTTTACTTACATTTCGTTTGTTGGATTCGCACACCAAAAATGAAGGCAGAGTGGAAGCAAAAATACGAAGTGCAATACGAATCCCTCAAGAGCATCGATTCAAGCTACGTATATACGAATATAAAACGAACAAAGAGGGAGATACGATATCATACCTTTGTAGTCCGCTGATTTAATCGTT
This sequence comes from Orobanche coerulescens, assembly GCA_033398695.1. NCBI lineage: Eukaryota > Viridiplantae > Streptophyta > Magnoliopsida > Lamiales > Orobanchaceae > Orobanche > Orobanche coerulescens. The sequence goes on along the minus strand of CM065806.1, from coordinate 166,917,587 downwards.
GAGAAGATGATGTCCCTTACGAATCCAATCCGCAACAAGCTCTTGGATGATCCAATGCCGAAAACACCGTGTCTCTACTTGCCACGCGCTGGAGAAACGATCGAAATGACTTCACCTTGTTATCCTCCAAGGATACGGCTAGAACAAAGTTATAGGAGCTTGTTAATATTGTCTATTACACTCTAAGTGTATAGATATATTTTCTCTCTATTTTTCTCTCAACTTTTCTCTAGGAAAAATGAAGAAGATATTGAATGAAGATAAAGAACAATCAAGAATACAACTCAAAGTCACTCTCTCTCTTGATCTTGTTAGAACCGTGAAAGGGGAGATATTATTTTATTCTACGTCTTCAACCACCATCACATGAAAGTATGTTCCCTTAATAATAAATATCTCATGTTTATTAATATTCGTCGTACATCTCACAAGATACCTTTTTATTTATAAAATCAAAAGTCTTCCACCATGCAAGGTGTAAGACAAATTATCTTGTCAAGGTGTAGGGGTGGCCATATAAAAGGATTAAGGGAGTTCGGTTCATTTTGGAATCCCGCGAGTCCAATCCGATAAACTCCATTCTGTCCCGATGTATTTATATCAATTAATTAATTATATCAAATACAAATTAATTTATTTCTCCAAAAAATAATTATATATATGAATCAAATTAATCACTCAGTAATTTATTTAATTCATTAGGCCGTAAATTAATTTATCCAATAAATTAATTTAGACATCTAATGTCCCAAAAGTAATTAGACATCCAATGTCCAATAAATTAGATATCCAATATCTAATATTCATAATAAGAGAATAAGCTCGATTCATTACGTCGTCAATCCTATTGTGCGACTCGGTAGGTCCGTCTCAGTTAACAATGGGAGGAACCAAAGAGTAATAGCACCATCTAGCCAGCCTGGCAGCCTACACTGTAACCTAACTGAGATCGAATGATGGGTACATTCCATAACCTTTCTGTCGTGAATACCAGTATACGTATAAACCCTTCTTTCAAATGTCTCGATCAAGTTATAGGGTCATGGTTAGTCAAACCCTATCTGTACTTGACTTTATGCATGAGTTAATGGAAATCTCGTGTATCCAATACAAGTAGCTCCAATGATTTGGCGAAAGACTTATGATATCATCTGACAATAACCACATATGACATATACCCATTCACTAATAGGAGAAAGAATCCTATCTTGGTATTTAGTAGAACCTGCTACTTACCCGTCAAGGTGCACGTCGAGGTTGACCCCCACCTTCCAGTTTTCTGGGTCGAACTACTCCAATGAAGATCTTAACGTCACAAGCACATCCCTACTAAATCCTTAAGTCGAAGGTTCGCGAATACCTATCACAACCTTTCGATTCCGTCATTGACTGTCCCAGGGTGAAATTCGTGTGACGAATCGAGGGTGAGTCGGTTCGAGTATACTAATATCATTAGCATACCTATAACGTGTGCTCCCACTAACCAATAATGATCGACAGGCACTCTCCAAGTCAAAGAACACATCAGACAAGTCTTCACATAAACTTAACGCCTAGTCAAGTTTCATCGACTTGCGAATGATTAAGTATTTGAGCCATAAACCTTTTTAGTGCCAATCCCTATCCAATAAGGAGTGGAATGTTTTTCTCTCAAATACATGGACTAGTTTATATATATATATATATATATATATATATATATATTTACAAGTCAGGAATGCCGGTGACTACCAGTAAATAAAGAAACATACAATTACCTTCTGATAATGATTTATATAATAATGAGTACAATGCCCTCACTCTGACATCCTCTGAGTAGCGTTCGAGGGCATACTCCTAACAATCTCCCACTTGCACCTAATGCCACACACTATGGTATTTAATACCCATGTTCTCCAGATAACGCTCCAAGCTTATCTGAGAAAGTGGCTTGGTTAGTGAATCAGCGTTGTTGTCTACTGAGTCTACTCTACGCAGCATAATGTATCCTTTGTGAATAAATTCTCTCACGAGATGATACTTACTCTCAATGTGTTTTGTACCATTGTGAAACCTCGGCTCCTAGTCCTGTGCTACTGCTCCATTGTTATTGCATAAAAAAGCAAAAACAGGCAGCGCAGCACATTGTGTCACTTGAAGTTCACCCAGTAACTTCTTAATCCAAAAACCTTCCTTTGGAGGCCTCCGAGGCCACTTGATACTCAGCCAAACAGGTGGAATTAGCAGTCGCGTTATTCTTGGCACTATGTCAAGATAATGCTCCTTTATTAAGAGTAAAATGTAGCCAGAAGTAGACATAGAGTCGTCTTTCTGTCCTTGGAAGTGTGAATCAGTGAAGCCATACATTCAGTTCTCCACCACCATACATAAGAACCAGATCTCTAGTCCTTCTAAAGTACTTGAGAACTTTCTTTACGGTAGTCTAATGTTCCCTACCTGGGTCTGCCTAAAACCTACTTACCACGCTTCCAGGATGCGCTATGTCAGGTCGCATACACAACAAGGCATACACAAAGCTACCCACGGCCGAAGCATATAGTATATTACTCATTTTCTTACGTTGTTTCTCACTTTGAGGACACATCTTCAAGGTGAGTTTTACTCCATGTCGCATCAGTTGGAACCCTCTTTTAGAATCATCCATCTTAAATCGCTTTAAGATTATATCTATGTAGAGAGCTTGGAAAAGACCTATCATTCTCTTTGCTTTATCCCAGTAGAGTCGAATCCCAAGAATAGAGGTTTCTTCTCCCAAGTATTTTATGAAGAACCTACTTGAAAGCCAAGCTTTCACAGAACTCAGCATTCCCACATCGTTTCCTATTAGTAGAATGTCATCTACATATAGTACTAAGAATGCGATCTTGCTCCCACTAACCCTATTGGATACACAAGGTTCCTCTTTATTTTGCACGAAGTCAAACACTTTGACTGCCTCATCAAAATGAAGGTCCCAACTACGTGAAGCCTGCTACAATCTATTTCACGGAGTCTACATCCACCATTGCTAGGTCATAGGTTGCGGGACGGTCTCTTGGTTATCACTTAGAACCTCGTGGAGACCCAGTTCCTCCAAGTGCATAAAACTACTTCTCATGTAATTGAGACACCCTACTAGACCTACAATGTGATTGTACTTGTGTTTCAAAAGGTTCGGTTCCAACTTCTTGTACAGATGTCTCCTGAGGAGTTTCATTGTATTCTTCCAAAGAAATACTTCTACCTACTCCAGCTTCCTGAATGAACTCATCTTCCAGAAAGTGTGCTTGCAAAGCAACAATGATCTTTCGATCTTCGGGCATGTAGAATATATAACCCATTGTCCCAGATGGGAATCCAATGAAATGACCCTTCACGGACCTAGCTTCCAGTTTCTCCACCTTAGTCTTCTTGACATAGGCGGGACATCCCCAAATCCTAATATGATTAAGACTTGGTTTCCTACCCTCCCACATCTCATGTGGAGTCTTAGGAATGGATTTGGAAGGACATCTATTCAATATATAAGCAGCAGTAAGGAGCGCATAACCCTACCGGTAAATCGGTAAGTTGGTGTATCTAAGCATGGAATGAACCATGTCCAACAAAGTTCGGTTCCTTCTTTCTGACACACCATTTAACTGCGGTGTTCCTGGAGGAGTGAGTTGTGACACTATCCCGTACTCCTTTAGGAACTCGTCAAAATCTGAACTCATATACCCGTCACTTCGGTCCTATCGGAGTGCTTTGATATGATTACCAGTTTGTTTTCGGCTAGGGCCATAAATTCCTGGAATTTCTCAAAGGCCTCGAATTTGTGTTTCATTAAGTACACATAACCATACCTAGTATGATCATCCGTGAACATAATGAAATACTAATATCCATCACGTGATGCTTCCAAAGCACCACGCACGTTGGTATGGACTAATCCAAGTTTATCAGCGGCTCTTTCAAAAGTCCCTGTGAAGGGGAACATAGTCATTTTGCCTTTAAGGCAAGATTCACAAGTTGGAAAGGGAGCTGATCCCAATGGACCCATAAGTCCATCCTTTTCCATTTTGTAAATCTTGGTCTAACCATCATGACCAAGTCTAAGATGCCATTTCAAAACTTGATTAGTATCATCCCAACCACGCTTTCTAGTTATATCGTTCACAACCACTTTATTACTTATGTTTAGATGATACAATCCATTTAACAATGTGGCAGTGCCTACTAGTTTATTACGAAAATAAATTTTGCAAGAACCATCACCAATAAAAAATGAAAAGCCTTTCCGATCCATGACCGGAATGGATACAATGTTATTATGACCCTTGGGCAATACAAGTACATCATCTAAAGTTAAAAAAAGCTGGATTCCAAACCCTAAAGAAGTGATCCTATATCGGTTGCTTCAACACAATGTCCGCTTCCTACAGTAATCATCACTTCCCCAGCTCCAAGTTTCCTACTTTGTTCCAGATCCTGATTCATGGTACAAATGTTAGAACTAGCACCTGAATCCAGTATCAAAGAAGTAGAAAATACAGTAGCAGAACAATTCGTTTCCAAAGATAAAAGTTCTGTACGTAAAGCGCCATGAAAGATAGTCTCTTGCCCAGTGGCCCAGCTCACCGTAATTGAGACATACATCTGACTTCACCTTCTTTCTCTTAAGAACCATCGGTGCCTTGTCCTTACCCTTAAAGTCCTTGCTTCGTGGACCCATCTACTTCTTGGTCCTTTTCTTATTTTTCTTGAATCTCCGAGATCCAGAAGAAATCACAAGGACAGACTCCATCGCCCGCAAAGTCTTAGACTAAGACTGAGCGGTTACTAGTTTGTTCATCAACCCTGCTAATGTAACACCCCCAATCCGCTCAGGGATATTACATGCCGTAGACCCTCTCCTCAAGGATCTACCAGGCTGGTAACAATATCGAACATCTCAACTATGCCTTTAAGGCTAAAATGACTCAGTAGACCGATTTGGTCTTTCAATAAATACATACAACTAAAATACATTACAAGCCCACGCAGGGGTCGAATACAACACACTCCCATACAACGGGAAAGAATACTGCAGCGGAAATAAAATACAACTAAACCAATGACATCATACGGATCCTCGTGTGATTAGTATCGTTCATCTTTCATCATCCTTCGTGCCGACCCTGTGTTATGCTCCCAAACCTGAATGCAAAAACAGACATCCACTCCCCGAATACTCGGGGGTTAGCAAAACTCCACTGTTTTGCTAGTGCAACAACAAAGTGCAAATACGAGCCATATAATTCACATTCCACGAATAACAATAACCAGGAATCCTCAAAGATCCAAACGAAACGAAAAGTAATTCCCGAGTCAAGAGTTTGAGAAAAATATTCCAAAACCGAAAGATCACAAATCAATGGAAATAATTTATAAAACAGTTTAGAATGCCATCGAGAGTTTTAATAGAAAAACAATTTAGGATTATCAAATCCCACTTTTCAAAACCCAAAAGACGAAAGGGGTCACCGCCCCAAAGGTTTACTTTCCGTAAAATGACCTTTACAAAAAACGTTGGGATTTTAGCCCCAAATTACATCAACTCACAGTACACGAGAACGACAACAAGGTTCGTCTTCCAACATCAAAATTCACAACCCAAGGTTTAAACACAGACGACAAATACTCTAGTGCCATCCTAGCCAAGTAAGCCAAACGAACAACTTACCTCTTACACACTTAGTCGATGCATGCAATCATGAAAACCGATCAAAATACTCGTTTCCGGAAACGTCAATCTCAAAACAAATTTGTAAAATGCACCACAATTAACCGCCGACCCATGCCTCTGTGGACCCCTACCGAGGCCCCGTCGGATCTAACCCGTAGTGGTTAAAAGCAAGCTCGCGGACCCATGCCTCTATGGACCCCTACCGAGACCCCGTAGGATCTAACCCATAGTGAGCATACACACACACGTTACTCATGCAATACTAATATGCTAAGAATGTAAGCTCATCAAGAATACTTACTAGAGATGGCCACTTACTCGACACCATTATCAAACTCATCACAACACAACACGATTAACGCGGAATACATGATTCCATAACTTTAAACAACAGGGGTATCACCAAAGCCCTCAACGTTCAAAACAATCAAATCATAAACAATTCCCCAAAACACACCGTTCACAAAACACACACGCATTTTGAAAGAGAGCCTCTAACGAGGCCAAAACAAATCTTTTGGAAATTTATTTTAAAATAACCAAACAAACACACCAAGACGACCACCGATCAATCATATCCACAATACGAGAAGCGTATGAACAAGGTACTTGCCTCGAAACCACAATCGCAACAATACGACGGATGAAATACAGTCAAACGGCTCCGAACTCCCGAACACTTTCAAGAACGCGATAGCACCGCAATTACTACGGGAAAACACCACACGAATCATCAATCAGCAACGAGATTCAACATCGGAATCCTCGAGCACCTATAAACCTCCGGAAGGAACAATAACACACAGTTACGACGAGAATCAAGGCCAAAACAATGGAAATCCCAACAAACTATCGAAGGGAACTCATTGGGACATTTAATCGAACACTCAATGTTCGATAACTCCCAAGAACACTCGAATCACTAATCGAGTTGAACCAACTCGAAATATGGATATACATCCCATAGAACACGATTAATAACATCATATTACACCAACTGATGTATCAAAATCGGACTAGAATCAAAATCAAGTACAAATTCTCCAAAAAGTCAACTTGAAGGAAAATCAAGAAATATACCTTGATTCGACGAAACACACGGATTGGATGATGATATAATCAACAAGAATCTTCCAAAACGTATTGGAAATGATTAGAATCGGACAAGAAATCGATTTCCCGAGCCTCTCGTCGCCAGCCGCCGAAAAAAGAAGAAAATGGGTGAAAAATGAAGGTCTAGCCGAGCCCAGGCTATATATAGCCGGCAGGGTTATGGCTGTAACCGGAAGTGCCTTACGGCCGTAACTCGGCCCTAACGGCCGTACTCGGCAGGCCTTACGGCCGTAACCGGCATTCGTCAAAAAATCTGCCCAGCACGTGGCGGACACTTACGGCCGTAACTGGCACACATTACGGTCGTAACCGGCATTCGTTTGGAAGATGCCCAGCGCTCGTACGGCCGTACTCGATCATGCCTTACGACCGTAACTGGCATTCGTCCGGAAGTTGCCAGGCGCCATACGGCCGTAACTCTCGGCCCTTATGGCCGTAACTCAGCCACGCCAGGCCCTCCTCCGGCCGTGACTCGGCTGTGGCCACTCCGACGGCCCGGACGACCCCAAAACCCGAACCTGAGTATAAATCGAAGGTACAGTTACGACGTACTCGCAAATACGAATCCAAGAGCTAATAGAACACATGATTCTGACCACCCGAAGGCTCGAGATTCGACAACGGAAGTAATTACCCCAAACTTTGGGAAATTACGAAAATGGCCCAAAACGTCCGGAATACACGATACGTGATCGAAACACCAAACCAAAACTCGCAACACGTCTAACAAAGTTAAACGGACTTACGGGAAACTCGAAATAACAATTTCGAATGAGATTCGCAAGAATCGAACTCAAGTGCGGAAAAGTCGCTAAAAGCACGGAACTCAACAAAACAATACCGAAACGAACTCGGATGACAAAAAGTGTAGAATTAATCATTCTCAGAATGACGAAACGGTCATGAGCGAGTCGTCAAAACGGACTTCCGACGAAAAAAAATTTACCGGAAATCGAAATTACGGGTATTACATTCTACCCTTCTTAAAAGAAGTTTCGTCCCGAAACTTAAAATAAGTAGGGAGAAGCAATATCCCCTGCCAGGAAAACTCGACGAGATACACAAAAACCGAAAACTCGCGCCCGACGGCGAAACGCTGCAAGAAACGCAAAGAGACATACGGCGGGAAAATACGCTCCACGGCGACTAACACAACGCCACCGCTAGAGACATAATAAAATCAACTAGTGACAAGCGTCATCAAACAGACAATACAATCGAGTCGATTATCCGAACAATCACATAACACAACGAACGAAAATCAATATGATTGACTAACCCAACGGTACATCAATCAAAACGCGAGCCAATCACTGAACAAATACGGAATTCCACCGCCCAAGGGTTGGAAGATCGAAAACGAGACTAATTTCCCGAACTTAAGGGAATTACGAAGGAGTCTGAACGTTCAACGATCACGAAACGAGATCAACAAAAACTGAACAATCAAACGATCGAACCACAATGATCGAGACAACAAAAATCGAACAATCATGTTCGAATCACAAAGAACAATAAAATTCAATCAACAACTCCAAGGTTCACATCTCGACTCGAGACAATATATATGATCCGGTGAAAACAACGAGATGTGTAATCACATACGATCCACAGGAAAGGGAATAGCAATTGAAAAGTCACAATGACAAACGAGTTATTCCGAAATAATACCACACTCGTTCGATCAACAAAAGCAAGGGGCAGGACAAGCTCAGAAATGTCAATGAACATAAACGAGCCGATAGAGTCGAAAATACAGAAGTTCAAAATCTGATTCACTTCGAATAAAAGAACTAGTAGAACCAAAAGATGTTACTTCCGAACAAGGTTCACAAGAATCGAACCGAACTCGGAAAAGTTACAGCGATAACCAGGTCAACCCAAAATAAGATCACAGCTCGTTCGAATGATGAAACTGAAATACAAAACAAGTTCAGAAACTATCAACGAACACGAGCAAGTCAATAGAATGGAGAAAGAGGAAATGCAGAAGTCCAAATACAATACGGGTATTACATTCGACCTCTTATAAAAGAAGGCCATCCCCGCAACTCACAATAACGGAAACAAGGCAACAACACAAAAGCAGTTGACGGAAACATTCCCATGGGCCTCTTAGAGTCGATCTTGATATCTGTACTGAAGTTCGTGCCCCGAAAGACTCGGAACCCAACTCACAACACTAGATCCTGTGCCTCTCGGGTCCACACTTGAAATGCGTTACTGACGAGAAGGACAATTGGTACGTGCATGCCCCCGGCACATCACGGTTGAAACACCTCAGCTCGGCATACCGAATATACAACTGCTAGGCACAATGGAATTTAACGTCGCAAAACAACAAACCGGAGATGCCAACTTGGCATAACATATCAACACAAACTAAAATCACAACAACCACGGCATCGTTCAACGATTACAACGGCCCAAATGATAACCAGCATATAATTACTAAACATCACGAAACAGGCACATATGTACACAATCATACCCAACTTCTCCGACCACAAGCAGGAAATGATGGGTTTTAAAAGAAAAACGAAACCCACCTCTTGAAAACAATTTGGAACACCGATAGATCTTGAGTATCACCTTACAAAAAGTAGTACAAACACCATTATCGAGACTTTTGAAGACCATCTTACGTTTGAACAAAATGAGGACACTTCCCTTTTCGTGAAAAACTTTCAGAATATTCGACCCTCGGGTCTAAGTATAAGTGTTTCTAAACATCGAAAATATCTCAAAACATTTTGGTCCTCGAGGTAGAAGAATTTTGAAACATGTTGTGGCACCTTGGATATACCACGAGAAAATAATTCATTTTAAAAGTACGTCTCAAAATTTAATTTTCTAAGATACTCAAGGTTTTCAGAAATCCAACAGGCCAGAATGCCCAAAACTCACGCATACCGACGTACACTAAAACAACTCCTAGTACACGCATCAAAACGTTTAAAGTCAAGATAATACATGTATTTTAACGGAAATAAACGGTAAAATACCACAGTCGAAGACCGCCTAGGATTCAGAACAAAACCGCTGACTCCATTCGAGACCTCTAAAGACCCTCCCGCACTGGCTAGTGAACAAGTCGAACGCGTATAAGCACAAAGCTTCCACAAGAGAACTTGTAAAACGAGCAAATCGATTCGAAAATCACCAGCAACGGACAAAACCAACAGTAAAAAGACATCAGCAGCAACGACACTCCTCGTATAAACCAAATAAGAGAGTCGACTAAATACATATCGTGAAATCAAAATCCACATAAGGATTCCCTCACTCATCAAATAACCATAAAAATAGTTCGTGTCACACGAGGCACAACACAAAGAAGGGAGACCTACATCCACAGGTCGCATGAAGATGATGATCGCCCCACGATACTAATCACGACCAACAAACTCAGACGACGCGTCGCGACACGACTTAGTCAGACAAAATCCGACGAGACAAAACTCAACAGACACCATTGACCCGACAACCTAGGTTTCCACAACCTAAGCTCCGATACCATTTCTGTAACACCCCCAATCCGCTCAGGGATATTACATGTCGTAGACCCTCTCCTCAAGGAGCTACTAGGCTGGTAACAATATTGAACATCTCAACTATGCCTTTAAGGCTAAAACGACTCAGTAGACCGATTTGGTCTTTCAATAAATACATACAACTCAAATACATTACAAGCCCACGCAGGGGTCGAATACAACACACTCCCGTACAACGGGAAAGAATACTGCAGCGGAAATAAAATACAACTAAACCAATGACATCATATGGATCCTCGTGTGATTAGTATCGTTCATCTTTCATCATCCCTCGTGCCGACCCTGTGTTATGCTCCCAAACCTGAATGCAAAAACAGACATCCACCCCCCGAATACTCGGGGGTTAGCAAAACACCACTGTTTTGCTAGTGAAAGAACAAAGTGCAAATACGAGCCATACAATTCACATTCCATGAATAACAATAACCAGAAATCCTCAAAGATCCAAACGAAATGAAAAGTACTTCCCGAGTCAAGAGTTTGAGAAAAATATTCCAAAACCGAAAGATCACAAATCAATGGAAATAATTTATAAAACAGCTTAGAATGTCATAGAGAGTTTTAATAGAAAAACAAATTAGAATTATCAAATCCCACTTTTCAAAACCCAAAAGACGAAATGGGTCACCGCCCCAAAGGTTTACTTTCCATAAAATGACCTTTACCAAAAACATTGGGATTTTAGCCCCAAATTACATCAACTCACAGTACACGAGAACGACAACAAGGTTCGTCTTCCAACATCAAAATTCACAACCCAAGGTTTAAACACAGACGACAAATACTCTAGTGCCATCCTAGCCAAGTAAGCCAAACGAACAACTTACCTCTTACACACTTAGTCGATGCATGCAATCATGAAAACCGATCAAAATACTCGTTTACGGAAACGTCAATCTCAAAACACATTTGTAAAATGCACCACAATTAACCGCAGACCCACGCCTCTGTGGACCCCTACCGAGACCCCGTCGGATCTAACCCGTAGTGGTTAAAAGAAAGCTCGCGGACCCACGCCTCTGTGGACCCCTACCGAGACCCCGTCGGATCTAACCCGTAGTGAGCATACACACACACACACGTTACTCATGCAATACTAATATGCTAAGAATGTAAGCTCATCAAGAATACTTACTAGAGATGGCCACTTACTCGACACCGTTATCAAACTCATCACAACACAGCACGATTAACGCGGAATACATGATTCCATAACTTTAAACAACAGGGGTATCACCAAAGCCCTCAACGTTCAAAACAATCAAATCATAAACAATTCCCCAAAACACACCGTTCACAAAACACACGCGCATTTTGAAAGAGAGCCTCTAACAAGGCCAAAACAAATCTTTTGGAAATTAATTTTAAAATATCCAAACAAACACACTAAGACGACCACCGATCAATCATATCCACAAAACGAGAAGCATATGAACAAGGTACTTTCCTCGAAACCACAATCGCAACAATACGACGGATGAAATACGGTCAAACAGCTCCGAACTCCCGAACACTATCAAGAACGCGATAGCACCGCAATTACTACGGGAAAACACCACACGAATCATCAATCACCAACGAGATTCAACATCAGAATCCTCGAGCACCTATAAACCTCCGGAAGGAACAATAACACATGGTTACGACGAGAATCAAGGCCAAAACAATGAAAATCCCAAAAAACTATTGAAGGGAACTCATTGGGACATTTAATCGAACACCAAATGTTCGATAACTCCCAAGAACACTCGAATCACTAATCGAGTTGAACCAACTCGAAATATGGATATACAACCCATAAAACATGATTAATAACATTATACTCCACCAACTGATGTATCAAAATCGGACTAGAATCGAAATCAAGAACAAATTCTCCAAAAAGTCGACTTGAAGGAAAATCAAGAAATATACCTTGATTCGACGAAACACATGGATTAGATGATGATATAATCAACAAGAATCTTCCAAAATGTATTGGAAATGATTAGAATCGTCCAAGAACTTGATTTCCCGAGCCTCCCGTTGCCAGCCGCCGAAAAATGAAGAAAAAGGGTGAAAAATGAAGGTGTGGCCGAGCCCAGGCTATATATAGCTGGCAGGGTTACGGCCGTAACCGGCAGTGCCTTACGGCCGTAACTCGGCCCTAACGTCCGTACTCGGCAGGTCTTACGGCCGTAACCAGCATTCGTCAAAAAAATTTGCCCAGCACCTGCCGGACACTTACGGTCGTAACTGGCACACATTACGGTCGTAACCGGCCTTCGTCTGGAAGATGCCCAACACTCGTACGGCCGTACCCGATCACGCCTTACGGCCTTCACTGGCATTCGTCCGGAAGCTGCCAGGCGCCATACAGCCGTAACTCTCGGGCCTTACGGCCGTAACTCGGCCAGGCCAGGCCCTACTCCGGCCGTGACTCGGCCGTGGCCACTCCGACGGCCCGGACGACCCCGAAACCCGAACTTGAGTATAAATCGAAGGTACGGTTACGACGTACTCGCAAAGATGAATCCAAGAGCTAAGAGAACACACGATTACGACCACCCGAAGGCTCGAGATTCGAAAACGGAAGTAATTACACGATAATGGCTCAAAACGTCCGGAATTACGAAAATGGCTCAAAACGTCCGGAATACACAATACGTCATCGAAACACCAAACCAAAACTCGCAACACGTCTAACAAAGTTAAACGGACTTACGGGAAACTCGAAACAACAGTTTCGAACGAGATTCGCAAGAATCGAACTCAAGTGCGGAAAAGTCGCTAAAAGCACGGAACTCAACAAAACAACACCGAAACGAACTCGGACGACAAAAAGTGTAGAATTAATCATTCTCAGAATGACGAAACGGTCATGAGCGAGTCATCAAAACGGACTTCCGCCGAAAAAATGAAATTACTGAAAATCAAAATTACGGGTATTACAGCTAAATTGCAAGCAATCTCATTGCAGTTGAAGTTCATAACAAACTGTGAGAAGGAATCAGGAAGAGATTACAGGATAAGGTCGGTTTGTAGAAAAACATGCATCCTAAAATCAAGAGCCTCCACTCTCTCGATCATAGAGATCATTTTGAGGACATGGTCCCCAACTTTCTCACCTTCTTTCATCCTGGCACCGAAAAGCTCTTTAGATATCTCATACCTAGCAGTTCGAATGTGCTCACCATAAAGCTAGGTTAAGTGAGATAAGATCTTCCAGCAGAAGTCATTTTCTCATGAGCTCTCTGAAGCTCATTTAGACATAGAGGCCATCATATAGCCACGGACTCTAATGTCATCCTTAACTCACTTTTCGTGATTTTCAACTTCTTCCTGATTGGCTCTGGTCCGCACCGGAGCCGCCGGAATGTCCGCCTCCAAGACGCATCCCAGCGCCTCCATACTGAGGACTATCATCAGGTTGCGGAGCCATTCCACAAATTTAGGCCCAATTAAGGTGTTCTTTTCGAGTAGTATAGTGAGTGGGTTCATTGTCATTTTTGAGAGTTCTATGTCTGCATAAAGTATACTAGATTGATTAGGGACTCATTCAATTATGATTTGAGTTTAGAATTAAGGACTTTTATATTCTTTTAACCCAGTTTCCACTATTTTTATCGGAATAACACACTTCCCTGTGGAATTCGGGAGTATTTGTTCGCTTTACTTTATAGTGGTGATCGAGTTCTTTATAAATTTCAATATAGGGCAACCGAACAGGTTTCTGGTCTATTAATCTTCATAAAGTGGTGTCCAACACCAACCCTTCTAATGCATGATTCGGTCTTCTTTTTCCCCTTCTTCACTCCCCTCAACTTATACGGTTTCTATAGTTTGTGAACAAGTTAAGTTTATAGCATCGACGCTGATCAGTTTCGCAATTGAATCTTATCCGACAACCGAATAGGTTTCTAGGGATTGAATTTGCTTCCACCGAAGGCATCCAATGCACTCTCGGTAATTTATCGACCATCCCCAAATGACTACCCCTATAACTCAGAAGCATAGCACATCCAGTTTGGATTTCAATTTTCCGAAAGCTCGATGGAGGGAAGGAAAACCTTGAAACGTTTTAAACTTAATATTTTGTCGTAGGAGAGTTTTCACGATTAATGTTTCACTTTGCACATTAATTCATTTAAGCACATTTGTAGCATTCATACCATATGAATAAAACATTCACAACCTAGTTGCTAGCAACATGCAGTTCATGGATCGTTCCTAGGACAAAAAAGATCGTAATCTAATTACATGTCTTCGGTCTTGAATCTTTGTCTTCTCGAATGGAGATTCCTACGGTCTTCGTCATTACATATAAATTTTACATTAAAAAATTACATCCTATACAAATTTTTCTAGTAAAGTAAATAGGCTCAAAACGGTCTTTACAATCCAATCGAATAAAACCGAACGATTCAAAACTAGGTCCATGAACTACATCCCCATTCACAAGCATTCATCTAATAAATACTAAATAAATGGAATTTATATTAAATATATACAAAATTAACTATTAAATAGAATTGATCTAATCAATTCACACAATCGGTAATGTGAAATCGTTCAAAGTAATTCGGTCAATCATGAGTATTCCAATTAATCAATTTTGCCTAATAAAATGAAATAACATATATCATTTTAATCATATTAAATCCAATTTAAATTAGGGGAATTAATTTTCTGGAATACACAAAGAAAATGAGTCCGGAACAGGCCCGGAACAGACCCAGATCGCGATCCAACATGCTGGACCGCACGGCAGGGCCGAGAAAGAAACTGGATCGCAATCTAACATGCCCGGACCACGATCCGACCTCCCTAACCGCTCGGCAAACCTGCTGGGCCATGTTCCGATGACGTCCAATGTCACCCCAGGGCTAGATTTCCAATCGGATATCCAATATCTATATTTTTCGAATTTCATATCTTCAATATAAATCATATTTCCAAGAAAATAAAAATTTATATTTAGATATATATTTACGAAAAATATAACTACAATGAACAATCGAACATATACTATGATTATAACAATAAATGATTCCAAATCATTAACCATCCAATCAAGCATTCCAAATGCTATATATCGTATATGCGATCACAAAACCTGGCTCCGATACTACTGTGGGGTTCGCACACCAAAAACGAAGGCACAGCGGATGCGAAAATACGAAGTGCAATACGAATCCCTCAAGAGGATCGATTCAAGCTACGTATATACGAATATAAAACGAACAAAGAGGAAGATACGATATCATACCCTTGTAGTCCACTGATTTAATCGTTGAGAAGATGATGTCCCTTACGAATCCAATCCGTAACAAACTCTTGAATGATCCAACACCGAAAACACCACGTCTCTACTTGCCATGCGCCGGAGAAATGATCGGAACGACTTCACCTTGTTATCCTCCAAGGATACGGCTAGAACAAGGTTATAGGAGCTTGTTAATATTGTCTATTACACTCTAAGTGTATAGGTATATTTTCTCTCAATTTTTCTCTAAAAAAATGAAGAAGATGTTGACGGAGATGAAGATGAAGAACAATCAAGAAGAAAACTAAAAGTCACTCTCTCTCTTGATCTTGTTAGAACCGCCACGTCCCAAACATGAAAGAGGAGATATTATATTATTCTAAGTCTTCAATCACTATCACATGAAAGTATATCCCCTTAATAATAAACATCTCATGTTTATTAATATTCATCATACACCTCACAAGATACCTTTTGATTTATAAAATCAAAAGTCTTCCACCATGCAAGGTGGAAGACAAATTATCTTGTCAAGGTGTGGCGGGGCGGCCATATAGAAGGATTAAGGGAGTTTCGTTCGTTTCGGACTCCCACGAGTCCAATACGATAAACTCCATTCCATCTTGATGTATTTATATCAATTAATTAATCCAATTAATTAATTATATCAAATACAAAAAAATTCATTTATCCAAAAAATAATTATATATGTGAATCAAATTAATCACCCAGTAATTTATTTAATTCATTAGGCCGTAAATTAATTTATCCAATAAACTAATTTAGACATCTAATGTCCCGAAATTAATTAGACATTCAATGCCCAATAAATTAGATATCCAATATCTAATATTCATAAAGAGAGAATAAGCTCGATTCATTCCATTGCCAATCCTATTGCGCGACTCGATAGGTCCGTCTCAGTTAACAATAGGAGGAACCAAAGAGTAATAGCACCACCTAGCCAGCCTGGCGGCCTACACTGTAACCTAAGTGAGAACGAATGATGGGGATCATCCCAAAACCTTTCTCTCGTGAATACCAGTATATGTATGAACCCTTCTTTCAAATGTCCCGATCAAGTTATAGGGTCACAGTCAGTTAAACCCTATATGTACTTGACTCTATGCATGAGTTAATGCAAATCGAGATCAATGAGCTCTCGTGTATCCAATACAACTAGATCCAGTACTTTGAGCAAAGACTTATGATCTCATCTGCCAATAACCGCATAGGTCATATACCCGTTCACTAAGAGGAGAAAGAATCATATCTTGGTATTTAGTAGAACCTGCTACTTGCCCGTCAAGATGCACGTCGAGGTTGACCCCCACCTTCCGATTTTCTGGGTCGAACTACTCTAATAAAAAGCTTAATGTCACAAGCACATCCCTACTAAATCCTCAAGTTGAAGGTTCACGAATACATATCACAACCTTTCAATTCCGCCATTGACTGTCCCAGAGTGAAATCTGTGTGGCGAATCGAGGGTAAGTCGGTTTGAGTATACTAATCTCATTAGCATACCTATATCATGTGCTCCCACTAACCAATAATGATCGACAGGCACTCTTCAAGTCGAAGAACACGTCATACAAGTCTTCACATAAACTTAACGCCCAGTCAAGTTTCATCGACTTGCGAACGATTAAGTATTTGAGCCATAAACTTTTCCAGTGTTGATCCCCTTATCCAATAAGGAGTGTAATATTTTGCTCTCAAATACACGGACTAGTTGTAATATCCTAGAACTTCAGTATAAAGTTTTCGCATTATTTTACCCGAGTTTTAATGCACAGTGCAGGATATTACAGTGTGGATAATATAATTTAAGGACTGAGACAATTCTGTTGGAACAGTTGTCGTACTTGATCGACAATTGCATTTGAGGATATCGTGCATCTGTTGTATCATATGAGAATATTATTGAAACGAGTATATGTATTCAGTATGTCGCGTGTACGTATTCGGTATATTGAGACGACAGGCAAGCGGTTGTAAATGGCTAAGAATAAAATACATTATATACGTTAAGCGAAGGAGCTTACGTACGTTAAGACACAGCTGTAACGTACGTTACGTTGAGTATGTAACGTACATTATGAAGAGAATCGGACAGGATACGAAGTGTCGGCATCTTTCGGCGCAAATGTGGAAAGGTAAGTTAACATTGAGCTTTACGTACGTTAAGGATAACCCATTACATACGTTAAATGGGTATATTACTGTAGCAAATCAACTGTGTGTTACGTACGCTACGGCACATGTATTACGTACGTAATACAAGGCACGAAATGAGGCAGTGGGTTCTGAAGTAGCGTTACGTACACTATTGAAGTCGGATAATGTACGTAATGCTCGTTACGTACGTTAGGTAGATCAGGTAACGTACGTAACGACTGAAGTTTATATAAATATGAGATGTCCATTACTTTGATATTTTGAGAGTTTCACTTCATTTCTTCGCCCTTCAACCCTCTGAGATGGATTTTTTGTTCTTCTAAGTCGATTAAGAGCTTGAGGACAAGGATTTGGAGCTTGAGATATGGGATTATGGTTGATTCTTGAGGCATTTGCTTGTGTTGTTCATCTTCAAAGAGGTATGTTGGATAATCCTCTCTTTAATTTCGGTTTTTAATGTTGTTATTGATGATTAGTTCATATGATAATAGTTTATGGAGGTGTGATGATAATCCTTGGTATTTCACGGGAATTTTGTTAAGGAAGATGATGACATGATGATGTATATATTGGATTATGTTATTTTCTCATGAGCATGGTTATGGAATCATAGTATTCTTGGTGTTCTTGGTAGTATTATTGCGATTCTTTATGTTATAAGAAGTGTATATTGAAGAACATGATGATATATGTCTTGAATTATGAATGGGGATTGTTTAGATGTTAGAACACATCGGATTATGTCGTTTTGTTGACTATGAACGTAATTTCGGAATAATTCGTGTTCTTGAAGAACTCTTGACTTATATATGTCATGATTTTATGAATAAGGTATGGAATTTGGAAAGATTACGATTAATTTTGGAATATGATTATTGATTATAATAACCGGCAATTTTTTTCTATGAATATACGAATATGAACAAGAAGGAACCTTGTTAATCCGTAATACGAGATTGAAGTCAGAATAGAGAATGTTGAGACACTTGTTAGCATTGGTTGATTATCGAATTGTGGCTTGTATTCGTAATTGTATGAGTTGAATGGTTTGGTTTTGTATATGATCGAGATATCGTTGAACCGTTGAGTTTGATTGGTTGGTTATATTGGTTGTTGATTCCTATCGAGCGTGTTGTTAATTGATTATTGCATTAGGATGTGATAAGTGATCGTTGATGTTAACCGTTGTGCTGCGAGAGAAATTGGAGAGTTCATGGATCGCCTTGGTCGGGGCTGGGGAGCTCGTAGATGAAGGCGATGGGATTGGTAACGGTTTCATCGTATCCGTATCGAGGCAAGTTATACTTGCTCAGTTCATAATGTTTAATAAATTGTTTTGATTTCATTTCATTTATGATTCATATAGCAATAATATTATAAGGATAATTTTTTTACACTAAAAGCTTTTGCGATAATTTGAAGTTACACCACAACTTTTTTTTTTCATCCGACACCAAAACCTTTCAAAAATTTTGAAATCACACAAATGTTGTGGATGGCGTTAAGAATTCCGTCAGAAAAATAAAAAGTAAAAAAAAAATTCTGAAAATTCTCGAAAATCTAAAAAATCTGAAAAAAATAAAAAAATCTGAAAATTCTCAAAAATTCTGCAAAATTTTAAAAATCTGGAAAAAAAATCGGAACTTTTATTTTTTAAGAAAAAAATATCTGGAATAAATATTAAAAATCAAATCATTTATTTAAAATTTAAAATTAAAAAGTATAAAAAATCAGAAAATTCTGGAAAATTTAAAATATCCGACAAAAATCGGAACTTTTATTTTTAAGAAAAAAATATATAGAATAATAATAAAAATCATAATTTTTTAATTAAAATTCGAAAATAAAAAGTAAAAAATAAAAAAATCTGAAAATTCTGGAAAATTTAAAAAATCTGAAAAAAATCGGAACTTTTATTTTTTAAGAAAAAATTATTTGGAATAATAATATTAAAAATCGGATCTTTTATTTAAATTCAAAAATAAAAAGTAAAAGTTCTGATTTTTAATATTATTAGTTTTAGAATTTTTTTTAAATTTTTCATAATTTTCCAGAATCGGAACTTTTATTTTAAATTTTCCAATTTTTTTTTTATTTTTTACTTTTTGTTTTTGAATTTTAAATAAAAGATATGGTTTTTAATATTATTATTCCAGATAATTTTTCTTAAAAAATAAAATTTCCTATTTTTTTAGGTTTTTTAAATTTTTCGGAATTTTTCAGAATTTTCAGAATTTTTTTATTTTTTTCAGATTTTTTAGATTTTCCAGAATTTTCATAATTTTTTTTACTTTTTATTTTTCTGACAGAAATTCATAAATCCATCCCCAACATTTGTGTGATTTCAAAATTTTTGAAAGGTTTTGGTGTCAAATGAATAAAAAGGTTGTGGTGTAACTTCAAATTAGCCCAAAAGCTTTTAGTGTAAAATTTTTTTTCTCATATTATAAATGTGAATTGTCGGGATGATGGTATGTATATTATGCTTTGGCTTGAGTTATATCATAATGTATATGATTTAAAAGTGTTGGGTAAAAACGGAGATGTGAATTATATTTGGTCTATAATATGGGATGTTGGGTATCGAGGATAATTTATAGTGCCGATATTGATCTCGAGGTGGTGGTTTTTTGATAGTGATGGACGGTACTTCATTCGGGATTATTTGAATAAATGTGTATTCGTTCAGGGATGTTGTTCGTGGAAAGGTTAGTGTCTCCGGTTTTGAGATAATTTAGTACTGCTCAATTATGAGAATAATTATCCTGTTGCATTGTTGTATATGTTGTATGTTGATGTTTCAGGTAATGAGAGTGCATCATTGTCCGGAGTACCCCCGTGTAGATACTTCTGTGACCCTTGGTTGTGACCTTGAGAGTTTATATGTTAATGTGTGGAGTATTTCTGAGTAGATGCTTTCGTGACCCTTGGCTGCGACCTTGAGAGTTTATGTGTTAATGTCCGGAGTATTCCTGAGTAGATGCTTCCGTGACCCTTAGTTGCGACATTGGGAGTCTACGTGTTAATATTATATACATTGTTGAGTATTGTGTGAACTGTTGTCTGATGAAAATACGACATTGTAGTCGTGTCGATCTTTCATTATCGAACTAACGTTGTTCACTTGGGGAGTCTTCTGATCCTTATTGGATATGCTTTTCTTCGAGTTTTGTTGTCATGTTGCATCGTGACATATCTGGAGTCAGATACGTACTGATCGATCATATGTAGGATTTTCAGGATGAGCACGTATAGTCATGTGTTGGTTTCGACTTCACATTGAGCTGTGCACACGAGACGTACTTTGTGAGACTGATTAGGTACAAGACCACACGTGTATTCGATCGATACCCGTTGGTGGCTTGTGCACGGACATATTTCCGGATCGGGCATATCGTGACGTCCATCTTGAGCCAAATTGATTGGTCGTTCATAGTCCATGTATGGTCGGATATGTTCGATAGTCGGGTTTGTCTTCGAGATCCCATATATGTGATTTGTATATGTTTGACGATTTTATTCGCTCGCATATATATCCATATTGAACCTTTATTGATCTTGTTGGAGTTACCATATCGTTGGTAATCTTATTTGTTATTGATCCTTTATTGATCTCGTTTGGAGTTCACCATATCGTTGGTAATCTCATTCGTTATTGATCCTTTATTGATCTCGTTTGGAGTTCACCATATCGTTGATAATCTCGTTCGTTATTGATCCTTTATTGATCTCATTTGGAGTTCACCATATCATTGTTAATCTCGTTCGTTATTGATCCTTTATTGATCTCATTTGGAGTTCACCATATAGTTGGTATTCTCGTTCGTTATTGATCTTTATTGATCTTGTTGGAGTTACCATATTGTTGGTAATCTCGTTTGTTATTGATCCTTTATTGATCTCATTTGTATTTCACCATATCATTGTTAATCTCGTTCGTTGTTGATCCTTTAGTGGTCTCATTTGGAGTTCGCCATATCATTGGTATTCTCGTTCGTTATTGATCTTTATTGATCCTGTTGGAGTTACCGTATCGATGGTATTCTCATTCGTAGTTGGTCCTTTGTTGATCTTGTGTGGAGTTTATCATGTAATGGTATTCTCGGTTACCGTTGATATATTTTTGATAGTATTGGAGTTTATCATGTCGATGACATTCTCGTTTGATGCATTGGTTATTATTATTGATTGTGTGAGCACTCATACTTTGTATCGTCATCCGGGACTTGTCATTGTTTCGAGGCAGTTGATCTACAGATGTATTGTGTACTATCGGTTCTATCAGATTGAGATTCGATTGTGCGATCAAGCAGACAGATTTGGACATGGATAAGTTATTCCATATTGGAGATATAATTATGTTTTGAGAATCTTGGCATCGTTTTGAATACAGTACAGATGGTTATTTTTGAATTCATCATCACTTGAGAATGCGAAGTGTGGATTGAGGTAAGGGTTGATTTGATATGAATTACCACCATTGGTAAGGTTATTACGGTAAGATTACATTGGAAGCATTCCTACTTTGTAATTACATTGATATGTAATTGTTATGATGATGTGATCGCTATCATTGTTGAGTATTGTGGCTGACCTCGTCGTGGGCTTTATCTTTTAGGTACTCGAAGATCGAGCTAGTAGCGTTCGTGAAGGGATGAGCTTCCCGGTGTTACTGGCTATGGCATGTATTTGACACCGAGTATTTTCCTGACTGTTATGATTCCGCTGCAAATGTATTATAATTATGATTATATCCACTGCTGTATATTTTAAAATGGTTTCCGATATTCTACCAACTTGCATATACTTTTGAAATGGCCTTTTTGGTATTTTGAAAACTTGGGTTTATTTTGTAAAACTTTCTCAAACTATATTATCGGTGCGTGCTAGTAATGACCTAACGTACATTTTTGAAACTGTTGAAACCTGGTATTTTGGCATTGTACATTCAAATGAAATTTTATGAAGGTATGTGAGAACTATATTTTGGGAAACATTTAATTATTCGTAAAATATTACCATCTTTGCCTCTTTGGCGTGTTTGAAACGATTGTGAAAATGATTTTTAGCCTTGTGGGTTTCGGCGCGGGGCCTACGGCAATGTAATATTCTCGGTTGGTTTGGGGGGTGTTACAGAATATGGTATCGGAGCTTGGGTTTTGTAAAATCCGGGCATGTTTGTTATGTGGCTCTACCGGTGCGGTAGTAGCGTGACTTTTGAAAATAATTTTTCTGACTTTTCAGTCAAACTGATTTTTGGAGGTTCCAAAATTTTTGAAATATTTTCAAATTGCTATATTTGCGATGCTGAAATATTTTCAAATTGCTATATTTGCGATGCTGGTATAGTGTTCTTGGTGTTTGATAGGTCGAAAATAGTGTACAAATATTATTGTTAATTATTGGGTTTTAATGTATTTTATGTTGGTACACTGGGTTATTTTCTATCTATTTATATTTTAGATGCAATTTACTTCACTTGGCAATTTGTTGTTTAATTTATGTATTTGGTGGAGTTTTTAAGCTCAAAGAATAGTTTGGGCCATCAAATGGACCATGCCAAGGTGATTTGTGTAATATCCACAATTTCGATTTTCGGTAATTTTCTTTTTTGGTGGAAGTCCATCTTCGCGACTCGCTTGTGACCGTGCCGTCATTATGAGAATGATTAATTCTGCATTTTTTGTCATCCGAGTTCGTTTCGGTGTCGTTTTGATGAGTTCCGTGTTTCTTAGCGGCTTTTTCGCACTTGAGTTCAATTCTTGTGAATCTCGTTCGAAACTGTTGTTTCGAGTTTCTCGTAAGTTCATTAACGTTGTTATACGTGTTGGGAGCTTTGGTTTGATTATCCGTTGTCGTATCGTGATGTTTCGGGCATTTGGGCCATTTCGTAATTTCCCAAAGTTTTGGGGCATTTGCCTTCGTATCGTCCTTTTAACCTTCTGGTTGTCATAACCATGTGTTTGTTTTGTGCTTAACTCGTTTTTTGAATGTTGTACTATTCGTCATGTTCGTTCCGTATGTTTTTGGAATTTCAGTCGTCGAGTCATGGCTGTTGGGCACTGGCCGGCCAGGTGCAGCAGGGACCGGCCAGGTGCTCACGAGCATGGCCCACGATCCGGTACTCGTGCGGCCCTAATTGTGTGCGCACGAGCGTGTGCTCGTGCTCGGTGCTTGTGCGTCTCGGCAGACGCCTGGCAGTGGCGCGCACAACCCGGCGCCCGACCGGCCGCTCGTGCATGTCTGCTCGTGCGTCGCTGGGCAGTATATATATGGTCGGGCAGGCTACTTCTTCACTCGTTTTCTCACCCATTTTATCTCCTCCGCAGCCAAGACTTGGAGAACACGAAGGCATGATGTTATTCTATCAATCCACGAAGTTCTTGAGCTTCTAACATCGATTAATCATCCCATAACCTCCTCCGATCGACCGAATCAAGGTTAGATTTCCTACAAATCTAGTTTTGGGAAAATTGGGGATTTTGTTTGATTTCGTCCGTTTAATCCGAGTCAACCTAGATTAGGGATGGATTATTGATTATTAAGTTGTATTATTCCAATTTCCTTGTTGTTCCATGGTTTGATTGCCAAGGATTCGTTGTTTTGATGAGTTCCTAATCGACGCCTTGAAGGTGTCCGGTAGAATGTCATAGAGGGGATTTCGGGCGTTCTACGATTATTAGTCCTCATACGATCATTGATTTATTGAGGACATGATGTTAGGGTCGAGCTCCTTGTGAAGAGATCGTGTTGAACCCTTTCGTTCATCGTCGTCTTCATTTTCTATAACATCGAGGGTTTCGAAGTTTCCCGGTCGAGCCGTGTTCGACGGAGTACTTGTCTGCCGATTTCGAGGCAAGTACCTTGTTCATGCATTTCTTATTTTGTGGATATGATGATCGGTGATCATTTTGGTATGTTTGTTTGGTTGCTTGGAATGAACTTTCAAAAGATTCGGTTTAGCCTCGTTAAGGGCTCTCTTTCAAAACCGTGTGTATTTTGTGAATGTTGTATTTGCGAATGGTTATATGAATCCTATGGATATATTTGATGTTTATGTTGTGATTTGATGATATATCTATATACATATATTCCCTCATTTCGGTGCGTTGTGGTTTGATGTTTGCGTCGTGCTAAGTGTTTGTTGCCTCTGGGTGATTTGTTTGGATATCCTTGGTGTACTATGTTATGTGCATGTGTATGCTCATACCGGTTAGATCCGATGGCGTCTCGGTAGGGGTCCACAGAGGCATGGGTCCACGAGCTTGGCTTTTAACCACTACGGGTTAGATCCGACGGGGTCTCGATATGGGTCCACAAAGGCGTGGATCGACGGTTAATTGCGGTGAGTGTGTATGCTCACTACGGGTTAGATCCGAAGGGGTCTCGGTAGGGGTCCACAGAGGCGTGGATCCACGAGCTTGGCTTTTAACCAGTGGTGTTTAGATCCGATGGGGTCTCGGTAGGGGTCCACAGAGGCGGGGATCTACGATTAATTGTGGTGCATTTTTACAAATGTGTTTTGGGTTATGGCATTTCCGGAGATGTGTTTTTCCAGGTCGAGTACCTTGGACGTGTTACCGAGATTTCGTATCTTGGGTGATTATATTTTGTTGATTTTATGTCCGTCGAGGACACGTGACGTGGGCTTTACACCCTGTGAATTGTTGTTGGTTTTTATTTAAGAAAGCAAATCTTTAGGCTGTGACCCCTGTTGGTTTTGGAAAGATAAGGATTCGAGAATCCTAAAGTGTTTTTCGTTAAACTCTTGAGGGCATTTTAAACCATTTTACAAACTGTTCTCGTTATTTTTGATCTTTCGAATTTAAAAGTTATACTCAAACTCTTGCCTCGGGAAGTATTTTTCGTTATGTTTGAATCTTTGAGGATTCCTGATTATTATTATTGGAATATGATTTGTATGACCCGTATTTTGCACTTTGTACTTGCACTAGCAAATTAGTAGAATTTTGCTAACCCCCGAGTAATCGGGGGGTGGATGTCTGTATTGCATTCAGGTTTTGGGGAGCATAACACAGGGTCGGCATGAAGGATGATGAGAGATGATCGATACTAATCACATGAGGATCCATACGATGTTGTAATGGTTTAGTTGTACTTTATTTCCTCTGCAGTATTTTCGCCATTGTACGGGAGTGTGTTGTATTTTGACCCCTGCGTGGGCATGTACTGAGATTGAGTTGTATGTATTAATTGGAAGAACAAATCGGTCTACTGAGTCCTTTTAGCCTTAAAGGCGATGTTGAGATGTTTGATTTTAGTTACCAGCCTGGTAGATCCTTGAGGAAAGGGTCTACGGCGTGTAATATCCCTGAGTAGATTGGGGGTGTTACATAAATGGTATTAGAGATTAGGTTGCGGAAACCTAGGATGTCGGGTCAAGTTGTGTCTGTTGAGTCTTGTCTCGTTGGATTTTGTCTGACTGAATCGTGTCTCGACGCGTCGTCTGAGTTTGTTGATCGTGATTAGTATCGTGGGGCGATCATCATCTTCGTGCGACCTGTGGATATAAGTCTCCCTTGTTTGTGTTGTGCCTCGTGTGACATGAGCTACTTGTATGATTATTTGTTAAGTGATGGAATCTTTATGTAGATTTTTGGTTTCGTGATATGTATTTATTTGACTCTCATATTTTGTTTATATGAAGAGTGGTGCCGCTGCTAATGATTTCAAAATGATTTGCTCGTTTTGCAAGTGTTCTCGTGAAACCTTTGTGCTTAATATGGAATAGAAATGCATATGTGTTTGATTTGCTCACTCCGGAAGGGTCCGACGAGGCCTCGGGGGAATCCGTGACTTCACTCCGGATTCACGAGCTTGTTCGCTAGACAGTTTGGGAGGGTCCTTAGAGGCCTCGAATGGGACCAGTGGCTTCACCCCGGTTTTAGGCAAAGCCTGTGCATGATTTGATTTATGATTTTGGCCAGTTCGGGAGGGTCCTTAGAGACCTCGAATGGGATCCGTAGTTTCACCCTGATCCTAGGCGGTTTTCAACTGTGATTATTTGACTGTTTGTTTTCCAGAAAAGACATGCCTTTTTTTGATTTCGAAACGATTTGGTGTGTGTACTATGAGATGTATAAGCGGATGTCAATACATGTGAGTTTTGGGCATTCTGGCCTAATGGATTTTTTTTCAAACCTTGAGTATCTTAGAGAATAAAATTCGAGACGTACTTTTGAAATGGATTATTTTCTCGTGGTATTTTCAAGGTGCCTACTAGTGCCACTATATGTTTCAAAATTATTCCACTTTGAGGACCAAAATATTTTCAGATATTTTCAGTAATTTAGAAACGCATTTGCTTAGACCCGAAGGTCGAATAGTTCTAAAGGTTTTTAACTAAAAGAAAGATGTCTTCATTTTTACCAAATGCAAAACGATTTCTCAAAGTCTCGATAACGTTGTTTCTATTACTTTTTCGAAATATGATACTCAAGATCAACTTATGTTTCCAAAATTGTTTTCAAAAAGATGGTTCTCAGTTTTAAAACCTATCATTCCTGCTTGCGGTCCGGGAATGTATGTATGATGTTAATATTGTCGTTAGGGTGTTAGCCCCCGAGTTGTGATTGAATTGGTGGTGTGAGCGTTGAGTCGTCTGCCATGCATTTGTTGTGTTAGCTCTCTGTGAGAGATGTGATGTTATGTTGTCGTTTCGTGGTGATTTGTGTGTTATCGCACCTGTGCGAGCTGTTAGATCTTGGGTTTATATGATTGTGTACATCTGTGATTGTTTCGTGATGTTTTGTAATTGTGTATTGGTTATCGTTCGGGTCGTTGGAATCGCCGAACGATGTCGTCGTTGCTGTGATTTTCGTATGTGTGTTGCCTTACGATGGTAATCGTAGTCTGTGATATGTATTATGATTTTCTGTCGTGCTGAGTGGTTACTTATTCGGTATGCTGAGGTGCTTCGTCGGTAATATGCCGGGGCATGTACGTACAAATTGTCCTTCTCGCCAGTAACGTGTTACAAGTGTGGACTCGAGGGACACAGAATCCAGTTGGCTACCGAGTCTTCCGGGGCACGGACTTCAACATAGATACCAGGATCGGCTCTGTGAGGCCCTTGAAAGATGTTTCTGTCGGTTGCTTGTTGTGTTGTTATCTTGCTTCCGTTGTTGTGAGTCTCGGAGACGACACTTCTTTTAAAAGAGGTTGAATGTAATACCCGTATTATTTTGACTTCTGCATTTTTTTTCTCTCTTAATTCCATAGACTCGCTCGTTTTTGTTGATACTTTCTGAACTTGTTCTGTATTTCAGTTTTTATCGTTCGAACGAGTCATGATATTGCTTCGGATCGATCTGGTTATCGCTGTGACTTTTTCGAGTTTGGTTCAATTCTTGTGAACCTTGTTCGAAAGTAACATCTTTTAGTTTCTACAAGCTCTTTTAATGTCTTGAGTTGAAGTGTGAACTGTCGTTGTTCGACCGTTGTTATTCGATCGTTGGTGTTCGATCATTGTTGTTCGATCATTGTTGTTCGTTCGTTGTTGTTCGACCATTGTTATTCGATCGTTGTTGTTCGATTATTGCTGTTCGATCATTGATGTTCAATCGTTGCTGTTCGACCGTTGTCGATCATTGTTGTTCAATCGTTGTTGATCGATTATTGTTGCCTAATCTCGTACCGCGAAGAATTGTCGTTCACCATTAGTCAGCCGTTTCGATTGCGGTTATTTGAGACATCGAGTCGGGCATTACGAGATAGTAGCTGAGAGGTTTGGAGATCAAGTTTGCTTCTCTGCTCCGAAAGGACACGGGCATGCCTAGTGTGGTTTTCGAGAATTTCGGTGTGGTCGGAGTTCATCGTGGTTACCTTTGCGGATCGTTGTGCGTTTATATTCCTATTTTTCGACTGTGCGTGTTTTCTTGTATTAGGTACCTCCTGTTTTGGTGATTGTTCGGATAATTAACTTGATTGTGTTATATGTTTGGTGATACTTGACACTTGTTGGTTCTATTATGTCTCTGCTTGTGACATTGTGATGTTTGTCGTTGAGCGTGATTTCACGCGTATGTTTCTTTGCGTTTCTTGTAACGTTTTGCCGATGGTCGTAAGTTATCCGGTTCATGTGTATCTCGTTGAGTAATTCCTGATGGGATATTGCTCCTCCATACTTATTTTTAAGTTTCGGGACGAAACTTCTTTTAAGGAGGGTAGAATGTAATATCCGCAATTTCGATTTTTGGTAATTTATTTTTTGGCGTAAGTCCATCTTAGAGACTCGCTTGTGACCGTGTCGTCATTCTGAGAATGATTAATTCTACACTTTTTGTCATCCGAGTTCGTTTCAGTGTCGTTTTGATGAGTTCCGTGTTTCTCAGCGGTTTTTCCACACTTGAGTTCGATTCTTGCGAATCTCGTTCGAAACTGTTGTTTCGAGTTTCTCGTAAGTTCATTAACGTTGTTATACGTATTGGGAGCTTTGGTTTGATTATTCGTTGTCGTATAGTGATGTTTCGGGCATTTGGCCATTTCGTAATTTCCCAAAGTTTTTGGGCATTTGCCTTCATATCGTCCTTTGAACCTTCGGGTTGTCAGAACCATGTATTTGTTTAGTACTTAACTCGTGTTTTGAATGTTATACTATTCGTCGTGTTCGTTACATATGTTTTCGGAATTTGAGTCGTCGAGTATTTTTAGCCTCGTTAAGGGCTCTCTTTCAAAACCGTGTGTATTTTGTGAATGTTGTATTTGTGAATGGTTATATGAATCCTATGGATATGTTCGATGTTTGTGTTGTGATTTGATGATATATCTATATACATATATTCCCTCATTTCGGTGCGTTGTGGTTTGACGTTTGCGTCGTGCTAAGTGTTTGTTGCCTCTAGGTGAATTATTTGGATATCCTTAGTATACTATGTTATGCGTGTGTGTGTGTGTATGCTCACTACGGGTTAGATCCGACGGGATCTCGGTAGGGGTCCACAGATGCATGGGTCCACGAGCTTGGCTTTTAACCACTATGGGTTAGATCCGATGGGGTCCCGGTAGGGGTCCACAAAGGCGTGGATCGACGGTTAATTGCGGTGTGTGTATACTCACTACAGGTTAGATCCGACGGGGTCTCGGTAGGGGTCCACAGAGGTGTGGATCCACGAGCTTGGCGTTTAACCACTACGGGTTAGATCCGTCGGGGTCTCAGTAGGGGTCCACAGAGGCGTGGATCTACGGTTAATTATGGTGCATTTTTCGAAATGTGTTTTAGGTTATGGCATTTCCGGAGATGTGTTTTGCCAGGTCGAGTACCTTGGATATGTTACCGAGATTTCGTATCTTGGGTGGTTATATTTTGTTGATTTTATGTCCGTCGAGGACACGTGACGTGGGCTTTGAACCCTGTGAATTGTTGTTGGTTTTTATTTGAGAAAGCAAATCTTTGGGCTGTGACCCCTGTTGGTTTTGGAAAGAGAAGGGCTCGATAATCCTAAATTGTTTTCCGTTAAAACTCCTGAGGGCATTTTAAACCATTTTACAAACTGTTCTCGTGATTTATGATCTTTCGAATTTAGAAAGTTTTACTCAAACTCTTGCCTCGGGAAGTATTTTTCGTTATGTTTGAATCTTTGAGGATTCCTGATTATTGTTATTCTTAGAATATGATTTGTATGACTCGTATTTTGCACTTTAAACTTGCACTAGCAAAATAGTGGAATTATGCTAACCTCCGATTTTATTGGAATATGATTTGTATGACTTTTATTTTGTACTTTGTACTTGCACTAGCAAAATAGTGGAATTTTGCTAACCCCCGAGTAATCGGGGGGTGGATGTCTCTATTGCATTCAGGTTTTGGGGAGCATAACACAGGGTCGGCATGAAGGATGATGAGAGATGATCGATACTAATAACATGAGGATCCATACGATGTCTTAATAGTTTAGTTGTACCTTATTTCTGTTGCAGTATTTGTTGGGATTCGGTGCCTAAAACGAAGGCCCAGCGGAAATGGTAAAATGAAAATTAATTCGATCTGAATCCCTACGAGGATCGATCGAGCTACATATATACGAATATAAAACAAAACACAAGATGATATGAGAAACATACCCTTGTAGTCCGTTGATTAAATGTTATCCTTCTCTTGAGCGATTACCCAAGCTTTAAATGCTTTCCACGAATCCAATCCGCTCCAAGCTCTTGAATGATCCTATGCCGAAAGCACCGCGTCTCTACTTGCCACGCGCCGGAGAAATGAACGGAATGACGATCACCTTTCTATCCTCCGAGGATACGGCTAGAGATAGGATGATGAAGCTTTCAATTGTGATTATAACACTCAGTGTATAACTCACTATCTCTCAATTGATGTCTTGAACTTTCTCCAAGAAATGAAATGAAGAAGAAGACTTTGAGAAGAAACAATTTTCTCACTCTATTCTCTTAACTCACGGATGGAATGAATGGGGTGTAAGAGAGTTGATCCTCCTTCCCTTTTATTCTTCAATCAAGACAAAAGGTACCAACTCAAAATGATATTAGAAGATATCATGTCTCCCAAAGTCTTGCTCTTCCACCTATCATGATGTAGACAAGACAAGACTCACATGGATGTGAGTTGGGGGGGCATCCATCTAGAAGGGTAGGAAAAATTTCGGTCCGTTTCGGACTCCAGTGAGTCCAAACAGATAAACTCCAATTTTGTTCCGATGTATTTATATCAGCTAATTAATCCAATTAATTAATCATATCAAATATAAAATAACATAATTAATTTTTCCAAGAAATAATTATATTTATGAATTAAATTAATCACCCAGTAATTTATTTAATTCATTAGACCGTAAATTAATTTATCCAATAAATCGATTTATACATCCAATGTCCTAAATTAGATATCCAATATCTAATATTCATACTGAGAGAATAAGCTCGATTCATTCCGTCGTCAATCCTATTGCGCGACTCGGTAGGTCCGTTTCAGTCAGCAATGGGAGAAACCAAAGAGTAATACCACCACCTAGCCAGCCTGGCGGCCTACACTGTACCCCAACTGGGAACGAATGATTGGGATCATTCAAGAACCATTCTGTCATCAATACCCGTATACGTATAAACCCTTCTTTCAAATGTCCCGATCAAGTTATAGAGTCATGGTCAGTCAAACCCTATCTGTACTTGACGCTATGCATGAGTTAATGCAAATCGAGATCATTGAGCTTTCGTGTATCTAATACAACTAGCTCCAATGCTTTCGCCAAAGACTTATGATCTCATTTGCCAATAACCGCATAGTACATATAACCCGTTCACTAACAGGAAAAAGAATTCTATCTTGGTATTTAGTAGGACCTGCTACTTGCCCGTCAAGATGCACGTTGAGGTTGACCCCCGCCTTCCGGTTTACAGGGTCGAACTACTCTAATGAAAATCTTGACGTCACAAGCACAGCCCTACTAAATTCTCAAGTCGAAGGTTCACGAATACCAATCACAACCTTTCGATTCCGTCATTGACTGTCCCGGAGTGAAATCCATGTGACGAATACTAATCCAATTAGCATACCTATAACATGTGCTCCCACTAAACATTAGTGTTCGACAAGCACTCTCCATGTCAAAGAAAACGTCATACAAGTCTTCACATAAACATAACGCCCAGTCAAGTTTCATCGACTTGCGAACGATTAAGTATTTGATCTATAAACCTTTCCAGTGCCGACCCCCTTATCCAATAAGGAGTGGAACGTTTTGATCTTAAATACCCAGACTAGTTTCTATATGTATGTTTACGAGTTAGGAATACCAGTAACTACCAGTAAATAAAGAAACATCCATTTGCCTTATGATAATGAATTACATAATAACAAGTACAATGCCCTCACTCAACATCCTCTGAGTGGCATTCGAGGGCATACTCCTAACAATCTCCCACTTGCTCTCAATGCCAAACACTATGGTATCTAATACCCATGTTCTCCAGGTGATGCTCCTAGCTAGTCTGAGAAAGTGGCTTGGTCAGTGGATCAGCGACATTGTCGGATGAGTCTACTCTATGTAGCACAATGTGTCCCTTGCAAACAAATTCTCTTACGAGATGATACTTCCTCTCAATGTGTTTGGTACTGTTGTGAAACCTCAGATCCTTGGCCTGCGCTACAGCTCCGTTGTTGTCGCAGTACAGCGGAATAGGCAGCTCGGCACATGGTATCACTTGAAGTTCTCCCAGAAACTTCTTAATCCAGAACCCTTCCTTGGAAGCCTCCGAGGCTGCTTGATACTCAGCCTGACAGGTGAAATCAGCAGTCGCGCTATGCTTGGCGCTACACCAAGATACTGCTCCTCCATTAAGAGTAAATATATAGACAGAAGTAGACATCGAGTTATCTTTCTGTCCTTGGAAGTCTGAATCAGTGAATCCCACCATATCCACTTCTCCACCGCCGTATTTAAGAACCAGATCTCTACTCCTTCCAAAGTACTTGAGAATGTTCTTTACGGCGGTCCAATGTTCCCCACCTGGTTATGCCTGAAACCTACTTACCACGCATCCAGCATGCGTAATGTCAGGTCTTGTACACAACAAAGCATAAATAAGGCTACCCACGGCCGAAGCATATGGTATATTACTCATTTACTTTCGTTGTTCCTCACTTTGAGGACACATCATCGAGGAGAGTTTTTTTCCATGTCGCATCAGTAGGACCCTCTTTTAGAATCATCCATATTGAATCGCTTTAAGATTTTATCTATATAGAGGACTTGAGAAAGACCTATCATTCTCTTCGCTCTATCCCGGTAGAGCCGAATATCAAGAATATAGGTTGCTTATCCCAAGTCTTTCATGGAGAAATTACTCGAAAGCCAAGCTTTCACAGAACTGAGCATTCTCACAACATTTTCTATTAGTAGAATGTCATCTACATATAGTACTAAGAATGCGATATTGCTCCCACTAACCATCTTGTATACACAAGGTTCCTCTTCATTTTGACGAAGTCAAACTCTTTGACCGCCTCGTCAAAACAAAGGTTCCAACTACGTAGAGACTCCTACAATCCATATCACAGAGTCTACATCCACCATCGCTTGGTCATAGGTTGCGGGATCGGTCTATTGGCTATAACTTGGAACCTCATGGAGACCCAGCTCCTCCAGGTGAACAAGGTCATACCTCTCAGGTAAATGAGACACCCTACTAGACCTACGAGGTGGTTGTTCTTGTGTTTCAGAAGGTTTGGTTCTAATTTCTTGCACAGGTGTCTCCTTAGGAGTTTCATTGTATTCTTCTAAAGAAATACTTCTACCTGCTCCGCCTTCCTGAATGAACTAATCTTCCTGGAAGTGTGCTTTCAAAGCAACAACGATCTTTCGATCTTCGGGCATGTAGAATAGATAACCCATCGTCCCATATGGGAATCTAATGAAACGTCCCTTCGCGGACCTCGCTTCCAACTTTTCCATCTTAGTCTTCTTGACATAGGCGGGATATCCCCAAATCCTAATGTGATTAAGACTTGGTTTCCTGCCCTCCCACATCTCATGTGGAGTTTTAGGAATGGATTTAGAAGGACATCTGTTTAAGATATAAGTGGCAGTCAGGATTGCATACCCCCACAGGTAAATTGGTAAGTCAGTATAGCCTGGCATGGAATGGACCATGTTCAACAAGGTCCGGTTCCTTCTTTCTGACACGCCATTTAACTGGGGAGTACCTGGAGGTGTTAGTTGTGATAATATTCCATGTTCCTTAAGGAACTCGTCAAACTCCATACTCATATACTCGCCACCTCGGTCCGACCGAAGTGCTATGATATGATTTCCAGTTTGTTTCTCGACTAGGGCCTTAAATTCCTGGAATTTCTCAAAGGCCTCGGATTTATGTTTCATTAAGTATACATAACCATACCTAGTATGATCATTTATAAACGTAATCAAATACCGATATCCATCACTTGCTGCTTCCAAAGCACTACATACGTCGGTATGGATTAATCCTAGTTTATCAGCAGCTCTTTCAAAAGTCCCTGTGAAGGGGGACTTAGTCATTTTGCCTTTAAGGCAAGATTCACAAGTAGGAAAGGGATCCGATCCCAATGGACCCATAAATCCATCTTTTTCCATTTTGTAAACCTTAATCTGACCAACATGACCAAGTCTAAGATGCCATTTCAAAACTTGAATGGTTTCATCCCTACCACGCTTCCTAGTCATAGTATTCACGACGACTTTGTTACTGAGGTTTAGATGATACAATCCATTCAATAATGTAGTAGTGCCCACTAGTTTATTTCTAAAATAAATTTTGCAGGAACCATCACCAATGAAAAATTAAAATCCTTTACGATCCATGACCGGAATGGAAACAATGTTTTTATGCCAGTTGGGCAGAACAAGTACATCTTCTAAAGTCAGAACAAAACCGGATTCTAAACCCAAAAGAAGTGATCCTATGTTGGTTGCCTTGACACTATGCCCGCTTCTGATAGTGATCATCACTTCCCTAGCTCCAAGCTTCCTACTTTGTTCCAGATCCTAATTCACGGTACAAAATATGAGAACAAGCACTAGAATCCAGTGTCCCGGAAGTAGAAAATACAGTAGCAGAACAATTTGTTTCCAAAACTAAAATTTCCGTACCTAAAGTGCCATGAAGAATGGGACAGTCTCTAGCCAGTGACCCAGCTCACCGCACTTGAGACAAGTGTCCTTCTTCTTCTGGTTCTTCGGAACCATCGGGGCCTTTCCCTTACCCTTGAAGTCCTTGACTTGTGGTCCCGTCTGCTTCTTGGTCTTTTTCTTCTTATTCTTGGACCTCCGAAATCCATAAGAAATCACAAGGACTGACTCCTTCATTCGTGGAGTCTTCATCTGAGACTGAGTGGTCACTAGTTTGTTCATTAGCCCTGCTAAGTTACATGTAATCTCATTGCAGTTGAAGTTCATAACAAACTGTGAGAAGGAATCAGGGAGAGACTGTAGGATACGGTAGGTTTGAAGAGAAGTATCGATCTTAAAATCAAAAGCCTCCAATCTCTCGATCATAGATATCATTTTGAGGACGTGGTCCCCAACCTTCTCACCTTCCTTCATCCTTGCACCAAACAGTTGCTTGGATATCTCATATCTAGCCGTTCGACTGTGCTCACCATAAAGCTCGGTTAAGTGAGATAGAATCTGCCTAGCAGAAGTCTTTTTCTCATGATCTCCCTAAAGCTCATTAGACATAGAAGCCACCATGTAAGCACGGACTTTTACGTCATCCTTAATCCACTTTTCGTGGTTTTCAATCTCTACATGATTGGCTCTAGTCCCCACTGGAGGCGCCAGAATGTCAGTCTCCAAGATGTATCCAAGTGCCTCTATACTGAGGACAATCATCAGATTGCGGAGCCTATCCACAAAGTTAGGTCCGATCAAGGTGTTCATTTCGAGTAGAATTGCGAGTGGGTTCATTGTCATATTGAGAGTTATGTATGCATTAACTAGAACAGATTAATTAGTGACTCGTTTCATTATGATCTGAGTATAGAATTAAGGTCTTTTCTATTCTTGTTACCCAGCTCCCACTATTTTTATCGGAATAACACACTCCCATGTGAAATCCGGGAGTATCGTTCGCACTACTTCATAGTGGTGATCGTGTTCTTTATAAATCTTAATAGAGGGCAACCGAACAGGTATGTAGTCTATTAATTTTCATAAAGTGGCGTCCAACAGCAACCCATCTAATGGATGATACGATCTTCTTTTTCCCCTTGTTCACTCCCCTCAACCTATACGGTTTCTATGGTTTGTAAACAAGTTAAGTTTACGCAAATCAGTTTCACAATTGAATCTTATCAGGCAACCTATCAGGTTTCTAGGGATAAAATTTGCTCCAACCGAAGGCATCTAATGTGCTCCCGGTAATTTGTCCATCCTCCCCGAATGACTACCCCGATAACTCGGAAGCATAGCACATCTGGTTTGGACTTCAATTTCCGACGGAAGAAAAACCTTGAAACCTTATAAACTTAATAATTTGTTGTGGGAGAATTTTCGCGATTAATGTTACACTTTGCACATTAATTCGTTTAAGCGCGTTTGTAGCATTCATACAATATGAACAACCATTCACAACCTAGTTGCTACCAACATGTAGTTCATGGACCGATCCTAGAAAACAAAAACTCCGTAATCTAATTACAAGTCTTCGTATTGAATCTTCGTATTCTCGAATGGATATTCCTCCGGTCTTCGTCATTACATATAAATTTTATATCGAAAAATTGCATCCTAGATAAAAATGTTTCTAGTAAAATAAGGCTCAAAACGGCCTTTACAACCCAATCGAATAAATCGAATGATTCAAAACTAACTACATGAACCACATCCCCATTCAAAAGCATTCATCTAATAAAACAGAAAGTGTAGAGATACATTGATCCAATCAACATATAAACAACAATTAGAATCGATTCAATCAAGTCACACAACCGGTAATATGAAAACGTTCAAAGTATTCGGTCACCTACAAATATTCCAATTAATCAAATTTCCCTTATAAAATAAAATACCATAAATCATTTTAATCATATTAAATCCAATTTAACATGCGGGAGATTAATTTTCAGAATACACGAAAAAATCGAGTTGGGGCGAAATTGCCTGCAGGATACGGCCTGTGCCAATTGGCACGATCGAGTCACATTCGGCAGTCTGCCGGCCAGACACGGCCCGTGCCGAACGGCACGGTCAGGTTACCCCGACAGCTTCCAAAGCTGGCCTGCCAGACACGGCCATGTCAAATGACACGGTCGGGTTATCCCGACAGTCTGCCGGCCAGACACGGCCCGTGCCGAACGGCACGGTCGGGTTACCCCGACAGTCTGCCAATACTGGCCTACGGCCACGGCCCGTGTCGCCTGACACGGTTGGGTCAGCCCGACAGCTTCCTGCCCTTCGTCCAAAAAGTCATCCAACGACGATTCGGGGCTAGATTTTCTACCGGATATCCAATATCAATATTTTCCGACTTTTATATTTTCAATATAAATCACATTTTCCATAAATTAAAGATTTGTATTTAGATCTAAACTTACGAAAAATACAACTACAACGAACGAAAAACATACACCACGATTATGACTATAAATGATTCCAAATCATTCACCATCTAATCAAGCATTCCAAATGCCAATATTGTACATACGATCGCAAGACCTACGCTCCGATACCACTGTTAGGATTCGGTGCCTAAAACGAAGGCCCACCGGAAGCGGTAAAATGAAAATTAATTCGATCTGAATCCCTACGAGGATCGATCGAGCTACGTATATACGAATATAAAACGAAACACAAGATGATACGAGAAACATACCCTTGTAGTCCGTTGATTAAATGGTGTCCTTCTCTTGAGCGATTCCCCAAGCTTTAAATGCTTTCCACGAATTAAATCCGCTCCACGCTCTTGAATGATCCTACGCCAAAAGCACCGCGTCTCTACTTGCCACGCGCTGGAGAAACGAACGGAATGACGATCACCTTGTTATCCTCCGAGGATACGGCTAGAGCTAGGATAATGAAGCTTTCAATTGTGATTATAACACTCTAAGTGTATAACTCACTATCTCTCAGTTTATGTCTTGAACTTTCTCCAAGAAAAACAAGAAGAAATGAAATGAAGAAGAAGCTTTGAGAAAAAAAAATTTCTCTCTCTATTCTCTTAACTCACGGATGGAATGAATGGGGTGTAAGAGAGTTGGTCTTCCTTCCCTTTTATTCTTCAATAAAGACAAAAGGTACCAACTCAAAATGATACTAAAAGATATTATGTCTCCCAAAAGTCTTGCTCTTCCACCTATCATGATATGGACAAGACAAGACTCACATGTAAGTGAGTTGGGGGACGGCCATCTAGAAGGGTAGGAAAAAGTTTGGTCCGTTTTGGACTTCCGTGAGTCTAAACAGATAAACTCCAATTGCGTTCCGATGTATTTATATCAATTAATTAACCATATCAAATACAAAATAACATACTTAATTTGTCCAAGAAATAATTATATTTATGAATTAAATTAATCACCCAATAATTTATTTAATTCATTAGGCCGTAAATCAATTTATCCAATAAATCGATTTAGACATCCAATGTCCCAAATTAGATATCCAATATCTAATATTCATACTGAGAGAATAAGCCTGATTCATTCCGTCGTCAATCCTAGTGCGCGACTCGGTAGGTCCGTCTCAGTCAGCAATGGGAGGAACCAAAGAGTAGTAGCACCACCTAGCCAGCCTCGCGGCCTACATTGTACCCCAACTGAGAACGAATGATTAGGATCATTCAAGAACCATTCTGTCATGAATACCAGTATACGTATAAACCCTTCTTTAAAATGTCCCGATCAAGTTATATAGTCACAGTCAGTCAAACCCTATCTGTACTTGACGCTATGCATGAGTTAATGCAAATCGAGATCATCGAGATCTCATGTATCTAATACAACTAGCTCCAATGCTTTGGCCAAAGACTTATGATCTCATTTTCCAATAACCGCACAGGACATATAACCCGTTCACTAACAGGAGAAAGAATTCTGTCTTGGTATTCAGTAGGACCTGCTACTTGCCCGTCAAGATGCACGTCGAGGTTGACCCTCGCCTTCCGGTTTACAGGGTCGAACTACTCTAATGAAAATCTTGACGTCACAAGCACATACCTACTAAATCCTCAAGTCGAAGGTTCACTAATACTTATCACAACCTTTCGATTCAGTCATTGACTGTCCCGGAGTGAAATCCGTGTGACGAATCGAGGGTGAGTCGGTCCGAGTATACTAATCCAATTAGCATACCTATAACGTGTGCTCCCACTAACCATTAGTGTTCGACAGGCACTCTCCATGTCAAAGAACGCGTCATACAAGTCTTCACATAAACATAAAGCCCAGTCAAGTTTCATCGACTTGCGAACGATTAAGTATTTGAGCTATAAACCTTTCCAGTGCCGACCCCCTTATCCAATAAGGAGTGGAACATTTTGCTCTCAAATACACAGACTAGTTTCTATATGTATATTTACGACTTAGAATGCCAGTAACTACTATTAAATAATGAAACATCCATTTACCTTATGATAATGAATTACATAATAACAAGTACAATGTCCTCACTAAACATCCTCTGAGTGGCATTCGAGGGCATACTCCTAACAGTATTTTCCCCGTTGTACGGGAGTGTGTTGTATTTTGACCCCTGCGTGGGCATGTACTGATATTGAGTTGTATGTAGTAATTGAAAGAAAAAATCGGTCTAATGAGTCATTTTAGCCTTAAAGGCGATGTTGAGATATTTGATTTTAGATACCAGCCTGGTAGATCCTTGAGGAAAGGGTCTACGACGTGTAATATCCCTGAATGGATCGGGGGTATTGCAATTTGGGCATTAATGAAGAAACTTCTGGGTGACCCAGTGTCGGCCCTGACCCGAAAGTCCTCTTACTTGGGGCCCAAGAAACGATCAAATCCATCCTAATTAGTTCCATAAGGTGAAAATCGGTCCCCTAGGCTGGAGAAAGGAATTTTAATCGACTTGGAAGGAAAGACTCCAAAAGAATAAAAAACTCAAGAAGGATAAGAAGGAAGAAGATCTACTTAAAGAAGGAAACTAAGAGATAAGGGAGTATTATAAAACAAAGGCTGTGATTATTTTCCGGTTGAACATGAGAGAGGGCAGAAACACGATTGGGAGATGGACAAAGAATAAGGGAACCGAGCTTATTTTCCGACGAGGAAGAGAGAAGAATTCTACTTTCTTTTCTTATGCATATTCTAAATTACTATTTGTCTTCTAAAGCCAACATGTCCAGATAACCTTCTGATTCTAGTTCTTAGGGAAGTTTGAAACTATATTTGAATTATTCATGTTTTAATCCCGTAGCGTATTCTTAACTCGAAGTCTCTTGAATTACTTTCTCTGAATTAGAGACATAGAAATTGCAAAACTGTTAGAAAGCCAAGAAGGAAGATTATAATTAAAATTTCACTTGTGATTTGTACTTAGTCATTTACCCTCTTCTTAAAATTTCGTTGGTCGTAGAACTTTTTGGGGCTACCGCATGCAAGGTGGTTAGTTGAAACTGCCACTGGGCTACCATACTTATCTTCTTGAAACTATTTAATAGGATTGCGTTTTTATGTGTGATAATTCTATGTAACTTTCATTAATTGCCTATGCAAAGCATGTTTTTAATTATGCAGAAGATGCGTTTATTACACCACTGTTTGAGTTAATGAAGGTTAAATATTTCAAGGCGTGCAATTCATATTACTACTTTTGTTATCGCTTCGATCCAACTCATTCTAAATTGCTTGAGGATAAGCATTGTTATAAGTTTGGTGAGATTTGATAGGTCAAAAATAGTGTACAAATATTATTGTTGATTATTGGGTTTTAATGTATTTTATGTTGGCACACTGGATTATTTTCTACCTACTTATATTTTGGATGCAATTTACTTCACTTGGCAATCTGTTGTTTAATTTAGGTATTTGGTGGAGTTTTTAAGCTTAAAGAATAGTTTGGGCCATCAAACGGACCTTGCCAAGGTGATTTGGGCATGAATGAAGAAACTGTCGTGCACACTGGGTGACCCAGTGTCAGCCCTGACCCGAAAATCCTTTTACTTGGGGCCCAAGAAATGATCAAATCCGTCCCAATTAGTTCATAAGGTGAAAATCGGTCCCATATGTAATATCCGCAATTTCGAATTTCGGTAATTTTCTTTTTTCGGCGGAAGTCCGTTTTGACGACTCGCTCATGACCGTTTCGTCATTTCGAGAATGATTAATTCTGCACTTTTTGTCATCCGAGTTCGTTTCGGTGTCGTTTTGTTGAGTTCCGTGCTTTTTAGCGACTTTTCCGCACTTGAGCTCGATTCTTGCGAATCTCGTCCGAAACTGTTGTTTCGAGTTTCTCGCAAGTTCATTTAATGTTATTATTCATGTTGCGAGCTTTGGTTCGGTGTTTCGATCACGTATCGTGATTTTCGGACATTTTGGGCCATTTTTGTAATTTCCCAAAGTTTGGGGTAATTACTTCCGTTGTCGAATTCCGACACTTCGTGTGGTCGGAATCGTGTGTTCTCTTAGTGCTTGGATTCGTCTTTGCGAGTACTTCGTAACCGTATCTTCGATTTTTACTCAGGTTCGGGTTTCGGGGTCGTCCGGGCCGTCGGAGTGGCCACGACCGAGTCACGAGTAGGCTGGCTGGCCGAGTTACGGCCGTAAGGTGCGATTACAGCCGTAACGTGTGCGATTACGGCCGTAAGGCGTGATCGGTACGGCCGTATGGCGCTGGCGGCTTCTGATGAAGGCGATTACGGCCGTAATGTGTGCGAAGTTACGGCCGTAAGTGTCATTTGCCGGATGATTTTTGACGAATGCCGGTTACGGCCGTAAGGCCTGCCGAGTACGGCCGTAAGGGACCGAGTTACGGCCGTAAGGCACTACCGATTCTGGCCAGAACCCCGCCGGCTATATAGCACAGCTCGGCAGACTTCATTTTTTACGCGATTTTCTTCCTTTTTCGGCGGCTGGCGACGGGAGGCTCGGGAAATTGAGTTCTTGGCCGATTCTAATCATTTCCAAGGCATTTTGGAAGATTCTTGTTGATTATATCATCATCCAATCCGTGTTCTTCGTCAAATCAATGTATATTCTTGATTTTCCTTCAAGTTGACTTTTTGGAGAAATTGTTCTTGATTTCGTTTCTAATCCGATTTTGATACATCGATTGGTGTAGTATGATGTTATTAATCGTGTTCTATGGGTTGTATATCCATATATCATGTTTGTTTAACTCGATTGACGATTCGAGTGTTCTTGGGAATTATTGAACATTTAGTGTTCGATTAAATGTCCCAATGAGTTTCCCTTCGATAGTTTGTTGGGATTTCCGTTGTTTTGGCCTTGATTCTCATCGTAACCTTGTGTTATTGTTCCTTCCGGAGGTTTATAGGTGTTCGAGGATTCCGATGTTGAATCCCGTTTGGTGATTGATGATTCGTGTGGTGTTATTCTCGTAATACTCGTGGTGCTATCACGTTCTTGATATTGTTTGGGGGTTCGGGGCTATTCGACCGCGTCCTATCCGTCGTCTTATTGCGATCGTGATTTCGAGGCAAGTACCTTGCCCATACTATTCTTGTTTTATGGATATGATAATTAGTGATCGTCTAAATGTGGTTGTTTGGTCGTTTGAATTGAACTTTCAAAAGATTCGGTTTAGCCTTGTTAAAGGCTTGCTTTCAAAACGCGTGTGTTTTGTGAATGGCGTGGTTTGTGAATAACTATGTGAATTCTATGTATATGCTTGGTATTAATGTTGCACTTGGTATTGTGTGTGGACGTATATTATTTCATTTCGGTGCGTTGTGGATTGACGTGGTGTTTTGCTAAGTGTTTGATGCCTCTGGGCGAATTGTTTGAATATCCTTGATGTGATATGTTATTTGTGTGAATGTGTGGATATGGTTGAAGGCCTACGGTGACACATGGCACGTGATCATGTGGTCAGGATGCAACAAGTGATTGATCCAACCGTGAGAGCCTGAGATAATCTACGGTGGCACATGGCATGCGATCATGTGGCCAGGATGCAACAAGCGATTGATCCAACCGTGAGATGTGCGTGATTTGTTTCGCTAGCCAGCTCGGGAGGGTCCTTCGAGGCCTCGGGTGGGATGTCGGTGGTAGCGTCCGGTCTAGGCGATGCGCGTGCGTGATTATGTTTCGTTGATTTTACGTCCGTTGAGGACACGTGATGTTGGGCTCGACCTGTAAATTGTTGGTGGTTTCCTATTTGCGAAAACAAAACATTTGAAATTGTGACCACTATTGATTTTTGGAAAGAGAAGGATTTTATAATCCTAAATTGTTTTCTATTAAAACTCTCGATGGCATTTTAAACTGTTTTGTAAATTGTTTCCCTTATTTGCGATCTTTCGGTTTTGGAAATGTTTACCCAAACTCTTGCCTCGGGAAGTACTTTTCTTTACGTTTGGATCTTTGAGGATTCTTGATTATTATTGTTCTTGGAACTTGTATTGTATGGCTCGTATTTTTGCACTTGTACTTGCACTAGCAAAACAGTGGAGTTTCGCTAACCCCCGAGTATTCGGGGGGTGGATGTCTATTTTTACATTCAGGTTTTGGAGCATAGCACAGGGTCGGCACGAAGGATGACGAAAGATGAACAATACTAATCACACGAGGATCTGTTGATGTTGTTTTGGTCTAGTTGTATTTTCTTTTCCACTGCAGTATCTTTTCCCCGTTGTACGGGAGTTTATTGTATTTTGACCCCTCTGTGGGTATGTGTTTGGAATTAAGTTGTATGTTATTATTGAAAGACCAAGTCGGTCTACTGAGTCATTTTAGCCTTAAAGGCGAGGTTTAGATGTTTGATTTTAGTTATCAGCCTGGTAGATCCTCGAGGAGAGGGTCTGCGGCGTGTAATATCCCTGAGCGGATTGGGGGTGTTACATAAATGGTATCGGAGACAGGTTGTTGGAACCTAGGCTGTCGGGTCAGTGGTGTCTGTTGAGTTTTGTCTTGTCGTATTATGTCTGACTAAGTCGTGTCGCGACGCGTCGTCTGAGTTTGTTGGTCGTGATTAGTATCGTGGGCGATCATCATCTTCGTGCGACTTGTGGCTGTAAGTCTCCCTTCTTTGTGTTGTGCCTCGTGTGTCACGAGCTATTTTATGATTATTTGATTAGTGACGGAATCCTCTTATGGATTTTGATTTCTTTATATGTGGTTATTTGACTCTCATATTTCGTTCATATGAGGAGTAGTGTTGCTCGATTGTGTATGTTGAACCGTATTTCTTTTATCCGCTGTG
The DNA here is from genome assembly GCA_033398695.1 of Orobanche coerulescens. Taxonomy (NCBI): domain Eukaryota; kingdom Viridiplantae; phylum Streptophyta; class Magnoliopsida; order Lamiales; family Orobanchaceae; genus Orobanche; species Orobanche coerulescens. Next base: position 166,872,947 of record CM065806.1, on the reverse strand, counting down.
TGAGTTCTTTTGTAATGACTTTCGGTATTTTACCGACTGAGTTTTATTTCGAAAACCGATTCCCTTAACCGAGTTTTTGGCATTATGGCCTTGATCGTTTTGGCGAAATTCTTATGACGGTATTTAGCATTTTGTAAATGGCTTCTGTGAGTTTTTGAAATATTACCGTCATCGGCCTTTTTGGCATTTTTGTAAATGGTTTTATCCTGGTGGGTTCCGGCGCGGGACCCACGGCGCTATAAAGTTTTGTGTAATTACCTGAAATTTTTGGGCATTCTAGCCTTTTTGGCATCGTCCTTTTTCTTTGGCATTGAATTATTTTCGAAAACTTGAGTATCTTAGAAATAAATTTCGAGACGTACGTTTAAAATGAATTGTTTTCTCGCGGTACTTCCAGGGTGCCACAATATGTTTCAAAATTCTTCTACCTCGAGGACCAAAATGTTTTGAGATATTTTCAATGTTTTATAAACACTTTTACTTAGACCCGAGGGTCGAATATTCTGAAAGCTTTTCACTAAAAGAAAGTGTCCTCATTTTTATCAAATGTGAAATGATTTTTCCAAAGTCTCGATAATGATGTTTCACGTTTTTACTTTTTTTTGGAAATGTGATACTCAAGATCGACCGGTGTTTTTCTAAATTATTTTCCAAATGAGGTTTTTGTTTTTAAAACCTATCCATTCCCGTTTGAGGGCTGGGTATGTATGTATGATGTTGGCTTTGTCGCTATGATGTTAACTCCCGAATATGATCGAGTTGGTGGCATGAACGTTGAGGCGTTGCCACGTATTTGTTGTACTAGCCCTCTGTGAGAGGTGTGAACTGGTACTTAATGGTTGTCGTCTCGTGGTGGATTGCGTGTCCCACACGAGTGTGAGATGTTGAAGCTTGGGTTTGTACGTTGGTGTACATATGTGATTGTTTCATGATGTTTGTATTACGTGCTGGTTATCGTTCAGGCCATTGAGGTCGCCAAATGATACCGTCGTTGTTGTAGTGTTTGTGTGTGTATTACTTTACGATGGTAATCGTTGTATATGATATGTGTTATGATTCCCTGTTGTGCTGAGTTGGCATCTCCGGTATGTTGTTTTGCGGTGTTATGTTCCATTGTATCTAGCATTTGTATTTTTGGTATGCCGAGCCGAGGCATTTCAACCGTGATGTGCCGGGGGAATGTACGTGCAATTTGTCCTTCTCGTCAGTAACACATTTCGAGTGTGGACTCGAGGGTCACCGAATTCAGTTTTGCGAATTGGCTACCGAGACTTTCGGAGTTCGCGCTTCAGCACAGATATCAGAATCGGCTTTGAGAGGCCTTTGAACGATGTTTCTGTCGATTGCCTGTTGTGTCGTCTCCTTGATTTCGTTGTTGTGAGTTTCGGGGACGACACTTCTTTTGGAAGAGGTCGAATATAATACCCGTATTATTTTTGGCTTCTATATTTTCTCTTTCTCCAGTCTATCGATACACTCATATTCATTGATACTTTCTGAACTTGTTCTGTATTTCGGTTTCATCGTTCGAACGAGCTGTGATCTTGTTTTGGGTCGATCTGGTTATCTCTGTAACTTTTCCGAGTTCGGTTCGATTCTTGTGAACCTTGTTCGGAAGTAGCATCTTTTGATTCTACTAATTCTTTGATTCGAAGTGGATCGGATTTGGAACTTCTGTATTTTCAACTCTGTCGACTCGTTTATATTCATTGACATTTTCTGAGCTTGTCCTGCCCCTTGCTTTTGTTGATCGAACGAGGGTGGTATTATTTCGGAATTACTCGTTCGTCGTTGTGACTTTTCAATTGTTATTCCCTTTCCTGTGGATCTTATGCGAGTGTGCATCTTGTTGTTTTCACCGGATCATGTTTTGTCTCGAGTCGAGATGTGAACCTCGGAGTTGTCAGTTGAACCTTATTGTTCTTCGTGACCCGAACATGATCGTTCGATTTTTGTTGTCTCGATCTTTGTGGTTCGATCGTTTGATTGTTCGGTTTTTGTTGATCTCGTTTCGTGATTGTTGAACATTCAGACTCCTTCGAAATTCCCTTAAGTTCGGGAAATTAGTCTCGTTTTCGATCTTCCAACCCTTGGGCGGTGGAATTCCGTATTTGTTCAGCGTGTGGCTCATGTTTTGATTGATATACCGTTGGGTTGGTCAATCGTATTGATTTTCGTTGGTTGTGTTTTGTGATTGTTCGGATAATCGACTTGATTGTATTATCTGTTTGATGACACTTGTCACTTGTTGATTTTATTATGTCTCTACCGGTGGCATTGTGTTGGTCGTCCTGGAGTGTGTTTTCACGCCGTATATTCCTTTGCGTTGCTTGTAACGTTTCGCCGAGGGGCGTAAGTTACGCATTTCTTGTGTATCTCGTTGAGTTTTCCTGGCAGGGATATTGGTTCTCCCTACTTGTTTTAAGTTTCGGGACGAAACTTCTTTTAAGGAGGGTAGAATGTAATATCCGCAATTTCGAATTTCGGTAATTTTCTTTTTTCGGAGGAAGTCTGTTTTGACGAATCGCTCATGACCGTTTCGTCATTTCGAGAATGATTAATTCTGCACTTTTTGTCATCCGAGTTCGTTTCGGTGTCGTTTTGTTGAGTTCCGTGCTTTTTAGTGACTTTTCCGCACTTGAGCTCGATTCTTGCGAATCTCGTCCGAAACTGTTGTTTCGACTTTCTCGCAAGTTCATTTAATGTTATTATTCATGTTGCGAGCTTTGGTTCGGTGTTTCGATCACGTATCGTGATTTTCGGACATTTTGGGCCATTTTTGTAATTTCCCAAAGTTTGGGGTAATTACTTCCGTTGTCGAATTCCGACACTTCGGGTGGTCGGAATCGTGTGTTCTCTTAGCGCTTGGATTCGTCTTTGCGAGTACTTCGTAACCGTATCTTCGATTTTTACTCAGGTTCGGGTTTCGGGGTCGTCCAGGTGCCGTCGGCTACGGCCGAAGTCACGGCCGGGCGAGGGCTGCTTTGGCCGAGTTACGGCCGTAAGGTGCCGGTTACGGCCGTAACGTGTGCCAGTTACGGCCGTAAGGCGTGATCGGGTACGGCCGTATGGCGCCTGGCAGCTTCCTGACGAAGGCCGGTTACGGCCGTAATGTGTGCGAGTTACGGCCGTAAGTGTTCGGCTGGTGCTGGACAGATTTTTGATGAATGCAGGTTACGGCCGTAAGGCCTGCCGAGTAAGGCCGTAAGGGACCGAGTTACGGCTGTAAGGCGCTGCCGGTTACGGCCGTAACCCTGCCGGCTATATATAGCCTGGCTCGGCCAGACTTCATTTTTTACGCGATTTTCTTCCTTTTTCGGCGGCTGGCGACGGGAGGCTCGGGAAATCGAGTTCTTGGCCGATTCTAATCATTTCCAAGGCATTTTGGAAGATTCTTGTTGATTATATCATCATCCAATCCGTGTTCTTCGTCAAATCAAGGTATATTCTTGATTTTCCTTCAAGTTGACTTTTTGGAGAAATTGTTCTTGATTTCGTTTCTAATCCGATTTTGATACATCGATTGGTGTAGTATGATGTTATTAATCGTGTTCTATGGGTTGTATATCCATATATCAAGTTTGTTTAACTCGATTGACGATTCGAGTGTTCTTGGGAATTATTGAACATTTAGTGTTCGATTAAATGTCCCAATGAGTTTCCCTTCGATAGTTTGTTGGGATTTCCGTTGTTTTGGCCTTGATTCTCATCGTAACCATGTGTTATTGTTCCTTCCGGAGGTTTATAGGTGTTCGAGGATTCCGATGTTGAATCCCGTTTGGTGATTGATGATTCGTGTGGTGTTATTCTCGTAATACTCGTGGTGCTATCACGTTCTTGATATTGTTCGGGGGTTCGGGGCTATTCGACCGCGTCTATCCGCCGTCGTCTTATTGCGATCGTGATTTCGAGGCAAGTACCTTGCCCATACTATTCTTGTTTTATGGATATGATAATTAGTGATCGTCTAAATGTGGTTGTTTGGTCGTTTGAATTGAACTTTCAAAAGATTCGGTTTAGCCTTGTTAAAGGCTTGCTTTCAAAACGCGTGTTTTGTGAATGGCGTGGTTTGTGAATAACTATGTGAATTCTATGTATATGCTTGGTGTTAATGTTGCACTTGGTATTGTGTGTGGACGTATATTATTTCATTTCGGTGCGTTGTGGATTGACGTGGTGTTTTGCTAAGTGTTTGATGCCTCTGGGCGAATTGTTTGAATATCCTTGATGTGATATGTTATTTGTGTGAATGTGTGGATATGGTTGAAGGCCTACGGTGACATATGGCACGTGATCATGTGGTCAGGATGCAACAAGTGATTGATCCAACCGTGAGAGCCTGAGATAATCTACGGTGGCACATGGCATGCGATCATGTGGCCAGGATGCAACAAGCGATTGATCCAACCGTGAGATGTGTGTGATTTGTTTCGCTAGCCAGCTCGGGAGGGTCCTTCGAGGCCTCGGGTGGGATGTCGGTGGTAGCGTCCGGTCTGGCGATGCGCGTGTGTGATTATGTTTCGTTGATTTTACGTCCGTTGAGGACACGTGATGTTGGGCTCGACCTGTAAATTGTTGGTGGTTTCTATTTGCGAAAACAAAACATTTGGTTGTGACCACTATTGATTTTGGAAAGAGAAGGATTTTATAATCCTAAATTGTTTTCTATTAAAACTCTCGATGGCATTTTAAACTGTTTTGTAAATTGTTTCCCTTATTTGCGATCTTTCGGTTTTGGAAATGTTTACCCAAACTCTTGCCTCGGGAAGTACTTTTCTTTACGTTTGGATCTTTGAGGATTCCTGATTATTATTGTTCTTGGAACTTGTATTGTATGGCTCGTATTTTTGCACTTGTACTTGCACTAGCAAAATAGTGGAGTTTTGCTAACCCCCGAGTATTCGGGGGGTGGATGTCTATTTTTGCATTCAGGTTTTGGAGCATAGCATAGGGTTGGCACGAAGGATGACGAAAGATGAACGATACTAATCACACGAGGATCTGTTGATGTCGTTTTGGTCTAGTTGTATTTTGTTTTCCACTGCAGTATCTTTTCCCCGTTGTACGGGAGTTTATTGTATTTTGACCCCTGCGTGGGTATGTGTTTGGAATTAAGTTGTATGTTATTATTGAAAGACCAAGTCGGTCTACTGAGTCATTTTAGCCTTAAAGGCGAGGTTTAGATGTTTGATTTTAGTTATCAGCCTGGTAGATCCTCGAGGAGAGGGTCTACGGCGTGTAATATCCCTGAGCGGATTGGGGGTGTTACACCATAGGCTGGAGAAAGGAATTTTAATCGACTTGGAAGGAAAGACTCTAAAAGAATAAAAACTCAAGAAGGATAAGAAGGAATGAGATCTTATTAAAGAAGGAAACTAAGAGATAAGGGAGTATTATGAAAGAAAGGGCTGAGATTATTTTTCTAGAGAGGAGAACAGATGCTGGAACACGAGAGAAGGCAGAAACACGACTGGGAGACGGACAAAGAATAAGGGAACCGAGCTTATTTTCCGACGAGGAAGAGAGAAGAATTCTACTTTCTTTTCTTATGCATATTCTAAATTACTATTTGTCTTCTAAATCCAACATGTCCGGCTAACCTTCTCATTCTAGTTCTTAGGGAAGTTTGAAACCATATTTGAATTATTCATGTTTTAATCCCGTAGCATATTCTTAACTCGAAGTCTCTTGAATTACTTTCTCTAAATTAGAGACATAAAAATTGCAAAACTGTTAGAAAGCGAGAAAGGAAGATTATAATTAAAATTTCACTTGTGATTTGTACTTAGTCATTTTCACTCTTCTTAAAATTTCGTTGGTCGTTATTTTTTGGGGCTACCGCATGCAAGGTGGTTATTTGAAACTGCCAATGGGCTACCATACTTCTCTTCTTGGAACTATTTTATAGGATTGCGTTTTTATGTGTGATAATTCTATGTAACTTTCATTAATTGCCTATGCAAAGCATGTTTTTAATTATGCCGAAGATGCATTTATTACACCACTGTTTGAGTTAATGAAGGTTAAATATTTCAAGGCGTGCAATTCATATTACTACTTTTGTTATCGCTTCGATCCAACTCATTCTAAATTGCTTGAGGATAAGCATTGTTATAAGTTTGGGGAGATTTGATAGGTCAAAAATAGTGTACAAATATTATTGTTAATTATTAGGTTTTAATGTATTTTATGTTGGCATACTGGATTATTTTCTACCTATTTATATTTTGGATGCAATTTACTTCACTTGACAATTTGTTGCTTAATTTAGGTATTTGGTGGAGTTTTTAAGCTTAAAGAATAGTTTGGGCCATCAAACGGACCTTACCAAGGTGATTTGGGCATGAATGAAGAAACTGTCGTGCACACTGGGTGACCCAGTGTCGGCCCTGACCCGAAAATCCTCTTACTTGGGCCCCAAGAAACGATCAGATCCATCCCAATTAGTTCATAAAGTGAAAATCGGTCCCCTAGTTTGGAGAATGGAATTTTAATCGACTTTGAAGGAAAGACTTCAAAAGAATAAAAACTCAAGAAGGATAAGAAAAAAGGATATCTAATTAAGGAAGGAAACTAAGAGATAAGGGAGTATTATAAAAGAAAGGACTGAGATTATTTTTCTAGAGAGGGGAACAGATGCTTTAACACGAGAGAGGGCAGAAACACGGCTGGGAGACGGATAAAGAATAAGGGAACCGAGCTTATTTTCCGACGAGGAAGAGAGAAGAATTCTACTTTCTTTTCTTATGCATATTCTAAATTACTATTTGTCTTCTAAAGCCAACATGTCCGGCTAACCTTCTCATTCTAGTTCTTAGGAAAGTTTGAAAACATATTTGAATTATTCATGTTTTAATCCCGTAGCGTATTCTTAATTCGAAGTCTCTTGAATTACTTTTGTGTTATTGAATTCATTATTATGTCATATAATTTCTTGATTTGGTTTGGCCAAGTAGATTAGGAGTTTTATGTCTCATGCTAGAAATTAAGTTGTAATTCATAATTGTTGCAATTTAATTTCACAAGTAGCAACAACTGAATTTTCTCAATTGAGTAACACAAAATCGAGATCCCGTAAGTCGAGCTTATGAACTTAATATCTTGCTTATTTCATTATTTTTATTTTTAATGCATCTAACGAGCGAGATTTGAAGAGCTTGTTTTGAATACATCGCCTAGATAGGTTTAATTAAAGAGCTTGTTTTAGTTAAATAAACTTAAGAAATAATTGGGGTCAACCGAGCTTGTTGTTGGCTTCAGAATAGGAGTTCATGAGATTAGAGAAGAGATAAGTACTGCATTAAAGCATGAATTAATTTGAGACAGTGGATAACGGAACTAAGAGCTATATTATTCCTTTAATTGATATTTTCGATTTTTTATTACCTTTGTTTATTTTTATTTAATTTATTTTACGCAAATTATTTGTTAGTAAAAATCAGTAAACTAAATCCTCCCCCCCCCCCCCCCCCGTTTTATTTTATTTTAATTGCTAAAAGTATTTAACTCTTAAAAAGCATAATTGATTTACCGTTCTCCGTGGGATCGACCCTTACTTGCCGATACTAATAGTAGAAGTAAGCCGAGGAAAAAAAAAACTAATTTTGACGCATCACGACAGCGCGGTCAAAATTTTGGCGCCGTTGCCGGGGAATGGTGTTAAATTAATTTTACTTATTTTGGGTTAAAAACTTTTTGCAATTTCGATACTGGGCCACCCAGTGTCAGTTCTAAAAATTCATAATAATTGTCAGTTGTGTACTAATCTGCTTGTTTTAGTTTTGCATGAATACAAGATCACGTGGAGATAAGAACTTACAGTATTTTCTGAAAATTACCAAACGAGACCGAGTTTTGAGGGGAATAACAAAAGAAAGTAGAGAATCGAAGGCCCTCATCTCGAACATGGCCGCCAATTCACAACAATTTGGTTATCGTGACAATCCCATGAAAATGGTGAATGAGGTACATGACTCGTCTATTGAGGATAAGCTGTCCGAATTAACCTCCTTTGTCAGAAAACTTGATGTAGGAAACTCGCAGGTCATACCGTGTCGAATTTGCCAAACTACGGAGCACACCACCGAGCATTGCAAGATATTATTGGATGAGATCGAGGCACATGCCAATGCGGTCGGTACTGAAAATTTTTATGGAAGGAAATATGATACATACTCAAAGACTTATGATCCAGGATGGAGAATTCATCCCAATTTCAAGTGGAAATCGCAACAAGATGAGCCTCCGCAGAATAAGGGCCAATTTTACAAGCAACCGTCGGAAAATTCGAGTCCCTCACTCGAAGAGATGATGAAGACCCTCACTTCGAACACGATGGAGTTGCAGCAGGACATGAGTCGATTTCAGCACGACACTCAGTCAAGCATTAAATTCATCCAAAATCAAATAAGCCAACTTGCTACCTCCGTTAGTCGATTGGAGAGCCAAAACAGTGGGAAACTACCCTCCCAATCAGAGGCAAATCCTAGGAACGCGAGTGTCATCACCTTGAGAAGTGGTAAACAGCTGGAGAACCCCAGAAAACTGAGGAAAATCTGAACGAGGAAGGCGAGAAACGAAAATCTGTTGTCCAGACCGACACTGAGTCACCCAGTGTCAAACAGGCACCCAATGCTGAACTACCGGGCAGCAAAGTAATAATGTCTAATTCTTCTCATATTGGCGCTGCGAGTGTACCTTTTCATTCTAGGATAAAGAAGGCTGCAACGGGCAACAAGGAAAATCGAGATTTAGATGTGTCTCATAAAGTGGAAATCCATATACCATCCGGCGATGCAATTAAGCGAATTTTGAGCGACGAGATTAAAGAAGTACTCTTGATTGATGAGATCAATAATACAGATGTGCTCTATGAGATCATACCAACACTGAACTATTCTCTATTGTATGGTCCCTATATAAAGATTATGAGTGTAATTAGAATTCTTTGCACTAATGGGTTGAAGTGGTGCAAAAGAACAAAAATAATGGTGTATGTACTTGCTTTAAGACCTATACCAAAACCTCCTTTGTTCATTCGTTAAAAAGGAAAGTTCTAGTCGAGCCAACGACTTAAAATAAAGGCGCAAGTTGGGAGACAACCCAGTGTTTATTTATTTTTATTTTTATTTTTTTAGTTGCAGAACCAAATCGAATTTTCATTTATTTCTTTTTGTTTTTAGTAGGTAACAGATGGTCTTGGATATGGTTGGTCAATAATGGACTTTGAATCAAGTTTGGGGAGGTAGACTATTATGCAGAGAAAATAACACTTGGAGGCCCAGTGCCGAGAATCTGTCCCGGTGTGAGATTTTACAAGAAAGCCTACTTTCTCTTCAAGAATAACACACCGCATTAGCCCGGTGAACTCTTTTCTTTTTCCGTACTTGATTTGCGCCTTTTTTTTAATGTTTTCATGTTGTCTCTAAAATTGTGTTTCCCCGCACTTTGATTTAGATTTGTAATGATTGTCCTTTAATTAATTGAGAATAGTTGGTGAAAAGTATAATAGTATTTAGTATCATTTGCTCGTTTTAGCTCAATATGTGGTTTTTAGTTTCGCCTTTCTGTGGAAATTGTTTGGTTTTGTGTTAGCTTTAATGGGATGTTTCTGTGAATTGGAGATATAAAAATTGCAAAACTGTTAGAAAGCCAGAAAGGAATATTATAATTAAAATTTCACTTGTGATTTGTACTTAGCCATTTACCCTCTTCTTAAAATTTCGTTGGTCGTTGAATTTTTTGGGGATACCGCATGCAAGGAGGTTAGTTGAAAAAAAAAGGAGAGGTGTTGAGCAGCAACAGCTGCCTAATTTTGGAGGTCCTAAAATGTTGTGAAAAAAAGTAACAATGGAAAATAAAGGACTGACCCACTGTTGGTGCGTAGCTGCCGTCTCACACAAAAAAAAGTGTTGGTGAAAAGAGCTACACGTTAGCAAATAACGGTGTGAAATCTATCACTTAAAAAAAAAGAAAAAAAGAAAAAAAAAATGTCGGTGAAAATAGCTACACGTTAGCAAATAACAGTGTGAAAGCTATCACCTACGAAATATGATGAAGCTTGTGGATAGTGCGCTCGTGTAAGTTCTTATCAATAAACAACCAATTGAAGTAATAAGTTTGGGGAGATGATTAAAGTCTTTATCATTAGTTGGAAATTTTGTTACCATACTTCTCTTCTTGGAACTATTTAATAGGATTGCGTTTTTATGTGTGATAATTCTATGTAACTTTCATTAATTGCCTATGCAACGCATGTTTTTAATTATGCAAATGATGCATTTATTACACCACTGTTTGAGTTAATGAAGGTTAAATATTTCAAGGCGTGCAATTCATATTACTACTTTTGTTATCGCTTCGATCCAACTCATTCTAAATTGCTTGAGGACAAGCATTGTTATATGTTTGGGGAGATATGATAGGTCGAAAATAGTGTACAAATATTATTGTTAATTATTAGGTTATAATGTATTTTATGTTGGCACACTCGGTTATTTTCTACCTATTTATTTTTGGATGCAATTTACTTCACTTGGCAATTTGTTGTTTAATTTAGGTATTTGGTGGAGTTTTTAAGCTTAAAGGATAGTTTGGGCCATCAAATGGACCATGCCAAGGTGATTTGGGCATTAATAAAGAAACTGCCGCACACACTGGGTGACCCAGTGTCGGCCCTGACCCGAAAATCCTCTTAGTGTCGGCCCTGACCCGAATATCCTCTTACTTGAGGCCCAAGAAATGATCAAATCCGCCCCAATTAGTTCATAAGGTGAAAATCGATCCCCTAGGCTGGAGAAATGAATTTTAATCGACTTGGAAGAAAAGACTCCAAAAGAATAAAAACTCAAGAAGGATAAGAAGGAATGAGATCTTATTAAAGAAGGAAACTAAGAGATAAGGGAGTATTATGAAAGAAAGGTCTGAGATTATTTTTCTAGAGAAGAGAACAGATGCTGGAGCACGAGAAAGGGCAGAAACACGGCTGGGAGACGGACAAAGAATAAGGGAACCGAGCTTATTTTCCGACGAGGAAGAGAGAAGAATTCTACTTTCTTTTCTTATGCATATTCTAAATTACTATTTGTCTTCTAAAGCCAACATGTCCGACTAACCTTCTCATTCTAGTTCTTAGGGAAGTTGAATTATTCATGTTTTAATCCCGTAGCGTATTCTTAACTCGAAGTCTCTTGAATTACTTTGTGTTATTGCATGTAATATCCGCGTTTTCTATTTTTGGTAATTTCTATTTTTGGTGTATGTTCGTTTCGGACAACTCGCTTATCTCTGTTTTGGAATTCTGAATCTATTTTGTTCTTGGAGTTTTTCCGTTTGGACGAGTTTCGAGGATGTTTTTGCATAATTTCATCTTGAATTATACCTTGTCGCATGTACGTTCGATTCTCGTAAATCTCGTTCATTTTCATTGTTTCTTGATTTGCATAAGTTTGTTTGGTTGAGCTGGTCGTGTTTAAACTTTCGATTTGTTAATCCGACGTTGTATCGCGATTTTCGGGCACTCGGGCCATTTTTGTAATTTCCATAAGTTTAGGGAATGTCACTTTGTTTGTTACATTTCGGACTCTTCGGTGACCGGAATTATATTCTCTTTCAACGCTCAGCTTTGTCGTCTTGATTATTCCGTGTTTATGTTCCGGATTCTGGTCTTGCTTCGCATTTCGATACTTTTGTGTTGTTGGCAGCAGTGTACTGGCAGTACTGAACTGCTGCCTAAGTAGCGCACGCTACTCCGGGCTTACTTGCGTGCACTATCATTGTGTGGTTAACGTACGCTAATTTGGGGTTCATAGCGTGCGCTAACGATTTCAACGGCCTGGACAGTAGGTTCAGTATTTCGGTACTGGACCAGGCAGCGTACGTTAATTCAGCGTTAACGCACGCTAATTCCTAGCATTAGCGCACGCTAATCATGTTAGCTTGCGTACGCTAACTGGAGGACAGTAAGCAGACTGTTCTTCCATACCCCGTTAGCGCACGCTAATGCTTGTGCGTAGCGTGCGCTAAGCCTGTTTAATATAAATAGGACATCAGCAGTCAACTTCATCATTTTTCCATCATTTCTTATCCTTCTCGGCTTTGAGCGATTCCAGACGAGGGTTAGGGCCGATTCCGACTGGATATCATCATCCACTACCATCCGTGCATTCCTTGCGTGAATTCTTCAAGTTCCTAACACTTTCCACCATCCGAATCAAGGTAAGAATCCCCGAAACCCTTGTTTTGAGATTTCTTGGGATTTGACTCCTTTAGTCCGAATTATCATTGGATTATGGCTAGGCTTAGATCATGTACTTGTAATCCTTCGTTTTATTGATGATTTTTGTGATTTTAAACTCCAAGTTTTCCATTGTTCGTCACTTATAGTCGACGATACCCAAGTCGTGACCGACAAATTGTTCCAGCGGGTAGAATTAGGATTAATTCTTACCTTTCCGCATTAATGAGACTTGTTATATACCGTTATTATGATTAGGAACGGATTTAGGAGGATTGTTCGGACCAAAACCTATTCCTTCGTCGTTTCCTTCGTATCGTCTTATTCAAGGCATGTATATGTACTACATTTCGTTATGTATGTTGTGTTTTCGAAATGAATGATGAATTGTGGTTTTTGAGTGCGTGAGTTGTGTTCCTTCCACCCGGAGTGTCCGACGGGATGTCTGGGGGTCGATACTAAGGGGTCCGGCCGAGGAACTGGACTTGGGTGCGTGTGTGGTTGAACTTCCAGCCGGAGCGTTCAACGGGATATCTGGGGGTCGATACTAAGGGGTACGGCCACGGGATACCAGTTGCGATTTTGTGACATCGTGATGATTGAAACTGAATTGATTGCCAATGTAGTATTCCGGATAATTTATGGCAAATGATTTCTGATTGAGATGATTGTGTAAAAACCGTGTTTGTATATAATGTTGTGTAATTGTGTACTTGCACTAGCTATTCGAATGCTAACCCCTTAAATGGGGGAAATGCGTCTTATGCATTTCAGGTACCGAGAGAGCTGAGGAGCAGGCACGGGACATGCACGTAAAGGATGGGCTGGCTTGATGATGTGGCCCGAGTCTGTATTTTTATGTTTTGTCATTGCATTTGTCGAGTACTGGAGTTAGATTGTTTTCTTTTAATCTTGGTTTAAGTCCCCTGCGTGGGCAATGAATTGGTATTTAATTTATGTTTCATGTACTCCGTTAACATGTTTTGGCCAAGGCCACGGACTTACTTTTTGAGTGCATCATTTGGGATTACATTGTGGTTTGTGTGTCATGTGTTAGCCTGGTAGACCTCATGAGGGTTCTACGGCGTGTAATGTCCCATTTGTGAATTGGGGTCTTACATTTATGGTATCGGAGCTTAGGTTTTGAATACCTAGGTTGTCGGTAAATTTTAGGATCTGTCAGTTGCGTCATAAGAGTCAGTCGTTGAGCCTAATATCATCATGCTACCGTCTTTTCGTGCGACCCGTGGCTGTAAGTCTCCTCGAACTCTTATACTTTTGTAATTCGTTTTCTTGCGTTGTTCGGAATTATGAATTGTGATACCAACTTTGTCAATTGTGAATCTTTTTGATCTTGTTCTTTTCATTTTTCCTTCAGTATGTTGAGAGGTCGTGGTAGACCAGCTAGGGGACGCGGCCGAGGCCGCGGTCGGGGTGCTGATAATGAGGAGGGCTCACTTTCTCAGTCCTCTGCGGACTCAGCCTCTCACTCAGTGCCGTCGGGTAATAATGCCGATGCCGGGGCTACTGCCGTACTTCAGCATTTAGTAGCCCAACTTACTCAGATAGCTCAGGGTGGATGCCAGAATTTGCCCCAGACACCTGAAGAGAAAGCTAGTAAGTGGCTTCAGACGGTGATTAAGATGCACCCACCTCATTTCTCCGGATCTTCTGACCCCCTCGGTTGGGAGAATTGGCTCTTTCAGTTGTCCAGGACCTTCGATGTCGTAGCTTGTCCCGAAGACAGGAGGGTACATATTGCCCAGTACCTCCTGGATAAGGAAGCTGCGGAATGGTGGGAGGCCGTTGTGCCTAGAGACCGTCGAGCTACTTAGGAGGAATTCAAGGCTGCTATGGAAGCAGAATATTGTCTACCGCCAGTTAAGGAGCGCAGAATTGTGGAGTTCTTCACCGCTACGCCATAGGATGTGCCTATTTCTCAGGCCATCATTACTTACAATCAGCAGTTGGGTTTCGTGAGAGATCAAGTGAGGACGGAGGCTGATAAAATCCGTTACTTCAATATGCGCATGAAATCGCATATCAGGCAGAGTATGGCCCCGCTCATGTGTGTCACTTTGAAGGAGTATCAGGATCGCGCTCTAGCGATCGAGATGGCCGCACCAGAATCAGAGTTGGGTACCGAGGCCAAGAAATAGAAAATGGTTGGCAGCTTTTCAGCTGGCAAGAGTGGCCGATTTTCGAGAGCACAGTCTGCCCCTATACTGGGGAAGAGGCCATTTCATCAGGCTGGGGGATCTTAGGGTAATCATTCAGTTAAGTCCGTTGCTTCTGGTGGCAGGGTTTGTTTTAACTGCAACCAATATGAGCATTTGATGAAGGATTGCCCTTCTCCTCCAGTTACTTGCTTTACTTGCAGACAGACCGGGCATCGGGCAGCTCATTGTGAGAGGGCCACCAGGGCCGCTAGAGTTCCGACTACCACTGCCGATCAGATGGATCACAGCACTCCAGCTACTCGTGTTCCGCAGAGTTCGGGTCGTGGTAGGGGTCGGGGTCAGCCGGATCGCCGTGCAGCATCGAGTTCGGGTTCAGTTCACCCCCGATTGTATCATATGAGGCGCACAGAGGAGGCAGACGTTCCGGTGGCGTCAGGTACCACTCAGATCCTTACTCATCCAGTTTCAGTGCTTTTTGATTCGGGTGCTACCCATTCCTTTATTACATCGGATTGTGTGAGTCGCATTGGTTTTGACTACTTGTTTGAGTGTGAACTGTTTGTAGTGAGTACGCCCAGTGGTAGGGGTGGCATTTTGGAACCGAAAATCCAAAACCGAAGCGAAAAAACCCAAAAAAAGAACCGAAAAACCGAAACCGAAGAAGACCGAACCGAAAAACAAAAAAACAGAACCGAACCGAACTAATTTGGTTCGGTTCTCGGTTCGGGGTAGAGCGGAACCGAACCGGACCGAAATGGATCGAAGTCAAATTTCAACATACTAAAATGACCTTGTTTTTGTGATTTTGGTGTGTTTCGAATTTTAGTATAATTTGTTTTCCTTTTGTAAGACCCTCATGGGTCCAAGAAGGACCGATAATATGCTCATGAATTTGTGATTCAATTAATTTAGGTTGAGAGAATGAGCTACTGTGATTTACGATTGTTATATATTTTGAGATATTTGGAAATTGCTATGCAACTCTAGCTTTTATCTTGAACATATATATAACTCTTGTTGGCTTGTTGTTATATATAACTTATTCTATTGCATATAATATTTGAATTTATATTGTGAAGAACCGAAAAAACATCAAACCAAATCGAAACCGAATCGAATATTTATAAAACCGAACTTAACCGAACCAAACTTCAAAAAGAACCGAACCAAACCGAAACCGAATATTTGGTTCGACTCTTGGTTTCGGTCAAAAACCGAACCGAATGGAACCTAGTCCACCCCTTCCCAGTGGGGATCGTATGGTTGGGGACCGGGAGGTTAGGGATTGCCCAGTGAGGATCGAGAACCGGGATTGGCCCTCGAATCTCATTGTTATAGATCTTAAGGGTGAGTATTTGATCCTCGGAGACGATTGGTTGGATAGTCACGGTGCTATTATGAACTATCGAACACGTACCATCTCGATAGTGGCCGAGGACGGCACTGAGCATACTCTCGTCGGTCGTAAGCCGGGTAGGTCGGGGAGTGTGATTAGCGCCTTGAAGGCAATGAAACTTCTGAACCAGGGTTGTGTCGGCTACTGGTGTTACGCTCTGAAGGCGGAAGATGGTGGAGTTGATTTGTCGTCAATTCCAGTTGTTAGTGAATACCCCGACGTATTTCCGGATGACTTGCCGGGATTACCACCACATCGAGAGGTGGAGTTTCCTATTGATCTAGAGCCGAATGCGGCCCCTATTTCTCGAGCGCCGTACCGTATGGCACCGTCGGAGATGTTAGAGTTGAAGAATCAGTTGGGAGAGTTGTTAGATAAAGGGTATATTCGATCGAGCGCATCGCCTTGGGGTGCGCCCATACTTTTTGTTAAGAAGAAGGATGGATCGCTTCGTTTATGCATCGACTATCGAGAATTAAACAAGTTAACCATCAAAAATAAATACCCTTTGCCCCGGATTGACAATTTGTTTGATCAGCTTCAGGGGGCGATAGTCTTTTCGAAGATTGATTTGCGATCGGGCTACTACTAGTTGAGGATTCGGGACATCGATATACTGAAAGCTGCCTTTCGGACGAGATATGGCCATTACGAGTTTGTGGTTATGCCTTTAGGGCTAACCAATGCCCCAGCAGTGTTCATGCAGTTGATGAACAAAGTTTTTATTGAGTATCTGGACAAATTCGTAGTCGTCTTTATCGATGACATTCTTATCTATTCACGGATTTGGGAGGAGCACGCCTTACATCTCCGGATTGTATTAGACATTTTGAGAGCTGAGCAGTTGTATGCGAAGTTCTCTAAGTGTGAGTTTTGGCTCGAAGAAGTGATGTTCCTCGGGCATGTGATTTCAACAGAGGGAGTTCGGGTAGATCCGCAGAAGGTAGAAGCAGTGATGGCTTGGGAGCCGCCTAAGAATGTGAAGGAGGTGAGGAGTTTTCTGGGTCTCGCCGGCTATTACCGTAGATTTGTTGAGGGGTTTTCTAAGATCACTAGACTACTCACTCAGTTGCTCCAGAAGAGTCATAAATTCGAGTGGACCGCAGACAGACAGAATAGTTTTGACGAGTTGAAGAGACAACTAACTACCGAACCCGTGTTAGCATTGCCTCAGGGGAACGAAGATTTCGTGTTATATAGTGATGCTTCGGGCCTCAGGCCCGGATGCATTTTGATGCAGAGAGATAAGGTTATTGCTTATGCATCCCGCCAGTTGAAACCGTATGAGGCAAATTACCCCACGCACGATTTGGAGTTAGTTGCGGTCGTTTTCGCCTTAAAGATCTGGAGGCATTATCTCTATGGGTCGTCGTGTAAGATATTTACGGACCACAAGAGTTTGAAGTATATCTTCAGTCAAAAAGAGTTGAACATGAGACAGCGAAGGTGGTTGGAGCTAATTAAAGATTACGACCTAGAGATACTTTATCACCCGGGTAAGGCTAACGTAGTGGCTGATGCGTTGAGCCGAAAGCCGGTGGCGTTACAGATGTTAGAGGTACTTACGCCACAGAGCAGGATCCGTTGGGATTTTATTTGTCAGAATATCGAAGTTTGGGTTCAGAGAGTTCAGGGTCAGTTATGTGCGTTGGAGATCACTTCGTCCTTGACAGATGATATCAAGGCGAAACAGTATGATGATCCATGTTTGGTCCAGTTGAGGGAGTATGTGAGGAAGGGGAAAGCCCCTGGATTTGTGGTTCAGGATGATGGCGTTCTGAGATTTCGCGGCAGATTATGTGTACCGAATTACTTTGAGTTGAAGCAAAAGATTTTGAGTGAGGCTCATACTACACCTTATTCCATACATCCTGGTACGAGCAAAATGTACAAGGATGTGAGGAGTAACTATTGGTGGAGTAATTTGAAGTCGGACGTTAGCGAGTTTGTGGCGAAGTGTTTGACCTGTCAGCAGGTTAAGATTGAGCATCAGCGGCCCGCGGGGTTGCTACGACCACTTCACATTCCGGAATGGAAATGGGAAGACATATCTATGGATTTCATTACCGGGATGCCTAGGACTCGGACTAGAATGAACATGATTTGGGTTATTGTTGATCGACTAACCAAATCAGCTCATTTCCTGGGTATTAAGGACACTTGGGGACCGGAGAGGCTGGCACGAGTGTTTATTGCAGAGATCGTGAGATTGCATGGGGCTCCTATGAGTATTGTTTCAGATCGAGATGGCCGGTTTGTATCACATTTTTGGCAGGCTGTTCATCGAGCTTTGGGGACTGAGTTGAGACTCAGTATGTCTTACCACCCTCAGACTGACGGACAGTCAGAACGGACGATCCAGACGTTAGAGGATATGTTGAGAGCCTGTGCCTTAGATTGGAAGGATGATTGGGAGTCGCACTTGTCGTTGATCGAGTTCACGTACAACAATAGTTGGCACGCCTCGATCAAAATGGCACCATTTGAGGCATTGTATGGGAGGAGGTGCAGATCGCCGTTGTGTTGGGACGATGCGTCCGAGCTGATTGGTACCGAGCCCGATATGGTAGTTGAAACGAGAGAGAAGATTGCTCTGATTCGCGATAGATTGTTGACGGCCCAGAGTCGGCAGAAGTCTTATGCCGATACGCGTCGCCGGCCATTGGAGTTTGAGGTGGGGGACCATGTTTTGCTTAAGGTGTCGCCGACACGGGGAGTTTACCGCTTCGGCCGGAAGGGTAAACTTAGCCCGAGATATATTGGACCATTTGAGATTTTAGAGAGAGTGGGAGAGCTTGCCTATCGGTTAGGTTTGCCGCCGACCTTGAGTCACGTGCATAACGTATTTCATGTTTCCCAGCTTAGGAAATGCGTCGACCCTAGCCATATTATTGATTTTGGAGAGATCGAGTTGGGACCCGACATTACCATCGAGGAGAGGCCGATTCAGATTTTAGAGCGTCGGGTAAAGCAACTTCGTCGTAAAACCATTCCTTTGGTTAAAGTGCAATGGTCAAGGCACGGATCCGAGGAAGCCACATGGGAGATGGAAGAGAGTATGCGGTTGAGATATCCCGAGTTATTCGCATTGTAAGTTTCGGGACGAAACTTATTTTTTAGGGGGAGATAATGTAATATCCGTGTTTTCTATTTTTGGTAATTTCTATTTTTGGTGTATGTTCGTTTTGGACAACTCTCTTACCCATGTTTTGGAATTCTGAATCTATTTTGTTCTTAGAGTTTTTCCGTTTGGACGAGTTTCGAGGATGTTTTTGCATAATTTCATCTTAAATTATACCTTGTCGCATGTACGTTCGATTCTCGTAAATCTCGTTCGTTTTCGTTGTTTCTTGATTTGCATAAGTTTGTTTGGTTGAGCTGGTCGTGTTGAAACTTTCGGTTTGTTAATCCGACGTTGTATCGCAATTTTCGGGCACTCGGGCCATTTTTGTAATTTCCATAAGTTTAGGGAATGTCACTTTGTTTGTTACATTTCGGACTCTCCGGTGACCGGAATTATATTCTCTTTCAACGCTCAGCTTTGTCGTCTTGATTATTCCGTGTTTATGTTCCGGATTCTGGTCTTGCTTTGCATTTCGATACTTTTGTGCCGCTGCGCAGCATCGGGCAATATCAATCGTCGCTCGAGTAGCGCACGCTACTCCGGGCTTACTTGCGTGCGCTATCACTGTGTGGTTAACGTATGCTAATTTGGGGTTCGTAGCGTGCGCTAATGATTTCAGCGGCCTGGACAGTAGGTTCAGTATTTCGGTACTGGACCAGGCAGCGTACGCTAATTCAGCATTAACGTACGCTAATTCCTAGCATTAGCGCACGCTAATCATGTTAGCTTGCGTACGCTAACTGGAGGACAGTAAGCAGACTGTTCTTCCATACCCCGTTAGCGCACGCTAATGCTTGTGCGTAGCGTGCGCTATGCCTGTTTAATATAAATAGGACAGGAGCAGTTAACTTCGTCATTTTTCCATCATTTCTTATCCTTCTCGGCTTTGAGCGATTCCAGACGAGGGTTAGGGCCAATTCCGACTGGATATCATCATCCACTACCATCCATGCATTCCTTGCGTGAATTCTTCAAGTTCCTAACACTTTCCACCATCCGAATCAAGGTAAGAATCCCCAAAACCCTTGTTTTGAGATTTTGGGGAAATTTTGGGGATTTCTTGGGATTTGACTCCTTTAGTCCGAATTGTCATTGGATTATTGCTAGGCTTCGATCATGTACTTGTAATCCTTCGTTTTATTGATGATTTGTGATTTTAAACTCCAAGTTTTCCACTGTTCGTCACTTATAGTTGACGATACCCAAGTCGTGACCGACAAATTGTTCCAACGGGTAGAATTAGGATTAATTCTTACCTTTCCGCATTAATGAGACTTGTTGTATACCGTTATTATGATTAGGAACGGATTTGGGAGGATTGTTCGGACCAAAACCTATTCCTTCGTCGTTTCCTTTGTTTCGTCTTATTCAAGGCAAGTATATGTATTGCATTTCGTTATGTATGTTGTGTTTTCGAAATGAATGATGAATTGTAGTTTTCGAGTGCGTGAGTTGTGTTCCTTCCACCCGGAGTGTCCGACGGGATGTCTGGGGGTCGATACTAAGGGGTACGGCCGAGGAAGTGCACTTGGGTGCGTGTGTGGTTGAACTTCCACCCGGAGTGTCCGACGGGATGTCTAGGGATCGATACTAAGGGGTACGGCCGCGGAAGTGGTATCCCACCCGGAGCGTTCGACGGGATGTCTGGAGGTCGATACTAAGGGGTACGGCCACGGGATACCAGTTGTGATTTTGTGACATCGTGATGATTGAAACTGAATTGATTGCCAATGTAGTATTCCGGAATATTTATGGCAAATGATTTCTGATTGAGATGATTGTGTAAAAACCGTATTTGTATATAATGTTGTGTAATTGTGTACTTGCACTAGCTATTCGAATGCTAACCCCTTAAATGGTGGAAATGCGTCTTATGCATTTCAGGTACCGAGAGAGCTGAGGAGCAGGCACAGGACATGCACGTAAAGAATGGGCTGGCTTGATGATGTGGCCCGAGTCTGTGTTTTTATGTTTTGTCATTGCATTTGTCAAGTACTGGAGTTAGACTGTTTTCTTTTAATCTTGGTTTAAGTCCCCTGCGTGGGCAATGAATTGGTATTTAATTTATGTTTCATGTACTCCGTTAAAATGTTTTGGCCGAGGCCACGGCCTTACTTACTTTTTGAGTGCATCATTTGGGATTACATTGTGGTTTGTGTGTCATGTGTTAGCCTGGTAGACCTCATGAGGGTTCTACGGCGTGTAATGTCCCATTTGTGAATTGGGGTGTTACATTGCATCCATTGTTATGCCACATAATTTCTTGATTTGGTTTGGCCAACTAGATTAGGAGTTTTATGTATCATGATAAAAATTAAGTTATAATCCGTAATTGTTGCAATTTTAATTTCACAAGCAGCAACAATTGAATTTTCTCAATTGAGTAACACAAAATCGAGATCCCTTAAGTCGAGCTTATGAACTTAATATCTTGTGTATTTCATTATTT
Source organism: Orobanche coerulescens (assembly GCA_033398695.1). NCBI lineage: Eukaryota > Viridiplantae > Streptophyta > Magnoliopsida > Lamiales > Orobanchaceae > Orobanche > Orobanche coerulescens. The sequence continues at coordinate 166,851,563 of CM065806.1, read as the reverse complement.
TGGTTTTTAATGCATCTAGCGAGCGAGATTTGAAGAGCTTGTTTTGAATACATCGCCTAGATAGGTTTAATTAAAGAGCTTGTTTTAGTTAAATAAACTTAAGAAATAATTGGGGTCAACCGAGCTTGTTGTTGGCTTCGGAATAGGAGTTCATGAGATTAGAGAAAAGATAAGTACCGCATTAAAGCATGAATTAATGTGAGACGGTGGATAACGGAACTAAGAGCTAGATTATTCCTTTAATTGATATTTTCGATTTTTTATTTCCTTTGTTTATTTTGATTTAATTTATTTTACGCAAATTATTTGTTAGTAAAAAATCAGTAAACTAAATTCCCCTCCCCCTCGTTTTATTTTATTTTAATTGCTAAAAGTATTTAACTCTTAAAAAGCATAATTTATTTACCGTTCTCCATGAGATTGACCCCTTACTTACCGATACTACTAGTATAAGTAAGCCGAGGAAAAATAAAAATAACTAATTTTGACGCATCACAATAGCGCGGTCAGTGTTCATGGTAGTTTTGTTGCGATTCTTGATGTTATGAGAAGTATATGTTGAAGAACATGATGATATACGTCTTGAATTCTGAATGAGGATTGTTTAGATGCTAGAACACATCAGATTATGTCGTTTTGTTGACTATGAACGTAATTTCGGAATAATTCATGTTCTTAAAGAACTCTTGAGTTATATATGTCATGATTTTATGAATAAGGGATGGAATTTTGAAAGATTACGGTTAATTTTGGAATATGATTATTCATGATAATAACCGGCAATTTGTTTTCTATGAATATACGAATATGATCAAGAAGGAACCTTTCCGTAATACGAGATTGAAGTCGGAATAGAGAATGTTGAGACACTTGTCAGAATTGGTTGATTATCGAATTGTGGCTTGTATTCATAATTGTATGAGCTGAATGGTTTGGTTTTATATATGATCGAGATATCATTGAACCGTTAAGTTTGATGGGTTGGTTATATTGGTTGTTGATTCCTATCGAGCGTGTTGTTAATTGATTATTGCATTAGGATGTGATAAGTGATCGTTGATGTTAACCGTTGTGCTGCGAGAGAGAATAGAGAGTTCATGGATCGCCTTGGTCGGGGCTGAGGAGCTCGTAGATGAAGGCGATGGGATTGGTAATGGTTTCATCATATCGGTATCAAGGCAAGTTATACTTGCTCAGTTCATAATGTTTAATAAATGGTTTTGATTTCATTTCATTTATGATTCATATAGCAATGATATTATAAATGTGAATTCTCGGGATGATGGTATGTATATTATGCTTTGGCTTGGGTTAAATCATAATGTGTATGATTTAAAAGTGTCGGGTGAAACGGAGATGTAGATTATATTTGGTCTATAATGTGTGATGTTGGGTATCGAGGATAATTTATCGTGCCGATATTGATCTCGAGGTGGTGGTTTTTTTATAGTGATGGACTGTACTTCATTCGGGATTATTTGAATAACTGTGTATTTGTTCAGGGATGTTGTTCGTGGAAAGGTTAGTGTCTCCGCCTTTGAGGTAATTTAGTATTGCTCAATTATGAGAATAATTATCCTGTTGCATTGTTGTATATGTTTTATGTTGATGTTTCAGGTAATGAGTGTGCATCATTATCCGGAATATTCCCGTGTAGATACTTCCGTGACCCTTGGGTGCGACCGTGGGAGTTTATGTGCTAATGTCCGGAGTATTCCTGAGTAGATGCTTCCGTGACCCTTAGCTGCGAACTTGGGAGTTTATGTGTTAATGTCTGGAGTATTCCTGAGTAGATGCTTCAGCGACCCTTGGTTGCGACCTTGGGAGTTTACGAGTTAATATTATATGCATTGTTGAGCATTTTGTGAACTGTTATCTTATGGAAATACGACATTGTGGTCGTGTCGATCTTTCATTATCGAACTAACGTTGTTCACTTAGGGAGTCTTCCGATCCTTATTGGATATGCGTTTCTTCGAGTTTCGTTGTCATGTTGCATCGTGACATATCTGGAGTCAGATACGTATTGATCGGTCATGTGTAGGATTTTCAGGACGGGCACGTGTAGTCATGTGTTGGTTTCGACCTCACATTGAGCTGTGCACACGAGACGTACTTCGTGAGACTAATTAGACGCAAGACCAAACGTGTATTCGATCGATACTCGTTGGTGGCTTGTGCACGGACACATTTTCGGATCGGGCATATCGTGACGTCCATCTTGAGCCATATTGATTGGTCGTTCATTGTCCATGTATGGTCGGATATGTTCGATAGTCGGGTTTGTCTTCGAGATCCCATATATGTGATTTGTATATGTTTGACGATTTTATTCCCTCGTATATCTGTCCCTGTTGAACCTTTATGATCTTGTTAGAGTTACCATATCATTGGTAATCTCGTTTGTTATTGATCCTTTATTGATCTTGTTTGGAGTTCACCGTATCGTTGGTAATCTCGTTCGTTATTGATCCTTTATTGATCTCGTTTGGAGTTCACTGTATCGTTGTTAATCTCATTCGTTCTTGATCCTTTATTGATGTCGTTTGGAGTTCACCATATCATTGGTATTCTCGTTCGTTATTGATCTTTATTGATCTTGTTGGAGTTCACCATATCGTTGGTAATCTCGTTTGTTATTGATCCTTTATTGATCTCATTTGTAGTTACCATATCGTTGTTAATCTCGTTCGTTATTGATCCTTTAGTGATCTCGTTTGGAGTTCACCATATCATTGGTATTCTCGTTCGTTATTGATATTTATTGATCCTGTTGGAGTTACCGTATCGATGGTATTCTCATTCGTTGTTGGTCCTTTGTTGATCTTGTGTGGAGTTTATCATGTAATGGTATTCTCGGTTACCGTTGATATATTTTTGATAGTATTGGAGTTTATCATGTCGATGACATTCTCGTTTGATGCATTGGTTGTTATTATTATTGATTATGTGAGCACTCATACTTTGTATCGTCATCCGGGACTTGTCATTGTTTCGAGGCCGTTGATCTACAGGTGTATTGTTTATTATCGGTTCTATCAGATTGAGATTCGATTATGCGATCCAGTGGACAGATTTGGACATGAATAGGTTATTCCATATTGGAGATATAATTATGTTTTGAGAATCTTGGCATCGTTTTGAATACAGTACAGATGGTTATTTTTGAATTCATCATCACTTGAGAATTCGAAGTGTGATTGAGGTAAGGGTTGATTTGATATGAATTACCACCATTGGTAAGGTTATTACGATAAGATTACATTGGAAGTATTCTTACTTTGTAATTACATTGATATGTAATTGTTATGATGATGTGATCGCTATCATTGTTGAGTATTGTGGTTGACCCCGTCGTGGGCTTTATCTTTTAAGTACTCGGAGATCGAGCTAGTAGCGGTCGTGAAGGGATGAGCTTCCCGGTGATACTGGCTATGGCATGTATTTGAGACCGAGCATTTTCCTGACTGTTATGATTCCGCTGCAAATGTATTTTTATTATGATTATATCCGCTGCTGTATATTTTAAAATGGTTTCCGGTATTCTACCAACTCGCGTATACGTTTGAAATGGCCTTTCGGTATTTTGAAAATTTGGGTTTATTTTGTAAAACTTTCTCAAACTATATTATCGGTGCGTGCTAGTAATGACCTAACGTACGTTTTTGAAACTGTTGAAACCTGGTATTTTTGCCTTGTACTTTCAAATAAAATTTTACGACGGTTTGTGAGAACTATATTTTTGGAAATATTTAATTATTCGTAAATATTACCGTCTTTGCCTCTTGTGGGTTCCGGCGCGGGGGCCACGATGCTGTAATATTCCCGGAAGGTTTTGGGGGTGTTACACTAGTTTATATATATATTTACGAGTCAGGCATGCCAGTGACTACCAGTAAATAAAGAAACATACAATTGCCTTCTAATAATGATTTATATAATAACAAGTACAATGCCCTCATTCTTACATCCTTTGAGTGGCATTCTAGGCAATACTCCTAACATCGTTTTATAATCTTTCATTAAAGAGTTGTACTGTAAACGCAAAGATATTGAAAGTTCATTACAGTTGACTTGAATGACAACCACTAGTTGTCTCAAACATGCCAAGTCTTTACATTTCCGTATTTTACTTGTCTGTGTGATGATTTTATTACATTTGATCATTAAGTTTTGCCATCATCAAAATAGGGGGAATTTGTTTGGAACATAATTTTAAAGATTTTGATGATTTGATACCTGTATTCAAGATTACTTCAAATGTATGTACTTGACATTGTAAAGAAGAACCTAATAAGTATCTTCTATCCGCCTTTAAAAATATTAGGCTAAGTATTGATCATATCGATCAACTGAAATTTGGCTAAGTATAGAACAGACATATTATCAGCCGAGGTTTTGGTCAACGCAAGATATCAGCTCGGTTTCACCGATAAAATATCAGACGAGTTTCGGTCAACTGGAAATATCGGCTGGGTTTGATCAAGTCTGAAGTACAGCTGAAATATCTCAGAAGACAAGTTTGGCTTAGTACATAATAGCCAAAATATCAGCCGAACTTTTGGTCAAAGCATAATATCAGTTGACGTTGACCAAGAGAATATCAGTCAACTTTATGAAGACCAGATATCAGACAATTTTTATCCAGGCAGAACATTATCCAGGTTTGACCAATATATCAGCCAGGTTTGACCAAAGGAAATATCAAATGATTTTACGTGAGACGATATATCAGCCAAGTTTTGGATATCAACTGTCCACGTCAGCAAACGTTGAAAAGTCAACAATAACGGTAAGACACATGCAGACGCAAAAGCCAAGGGGAATGGTTGATTCTCGGAAGTTAAGGAATATTTTATTCCTAGAGATTCACGTCCTGAAGACTTTCTAATTGTAGTAATTAAGAAAAGCGGCGCAACGGGAAGATACATCTTCAAACGGTCAGATTTGAAGAAAGAGACAAAGCCTTGCAAAGAGACGAACAGATAAACAATGAAGTCCACTCTCCAATGGACAGAATTGTTACAAGATGCAATGGCTATGAATAAGCTCAAGGATCGTACTATAAATATCTGAAAAAGATTGAGTAGAAGCACGATGCGAACAATACTTACAAGCAAACAAAGCAATCAAAGCAACCAAAACAAATATATAGCATCGTGAAGAGCTAGTTTCTAAACTCATATATAGAGAAGCTCTTAGTTGGAGAAGACAACACTCTTGTCTTAAAATTTGAATAAGGGGAACTTTCTTGAACGAGATTCTTGAAAGTGAGAGGTTGTAAAACATCTACGTGTTCTTGATTGGAAGGTTATAGGCAGCTTGCGAATTGTTGAGGCATCCATGAGTTTTCGATCAAGAGGTGTTAAGCAACCAAGGGAAGGAGTTGCAACGGCCACGGGTTTCCACTGGTTGAAAGCTGTTGTAACAAGATTCATTGTAATATTAATTTCACTGGTAGAAAGTTATGGTGAATTTATCTCCAATTGATTTGGAGAGAAGTGGACGAGTAGAGGATTAACCCACTTCTGAAACCACTATAAAAGTATTGTGTGATTTACTGCTTTAATATCATACTTAAATATTGCATTCATATTAACTGTTGCATTCAAAGTCAACTGTCCTTCCGCAAACCATTTTACAGCTGACAAAGGTTACCTGCATTATTATCAGACGAGTAATCTAAGTTGCGTCCACTTCAGCCGTGTTTTTGAAAATAGTTATTTAAGCAAAAGATTTTGTAAGTCTATTCACCCCCTCCTCTAGACTTATACCTGACGCCTTGTGACCTACACAAATAATACATTACGATATAATTATAATTGTAAGGAATACTTGTATATTGTATCCTTGTATATTGCAGTTCATAATTCAATTGTGTACTGCAATATTTGTACCTAATCCGATTGTATATTGTTGGTTGTTCTGATCATGTCATTAATCTGTTAGACAATTGAGGTACTCTACTTGAATTAAATTGTAGTAATTTATTAAATTGCCTTAATTAAAGTATAATAAATTGAACACTTATATAAAATTATCTGTTATGCGCAATAACCAACATTGGGATTTCAACCGATCAACCAAGATGGTCGATCTAGGCTTGTTTTAGGACAAAAAAACTTTTTTTCTCAAACATGTGAGTTGTGAGGGCAACAACGTCATTAAAAAATAACCCGCAAGGGTAGCCAAGTTGGTGGAGTATATGAGCGAGACTTAAAGGTCACGAGTTCGATTCCCCCTACCAACACTTTCTTGGTTGAGCCTGTCACACAGGGCTTGTCTAGTGTGGTTTACCTGGTTGGCGTAGTTTGCAGGCTATTACGTCCAATCCGAGGGTTTATTCAGTGCGCACTCGAAAAGTAGCGGCTGCGGATTTCCCCGTCATCAAAAAAAAATCGTCATAAAAATATGCAATTGAGTAATTCGTAAAACACTTTACAAAACATTCATGTAGTTAGTGGGGAAAAAAATGGTTCGGATTTAGTAGTCAAATATTAGACTTAATCTGTAATTATTTTAAAAAAATCCTAAATGTAATCTTTTAATATAATTTTTTTCAATTCAGTAATTCCATATTGCCTTTTACTTTAAAATAATTCATCCATAGTGTTTTCAACTTCACAATAAATGTAATAAAATTCCACTGCAATTTCAATAATAATGTTGTTTTTGTATATTTTTAACAATATAATTACAATACAAAATTACATAATTATATTGCCTATTACAAATTTTACTAAAATAAAAATTCGGCAAGAAGCAGAAAAATAAAACTGAAAGCATAGGTGAGACTCTATTTCCATAAGACTATTTTGTCCCCGTATAAGAACTGAAGGCTCAGGAAATAGGTCTTAAAGATACAACTATTTTTTGCTTACGTGTTAGATGCTCTCCAAAATGCAGAGTTTCGGAAAAGTGGAGTTCTTTAAAAAATTAGGCACAAAAGTGACAAAGAAAATCTGAACTCAATATGTTTTAATGTGTGTTTGCACACTGCCAAGAAAAAATCTTTAGCCGACCACAAACGGTCGTTGGCTAAAATCTAAAAATCATCAACTAAAGTAAAAGTAGTCGGCTAAAGTTTAGTGGACTAAGATTTGTCGCCTAAACTATGGACGATGCCGAAAATGGTAAGGATTGGCTAAACATGAACCTTAGGCGAAGAAAGAGATGTTGTCGGCAAAAGTTAAGCTGATGGGCCATCGGCTAAAGTTTATTTAAATAATAAAAAAAATTACTTTCGCCGACGGGTTCAAGAATTATCGTCTACTAAAGTGTATTATTTAAACAATAAAAAAATACTTTGACTTTAAATAATAATAATAAGCTTTTGCGGACCACTTCTATACATACCATCGGCTAAAATCTAATTTTTATTAAATAAAAGATGAACTTTAGCCGACAGTGTATGTAGAAGTGGTCGGCTAAAGTCCTTTTTTCAATAAGAAAAATAAATTTCAGATTTTGTTTTATCAAAAACTGTTTATTGAAATATACGCCATCATCAATCAAACACCAACACAATGTTAACAATACACTATTTAAATGCACAACAATCCAAACAAATACAATATAAACCAACATCTTCACGAAACAGATTAAGATATATCATCCTCAATAAAATCACAATATTGGCAAACGTAATATCCTAAATATGTGTACATCACCACATCTACACAAATATATGAAAAAGATAACTAATTATTCCCCAAACCGCGAAAAATATAATAAGTATCGTCATGTAAGTGTAGGTCACAAGTCGTCAGGAATAAGTCTAGAGGGGGGTGAATAGACTTATTGAAACTCTTTTTCTACGAAAGGAGTTTCTCAGCTGATGGGTACAGATGACGTAGAGTTGTCTGCAGATAATATATGTGCGGAAGTCAGCTGATGACGAATACAGAAAACTCAAATAATGGAACAATGAAGATATATGCAACATGTAAGTATGATGCAAAAGCAGTCAAACACGCGGGCAATTTATAGTGGTCTCAGAGGTGGGGTAATCCTCTACTATCCACTTTTCTCCAAACCAGTTGCAGATGAATCCACTATAATTCTCAACCAGTGATAAATATTACAGTGATTCTACTTAGCTACTACAACTTCCAACCAGTGGAAATCCTGTCGTTGCAACTCCTTCCGACTGCCTAGCACCTCTTGATCTTTAAATCCTCGGATGCCTTTCAGTCACGCACACTTCAACCAGTGAAGTACCCCGAACTCAGGTTTTAAGACACGAGTGGTTTTCTTCTCCAACTAAGAGCTTTCTTAGTATATGAATTGTGATCTCTTCCTCTTCATGATGCTATAGTTCGCTTGATTGCTTTGATTGCTTTAATTGCTAGAGAGTGTTGTTCGCATCGTACGTTGCTCAATTCAAATCTTCAGGTATTTATAGATGTTGATCCTTTGAGCTTTCTTCATAGCCGTTGCAATTCCTATAACAAATCCGTCCGTTAGAGAAATAGACTTCTTTGTTTTTCCTTTCCGAATGTTGCAAGGCTGGATTTCCTTATTTTAATCCATTTTCGACCGTTGTGAAGACTTTCATGTTGTAGTGCCTAATCTTTTGATTATAATATGCTTAAAATCTTCAGAGGTGGGTCTCGATGAATTATTTAATTCATTGCTTTTCGAGAATCTCTCCAGTCTCTCTCTTATCGCCCGTATGTGACTTTCCGCGATTATTAATTTTTCAACGCATGCGGACGTGGACTAAATTACTTGGCTGATTACTTTAACAGAACTTATCTGATCTCTTTTTGGTCAATCTGTCTGACGTGCAGTCAACCTTCTTTGATATCAGACTTCTCTGATGACTTCTCTGATGTCTCGACGAATCTTCTCTGATCTGACGACCTGTCTGAAGTCTTCTGACCTGATGAACTTATCTCATCTGATGGTCAAACTTCAGATGACTTGGACTCCGTCTGATCACTTGACTGCAGTCTGGTCAAACTTCTCTAATAAATCAGTTGACCAGGACTTCTCTGATAAATCGCTTCTACAGAATGTTGTCTGACGATAAGCCGTCTGTGGTCAACCTTCTCTGAATAGTTTAGTTGACCAAGACTTCTCTGATTTATTGTTGTCTGCAATTCGGCTTTCTGCAGTGTTTGGTCAAACCTATCTGATATATCTGTTTGGCCAAAACTTCTCTGATATGAACTTGTCTGCGATTTATACTTAACCGATTTTAAGCCTAACTTATATGGCCTATAGAAGATACTCATTTGCTTCTTCTTTACATATTGCCAAGTATTCAAATATACATAATCTGGCCTATAGAAGATACTTATTTGGTTCTTCTTTATAATTTGCCAAGTATTTAAAATCATACATTTGAATAAACAAATACAGGGATGACATCATCAAAATCTAATAAGTATTCCTAAAAAATTCCCCCTATTTTGATGATGGCAAAACTTAAGCAAAATATTCAAATGTAGAATAGGTCTGCACATGATTAAGTACAAGACACAAATCAAAATTCAGTCTTGTTTTGAGACAACTAGTGGTTGTCATTCAAATAACTTTTATATAATTTTCTGAGTTGATTACAAGTACATAGCCTAAATGATCAAACAAGTACAGAAAATTACAAGTACTTCTAAAAAAAGTTACAAGAAAAAATACAAGTACAATACAATGTCCTATCTGCCTCTGCCTCTTCCTCTCCAGGTAGTTTGCTTAGGAGGTCTGAACAACATTGCTCCAATTGGTCTCTGTCAAACAGGAGCTAGTCCAAACTTCATCTTGATTACCAGAGATGCAAACTCTTACTCCTCTGCAGATGAGAAGTTATTTTTCTCACAGAATTCCTTGATCTCACTCTGCAGAGCCAGCTCATCCATCTCATTGTCCATCCGAGTAGGAGGTTCTTCAGGTCTGAATGGGGGAATCATGGGGTAGGCATCCCATTTCTTGGCATACTTTCTTTGGATGAACCAGTGATTTGGCCATGTTGAGTTCATGTAGTTGATGAATGCCTACTGTGGGGAGCAGTCTTTATCCTGGAGTAACTCCTAAAGATAATACTTCTCTATGAGCTGCTTCTTTACCTCTCCCCAAAGAGTCATAAACTTAGCAGAAAGGAACTCCTCAACATGCCATAACTCCTTACCTTCCCATTCATATCTCTATTCATCTCCTCATCTGGTTCTCCTTTTCTTTACTGCAGGATGGACTTCAGCTGGAGCAGGAGCAGCCAATTCTTTCCTCTTCAGACTAGATGTCCCAGCTTCAATTAGAGGGAGGTCATTTCTCTGTTTGGTCCTTAGCTCCTTTCTCACTTCTGCAGCTGATTGTTGGATGATTTGAGCTTGCAATCCTTCCCCCAGGCCTGTTGCTTCCCTTTTTCCTTTCTCTTCCCCCTATATTCCAGCATCAACCAATATGGTCAACTGCTGTTCAATTCGGGACATCCAATCAGACATGCCAAGTGGCATTTTGGAATTTGTAGGAGGAAAAGGAGGAACACACTTCTGTAGCAATGTGTGCAGTTTTGCATGGAGGGATTGGAGGTCAGGTTTGACTGTCTCTTCAATAAGGCGACTGATCAGGTTAGCCATCTCAAGTGAGATAGGTGTTATCTGAGGGGAGTGCTGTCCAGAGCCTCTAGCGCGTGCAGGTCGTTTGGCGATCGACCTGCCTGACTGCAGCCTCCTGTCTGCAGGAGGCTGAACAGATGGGGTTTTATCAGGTGTCCCCAATCTGTCATCCTCTTCTTCAGACTGATCTGAGCTGGGGGCTTGATCAGGTGCCCCGCGCTCATCTGCATCTCCTGCATCATCTTTATCTCTGGCATCCTCCTTCTTCTCTTCCTCTTTTCCTTCATCGTCATCATCTTCTTCTTTCTTTTCTTCTTCTTTCTCATCTTCTTTTTCTTCCTCCTCTTCTTTTTCTTTTTCTTCCTCTTCAACCTCTTCTCCTTTTTCATCTTCTTCCAACTCTTCTGTCTTTTCTTCTTCTTCTTCAACAGTCTGTTTTTCAACTAGTATATTTTCTTCCTCTTCTCTCACAGACTTTTCAACTTTAATCTTTTCTCCTTCTTTTTCTTCTATTTTCTCAGATTCCTCCTCCTTTTCGAATTCTTCTATTCTTATACCTTTTTCTCCACTTCCACTCCCATCTTCTCCATCTACTGTCCCAGCTAAAACACTTTCCATTACAAAGAAGACAAACTTGTCCATGCTGGTTTTAAAATTGACCAAAAACCAGTTTGTCTGGAGCATTGAGAGAACATATGTCTTATAGTAAAAACTCATGAGAAATTGCTCCGTATCCTGGGGGAGTTCCCAGCTACTATTTTCAACAAGGGTTTGCAGTTTAGTGAATGAGAGTGATTTGAAATTTTTCCACTCTTCAAAAACAGTTATAAATGAAACTTAAAGAATGTGATGTTTTACTGTGTGGAGTTGTTCAACAGATAGCTCCAAGGGGTTGTTGTCAAAGAGTTTGAGTGAATAGCCTGCCTAAGGAATGTTGATGAACAGGTCTGCTTCTTCTTCCTCTATCATGCTCGGCAGGATGAGCAGAGGAATTACACCAGCAACTAATTCTGAGCGATCAGGCTGCTCAGATAGGTCTTCTTTAGAGTGAACAGGAGCAGGAGCTGGTGTGGTTACTATCTGCATCTGAACTGCAGAGACTGGTTCAGGTGAAAATAACTGAAGTATCTGCTCTGCATCCTCAAAGTCGAGACGTCTAGGCCTCTTTGGAGAAGGATCATGTGAGGATTGGATTTGAACTGGCTCCTCTAGTGTTGGTCCTTTTCTCTTGAACCTCAGGGCCAGCGGAATGTTGTCAGAATCTGAGTCGGTATGATCAGAAGGTGACTCTTTGTCTGCACGTGACTCATGAGCTGCAGCTTGGTCTCCGGAATCAGACTCGTCTATATCCGAGGGGTGTCTGTAGGGAGGAGGCCCACTAGACATTTCCCTTAGCACCTGGGCTGGCTTAGTTTCTCCACCCAATCTCTTCAATGACTCTTGGTCCAGGTGACCAACTCTCCTGTTAATGTGGAAGGGATCAGCATTCTCCTTCGCCTCTCCAAGGTTTTCCAAAATCCAACTTATCTGAGTTCCGAAGGCCAACTTGGTCTTAAACCTTTTCTCGTCCTCTAGCCATTGAACTTTGTTGACTTCGCGGACCAGTTGCCTGTAGATATAATCAGCCCAGTCAATCCTCTCAGACTGAATAAGGGCTCCCAGCACCACAAATTTTGAGGATGACATCTGGTCATAGTTGCCTGCCATCTCCATCACAATTTTGTTTGTGATGTCCAGCACATAACAGTATTCTTTCTTCAAATCGCCTCTCTTTGCCATCAATTTTAGCTTGGAAGGCTGTTCCGGTAATCTGATTGTATACCAGGTCTCTATGGCGCTTTGCTTGGGGGCTTCAACAGCTATGCCCCTTGATTTCATCCCGAACGCCTCCGCGACTGACTTGGGAGAAATCGTCACCTCCTCTCCAAAAATTGATCTCTTGATTCCCGATTCCGTGACTTCTGCTTCCTTGAAAAATGAAATGACAGCTTCCTTGTATAGAACCTTGGGGTTGATATCCAAGAATGGGTAGATCCCATTTTTCTTCATCGCCCGAATGATACAGTGCATATCTATCTGTAGATCCGCCTCGAGCAACCCTTCAAAATCGACTACCAGACTGAAGATGATCTGGTTCTTGACAAGCTTTAGGTTGACGCCTTCGAAGTATTGGGTGGCCTCCATTTCTACAAAAGGTTAAGCTTTTCAGTGAGTGTATTGAAGGTTCAAAGGGATTTCTGCTTTTGAAAAACTAGGGTTTTGAAAGCTTGAAGACGGTAAAGTTGTGAAATGATTTCCGCCACCTTAAATAAAGAAATGAAAAGATGTTTTGAATTTAATATTAATTTAAATTAGTGCCAGTCCAATTTGAAAAATATGACGGTTGAGTTTTTAATTGGACATAGTGGAGGTCGTGTGAACGTGTAGTTGCCACATGTAAATAGATAATAATATAATATTCAAGAGTCGGTCAGGGATATGAAAACTTAGCTGGTTGACTGTTTGACTTCTTGACTGCTCTACATCAGGTAGCTTGAGTCGCTTGAGGGTCAGCTAGGTTCCTTCATCTTCTTGTCTGGTCTGATCAGGTAGAGTGATTGTCTGCTCTGATCAGGTAGATTCTCCTCGACTGCATCAGGTAAGTCTTCATCGTCTGATCTGATCATCAGGTAGCTTTATTGTCTGTAATAGATTCCCAATCTAGTAATCCAAGTTTCCTGCTCACCTCCAAAAAACCTTTCTTGTCTCTTTCAGATCAGATATCTTTTGATCTGCTTCAGGTCTGATATTTCTTCTTGTCTGTTCTTCGGATCAGGAGACTGGTCTGATCAGGTGGGTTTCCTTAACTAGTTTCTTGGCATTTTCCCTGGATCAGGTGGCATGTTCCTTCGTTTTTTACGATTAGATAATTTGTCTTAGCTATGGCTCTGATCAGATGATATTTCTTTTCTGATACCATCAGATGGCTTTTCTCTTGTCTGGCATGTGGATCAGGTGACTCTTCTTGCCTGCTTTAGATAACTTTTCTTTCCTTATTCCGGTGGCTTTGTCAACTGCATCTGATCAGGTGACTTTTCCTGTCTGGGTCTGATCAGATAACTTTTTTCTTATTAGGGCATTCTTCAGCTAACTTTTGAGATCTTCAATTAGGCACTTGATTTCTTGCTGCAGGTGCGTATGCTTCATCAAGATCTATTTCTTCATACTTAGGATGACTTTTTGCTACCAGCATTGCTTGTATTCCTAACAAGTTCTTTAGCAGGTTCCCCTTTATTGGGATGCCAGATGTTCCTTTGAACTGATTTGTTCATTTGAGCTCTCCTCTATTGATTCATCTGGGTCTCTTTTGATTAGCTGATACTTACACTCTTTTGAATTCCTTTGATTGATATTCTTGCTTTGGGTCATGTAACTGAACCACCTTGAGATTGCATGTCATTCTTCAGCCCTTGCTAATGACTCTGTGGTTTCTACACAGTAGTCTTCTTATTTTACCTGCAATCAGATAAGAAGCAATTTGGGTACCCAGATTTGTTTGGGTCCTCTAGGATTAGTGGTTCTTTTGTGAACCTTATTTCTGTATGTATCCTTTTGCTCTCTGTATCCTTGGTCTGGATTATGCATATAATATGATTGGCAACTAAATGGATGTAGTCTGTTATGTTGTTTCCACATATTTTGAAATTTATGATTGTTGCCTCTGAAAGGTGCATAGTACTGTCTGGGCCTATATCCTCGGTTAGGATTGTGTACTGGATATGCCTCATAAAATTGGTGGTGTGGGCCATTTCTAAGTCTTGGCTGAGACCATTTATTAAATCGTTGGGGTCTCCACACCTTTTTATTTTGAAAATTTGGATAACCTTGAGGTTTTCATTTGCTCGCATTTTGAAATCTATTTTTAGGGAGTCTTTGATAGTAGTTGGCATATTGTTTTGACTGCTGCTTCTGCCTAGTTTGAAATACAGGTTTATGTGTAGGCTTAGTAGTCTGGACAAATGTTTCTCCCTTGATAAAAGTTGGTTTAGAAGTGGAGGGAATGTTGGGGTCATATCCAAGGCCTGATTTTAAATAAAGTGGCCTTTGGTTTGTACACAAACCATCTAAGGTTACAGATGCTTTTAAGGATGTTATCTCTTTAGCTTGAGCATCATTTAATTGTTTTAGTTTTGAAAGTTCAGCTTCAAGATTCATGAGTGCACCTGATTTTTCATTGTTTAAGACTGTTAGTCTTTCTATTTCAGCAAAGGCTAATTTCTCAGTTTTAGCGTGACTGGTTTTGAAATTTTTTGAATCCTGGCTGAGTTTGTCAAAATCATTTTGCAGCTGAATTTTATCATTTTTAGTTGGGTATTTTCAGCTGTAGCAGCCAGGTGTGCTGTTTTAAGAATTTCGAAATCTTTTAAAAGTTGGTTTACAGAATTGTGTAGATCTATATCTTCATAGAAATCTGAACTGAAACTTCCTGGAGCTTGAGGTTTAGATGATACCTCTTCATTGTCAAGATTGGCCATAAGACAGTTGATTATTTCATCATCATCATCAGATGGGAATCCGCTTGTTGATTCCTCGCTCTCTCTGATCAGCTCTGCTTCTTCATACATTGCTGCTAATGTATACCATGTTTCTTTAGCATTTCTGCAATGTTTGATTTTTGTCATGGTGACTTGATCAAAGGTTTGGTATAAGATATTTTTGGCTCAATTGTCAAGGTGCAGCTCCCTTTCTTCAGAAGTCATCTCTGATCTGGTCTTGGGAATCTGTATGGGCTTTCCAGCTGCAATATTCTCATTTGTGTTGTCTTTCATATAGTCGAAGGGACCTTCTTCAAATATACTCCACATGTCATCGTGGACAGATGATAAATGTGCCTGCATTCTTATATTCCATAAGTCATAGTCATCTATTGAAAAAACGGGAAGTCTAGAATACATATGTTCCATTATAAATGAGAGATTAAAATATATATCCTCGATATATGGATCTAGTTCTGAAAATTGAACCAACCTCTCTGATACCACTTGTAGGTCACAAGTCGTCAGGAATAAGTCTAGAGGGGGGGTGAATAGACTTATTGAAACTCTTTTTCGATGAAAGGAGTTTCTCAGTTGATGGGTACAGATGACTTAGATTCGTCTGCAGATAATATATGTGAAGAAGTTAGCTGATGACGAATACAGAAAACTCAAACAATGGAACAATGAATATGTATGCAGTAGGTAAGTATGATGCTAAAATAGTAAAACACACAGGCAATTTATAGTGGTCTCAGAGGTGGGCTAATCCTCTACTAATCCACTTTTCTCCAAACTAGTTGGAGATGAATCCACTATAATTTTCAACCAGTGACAAATATTACAGTGATTTTGTCACGGGATGGGAGTTCTGAAGCCCGTGCGGTGTCCCAGGGGCCCTCACACCCTGGGACCAGCCTATCCCACATAGCATGCCAACTGGTTTCGCCCTGCCATGGGCTCATCAAGGAGACGGCAGTAGCTCCCTTTTCCGTCATTTTTCCTTCTCTTCATTTTCATTGGGCGATTCCAGCGATTTTAGGGCGAATTGGGAGACTAATCCATGGAGTCTCATTGCAGAAGGATTCTTGTGTTTCAAGCTTAGTACATCATCATCTTAATCCATCTTCTCCACTCTAATCCGAGGTATTTTCTTCAGGAACCCTAACTTCATAGATTTGGGGGTTTTTCGGGTTTTGGTTGACTAATCTCGAATTACTCACATGTATTGCGATATTCCTCATTGATTGTTGTTATTGAGTGATTCACAATCCGTTTTCCTCAAATTTAATCTGTGAATTGTCGATACGGGTAGATTTTGCGTAAACCCTCGCCCGTATCAATTGATTGTATATTTTCATAGTGTGTAAGCGGGGTTGTGGGAGTTTTCCTTTCAATTATTGTTGTCGTATAGAACTGAGTTATGTTAACCCTTCATTTAGGAACGGTCGTCTTCCTTCTGGATCATTCGTAGTCGCTGTTCGTCCCCATTTCGTCGAAGATGTCTCAAAGGCAAGTACTTTACATTTGTTTACACGTTCTAGTATTTGATTTATGGCCTTTCATGGTTGTGTAGATGTATATGATTATGTTCACCTAGGGATTGGTCCAACGGGGCCTCTAGGGATACGTTTCCGTGAGTTTCGTATCGCGAACTATGGTTAACCACCCAGGGATGTCCGACGGGGCTCTGCGGGGTACGGTGGTCGTGAGTCTCGTACTAGGGTTAACTTTGAATTGTTTTGTTGGAGAAAATGTGTTTTGTGCTTGTGCACCGTAAAATATTCCGGAATATAAATGATTTCTAAAATGATTTTTGGCGCGTATTTTCATCTGATTGGAATGGTAGTTCAAATGAATTGTACTTGCACTAGCAGTTGTCGCTAACCCCTTAAATGGGGGAAATACTTTTTGTATTTCAGGTATAGGTCTTGGAGACAAGCGAGCACATGAGCCGTATGAGAATGATGGGCAAGCATGATACTGTTCAGTAGTCATTTGTTGGTGTTCTGTTCTGTCGTTTATTATTGATGTCTTGTTTTGCAATTTCAGTATTGTGAAATTGGTTTAAGTACTCGAGTACTTCCTTTTTGAAGTTGTTAATGTTGTGTTCCCGTTTTGGGTAATGGATTCGATGTCAGATTGTATTTGTCGGATTTTAGTCTTTTAAATGAATGTCGTGGTTTGAGAAATTGTCGGTTTGTGCTGATTGTATGTCGTTGTCGAATGTCTTGTTGGTACGTTAGCCTGGTGGATTCCACAGTGTGGGGTCCACGACACTGTAATATGCTCTGATCGTCTTGTGGGTGTTACAGAATATGGTATCAGAGCTTAGGTTTATGGATACCTAGGCTGTCGGTTATTTGGGTCTAGTCGAGTGTCATTTTTGAACAGTATCACTGCTATGCCATCATCTCAGTACGCCGGTGCTCGTAAGTTTTCCTAACTTGACTCGTTACGTTGTTCTGTTCTATTCCTTTCTTGGTATCTTGTTGCGTTTTGCGTTTGAATTGTACTCACCCACTACTTCTTCAGAATTCCTGCTGGTAGAGGACGTGAACGCGGTCGCGGACGCGGTAGGGGACGTGGCGCAGCCGGTGGGGCGGCCATGTCCGATAACTCGGGAACCGATTCGGCGATGCCTTCCTTGTCGAACAGTGTTCCACCTAGTTCTCGAGGTCAGCAGGATCAGTCTGCTAGCTCCGGTAATGCGCATGAGAATGTTGGAGTGGCGAATATTTTACAGCAAGTAGCGAACTAGATGACGCTACTGACCCAGGCCGTTTTGGTCGGCCAGGCTAATGCTAACCCGGTTCCGCCTACTGGATCCGGTAATGATAAGTTACTTCAGGACGTGATTCGTATGCGTCCACCGCAGTTTGATGGTGCTTCTGACCCTTCTGGTTGGGAGAGTTAGTTGTTTGAGATGGAGAAAGTATTCGAGGCTGCTAACTGCTCTGAGGAGAGGAAGGTACCCATCGCTCAGTACTTCCTCGCCAAAAAGGCGGCAACGAGGTGGCAAGCGGTGAAACCGTGTGACCGGGCAGACACATGGGCAGAGTTTCAACAGCTGATGGAAGACGAGTTTTGTCCGTGGCCAGTGAAAGAGGGGAGGATCCGAGCCTTCTTTGAGGATAAGCCCCAGGATGTTCCTATTTCTCAAGCTATCAATGACTACAATCAACAACTTCATTATTTGAGAAACCAAGTCCGATATGAGCTTGATAAGATTCGCCACTTTGATATGCTGATGAAACCGAGGGTGCGCCACTACATGTCTGGTCTGGAGTGCACGACTTTGAAGGAGTATCAGAATAAGGTGATGGCTTATAAGATGTCATTTTCTGCGACAGAGACGGCAGCCGAGGGAAAGAAGCAGAAGACCTCCGACCAGTTTTCGGGAGGCAAGTCTAGAGGGTATCAGAAGACTCAGTCTGGTTCGCGAGTCTTCGGGAGTCAGTCCCCGTCGTTTGGACGAGGAAACGGTTCTAAGTCTGCTCCTACTAGTTTAGTGTGTGGTCCTAATTGCTTTAACTGTGGTCGCCCTGGACACATTATGAGTGAGTGTGACAGGCCCCCGATTCAGTGTCATTCCTGCGGTCGGATGGGGCATCGTGCCAAGTTTTGTACAAATGCTGCTCGGGCACCGATTAATCAGATATCAGCCCCAGCGGCGGGAGAACCGAGCGTGAATCAGACACCGGTAGTTTCTCAGCCACAGCACAGTTTTGGTAGAGGTCGAGGACGTGGATAGCCTCCTAGAGTGGGAGCTTCTAGTGCGGGGTCTGTTCCGCCCCGTGTGTACGAGATGAGACGAGCTAGGGATCCCGACGCGACGGTAGCTACAGGTACCGTCCACATTCTTGATCATCCTGTTTCCGTGTTATTCGATTCTGGTGCTACGCATTCTTTCATATTTCTGGATTTTGTGCATCGTCTGCATGTTGATTGCCTAGTTGCGTGTGAACCATTTGTTATTAAACTGCCTAGTGGGGATAGCATCGTGGGGGACCGTGAGATTCGAGATTTTCCTGTGAGTATTGCGGGGAGGGATTGGCCTTCTAACTTGATTGCGGTAGATATTCGAGACGAGGATCTAATTCTTGGTGAGGATTGGCTGGACCGTCATGGGGCGATCATGAATTATAGAAAGAGAACCGTTTCGATGTTAGCCTCTGCCGGTACCGAGCATTCTTTTGTGGGGCGTAAGCGGAGTAGTCAGAGATTCTTAATCAACGCTCTGAAACCGGTGAGACTTCTTCGAGGAGGTTGTACGGGGTATTGGTGTTACGCTTTGA
The DNA here is from genome assembly GCA_033398695.1 of Orobanche coerulescens. Taxonomy (NCBI): domain Eukaryota; kingdom Viridiplantae; phylum Streptophyta; class Magnoliopsida; order Lamiales; family Orobanchaceae; genus Orobanche; species Orobanche coerulescens. Next base: position 166,832,195 of record CM065806.1, on the reverse strand, counting down.
GATCGGGAGAAGGGGGGTCGAGCTCTCGTCTATTCCAGTAGTGTGTCAGTATCCTGACGTCTTTCCAGATGAGTTTCCGGGTTTACCGCCGGATCGAGAGGTCGAGTTTACTGTTGATTTGGAGCCGGGTGTGGCACCGATCTCTTAGACGCCATATCGCATGGCGCCTGCTGAGATGCTGGAGTTGAAGAAACAGTTGGGAGAGTTGCTAGACATGGGGTATATTCGACCGAGCGCTTCGTCTTGGGGCGCACCGGTCCTATTTGTGAAGAAAAAGGATGGGTCACTTCGTTTGTGCATCGACTATCGTGAGTTGAACAAAGTGACTATTAAAAACAAGTATCCGCTCCCGAGGATTGATGATTTGTTCGACCAGTTGCAAGGGGCGATCGTGTTTTCGAAGATTGATTTGAGATCGGGGTATTATCAGCTCCGAGTGAAGGATTCCGATATATCGAAGACGGCCTTTCGGACGAGATACGGTCACTACGAGTTTGTGGTTATGCCTTTTGGGCTACCCCCCATCTGTGTTCATGCAGCTTATGAACAAAGTCTTTATCGAGTACCTCGATAAGTGTGTAGTCGTTTTTATCGATGATATCCTGATTTACTCGAGGAGCGAGGAGGATCATGCCCGACATTTGCATATCGTGTTAGGTATTTTGAGAACTCAGCGTCTTTTTGCTAAGTTCTCAAAGTGTGAGTTTTGGTTACGGGATGTTATGTTTCTCGGTCATGTGATCTCGGCCGAGGGTGTTCGTGTGGACCCACATAAGGTAGAGACAGTGTTGGGTTGGGCGCCGCCCAAGAACGTGAAGGAGGTCCGTAGTTTTATGGGTTTGGCCGGATATTACCGTAGATTTGTCGAGGGGTTCTCTAAGCTCGCTCGACCGCTGACTCAGTTGTTACAGAAGTGAGAGAAGTTTGTGTGGACCGACGAGAGGCAGAATAATTTTGAGGAGTTGAAGAAGCGGTTGATGACCGCTCCTGTTTTGGCTTTACCAAGTGGTAATGAGGGTTCCTCGGTCTTTAGTGATGCTTCGGGCCAAGGGCTCGGATTGTACTCATGCCGCACGGGAGGAAGATTGCCTATGCTTCCCGTCAGTTGAAACCGTACGAGTTGAATTACCCTACGCACGATCTTGAGTTGGCCGCAGTTGTATTTGCATTGAAGATCTGGCGTCATTACTTGTATGGCACGTCGTGTCAGATTTTCACCGATCACAAGAGCCTGAAGTACATTTTCACGCAGAAAGAGCTAAATATGAGGCAGAGGAGATGGTTGGAGTTGATTAAGGATTACGACCTCGAGATTCTCTATCATCCGGGCAAGACAAATGTGGTGGCAGATGCCTTGAGCCGGATATCGGTATCGCTTCGGGCGCTTGAGTTGATTATGGCCCAGTCGGGACTTCCACGAGAGTTGATGAGGCTGAGCATTGAGATTGTACTACCAAAGAGTTCTGGGCAGTTGCGTACACTTTAGATTTCGTCGTCTCTAGTCGACGACATTAAATCGGGACAGTTATAGGACCCGATGTTTATTCAGCTTCGAGAGAATGTAGGGAAGGGGAAAGCCCCGGGATTCGTGATACATGTTAGACGTATTTTTATGCGATTATTTATTATTATTTTATATCCATTTTAAGTCTAAATCTGCATAAATGATCTTTTAATGCACTATCTTTATATGTTTTGTAGGAAATTGGAGTCCGGAAGCTCGAACGACGAAAAACAGGCCAAAACGACAATTTTTGGCCTGGGGCCGCGGCACACCAAGGCCCGGGCCGCGGCACACGAAGGTGACTAGCAATGCGCGGTACACACTGTACTGGGGGCCGCAGCACGCACTTACTGAGCCGCGGCCCATGAAGAAAACTGCGCCCAGGCATATGGCGCTGAGTATTAGGGGTCGTGGCATGCACTTACTGAGCCGCGGCCCGCGGGGCGGCAAGGCTGTATTTGCCGCGTTTCTGGGCCGTTTTTAGAGCCTGTTTTCGACCTAATCCACGGACGCGTTTTGGAGAGGAATGATAGTTATAAATAGGGATTAAAGGTCTGAAGATCGAGGATGGAAGAGGAGAAGAAAAACACCAATCAAGCAGAGAGCAGAAGCTAGAGAACAGAGGAATCCAAGATCTTCAACTGTGTTTGAGTTCGTTTATGCTTTCTTCAATTCTTTGTGTATTCTTATTTTCTAGCATGTCGGGCTAGAACCCTATTCTAATATTTTGATGAAACTGAGGTTTTGATGAATTTATTGTTGATTTTGCATTATTAAAATATATTTCCCTTTCTTATTGAGTTTTCCCAATTGTTTTAATTACTATCAATTATGTGGCCTATGATTGATTTGTTTTGATTACGCAACTTTGAATCGGGAGAGGAGAGTTGGTAGGAAAAATTGGTGAGAACCATTTTATCTTGTGAGATAGGAATATACTCATAGGAATTACGTGGCCTATCTGAAGATTTCGTACTTTTTGCCTATTGGCGAATTAATTCACCTAGGGATAGAGTGTTTTATTCGCCTTAGATCATTCTATTGATCTCGGGAGAGGCAGTAGAGTATTTTAGCAATCTTCGCCTTCAATAAATTTGGGAAATTATTTAATTCATATAAATCAAGAGTAATTCGGATAAACCGAGGTGGATTCACAATCCTAGATTAATTCCTTATTTGATCATCTTTCTTCGAAAACCGATTTTATTATTTAGTTTAATTCTTTATTAGTTTTACTTTAATTACTACTTGCACCTCCAATTTCGATAGTTCAAATAAAATTAGAATACGCATAAATCGGTAATTAGTAAGTCAGTCCTCGAGGGAATGATATCTTACTTATCACTTTATTACTTGCTTACGACAACGTGCACTTGCGTTCACCGAAATTCGCAACAAGTTTTTGGCGCCGTTGCCGGGGACTGATTATTTTACTAATATCGATTTCAGTATTTCTAGTCTTAATTTGAACATTATTTTATTTTTGTGTAAATTTTTTTATTTGTTTTCCTTTCAGGAATTTCTGGTTAGTGCATGAGAAAATTCGGTAACGAAGGCCTATTACCTTTGGATACTGAACTCGAGCGCACTCTTCGGAAAACTAAGAAGGAAAAGCGTGAGCTACCGGTACAAGACACCATGGCCGATAATACAGAAAATTACGGAGTAGATAACCCTATTCAGCAAGCTCAACCGGCATTGGCACTCCGTGATTATGCAATGCCACAAATCAATGCAAACTTTTCGAGGATTCGGCATCCAACCATCCAAGCAAACAACTTCGAGATCAAGCCAGCTATTATTCAGATGGTACAAGCAAGCCAATTTTGTGGACTGGCGAACGATGATCCCAATGCACACATCGCTACATTTCTCGAGATATGTGACACCTTCAAGAATAACGGTGTTACCGATGATGCTATTCGTCTGCGGCTTTTCCCTTTCTCTCTAAGGGACAAAGCCAAGTTTTGGTTGAATTCACTACCGCCGGGCTCTATCACGACTTGGGCGGAATTAGCACAAGCCTTTCTGGCTAAGTTCTTTCCACCATCGAAGACAGCGAGACTAAGGAACGAGATTACTACTTTCAGGCAATTTGATGTGGAGTCTCTTCATGAATCTTGGGAGCGATACAAGGATTTTCTAAGGAGATGCCCACACCATGGTCTACCGGATTGGCTGCAAATTTAGACATTCTATACCGGATTGAGTGTCTCTACACGCACTCTTGTTGACGCAGCCGCTGGAGGAGCGTTGATGGGAAAAACGATGGCCGAATCCCACTCTCTATTGGAGGCGATGGCTGCAAATGCTTATCAGTGGTCTTCCGAACGAGTAAACCCAAAACGAGTTATGGGAGTTTCCGACAATGATCCGATCTCTACACTATCAGCCCAAGTTGCAGCGCTGACTCAGCAATTGCAAGCTTTTTCACATGCTCCTACCATCGTTACCACAGAATCATGTAATTGGTGTAACGGGTCTCATCCTAGTGCAGAATGCCAAGTCGGAAATCCTTTCGAGCAACCTCCGATGGAACAAGCTCAGTTTGTGGGGAACGGGAATCGGCAGAACAATCCATATTCCAACACATACATTAAAGGGTGGCGAAATCACCCAAATTTTTCGTGGAAGAACGGGCAAGCTTTAAATAGACCTCGGCAAGCTCAATTCACGCAACCCCCACAGAAGCCCCCTCAACCACCAAAGGTATCCTTGGAAGATGCTCTTGCTCAAATGGCGGCTAATACGAGCCAATTCATGACCCGCACTGAGACTACTTTACAAAATCATTCCGCCTCCATCCGAAACCTGGAAGTTCAAATGGGGCAGATCGCAAATCTATTGTCCTCTCGACCTCAAGGTGTACTACCTAGCACCACCGAAATGAACCCCAAGGAAAAAGTGCAAGCAATCGAGCTACGAAGCGGAAAAGAGCTGAAAGTGCAGCCTACCAATGACAAGGACAAGAGCGACCACAGCGAGAAACAAAAGGACGAGGCGCCCAAGCCAAAGATAGTGTCGACTACTCATCCCACTCCTCAAATTCCATTTCCACAACGTCTGCAAAAGCAAAAAATGGACAAACAATTCTCCAAGTTTCTTGACGTCTTCAAGAAACTACATATCAACATTCCATTTGCCGACGTCTTGGAACAAATGTCGAGTTATGTGAAGTTCATGAAAGAAATATTATCAAACAAAAGAAAGCTCGAGGAGTATGAAACAGTAGCTTTGACGGAGGAGTGCAGTGCTATTCTACAGAAGAAGCTCCCACCTAAATTGAGGGATCCGTGGAGTTTTACTATTCCATGCCTTATGTGATCTCGGAGCCAGTATTAATCTCATGCCCCTTTCCATTTTTAAGAAGCTAGGTATTGGGGAAGCCAAGCCGACGACAATCTCGCTGCAATTAGCCGATAGATCTATCAAATATCCGAGGGGAGTAATAGAGGACGTCTTAGTCAAGGTCGATAAATTCATCTTTCTGGCCGATTTCATTGTGCTCGACATGAAGGAGGACCACGACATCCCAATTTTCTTGGGAAGACCATTTTTGGCAACCGGCCGAACTTTGATCGATGTGAAAAAAGGGAAGCTTACTCTACGAGTTCAAGAGGAGCAAGTAACGTTCAATATCTTTCGTTCCTTAAAATATCCTAATGATGCTGGAAATTGTTTCCAAGTTGACGTCATTAACTCGTGTGTAAGTAGAGCCTTTCGAGAGAATTATCCATCCGATCCACTGGAGTCCGTTTTAGTTGGGTCTGCTTCCGAATTAAATTCAGAGCATGTAGCCTATGTACGACACATGGATGCTTCCCCACCATTTTTCACTTGTAGACCATGTGAAGAGCTAGGAAGTTCACCAACTCGACCCGTCCCATCAATCGAGAAACCCCCAAAGCTAGAACTCAAACAGTTGCCGAGCCACTTAAAATATGCATTCTTGGGACCCGACGATTCCTTGCCAGTCATTCTTTCGGCCACTTTAGCGGGGGATCAAGAGGAGAAATTATTGAGAGTTTTGAGGGAGTACAAATCTTCCCTCGGATGGTCTATTGTGGATATTAAGGGAATCAGCCCGTCCATTTGCATGCACAAAATTTTGATGGAGGAAGACTACAAACCATCTGTGGAACATCAGCGCCGTTTAAATCCAAATATGAAAGAGGTGGTAAAAGTCGAGGTTTTAAAACTCCTCGACGCAGGTATGATCTTTTCTATTTCTGATAGCATGTGGGTAAGTCCGGTCCAAGTTGTGTCAAAGAAGGGTGGATAACGGTTATTCAAAATGATAATAATGAATTAATTCCCACTAGGATTGTCACGGGTGGCGTATGTGCATAGATTATAGAAAATTAAATAAAGCCACTAGAAAAGACCATTTCCCTTTACCTTTTATTGATCAAATATTAGATAGATTAGCCGGACACGATTTCTATTGCTTTCTTGATGGTTATTCTGGGTATAGTCAGATTTATATAGCCCCAGAAGGCCAAGAAAAGACAAAGTTTACATGTCCTTACGGCATTTTCGCTTATAGGCGCATGCCTTTTGGTTTATGTAATGCGCCGGCTACTTTTCAACGATGTATGATGGCTATTTTTTCTGACATGGTAGAGCATTGCATTGAAATTTTTATGGATGATTTTTCTGTTTTTGGTGATTCGATTGATATGTGTTTGCAGAATTTGCACAAAGTCCTAAAAAGATGCGAAGAAACAAATTTGGTCTTGAACTGAGAGAAGTGCCATTTTATGGTCCAGGAAGGCATTGTACTTGGCCACCGAATATCCTCCCATGGAATTGAAGTCGACCGGGCAAAAATTGAAACAATCGAGAAGATGCCTCCGCCTACTTCGGTAAAAGGGATAAGGAGCTTTTTGGGACACACCGGTTTTTACCGCCGGTTTATTAAGGATTTTTCGAAGATCACGAAGCCGTTGTGCAATTTGCTCATGAAGGATGTTCCATTTAATTTTGACGAGTCGTGTACAGAAAGTTTCGATCTATTGAAGAAAGCTCTAAGCACCGCCCCAGTAATAGTCGCTCCAGACTGGGACCTCCCATTCGAATTGATGTGTGATGCTAGTGATTTTGCCATTGGGGCTGTTTTGGGACAGAGACGAGGGAAGGTGTTCCACGTCGTGTATTATGCAAGCCGAACTCTTGACGACGCCCAAATATATTATGCCACAACGGAAAAAGAATTATTGGCGGTGATCTTTGCTTTTGATAAATTTCGGGTGTATTTGTTGGGGACGAAAGTAGTGGTATGGACCGACCATTCGGCGATCAAATACCTTTTGGAGAAGAAGGATGCTAAACCAAGGTTGATTAGGTGGGTGCTTCTTCTTCAAGAATTCAACTTGGAAATTCGCGACAAAAAGGGGACTGAGAATGTTATTGCCGATCACCTTTCACGGTTAGAGAGTCCCTTTGAGAATGGAGAAAGTCATCCACAAATCATGGAAACCTTTCCCGATGAACATCTCTACAAGTTGGGTTCGCAACACGCACCTTGGTACGCTGATCTAGTGAACTATTTGGCGAGCAAAATAATTCCAAATGACCTCTTGCGCCATCAAAAGAAGCTGATTTCAGACGCTAAGTATTACTTGTGGGACAATCCTTTTCAGTTTAAAAGGTGCCCTGATCGAATCATTCGCAGATGTGTTCCGGATGAGGAAATCCGTGGCTTGTTGAATCACTGTCATGCATCACCCTATGGTGGGCATTTTAGCGGAAATAGAACAGTGGCAAAGGTCTTACAATCGGGATTCTATTGGCAATCGTTATTCAAGGATGCTCACTCCTTTGTGTCCACATGTGATCGATGTCAACGGACGGGAAACATCTCAAAACGACATGAAATGCCGTTGAACACAATACTTGAGGTTGAGTTGTTTGACGTTTGGGGGATCGACTTCATGGGTCCATTTCCTCCATCAAATAAGAACCTCTACATTCTAGTGGCAGTGGACTACGTCTCAAAGTGGGTCGAAGCGGTGGCACTACCGACAAATGGGTCTAATGTCGTGATCAAATTTATAAAAAAATATATTTTCACGCGTTTTGGGACTCCACGCGCAATTATCAGTGATGGTGGTTCACACTTCGACAACAAATTCCTCGATGCGGTCTTGAGAAAATACGGAGTCACTCATCGTGTTGCTACAGCCTACCATCCCCAGACGAGCGGTCAAGTTGAGATATCAAATCGAGAGCTAAAGTGGATCTTAGAAAAAACAGTCAGCTCGTCTCGAAAAGATTGGTCCTTTAAAATCGATGATGCACTTTGGGCATACCGCACTGCGTATAAAACACCTATCGGGATGTCTCCTTACAGATTGGTTTATGGGAAAAGTTGTCATTTGCCAGTAGAGATGGAACATCATGCATACTGGGCGATAAAGAAATTGAATTGTGATCTTAAATTTGCTGGTGAAAAGCGTTGTTTGCAGTTGAACGAGCTGGAGGAAATTAGCCATGATGCGTATGAAAATGCAAAGCTTTATAAGGAGCGGACAAAAATTTGACATGATAAGCACATCACACATCGAGAGTTCATCCCGGGTCAAGAAGTGTTGTTGTTTAATTCTCGCTTAAGGTTATTCCCTGGGAAATTGCGTTCACGATGGTCGGGCCCATTTACAGTAGTTCAAGTATTCCCACACGGAGCAGTGGAAGTACAAAAAGATGACCGTAAATTTAAAGTTAATGGGTAGCGTTTGAAGGCCTACTTGGGTAATCCAATAGACGCGCAGAAGACGAGCGTCGTCTTATCCACTGTTGGATGAATCTTAGAAAAGTCCGGCTGAAGACTATAAACTTAGCGCTTCTTGGGAGGCAACCCGAGTATTAGTTGTAGATTTTTATTTTTCAGTGTTTTCATGCATTTTAGAGTCTATGTTTTTCGTCATTTTGCTTGGATATGCTTATCTCTCACGTTCTAAGTGTTTTCCTTTGAAAATTTTGTGCAGAAATCACCCCATGGGAAAATTCAGCAATGGGCCGCGGCACAATGGAAGTGAGCCGCGGCACACACAAGTCGAAGGAAAATGGCTAACCTTCCTGTACCATGTCCCGCGGCACAACCTTACTGAGCCGCGGCACACTAGACCTATGAGCCGCGGCACAAATATACTGAGCCGCGGCACACCAAATACCCCAGAAACGCCCAGGAATCTGTACTCCGTGCCGCGGCACGGACCAAATGAGCCGCGGCACACTTACACGACGAGCCGCGGCAACCGTACGCTGAGTCGCGGCACAAGGTGATATAACAGGAACGCCCGGGCAGGCTGTACTCTGGGCCGCGGCTCACTTAATCTGTGCCGCGGCCCCTGTTGCGAAGTTTGAATGCCCAGGCCTCCTTCATATACTCGATCGGCCGACACCAGGTAAGTTTCCTTCCCTTCCTTCGCGCAGCACTCGGACGACCTCTATTCACTTTTTCTTCTTCTCGTCTTCTTCCATACAAAGCAAGGTAACTCTCATTCTTAATCTTAATTGCTACATGGTTTGAAAAGTGAGGTGTTGTTCTTCATTCAATGTTGAATATGTTGTCAGTTTTTTTCAAAGTTCTATCAAAATTGAGTTGGAATATGGTAATTATTGATTGATTGTGATGCTATTTGTTGATTATGTATGAATTGTTGATGTTATTTGTCGTTTTGTCATGACTATCGATTGATGTTGTTATTTTTGGGATTGGAATTAGCCATTATAATTCTTGTTCTTCATTTAAACCCATGCATGTTAGGTGTTTGATAAAATGCGTCAATGAAAATTTTTGAGCCAAACATTTTCAATTTATATGCAACGAATCTGATTATCGGATTACACTGTACCCCAACCCTTACATCATGTTTAAACTTGAAAGCTCAACCTTAATTTCCTCTTACGATGGTGCAAGACTCTATATTCACGTTTCGCGTATCTTAAGTCAAGAGTGGTGTAGTTTTCCTTAAAGGTTGTGTAATTTCCGGTTTTTATTTTTTCAGGAACCTCACCATGTCTAGAAAAAGGAAGATTAGTACGAGGGCTAGGACACAATCATCCCCCACAAAAGGGGAGACATCACGAAGCCAAGCCGAATTGGAATCTCATCAATTCTCCGATCCGAACATTCAAAAAATATTCAACGAAAAAATACGGCCTCGACCATTAATCCCGGAGCGGGGATTCACTTCCGCCACCCAGGACGGTGAGCTTTTGACTATGATCGATGAGATGGGATGGGCTCGTTTCACTGCGCCACCCAAGCCGGCTGTGATCTCTATCGTCTAGGAGTTTTACGCCAGTGCTTTATTGCGACATCTTCAGGCGGGGAAAATGATGGGGCAAGCAGATACTCGGACTCAGGTCGTCGTCCGAGGCCATACTGTGGATTTTTCGGTGACCGCAATTCGGAGACTATACGAGCTGCCAGTGGTGGACGAGATGGCGTATACGTGGAGTATGAGTAGCCTCACGAGGGAGGCTCTTCTTGAGGCACTCACACATCCCGATTCCATCTGGGAGACGCGTGTCCCGGGTTCTTCAGCCTTCTATTTTAAGAGTTCGCGCCTCAGTTGGCTCGGGCAAGCCTGGTTATACTTCCTCTGCGCACGAGTCGATCCTACCTCGCAGATCCGCTCAGTCTTACTCTCTCGTGCCTGACTTCTATATGCTATCACTACCGGGCTCAGATTCGATGTGGCCCCTCATCTGGTCCGATCTATCCTTCAATGCATTCAAGGAGGGGCCAAGATGGGGCTGAAGCAGCCCTCTCTCATTTGCACTCTGTGCCGCCAGTCGGGCATGACTTGGTCGGATGATGAGCCAACACTAGCACCCCAGGGTCCGATAGATCATCGCATTATTTCTCACTTTGACCAGTGGGGTGGAGCGCCGGCACATGCTCGGGGACGAAGATTTCTTCTTGACGAGGCATATGAGCAATCCCCCGAGCCTCTTCTTCTGACACATGAGCGAGCAGAGTCCAGCCCGCCGCCCGAGAGAGAGCACCTTCAGGCGATGTTCGACAGCCTGAGAGAGGAGATGCGGAGAGAGTGAGAGAGAGTCATCTAGCTGCTGTGGGAGAGGAGATGAGGAGAGTTTCAGAGAGCCATCTAGCTGCTTTGAGAGAGAATATGTGGACAGAGAGAGAGAGCCTCCTCACAGCTGTCCGGGAGGAGATGACAGAGCAGGCCCGCCGGGCCAATCGACGTGAGGAGAGGCGCTTGGCGGCGAGGGATTCTTACCATCAGGACTACCTTTCTGCGTGGACGAGCCATATACTGCACCCGGACGGGCCCTTCATCCCACTAGTTAGGACATCTACACCACCCTCCTCGCCGGACGAGGCCGGCACCAGTTCCTGAGCTGACATTAGGGTAGTACTTGACCTTTTATCTTATTGCATATTACTATCTATGTCCATTGAGGTCAATGTACGTCCTAAGTTTGGGGGGGTTACTTTCAGTTTTTTTTACTTATTCGTTGACATTTTTCGTTATTTTTTACGCTAGCCTTGCTTGTCTTGATTTTATTTGCATTCGTGGATTTTACGTGCTTCCTTGTGTAAAACTGATGACATGATACTGATTTCTTTTTGAAGAAACGGTTGAGTTTTGGTCGAGTTTGCAGTCAGCGATATCTGTTTCGTCTGAGTATTCATTTAGGTCTGAAATTTTTTCGTTGTTGTAGAAATCTTAGCATATAAGAAAGGAGACATACGTGTTTTCAAATCGCCGTCTATATGCTTGGTTACACTTTTCGCATAGCTAGTCGTCCAGTAACATGAGTCTTGTTGGCACTTAGATTGAGTTTAGAGTCGGACAGTCTTTCCCAAAAAGTCGAGATATTACTTGTTCTATGATGGGAAGTCTAGTAACCGGGGGTATTCACGTGACCCGTCGTTTACTCTCGCGTAAAACGACAACCCTGAATAGACTAATGGTTTAGAAATATCGCATTACCGATGATGGGAAGCCTAGTAACCGGGGATATTCACGTGACCCGTTGTTTACTCTCGCGTAAAACAGCAACCTTGAATCGGATGTGCGGGAATAGCTATTCAAGTTTTTTCTCCGCTGTAGAGGGGAACTTAGTAACTAGAAGCATCCATGTGCCCCATGAGTGTCTTTTACGTCAAACGGTTCCCTAATACATGAGAATGGAAATCCACCCTAGGGTTATCCAGATGAAACATCCCGAGATCCGAAACCTAGTGGTTAACTCGAATCATTTTATTGATCATACATAAGGGAATGCTGTCCGAGGATTATTTTCGACGATGAAACTCTTGAATTTTTGCCACTAGACTGTGGGACTGGGCGAGTTAGCTTGTTTAATCTAACCATTCATATTGGCGGTCGATTAAATTCACGCTTGTTAATCTTTGAGCTTGATTTTCTTCATGAACGATTGCTTAGCACTAAAAATGAATACTTTGTAGAATCAGTGTCTTTGTTGTGACTCACTAATACGATACTCGTATTATTCTTGGAGATTTTCAGAGTAGTATTGATTAAGTTGAGCACTATGAATTTGCACGATCATTCACGATACTTCTTATTTGAAATTGATTTTTTTGCTTGAGGACAAGCAAAGGCTCAAGTTTGGGGGTATTTGTTAGACATATTTTTATGCGCTTATTTATTATTATTTTATATCCATTTTAAGTCTAAATCTGCATAAATGAGCTTTTAATGCACTATCTTTATATGTTTTGTAGGAAATTGGAGTCCGGAAACTCGAACGACGAAAAACAGGCCAAAACGACAATTTTTAGCCTGGGGCCGCGGCACACCAAAGCCCAGGTCGCGGCACACGAAGGTGACTAGCAATGCGCGGTACACACTGTACCGGGGGCAGCGGCACGCACTTACTGAGCTGCGGCCCATGAAGAAAACTTCGCCCAGGCATATGGCGCTGAGCATTAGGGGCCACGGCACGCACTTACTGAGCCGCGGCCCGCGGGGCGGCAAGGCTGTATTTGCCTCGTTTCTGGGCCGTTTTTAGAGCCTGTTTTCGACCTAATCCACGGACGTGTTTTGGAGAGGAATGATAGTTATAAATAGGGATTAAAGGTATGAAGATTGAGGATCGGAGAGGAGAAGAAAAACACCAATCAAGCAGAGAGCAGAAGCTAGAGAACGGAGGAATCCAAGATCTCCAATTGTGTTTGATTTCTTTTATGCTTTCTTCAATTCTTTGTGTATTCTTATTTTCTAGCATGTCGGGCTAGAACCCTATTCTGGGATTTTGATGAAACCGAGGTTTTGCTGAATTAACTGTTGATTTTGCATTATTAAAATATATTTCCCTTTTTTATTGAGTTTTCCCAATTGTTTTGATTACTATCAATTATGTGGACTATGATTGATTTGTTTTGATTATGCAACTTGAATCGGGAGAGGAGAGTTGGTAGGAAAAATTGGTGAGAACCGTTTTATATTGTGAGATAGGAATATACTCATAGGAATTACGTGGCCTATCTGAAGATTTCGTACTTTTTGCCTATTGACGAATTAATTAACCTAGGGATAGAGTGTTTTATTCGCCTTAGATAATTCTATTGACCTCGGGAGAGGCAGTAGAGTATTTTAGCAATCTTCGCCTTCAATAAATTTGGGAAATCATTTAATTCATATAAATCAAGAGTAATTCGTATAAACCGAGGTGGATTCACAATCCTAGATTAATTCCTTATTTGATCATCTTTCTTCAAAAACCGATTTTATTATTTAGTTTAATCCTTTATTAGTTTTACTTTAATTACTACTTGCACCTCCAATTTCGATAGTTCAAATAAAATTAGAATACGCATAAATCGGTAATTAGTAAGTCAGTCCTCAAGGGAACGATATCTTACTCATCACTTTATTACTTGCTTACGACAACGTGCACTTGCGTTCACCGAAATTCGCAACAATACATGAGGATGGTGTGTTGAGATTCCAAGGTTGGCTTTGTGTTCCGAACGACTTGGAATTGAGGCAGAGTATTATGCGAGAGGCTCACGCGTCACCCTACTCAGTCCATCCGGGCTCAAGTAAAATGTATAAAGATTTGAGAAAGAATTTCTGGTGGAATGACATGAAGAATGAGGTAGTTTAATTTGTGGCTAAGTGTTTGACTTGTCAACAAGTCAAAATCGAGCATCAGCGGCCACCCAGTTTGTTGAAACCACTTCCTGTCACTACTACAAAAACAGCATTTAACAGCGGTTCTGGAGCCCTTTTAACAGCGGTTCTGGAACCGTTGTTAAATGTTCCGCTGTTAAATTTAACAGCGGTTGTCTAAGAACCGCTGTTAACAACGGTTGTTAACAACCGCTGTTAAATTTATTTATTTTTTTAAATAATTTTTTAATAAATGGAAATTATTTTTTTAATATATTATTTTTTAAAAAAATATATATTCTGCCCAGCCTGACACTTTTGCCATGCCAACTTGCCTGCCAAACCCGCACATAATATGTATAAATGTGCATTTCCGCTACTCACGGGATTTGAACCTGTGACCTCAATGAGATGGAGGTGGGTATCAAACCAGTGAGCCAAAGTCATTTGTTGTTCTAATATTGATTTCTATTATATAAGTATACAATAAACCATATATATATGTATATAAATATATATATATATATATATATAAAATATATATATATATATTATATGTATATGTTTGTTAATATTTTCAGAATTATTTTCAAAATATATTAATATTTATTATATTACACATTAAATAACTAATGATCAATATAAGTATACAATAAACCATATATATATGTATATATTATAATTTTTAATATATAATGTAATATAATTTTTAATATTAATATATAACAAAATATATTAATATTCAATATATTCCACATTTTATATAATATAATTCATAAAATAATATGTATATATTATAATTTTTAATATATAATGTAATATAATTTTTAATATTAATATATAACAAAATATATTAATATTCAATATATTCCACATTTGATATAATATAATTCATAAAATAATATGTATATATTATAATTTTTAATATATAATGTAATATAATTTTTAATATTAATATATAACAAAATATATTAATATTCAATATATTCCACATTTGATATAATATAATTCATAAAATAATATGTATATATTATAATTTTTAATATATAATGTAATATAATTTTTAATATTAATATATAACAAAATATATTAATATTCAATATATTCCACATTTGATATAATATAATTCATAAAATAATATGTATATATTATAATTTTTAATATTAATATATAACAAAATATATTAATATTCAATATATTCCACATTTGATATAATATGATTCATAAAATAATATGTATGTATTATAATTTTTAATATATAATGTAATATAATTTTTAATATTAATATATAACAAAATATATTAATATTCAATATATTGAACATTTAATATAATATAATTCATAAAATAATATGTATGTATTATAATTTTTAATATATAATGTAATATAATTTTTAATAATATATAACAAAATATCTTAATATTTAATATATTGCACATTTAACAGCGGTTCTAGCAAGAACCGCTGTTAAATGTACAAGTTTAACAGCGGTTCTAAGAGAACCGCTGTTAAATGTACAGATTTAACAACGGTTCTACAAGAACCGCTGTTAAATGTACAGATTTAACAACGGTTCTACAAGAACCGCTGTTAAATGTACAGATTTAACAGCGGTTTTCCTATAACCGCTGTTAAATGTGCAATTTAACAGCGGTTCTTCTGGAACCGCTGTTAAATGTGCAGATTTAACAGCGGTTCCGCGGAAAACCGCTGTTAAATTGCCATCGTTTCATTTTAACAACGGTTTTTTTAGAACCGCTGTTAAAATGCCGCAGTTAAATGCTGTTTTTGTAGTAGTGTGTCCCAGAATGGAAGTGGGAAGATGTCTCCATGGATTTTGTCACGAACTTGTCGAGGACGAAGACCGTAATGAATATGGTATGGGTGATCGTGGACCGACTTACTAAGTCGGCACATTTTCTGGGCATCAAGGATACTGGGATCCAAAAAAATTGGCTCGTATTTTTATCGCGCAGATAGTGAGACTTCATGGTACGCCGAGGACTATTATTTCGGACAGAGATGGCCAGTTTGTATCGCACTTCTGGCAGGCAGTACATAAGGCATTGGGAACACTTTTGCATTTGAGTACATCTTTCCAGACCGACGGACAGTCCGAACGTACCGTTCAGACGTCCGAGGATATGTTACGCGCGTGTGCGTTAGACTAGAGTAGTGACTGGGAGGAGCATCTGGCCTTGATTGAGTTTACGTATAATAATAGCTGGCACGCGTCGATTAAGATGGCACCGTATGAAGCACTTTATGGCCGACGTTGCCGATCGTCGATATGTTGGGATGAGCCGTCCGATCTAGTTGGCACCGAGTCGGACCTTGTGTTGGAAACGAGGGAGAAAGTTGAGTTGATTAGAAAGAGAATGTTGGCAGCTCAGAGTCGGCAAAAGTCTTATGCGGATGTTAGGCGTCGACCTTTGGAGTTTGAGGTGGGAGATCATGTCCTGTTGAGAGTATCCCCATCGAAAGGAGTTTTTCGTTTTGGGAAAAAGGGGAAGCTCAGCCCGAGGTATATTGGACTTTTCGAGATATTGGAGAGAGTTGGCGAGTTAGCGTACCGTTTGGCATTACCTCCGTCGTTGAGTCATGTGCATAGTGTGTTTCACGTCTCCCAGTTGAGGAAGTATGTTCTGGACCCATTTCACATTATTGATTTCGGAGACGTGGAGATCGAGAAGGATGTTACGTTTGAGGAGAGGCCCGTCAGAATTTTAGAGCGTCGAGTCAAACAGTTAAGGCACAAAGCCATTCCTTTGGTTAAAGTGCAATGGTCGAGGCACGGAGTAGAAGAAGCGGTGTGGGAGTTAGAAGGTGATATGCGTTCGAGGCACCCCGAGCTTTTTGATTCTTAAGTTTCGGGACGAAACTTCTTTTTAGAGGGGGAGAATATAATATTCGTACCTTTCCATTTTTAGCAGTTCCATTCTTTTTGGTGTATGTCTATTTTTATCGACTCGCTTGTAATCGTTTCGACATTTTGAATCGACTTTATTCTTGGAGTTTTTCCATTTGGACGAGTTTTGGTGATGTTTTCACGTAATTTCATTTTAGGACATGTTTGGCCGTATGAACGTTCGATTCTCGTAAAACTCATTCGTTTTCGTTGTTTCTTGGTTTGTGCAAGTTCGTATGATTGAGTTGGTCGGGTTAAGACTTTCGGTTTGTAAATCCGACGTCATTTCGTGATTTTCGGGCACTTGGGCCATTTTTATAATTTCCTATAAGTTTAGGGAATTTCATTTTCTTTGTCGCATTACGGACTCTCCGGTGGTCGGAATTGTATTTTCTTTCAACGCTTAGCTCCGTCATCTTAAATATTCCGTGTTTATGTTTCTGGATTCTAGCCCTGCTTTGCATTTCGATTTTCGTACTGTGTGCAGCAGTGTACTGATTTGAACAGTACTGAACTGCTGCGTGAGTAGCGCACGCTACTCCTTGATTTCTTGCATGCGCTATCGTTGTGTCGTTAGTGTACGCTAACTCGGTGTTTGTAGCGTGCGCTAACGATTTCAGCATACTGGGCAGTGGGGGTTCTGAATTCATATCATGTGCACTGAACATCAGGTAGCGTGCGCTAAGGCTTCCGTAGCGTACGCTAACAGGTAGTAATTAGCGCACGCTAAACATGTCTAGCGCATCCTAGCGATGTCGGGCTGCTTCTGGACTGCTTGTGATCCCCGTTAGCGCGCGCTATGCCTTTATGGTTAGCGTGCGCTAACTATGTTTTATATTAATAGGATAGCCGCCCCCTTTTCCGTCATTTTTCCTTCTCTTCATTTCCATTGGGCGATTCCGGCGATTTTAGGGCGAAATGTGGAGATTAATCCGTGGAGTCTCACTGCAGACCGATTCTTGTGTTTCAAGCTTAGTACATCATCATCTTAATCCATCTTCTCCACTCCAATCCGAGGTATTTTCTTCAGGAACCCTAACTTTGTAGATTTGTGGGGTTTTCGGGTTTTGGTTGATTAATCTCGAATTACTCATGTGTATTGCGATATTCCTCATCGTTTGTTGTTATTGAGTGATTCACAATCCGTTTTCCTCAAATTTAATCCGTAAATTGTCGATGCGGGTAGATTTTGCGTAAAACCTCGCCCGTATCAATTGATTGTATATTGTCATAGTGTGTAAGCGGGGTTGTGGGAGTTTTCCTTTCAATTATTGTTGTCATATAGGACTGAGTTATGTTAACCCTTCGTTTAGGAATGGTCGTCTTCCTTTCGGATCATTCGTAGTCGTTGTTCGTCCCCATTTCGTCGAAGATGTCTCAAAGACAAGTACTTTACATTTGTTTACGCATTCTAGTATTTGATTTATGGCCTTTCGTGGTTGTGTGGATGTATATGTGTATGTTCACCTAGGGATTGGTCCGACGGGGCCTCTAGGGATACGTTGCCGTGAGTTTCGTATCGTGAACTATGGTTAACCACACAGGGATGTCCGACGGGGCTCTGCGGGGTACGGTGGCCGTGAGTCTCGTACCAGGGTTAACTTTGAATTATTTTGTTGGAGAAAATGTGTTTTGTGCTTGTGCACCGTAAAATATTGCGGAATATAAATGATTTCTAAAATGATTTTTGGGGCGTATTTTCATCTGATTAGAATGGTAGTTCAAATGGATTGTACTTGCACTAGCAGTTGTCGCTAACCCCTTAAATGGGGGAAATACTTTTTGTATTTCAGGTACAGGTCTTGGAGACAAGCGAGCACACGAACCGTATAAGAATGATGGGCAAGCATGATACTGTTCAGTAGTCATTTGTTGGTGTTCTGTTCTGTCGTTTATTATTGATGTCTTGTTTTGCAATTTCAATATTGTGAAATTGGTTTAAGTACTCGAGTACTTCCTTTTTGAATTTGTTAATATTGTGTTCCCATTTTGGGAAATGGATTCGATGTCAGATTATATTTGTCGGATTTTAGTCTTTTAAATGAATGTCGTGGTTTGAGAAATTGTCGTTTTGTGATGATTGTATGTCATTGTCGAATGTCTTGTTGGTACGTTAGCCTGGTGGATTCCACAGTATGGGGTCCACGGCGCTGTAATATGCCCTGATCATCTTGGGGGTGTTACAGATTTTACTTAGCTACAACAACTTCCAACCAGTGTAAATCCTGTCGTTGCAACTCCTTCCGACTGCCTAGCACCTCTTGATCTTTAAATCCTCGGATGCCTATCAGTCACGCACACTTCAAAGTACCCCGAACTCAGGTTTTAAGACATGAGTGGTAGTCTTCTCCAACTAAGAGCTTTCTTAGTATATGAACTGTGATCTCTTGCTCTTCACGATGCTATAGTTCGCTTGATTGCTTTAATTGCTCGAGAGTGTTTTTCGCATCGTACTTTGCTCAATTCAAATCTTTAGGTATTTATAGATGTTGATCCTTTGAGCTTTCTTCATAGCCGTTGCAATTCCTGTAAAAAATCTATCCGTTGGAGAAACATGCTTCTTTGTTTTCTTTTCCGAACGTTGCAAGGCCGGATTCCCTTATTTTAATCCATTTCCGACCGTTGTGAAGACTTTCACGTTGTAGTGCCGAATCTTTTGATTATAATATGCTTAAAATCTTCAGAGGTGGGTCTCGATGAATTATTTAATTCATTGCTTTTCGAGAATCTCTCCAGTCTGTCTCTTATCGCCCGTATGTGAGTTTCCGTGATTATTGACTTTTCAACGCATGCTGACGTGGACTGGATTACTTTGGCTGATTACTTTGACAAAACTTATCTGATCTCTTTTTGGTCAATCTGTCTAACGTGCAGTCAACCTTCTCTGATGTCGGACTTCTCTGATGTCTCGACGAATCTTCTCTAATCTAACGACCTATCTCAAGTCTTCTAACCTGGTGAACTTATCTAAATGATGGTTAAACATCAGATGACTTGGATTCCGTCTAATCACTTGACTGTAGTCTGGTCAAACTTCTCTGATAAATGAGTTGACCAGGACTTCTCTGATAAATCGCTTCTGCAGAATGTTGTCTGACGATAAGCCGTCTGTGGTCAACCTTCTCTGAACAGTTGAGTTGAACAAGACTTCTCTGATTTATTCTTGTCTGCAACTCGGCTTTCTGCAGTGTTTGGTCAAACCTCTCTGATGTATCTGTTTGACCAAAACTTCTCTGATATGAACTTGTCTGCGATTTATACTTAGCCGATTTTAAGCACAACTTATATGGTCTATAGAAGATACTCATTTGGTTCTTCTTTATATATTGCCAAGTATTCAACTATATATAATCTGCTCTATAGAAGATACTCATTTGGTTCTTCTTTACAATTTGCTAAGTATTTAAAAACTTACATTTGAATAAACAAATACAGGGATGACATCATCAAAATCTAATAAGTATTCCTAACAGTAAGTCATCGTCATGTTGCTGTGAAGATGAAGGTGGAGTAGGTAAAGGGATAATCAGAGCTGGTGGTGCCAGAAATTCCACCTGAGTCATTGTCGAGCTGAGTAAGTTCATATACGCTAACATCATCTGCGTTTTTCAAGTCATCATCTGTTGCTACCTCTTTATCGCCTGTTGGTGCTGGACCGCCATCGCTTGCTGCTGCTGAGCCATCATATTTAATCACACTAATACAAATTTCATGATTTGACAAATGAAATATAGTTTACTAACACGATTACATACCTATATATTGCGAAATATAGCTTCATAATTGCAATCCAAATAGATTTCTAGCTTACTCCTTCTCTTTTCTAATTTTTTCCTTATAGAGTTGTGAAAAAATGGCTTCAAAATGATTAGCTTCGACAGAAATCGAGCTTATAATTTTTTTAGGTTTAGCTGAAGAGACAGGATTAGTCGTCGGTTAAAGTACTTAAAAAGCTGTCGGCTAAATATAAAAAATCTTCGGCTAAACTTTCAACTTTAGCCAACGACTAAATCAACTTTGGTCGACGACTGCACAACATGTCATCGGCTAAAGCACTTTAGCTGACGACAAGCATGTCGTCGGCAGTTCCTGTAACACCCTCAAGATATTCGAGGTATATTACAGCGCCGTGAATCCCTATATGGGACCCACCAGGCTGAACAGCATCATACTTATCGACTCACATAAACGACAGAACAATACCATGTCATAAAGACGCAAAACAGAACAATCCACCCGGTTCAACCGGTCAATATAACATCATCATCCGACACAGCATAATAAGCAACAATACAATCCAAACGAACAAGAACCCCTTAAGTACTCGAGTACAACTATTAGTTCAAAACCACAAAAGACAAAAAGGTAAAAGACACCAAAACGTCACTCGTGCACAATCATCACGCACGGCCATCATCCGTATCTTGGTCCAAAGCCGCTCGTCTCGATAAACGACTGAAATTCATAAAACGAATTTCCCGAAACGGGTCCCAGAGGGTTAGCAATTACGCTAGTACAAGTATTCAAGGCAAACCAATCGCTTACACATTTCATAGTATATGCACCAATATCATTTCGAAAACCAAAACAAGACATGTCTTTTTCCGGAAAATAAACAGTCAAACAATTAGCCTTGAGAACAGGCGGCGGATACATTCTCACTCGGGGCCTCACAGGACCCTAACGAGTTGGCTACAATTATAGAAAAACAAAACCACACACACGCTATGCCGTGAGAACAGGCGGCGGATACATTCTCACTCGGGGCCTTGCAAGGACCCTAACGAGTTGGCTAGCGGTACGAAACTCGTGAAATCCAGGGCGGCAGCATAGATTTCCCTCCTTGACCCCGTCGGGCCAACACAAGGTGAGTAATTTACAAACAATATACATTACCATTTCACGTTAAGCATAAAGGTTTCCAAAAATACTTGCCTCGATTAATAGACGGTGACGCGAGCGGGCAGGAGAATCAAGCACGGCCGTGAGAGCAAGCGAATGAACCTAACGATTCGTATAAAACAATCACAACCAACTCTAGACGATTACGGAAATGGAATACACCCGGAAACCCGCCTACGATTCATGTATATTCGAATAAAAATAACAACGAGGGCGGACCACAACCAAACCCTCTCGATTTCGTAAAAATCCACAAAATATCCATGAATCCGTAGGGAAAACTAAAGATACTAACAATATCAATCGTATACATCATGAATCCACCAACAAAACGGAACGAATCGGAAGAAAAACCCAAAAACCCCCAATTTAAATCGAAATAGGGTTTTAGAATATTACCTTAGGAGATTCAAGTACCAAGATCCGTAGAACACGCGTTAGATTGATTGCCCGAGCTTCACTACCGAAGAGAAATGATGAAAATCGGCCCCCCAAGTTAAGAAATCTGAGCAGTTCTCCCCTTCCCTCTTACTACTCTCGCGATGCAGATGAAAATGGGGAAAAGTCGGCCGATTTCGTCTAATAAAGACGAATCTGCACAATTGACCGCTTCGTCACAGCCAGAGTGTGCCGCGGCACAGGCCAAGAAAATACTCCCAGGTTTCCGCGTTGTGCCGCGGCACAGACTGCGTGTGCCGCGGCACACGGTACAGTTGGGTTTTGGTCGCAGAAGACACACGAGTGTGCCGCGGCACCGGACAGGTGTGCCGCGGCACTGCTTGTGCGCCGCACCGCGGATGGGTGTGCCGCGCACACACAGATGCTTGCTCGACCAACATTTTGAGAAATTTGTGTGCCGCGGCGCACGCACCTTGTGCCGCGGCCCACACCCCTTTTTGGGTCCCAAAATGATAAAAATGATCCGGAAAGAGAATAAAACGATAGGAATCAATATTTGGGGACTAATAACACGAAATGGATCCACGGCAACCCCGAAACGGCGGTTTCGCACAACAATAACAAGAATATAGTTCAACAGTTTGACAGGAAGGATACGCTGGAAAGTACATGAGGGTCACTACGATCGAGAAATACACCAAAAACGAAAATACAAGGAAAAGAAAAATACGGATATTACATTCTACCCCTCTAAAAATAAGTTTCGTCCCGAAACTTAAGAAACAAACAACTCCGGGTACCTATAGACGCACGTCTCGGTTTCCCAAGTTGCTTCCTCGACACCGTGTCTCGACCACTGCACTTTGACCAGAGGGATGGTTTTATGCCTCAGTCGTTTCTCACGATGCTCCAAAATCTTCAAAGGACGCTCCTCAAAAGTAATATCTTCAGCAATATCAATCTCGCCATAATCGATGACGTGACTAGGATCCGGAACATATTTCCTCAACTAGGAAACATGGAAAACGCTATGAACATGACTCAAGGCCGGGGGTAACGCCAAACGGTATGCCAACCCACCTACTCGCTCGAGGATCTCAAAGGGGCCGATAAATCTCGGACTCAACTTTCCTTTCTTCCCGAAACGAAAAACTCCTTTCGTCGGCAACACCTTTAGCAAAACGTGGTCTCCCACCTCGAATTCCAAAGGTCGACGTCGGACGTCGGCATACGACTTCTGTCGACTTTGGGCAGTCAACATCCGTTCTCGAATTAACTCTATCTTCCGCCTCGTCTCTAAAACGACATCCGGCTCGGTCCCGACCAAATCGGATGCCTCATTCCAACAAATCGGTGATCGACATCGCCGCCCGTAAAGTGCCTCATACGGTGCCATCCGAATCGACGCGTGCCAACTGTTGTTGTACGTGAATTCGATCAGCGGCAAATGTTCCTCCCAGTCACTACTCCAATCGAGAGCACAGGCACGCAACAAGTCTTCGAACGTCTGGATAGTGCGTTAGGCCCATCCGATCGGGATGAAAAGAGGTACTCAAACGCAACCGGTACCCAACGCCTTATGCACCGCTTTGCCCAGTGCGATACAAAACGGCCGTCACGATCCGAAACAATAGACTTCGGAGTACCGTGAAGTCTTACGATCTGCGCGATAAACACACGAGCTAACTTCTCCGGGCCCCAAGTGTCCTTGATGCCCAGAAAGTGTGCCGACTTGGTCAGACGATCGACAATCACCCACACCATATTCATGCCCGACCTCGATCTCGGCAGACTCGTAATGAAATCCATCGATATATCTTCCCATTTCCATTCTGGAACGGGAAGTGACTGCAATAACCCAGCCGGTCGCTGATGCTCGATTTTGACCTGCTGACAAGTCAAACATCTCGCTAAAAACTGTGCGATCTCATCCTTCATATCATTCCACCAGAAATTCCTTCTCAAGTCCTTGTACATCTTACTCGATCCAGGATGAACGGAGTAAGGTGTAGCATGGGCCTCCCGCAAAATACTCTGTCTCAACTTTGAGTCGTTCGGCACACAAAGACGACTCTGAAATCTCAAAATACCATCCTCGTGAATCATAAATCCAGGAGACTTCCCTTTAAGAACGTTCTCTCAGATTTGAGTAATCATCGGATCCTCTAACTGCTTCAGCTTAATTTCATCGATCAAATACGACGAAACCTCTAAAGCATGAAGTTGCCCGACGGCTCCGGGCAACAAAATTTCAACATCTAACTCTATTAAAGATCGCCGAAGCTCGGACTGAGACGTAAGGATCTCAAGCGATCGCAATACAATCGGTTTCCGACTCAAGGCGTCGGCCACGACGTTCGCCTTGCCCGGATGATAAAGGATTTCGAGGTCATAATCCTTAATCAACTCCAACCACCTCTTCTGCCTCATATTCAACTCCCGCTGAGTAAATATGTATTTCAGACTTTTATGATCGGTAAAAATCTGACATGCAGAGCCGAAAAGATAATGACGCCAAATCTTGAGCGCAAAAACGACTGCCGCTAACTCTAAATCATGAGTAGGGTAGTTCAACTCATACGGCCTCAATTGTCTCGACGCATAGGCAATGGTCTTGCCGTGCTGCATCAATACGCACCCAAGACCCTGACCCGAAGCATCGCTATAAACGGCAAAACCCTCATTGCCACATGGCAACGCCAAAACCGGGGCTGAAGTCAAACGCTTCTTCAGTTCCTCAAAACTGAACTGCCTCTCGTCATTCCAGACGAACTTCTCGGATTTACGGAGCAAGCGTAAGTAGTCGAGCCAGTTTCGAGAAACCCTCGACGAACCTACGGTAGTAGCCAGCCAAACCCAAGAAACTACGGACCTCCTTCACATTTTTGGGCGGTGCCCAATCCAACACCGCCTCGATCTTCTGCGGATCTACACGAACCCCCTCGGCTGAAATCACGTGGCCCAAAAACATCACTTCCTTCAGCCAGAACTCACATTTCGAGAACTTCGCATAGAGTTGCTCGGTCCTCAAAATGTCTAATACTACTCGCAAATGATGGGCATGCTCTTCCTCATTCCTCGAATAAATAAGAATATCGTCAATGAAGACGACGACACACTTATCCAAATACTCGATAAAGACTTTGTTCATCAACTGCATGAACACCGCCGGCGCATTAGTTAACCCGAAAGGCATAACTACAAACTCATAATGTCCGTATCTTGTCCGAAAAGCTGTCTTCGGCACATCGGACTCTCTCACCTGGAGCTGATAGTATTTCGATTTCAGATCAATCTTCGAGAATACTGCAGCTCCCTGCAACTGGTCGAATAAGTCGTCAATTCTCGGCAAAGGATACTTGTTCTTGACGGTCACCTTGTTTAGCTCGCGATAGTCGATACACAAACGTAGTGAACCATCCTTCTTCCGCACAAACAGGACCGGTGCACCCCAAGGCGAGGCGCTCGGTCGAACATACCCTGACTCAAGAAGCTCACTCAACTGCTTCTTCAACTCGGACATCTCTGAAGGTGCCATGCGATAGGGCGCCTTCGAAATAGGAGCCGCACCCGGCTCTAACTCTATAGCGAACTCGACCTCGCGTTCCGGTGGCAATCCCGGTAACTCGTCAGGAAATACATCAGGAAACTCACTAACGACTGGAATCGACGAAAACTCGACTCCACCATCCCCCGCCTTCAAGGCGTAGCACCAATAACTAGTACACCCCTTTCGCAGGAGCTTCACCGCCTTCAAGGCGTTAATAACAACCTTCTGGGTTCTCTTTCGCCCCGCGAAAGAGTGTTCGGTACCGTCCTCGGCTAACATGGTAATGATCCTCGTGCGGTAGTTCATGATTGCACCATGCCGCTCGAGCCAATCATTCCCGAGAATTAAATCCTCGCCCTCGATACCCACAACAATAAGATTAGAGAGCCACGCCCTCTCACAAATGATCACAGAACAGTCCCGGACTTCTCGATCACCGACAATTCTATCACCGCTAGGAAGTTTAACGATGAAAGGCTCGCAAGGTGACAAGCAGTCGAGACTCAAACGGCGTACACACTCTAGAGAAATGAATGAATGCGTAGCACCCGAATCAAAAGTACACCGACAGGATGGAAATGAATATGAACGGTACTGCCGCCACAAAGAGTCTTTGGATCATCGGCTCTCCTGATCTCATAGATACGCGGCTGAGCAGAGCCGACACTGGAAACTCCACCCCTAGCGGGTTGACCCCGACCCTTACCTCGGCCGGCACTCGGTGGAGGCGGCGGGGCAAATGAGCCCTGGTTCACACTCGGCTCCAACGGGGCCGTTGAGAAGAACGGCGCCGCGAAGCCGTTTGATCTGCTCACAAAAAGGGGCCTTGTGGCCTAGCCGTCCACAAGTATGACGAGGTAAGCTTTGACGAGAACATTGCCGGCTCTATGGCCTTGCACACCACGGTTAAAACATGTGGGTTCATGAGCGGAGGTTCGGCGGCACCCGAAAGCTCCCAGAAAGCGAGCCGAACCGCCGTTGAAAAATTTGCAGCTTGAGATTTCTGCTGGCCTCCACTCTTGGGACCAGAAAAATTTCCAACCGACTTCTGCTTCTTACTCTCGCGGGCCGCCTCACTCGCCGTCACAGACATATCATAAGCAAGGGCCCTGCTCTGGTAATCTTTCAATGTAGTGCATACGAGCCCCGACATATAGTCCCGAATCGGCAACTTCATCCGTCTGGAGAAATGGAAAATTTTGTCACTCTCCTCGACAACTTGGGTTTTCACATAACCCAACTCCTTGTTAAAATCAGCAATAGCTTGAGCTACGGGGATATCCCGCGGTTGAGCATCATAAAAAGCATGTACCCGAGCCTGTCTGACCGGCCACGGGCAATATTCAGTCTCCATCAATTCTTGAAACTCAGCCCACGAAGCAGCATGATCTTTGGGCCCAACGGCCTCCCACCAGTCTGTAGCGTCCCCTGTGAGAAAATATTGAGCAATAGGGACTCTACGTTCCTCGGGACAGTTAGTGGCAACGAAGACCTTTGATATCTCCTTAATCCACCCTTCCCAGCCCATCGGGTCCGAAGCTCCCGAAAACTGAGGAGGATGCATCTTGATGACATCTTGGAGCCAACGGTCCGCTCCGCCCCGATTAGCATGGGCCTGATCCGGATTCTGAACCGCCTGAGCTATTGCCGCCATTTGGTTCACCATTTGTTGCATAACGGCCGCAATACCAAGATCGGCACGCTCCTGAGAAGAAGCATGGCTATGACGGTCGCCGGTACTTCCGGCTCCCGAAGACTGTGATGTGGCCGCCCCACCGGCTGCCCCACGTCCCCGGCCGCGTCCACGACCACGACCGCGACCACGACCTCTTCCAGCATCCATACTGGAGTTAAACAAGTAGCAAAAGCCATACGAGGGTAAGTACAAGAGAAGAACAATCACAAGTCAAGAATCAAAGGTACGATACAAGGAAATAATGAACAGAGGAAGGAAAACTTACGGGCACTGGTAGTACCGGAATCATGGCAGTGTGACGATGATGTGCAAAACAAAACACCACAAGACCCAATAAACCGACAAGCCTAGGTATCCATAAACCTAGAGCTCTGATACCATTTTCTGTAACACCCTCAAGATATTCGAGGTATATTACAGCGCCGTGAATCCCTATATGAGACCCACCAGGCTGAACAGCATCATACTTATCGACTCACATAAACGACAGAACAATACCATGTCATAAAGACGCAAAACAGAACAATCCACCCGGTTCAACCGGTCAATATAACATCATCATCCGACACAGCATAATAAGCAACAATACAATCCAAACGAACAAGAACCCCTTAAGTACTCGAGTACAACTATTAGTTCAAAACCACAAAAGACAAAAAGGTAAAAGACACCAAAACGTCACTCGTGCACAATCATCACGCACGGCCATCATCCGTGTATCTTGGTCAGTAGCGCTCGTCTCGATAAACTCGACTGAAATTCATAAAGCGAATTTCCCGAAACGGGTCCCCAGAGGGTTAGCAATTACGCTAGTACAAGTATTCAAGGCAAACCAATCGCTACACATTTCATAGTATATGCACCAATATCATTTCGAAAACCAAAACAAGACATGTCTTTTTAGGAAAATAAACAATAAACAATTAGCCTTGAGAACAGGCGCGGCATACATTCTCACTCGGGGCCTCACAGGACCCTAACGAGTTGGCTACAATTACGAAAAACAAAACCACGCACACGCTATGCCGTGAGAACAGGCGGCAGATACATTCTCACTCGGGGCCTTGCAAGGACCCTAACGAGTTGGCTAGCGGTACGAAACTCGTGAAATCCAGGGCGGCAGCATAGATTTCCCTCCTTGACCCCGTCGGGCCAACACAAGGTGAGTAATTTACAAACAATATACATTACCATTTCACGTTAAGCATAAAGGTTTCCAAAAATACTTGCCTCGATTAATAGACGGTGACGCGAACGGAACGGGAGAATCAAGCACGACTGTGAGGAACCGACGAACGAACCTAACGATTCGAATAACACAATCACAACCAACTCTAGACGATTACGGAAATGGAATACACCCGGAAACCCGCCTACGATTCATGTATATTCGAATAAAAATAACAACGAGGGCGGACCACAACCAAACCCTCTCGATTCCGTAAAAATCCACCAAATATCCATGAATCCGTAGGGAAAACTAAAGATACTAACAATATCAATCGTATACATCATGAATCCACCAACAAAACGGAACGAATCGGAAGAAAAACCCAAAAACCCCCAATTTAAATCGAAATAGGGTTTTAGAATATTACCTTAGGAGATTCAAGTACCAAGATCCGTAGAACACGCGTTAGATTGATTGCCCGAGCTTCACTACCGAAGAGAAATGATGAAAATCGGCCCCCCAAGTTAAGAAATCTGAGCAGTTCTCCCCTTCCCTCTTACTACTCTCGCGATGCAGATGAAAAATGGGGAAAAGTCGGCCGATTTCGTCTAATAAAGACGAATCTGCACAATTGACCGCTTCGTGTGCCGCGGCACAGCCAGAGTGTGCCGCGGCACAGGCCAAGAAAATACTCCCAGGTTTCCGCATTGTGCGCGGCCTGATCGCGTGTCTTGCGGCACGGTACGATTGGGTTTTGGTCGCGAAGACACACGAGTGTGCGGCACCGGACAGTGTGCCGCGGCCTTGGCTTGTGCCGCGGCACGGATGGGTGTGCCGCGGCACACAGTGCATTGCTCGACCAACATTTTGAGAAATTTGTGTGCCGCGGCGCACGCACCTTGTGCCGCGGCCCACACCCCTTTTTGGGTCCCAAAATGATAAAAATGATCCGGAAAGAGAATAAAACGATAGGAATCAATATTTGGGGACTAATAACACGAAATGGATCCACGGCAACCCCGAAACGGCGGTTTCGCACAACAATAACAAGAATATAGTTCAACAGTTTGACAGGAAGGATACGCTGGAAAGTACACGAGGGTCACTACGATCGAGAAATACACCAAAAACGAAAATACAAGGAAAAGAAAAATACGGATATTACAGTTCCAACATACGTTAACCGACGACAATATAGGGTGGTCGGTCGTTCTACCTTGTGTCGTCGACTAAAGTCCTTATTTTGGTAGTGTCATGTGTCAAATGAAATGCAGAAGACCCCTTTAATAGGATCTAAAAAATACTCCATCGTGTGGGGTTACTGTAGATTAAAGAGCCACTAATTTTCGATAACCCTTCATCTCAATAGTCACATCCATAAGTGGTCTTAACACATCATTGTAATTCGGTTACAACTCTAGAGTATGACTTTCAGAGGAACCTTTTCAAGTCTAGGTTAGTTCAGGCTTGATCAAGTCTAAGTCATGTTGGTTGGGCATGACTGCAAACTGTTATAGTTTCAGCCCAAGCTTCCAAGCCCCAACCCCTAAGCCACAAGGCCCAAGTCCAACTTAAAGTCTAAGGTCCAACGCCTGAGCGTATGCCGAATCAGGCCAGCGGGTGGGTGGCGGCGCGCATGCGTGGACCTCGTACTGATGGTTCACTAACATAGATTACTAGCTTGTTGAAGTACTCGTACACAATCTTAATTAGTAAGCTGGTTAAGGAGGCTTTGTTTTTCTAATGTGAGATGTTTTTTCATATCTCACTTTAATTCATCTTCAAATTCAAAAATTATTTAGATGACCAATTTATTTTTCACTCATCAAAAAATGGTTCAAAAAAAAAATCCTACATTTATCTTTTTAAAATATATATCCACTATTTACAATTCAATTCGCAATAAATAAATATTAATCATTATTAAATCGATTCAAAATTAAAAAAAAATATCACTTTTTCTAAACCAACTTCCAATAAATAATAAGGGAAAAGTACGTTTATTGTCCTGACGTATGGACCTTTTTACGTTCGTGTCCTAACTTAAGCATAATTGCAAATTGTCATATAACGTATTCAAAATTTTAATGTCCGTGTCCTAATGACCGGAATCCGGCCAATTTGCCTATGTGGCACACGGGAAATTTAACGTGGCTTGATTACATCATTTTAATAAAATAAAATTGGCCACATCAGCTCCAAATCATCAGTTATCACTTAAAAAAAATTAAAAACTTAAAAATTTATAAAATAAAATTGAAAAAGTAAAAGTATAAAATACAATTGTAAAATAAAATTATAAAATTAAAAAAATATTAAAATTATAAAAATTTTAAATGTGGTCAATTAAAATTTTATAATTTTATAATTTTTTAAAATTAAAATTATAAAATAAAACTGTAAACTAAAATTATAAAATTAAAAGATTATAACAAATTATAAATATTATAAATGTGGTCAATTTTATTTTTAATTTTTTAATTTTTTAATATTTTAAGAAGTAAAAATAATTCTAATAATGTAAAAATTAAAAAAATTAAAAAATTGTAAAATTATAAAATAAAATTGTAAAATTACAGAAAATAAGATTTTAAAATAAAATTAAAAAATTAAAAAAATTATTAAAAAATTATAATTTTATAAAAATTTCCACATGTGTGGAATTGATAACAAATGATTTGGAGCTGATGTGGTCAATTTTATTTTATTAAAATAATCTAATCAAGTTATAAAATATGTGTGGCATTATATATTAAAGTATCCTCATTATTGAAAAAACAGACAATGCCACACATGTTTTATAACTTGATTAGATCATTTTAATAAAGTAAAATTGACCACATCAGCTCCAAATCATCAGTTATCAATTCAAAAAAATTAAAAAATCATAAAATTATAATTTTTTAATTTATTATATTAAAATTTTATTTTCCATAATTTTACAATTTTATTTTATAATTTTACAATTATTTAATTTTTTTTAATTTTTTAAAATTTTATAATTATTTTTTACTTTTTAAAATATTAAAAAAATTTAAAATTATAAAATAAAATTGACCACATTTATAATATTTATAATTTGTTATAATTTTTTAATTTTATAATTTTAGTTTACAGTTTTATTTTATAATTTTAATTTTAAAAAAATTATAAAATTATAAAATTTTAATTGACCACATTTAAAAATTTTATAATTTTATTTTACAATTGTATTTTATAATTTTACTTTTTCAATTTTATTTTATAATTTTTTAATTTTAAGTGATAACTGATGATTTGGAGCTGATGTGGCCAATTTTATTTTATTAAAATGATGTAATCTAGCCACGTCAAATTTCTGGTGTTCCACATAGGCAAATTGGCCGAATTTCGGTCATTAGGACACGGACATTAAAATTTTGAATACGTTATACAGCAATTTGTAATTATGCTTAGATTAAAATATGGACGTGAAAAGGTCAATACGTCAGGACAATAAACCTAGTTTTCCCAAATAATAATTGTATCATATATATCCACATAAAGAGAGTCAAATGGAGGTCTATATACTCCAAGAGGTATGCTAGACCTACAAAGAAACTCCCACAAAAACATCCACAAGCTGATGTGTCAGCGTTTTATTGGTGTATTGTGTAACAATTTCCCTCTCCTCTCTCTTCCTGAATCAATCAATCTCTGCCACATCAGTTTGTGAATTTTTTTTTGTGGAACTTTGTTTGTGCCGTAGCATTTCCATACTCCAAATTGCTTACTTTACACATAAACATATGACCAGTATAAGTTTACATATTTCCATCACCACTGCACAAGAATCTCTCTCTCTCTCTCTCTCTCTCTCTCTCTCTCATCTGCAAACATGACGATTAAAATTCCTCTCTCTTCCACCATCCCACGGCACCACATCATTCTTGTACTCATATCGTTTCTCTTTCTATTCATCCAATCCTCCATCTCCCAACCCCATAACACCATGCAACTGCATGCGGACCCGCGCCATCATCATTGCCACCCGATGTCCACCGACCTTCCGCCGCCAACCCTCCCTTTCCGGTTTCAAAGATTCCGCGGCTGTATCCCAATACCTCCGCCGCCGCCGCCGCCACCGGATGTTGACGGCGACGAGATCGACCCCAGATATGGTGTTGAGAAAAGATTGGTCCCGTCTGGCCCCAACCCCCTTCATAATTGAATTTTTCTTTTACCGTTTGATGTTCACAATTTTCTAATCAACTTTTTTTTTTCCCTTTGATGTTCTTTCAGCTGCCCATAATTTAATTACGTTTACCCCATGTTCGTTTCTTGTTGGTTCTTTATTTCTGTGGGTGGGGTGGGTGGGGGTGAGGGGGTGTTATTCTTTGCAGTTAAATCCCTTTTTCCGGTAAATTGTTCTGTATATGTGTTTCTTGTGAAGATTCAAGAAAATTTGAGTAGTGAGAGGAAACCTGGGGGGAAAGAGCAAAGCAGCCAAAACAAGATTGCGAAAGAGTCTTGTAACCTTATTAGTGTAGGGTATGTAGCAAGAATGACAATTCTCTAGTTCAAATTAAATTTGTTTAGTCTTTAATATAAGTGCATTCGATATTTGATAATTGATAAGTTTCAATCACTATTGAGTTAAGATCTTTTTTCTGTGTGTGTGCGCGCCCGCAAAACTTTGATCTTGTTTTCATTTTGAATGTTATAATTTTTTTCTTTTGGGTTCAAAGTTTCAAAGGAGGGGGCGAGGAACGAGCTGAGTCGAGCCAACTGTTGAAGGACTAGAGTTCTAGACCGTGTTAAATTTTTCTTAAACTCGAACTGTGCTTAATGGTAAACTTGGCAAGCTCAAACTCGACTTGGCTCGACTCATTAAAAGTGTGTGTGTGTGTGTGTGTGTCAAAGGCTTTTGTATTTGTATTATGGATATACTAGAGATAATTCGCGTCATAATGGCATGGTGGTTGTGCCATAATTAGATTAAAATAATTAAATTATCAGATAAACTTCGGAGGTCTACATCGGTGGCTCCGTTGGCGTGCAAACCAGTAGATGACCGCACAAATAAAGTTATTACTGTAGCCGGAGGTCTGCCGTCTGCTGGACTGAAAAAGGAAAAAAATGACCGTCGTCGGAAGTCTGCTAGCGGCCGGCGGCGGCCCTACAGAAAAGCAGGTCGGTAGGGCGGCCTTAAAAAAATGGCTTTTGAGTGTTCAACTCGACCGGGTTAAATTTTTTGAAACTCGAATTCTGTCCGATGAAAAACCTCATAATTTCAAGTTTGACTTGATTCAACTTGCTAAAGGTGTGTGTAATATATATATATATATATATATATATATATATATATCAAGGGTTATAATTACGTCAATTATAAAGGGTATATCACATTTAACACAAGTTAACGAACTCGAATTGCCTAGTCGAGCATTGATGAGCTCAAACTCGAGCTTAATACATACTCGTCGAGCTCGAGCTCGAGCTTGACTCAATTACGTTAAGTCGGTTTTGATCATTTTGCGAGTCATTTACATGTAGCTCGCGAACTATCTCGACTCAACTATACTCCCAACAATTTAAGAGGCGGAAGAAAAGAAAGAAAGAAAGGAACAAGGGGTGGGAATTCAAGAAAATCCCATGAGCGTCATCAATTTTCCTGGACTGTTTGGGACGATGCCAAATTCAATAGTATATGTTAGCTGCGTTAAATTTAAAAGGAACAAAAGGGTCTTTTTCCTTTGCTTAGGTCATGCACAACACCTTGTATCATTAATGAACACACACACACACCTTTCTTTGATGCATGCATCTATACTATATTCTCACTTCAGAGTTCTCGTTTATTTGTGATTTATCATGTAATTGTTCTTTTTAAATATACATACGCAAATATTCTACTGCATCCGTCCTAAATTGATTGGCTCTTTTATTTTTTATGACATAATCATAAATTACAATTAATTATATTGGGAATATATAAATTTTCTTTGATTGTCCGTTTTCTACTGCATAAGCATCATTATCTTAATCAAAGGACTTGATCCATTGACCACCAGTGTTCTAAAAGCCCCATCTAGGTCGATTAATCCTCCGATTAATCCCTAGAAGGTCCTCTACTGTTCCGATATATGGTCTAGACATTTGTACTGAGCGTTTGAGTGATTAATCGATCATCTAGGCTGGCTGGGCGGGGCCATACGAAGGCAAGCTAAGATACTATGGATACATTGGACTACTTTATATCTATATCAATATTACAAATTTTCCAGTTACGTGGGCGACTAGGCAGATGCCTCGGCGGTTATACTTTTTTATTTTTTTGTGTTGTTCTAATAGAACTATAAATTCCTAAACTAATATATTATGGATATTATGGACTTCTTGATATTTATATCGATATCTCAAACTTAATATAATTGATTATATATTTATTTAAATGGTTAGATTTTAAGTACTTTTAATTATTTTACACACACACACATATATATATATATATAATTTTTAAATATAAAAATAATTAAAATAATAATACAAAAATAAATCCGCCTAATCCAATTAATCCCTGATTAGTTCCTCAAATAATCATTTGGGCGTTAGGCATTACCAATCTGAACACCTAGTGCCTAGCATTTTTTAGAACCATATTGACTACCACCTTAACTATAAAATTATTTGTGAGTTGAGATCAGGTGTTCAAACTCCGTCTTTATCAAAATGTTGTTCAGGACATACATATGATGATAAAAACTTGAAGACCTCAAATTGAATATCACCTATGTGAGTTCAATATAAGAGGAAGACTATTGTTCTCTTTACTTGAGAGGCCTTGATTGTTGTAACACCTCCAAAACGTCCAGGGCATATTACAGCGCCGTAGACCCCACACTATGGAATCCACCAGGCTAATAAACCGACCGGACAAACAACAAAGACATACATCATCAATAAACGGACAAATTCTCAATCCACGACTTTTAAAATAAAAGAGTGAAATCCAATAATACAATCTGACGCCAATCCATTCCCAAAACGGGTACACAATATCAATAAAATTCAACAAAGAAGTACTCAAGTACTTAAATCCATGCCATAGTAAATAAATTCAAAAACAGACAACCGCTGAACAGTATCATGCTTGCCCATCATCCTCATACGGCTCGTATGCTCGCTTGTCTCCAAGACCTATACCTGAAATACAAAAAGTATTTCCCCCATTTAAGGGGTTAGCGACAACTGCTAGTGCAAGTACAATCCGTTTGAACTACCATTCTAATCATATGAAAATATGCGCCAAAAATCATTTTAGAAATCATTTATATTCCGGAATATTTTACGGTGCACAAGCACAAAAGACATTTCTCCAACAAAACATTTCAAAGTTAACCTCGGTACGAGACTCACGGCCACCATACCCCGCAGAGCCCCGTCGGACATCCTTGGGTGGTTAACCATAGTTCGCGATACGAAACTCACGGCAACGTATCCCTAGAGGCCCGTCGGACCATCCCTAGGTGAACATACATATATACATCCACACAACCACGAAAAACCATAATTCAAATACTTGCCTTTGAGACATCTTCGAAGAATTGGGAATGAATAACGGCTACGAATGATCCGAATGGAAAACGACGTTCCTAAACGAAGGATCAACATAACTCAATCCTAATGGACAATAATAATCGAATGGAATACACCCATAACCCCGGTTACAAGCTACAGCAAT
The DNA here is from genome assembly GCA_033398695.1 of Orobanche coerulescens. Lineage (NCBI taxonomy): Eukaryota > Viridiplantae > Streptophyta > Magnoliopsida > Lamiales > Orobanchaceae > Orobanche > Orobanche coerulescens. The sequence continues at coordinate 166,796,247 of CM065806.1, read as the reverse complement.
GAACGATCAATCGATACGAGCGAGGGTTTACGCAAAACCTCCCCGAATCGATAATTCATGGATTTAACTTGATGAAATGGAATGGGATTCACCAAATAACAACAATCGATGAGGAATAATACAACATATATGGACAATTCGGAATTAATCACGAAAACCCCGAAAAATCCCCAAATTAGACAAGTTTAGGGTTCCTGAAGAAAATACCTTGGAATCGGACGATGGAGGATTATTACGTTGATGCCGATATGTTATCACGAGCCTACGATGGTGGAATACGAACAATTCTCGGATAGAAGCTGAAGGGGATCGCCCTCTGCGTCGCCCGAAGAAGAAAACGAGATAAGAGATAGGAAATGAGGTGTTTTGATTCTGCCCGTTGTACTTAAAACAGCAGGCTGTTACGGCCGTAACAAATGTTACATTACGGCCGTAACAAGGCTAATATTACGGCCGTAACGAATGGGGTGTTACGGCCGTAACACCCTATTGGACAGCAGTCTAGCAGCTGCTGTCCGAATCGTTCCGGACGACTCCGAAACTCAGACCTGCTATCGAACCGAAAATACAGCTACGAAGAATATTCGATGACGAGTCTAACCGTTACAAGAAAACAACATTTCGACTACAAGGGAATCTGAAATACGACAACAAATAAGGAATTCCCTAAACATATAGAAAATTACAAAAATGGCCCAAGTGCTCGAAAATCACGATACGGCGTCGACCGAAAGTCTCAATACGACCAACTCAACCATACGAACTTGTGCAAACCAAGAAACAACGAAAACGAATGATTTTTATGAGAATCGAACGCACAAACGACAAAAGATGTCATAAAATGGAATCACGTAAAAACATCACCAAAACTCGTCCAAATGGAAAAACTCCAAGAATAAAGTAGATTCAAAATGTCGAAACAGTTACAAGCGGATCGATAAAAATAGACATACACCAAAAATAGAAAGTGCTAAGAATAGAAAGGTATGGATATTACATTCTCCCCCTCTAAAAAGAAGTTTCGTCCCGAAACTTAAGAATCAAAAAGCTCAGGGTACCTCGAACGCATATCCTCCTCTAACTCCTACGTCGCTTCTTCTACTCCGTGCCTCGACCATTGCATTTTAACCAAAGGAATGGTTTTGTGCCTTAACTGTTTGACTCAACGCTCTAAAATTCTGACGGGCCTCTCCTCAAACGTAACATCCTTCTCGATCTCCACGTATCCGAAATCAATAATGTGGGATGGGTCCGGAACATATTTCCTCAACTGGGAGACGTGAAACACACTATGTACATGACTCAACGACGGAGGTAATGCCAAACGGTATGCTAACTCGTCAACTCTCTCCAATATCTCGAAAGGTCCAATATACCTCGGGCTGAGCTTCCCCTTTTTCCCAAAATGAAAAACTCCCTTCGACGGAGACACTCTCAACAGAACATGATCTCCCACCTCAAACTCCAAAGGTTGACGCCTAACATCCGCATAAGACTTTTGTCGACTCTGAGCTGCCAACATTCTCTTTCTAATCAACTCAACTTTTCCCCTCGTCTCCAACACAAGGTCCGGCTCGGTGCTAACTAGATCGGACGGCTCATCCCAACATATCGGTGATCGGTAACGTCGGCCATAAAGTGCCTCATACGGTGCCATCTTAATCGACGCGTGCCAACTATTATTATATGTATACTCAATCAAGGCCAGATGCTCCTCCCAGTCACTATTCCAGTCTAATACACATGCGCGCAACATATCCTCGAACGTTTGAATGGTACTTTCGGACTGCCCGTCGTTCTGAGGATGGAAAGATTTACTCAAATGCAAACGTGTCCCCAATGTCTTATGTACCGCCTGCCAGAAATGCGATACCAAACGGCCATCTCTGTCCGAAATAATAGTCCTCAGCGTACCATGAAGCCTCACTATCTGAGCGATAAAAACACGAGCCAATCTTTCTGGACCCCAAGTATCCTTGACGCCCAGTAAATGTGCCGACTTAGTCAGTCGGTCCACGATCACCCACACCATATTCATTCCGGTCTTCGTCCTCAACAAACTCGTGACAAAGTCCATCGAGATATCCTCCCACTTCTATTCTGGGACGGGAAGTGGTTTCAACAATCCGGCTGGCCGTTGATGCTCGACTTTGACTTGTTGACAAGTCAAACACTTAGCCACAAACTGAACCACCTCATTCTTCATGTCATTCCACCAGAAATTCTTTCTCAAATCTTTATATATTTTACTCGAGCCCGGATGGACTGAGTAAGGTGACGCGTGAGCCTCTCGCATAATACTCTGCCTCAATTCCATGTCGTTCGGAACACAAAGCCGACCTTGGAATCTCAACACACCATCCTCATGTATCACGAATCCCGGGTCCCCTTTCCCTTCATTCTCTCAAAGCTGAATAAACTTCGGGTCCTCTAACTGTCCCGATTTAATGTCGTCAACTAGAGACGACGAAATCTCAAGTGTACGCAACTGCCCGGAACTCTATGGTAGCACGATCTCAACGCTTAACCTCATTAACTCTCGTGAAAGTCCCGACTGGGCCATAATCAACTCAAGCGCCCGAAGCGATACTGATTTCCAGCTCAAGACATCTGCCACCACATTTGTCTTGCCCAGATGATAGAGAATCTCGAGTTCGTAATCCTTAATCAACTCCTACCATCTCCTCTACCTCATATTTAGGTCTTTCTGCGTGAAAATATACTTCAGGCTCTTGTGATCGGTGAAAATCTGACGCGACGAGCCATACAAGTAATGACGCCAGATCTTCAATGCAAATACAACTGCGGCCAACTCAAGATCATGGGTAGGGTAATTCAACTCGTATGGTTTCAACTGGCGGGAAGCATAGGTAATCGTCCTCCCGTGCTGCATGAGTACACATCCGAGCCCTTGGCCCGAAGCATCACTAAAAACTGAAAAAACCTCATTACCACTCGGTAAAGCCAAAACAGGAGCGGTCGTCAACCGCTTCTTCAACTCCTCAAAACTATTCTGCCTCTCATCGGTCCACACAACTTCTCTGACTTCTGTAACAACTGAGTCAGTGGTCGAGCAAGCTTAGAGAACCCCTCGACAAATCTACGGTAATATCCGTCTAAACCCAGAAAACTATGGACCTCCTTCACATTCTTGGGCGGCGCCCAATCCAACACTGTCTCTACCTTATGTGGGTCCACACGAATACCCTCGGTCGAGATCACATGACCGAGAAAAATAACATCCCGTAACCAAAACTCACACTTTGAGAACTTAGCAAAAAGACGCTGAGTTCTCAAAATACCTAACACGATATGCAAATGTCGGGCGTGATCCTCCTCGCTCCTCGAGTAAATCAGGATATCATCGATAAAAACAACTACACACTTATCGAGGTACTCGATAAAGACTTTGTTCATAAGCTGCATGAACACAGATGGGGCGTTGGTTAGCCCAAAAGGCATAACCACAAACTCGTAGTGACCGTATCTCGTCCGAAAGGCCGTCTTCGATATATCGAAATCCTTCACTCGGAGCTGATAATACCCCGATCTCATATCAATCTTCGAAAACACGGTTGCCTCTTGCAATTGGTCGAACAAATCATCAATTCGGGAGCGGATACTTGTTTTTAATAGTCACTTTGTTCAACTCACGATAGTCGATACACAGACGAAGTGACCCATTCTTCTTCTTCACAAACAGGACCGGTGCGCCCCAAGGTGAAGCGCTCGGTCGAATATACCCCATGTCTAGCAACTCTACCAACTGTTTCTTCAACTCAAACATCTCATCCGGCGCCATATGATATGGCGTCTTAGAAATCGGTGCCGCACCCGGCCCCAAATAAACAGTAAACTCGACCTCTCGATCCGGCGGCAAACCCGACAACTCATCTGGAAAGAGTCAGGATACTCACATACTACTGGAATAGACGAGAGCTCGACTCCCCCTTCTCCCGATCTCAAAGCGTAACACCAATACCCCGTGCAACCTCCTCGAAGAAGTCTCACCGCTTTCAAAGCGCTGATCAAGAATCTCTGACTACTCCACTTACGCCCCACAAAAGAATGTTCGGTACTGTCAGAGGCTAACATCAAAACGGTTCTCGTTCTATAGTTCATGATTGCCCCATGACGGTCCAGCCAATCCTCACCCAGAATCAAATCCTCATCTCTAATATCTACCACAATCAGATTAGAAGGTCAAACCCTCCCCGCGATACTCACTGTAAAATCTCTAACCTCACGATCCCCCACGATGTTATCCCCACTAGGCAGTTTAACAACAAATGGTTCATACGCAACTAGGCAACCAACATGTAGACGATTCACACAATCCAGAGATATGAAAGAATGTGTAGCACCAGAATTGAATAACACGGAAACAGGATGGTCAAGGATGTGAACGGTATCTGTAGCCACCGTCGCGTCTGGGTCTCCTGCTCATCTCATCTCATATACTCGGGGCAGAACATACCCCACACTAGAAGCTCCCCGTCTAGAAGGTTGTCCACGTCCTCGACCTCTACCAAAACTCTGATGTGGCTGAGAAACTATCGGTGCCTGATTTACACTCGATTCCCCCGAAGTTGGGGCTAATATCTGAGTAACTGGTGCCCGAGCAGCATCTGTACAAAACTTGGCACGATGCCCCATCCAACCGTAGTAATGACACTGAATCGGAGGCCTATCACACTCACTCATAATGTGTCCAGGGCGACCACAGTTAAAGCAATTAGGACCACGCACTGAACCAGTAGGAGCAGACTTAGAACTATTTCCTCGTCCAAATGACGGGGACTGACTCCCGAAGACTCGCGAACCAGACTGAGTCTTCTGATACCCTCCAGACTTGCCTCCCGAAAACTAGACGGAGGTCTTCTGCTTCTTTCCCTCGACTGCCGTCTGTCGTAGAAAATGACATCTCATAAGCCATCGCCTTATTTTGATAATCCTTCAAAGTCATGCACCCCAGACCAGACATGTAGTGACGCACCCTCAGTTTCATCCGCATATCGAAGTGGCGGATCTTATCAAGCTCATTTCGGACTTGGTTTCTCACATAATGAAGTTGTTGATTGTAGTCCTTGATTGCTTGCGAAATCGGGACATCCTGGGGCTTAGCCTCGAAGAAGGCTCGGATTCTCCCCTCTTTAACTGGCCACGGACAAAACTCGTCCTCCATCAGCTCTCGGAACTCTGCCCATGTGGCTGCCCGGTCACGCGGTTTCACCACTTGCCACCATGTTGCCGCCTCTTTGGAAAGGAAGTACTGAGCGATGGGTACCTTCCTCTCCTCAGAGCAGTTAGCAGCCTCAAATACCTTCTCTATCTCAAAAAACCAACTCTCCCAACCGTAAGGGTCAGAAGCACCATCAAACTGTGGAGGACGCATACGAATCACGTCCTGAAGTAACTTATCATTACCGGATCCAGTAGGCGGAACCGAGTTAGCATTAGCCTGGCCGACCAAAACGGCCTGAGTCAGTAGTGTCATCTGGTTCGTTACTTGCTGTAAAATATTTACCACTCCAACATTCTCATGAGCATTACCGGAGCTAGCAGACTGATCCTGCTGACCTACGGAACTAGATGGAACATTGTTCAACAAGGAAGGCATCGCCGAATCAGTTCCCGGGTTATCGGACATGGCCGCCCCTCCGGCTGCGCCACGTCCCCTACTGCGTCCGCGACTGCGTCCGCGTCCTCTACCAGCAGGAATACTGAATAAGTAGCGAGTGAGTACAATTCAAATGCAAAATGTACCAAGATATCAGGAAAGGAAACAGAACAGGACAACTTAACGGGTCAAGTTAGGAAAACTTAGGAGCACCAGCGTACTGAGATGATGGCATGGCAGCGATACTGCTAAAAAACGATACTCGACTAGACCCAAATAACCGACAGCCTAGGTATCCATAAACCTAAGCTCTGATACCATATTCTGTAACACCCTCAAGACGTTCAGGGCATATTACAGCGCCGTGGACCCCACAGTTTGGAATCCACCAGGCTAATAAACCGACCCGACAAACAACATCGCATACATCATCAATAAACGGACAAATTCTCAATCCACGACTTTTAAAATAAATGACTGAAATCCAATAATACAATCTGACGTCAATCCATTCCCAAAACGGGTACACAATATTAATAAAATTCAACAAATAAGTACTCGAGTACTTAAATCCATGACATAGTAAATAAATTCAAAAACAGAACACCAACAGAAAACCGCTGAACAGTATCATGCTTGCCCATCATCCTCATACGACTCGTATGCTCGCTTGTCTCCAAGACCTGTACCTGAAATACAAAAAGTATTTCCCCCATTTAAGGGGTTAGCGACAACTGCTAGTGCAAGTACAATCCATTTGAACTACCATTCTAATCAGATGAAAATATGCGCCAAAAATCATTTTAGAAATCATTTATATTCCGAACACGGTGCACAAGAACGAAACACGTTTCTCCAACAAAACATTTCAAAGTTAACCTCGGTACGAGACTCATGGCCACCGTACCCCACAGAGCCCCGTCGGACATCCCTAGGTGGTTAACCATAGTTCGCGATACGAAACTCATGGCAACGTATCCCTAGAGGCCCGTCGGACCATCCCTAGGTGAACATACATATATACATCCACACAACCACGAAAAACCATAATTCAAATACTTGAACGCGTAAACAAATGTAAAGTACTTGCCTTTGAGACGTCTTCGAAGAATTGGGAATGAATAATGGCTACGAACGATCCGAATGGAAAACGACGGTTCCTAAACGAAGGATCAACATAACTCAGTCCTAACGGACAATAATCGAATGGAATACACTCATAACCCCGATTACAAGCTACGGCAATGAACGATCAATCGATACGGGCGAGGGTTTACGCAAACCTTCCCCGAATCGATAATTCACGGATTTAACTTGATGAAATGGATTGGGATTCACCAAATAACAAAAATCGATGAAGAGTAATACAACATATATGGACAATTCGGAATTAATCACGAAAAACCCAAAAAAAAACCAAATTAGACAAGTTTAGGGTTCCTGAAGAAAATACCTTGGAATCGGACGAAGGAGGATGATTACGTTGATGATGATATGTTATCACGAGCCTACAGTGGTGGAATACGAAGAATTCTCGGATAGAAGCTGAAGGGAATCGCCCTCTGCGTCGCCCAAAGAAGAAAACGAGAGAAAAGATAGGAAATGAGGTGTTTTGATTCTGCCCGCTGTACTTAAAACAGCAGGCCGTTACGGCCGTAACAAATGTTACATTACGGCCGTAACAAATGTTACATTACGGCCGTAACAAGGCTAATATTACGGCCGTAACGAATGGGGTGTTACGGCCGTAACACCCTGTTGGACAGCAGTCTAGCAGCTGCTGTCCGAACCGTTCCGGACGACTCCGAATCGGACCTGCTATCGAACCGAAAATACGGCTACGAATAATATTCGATGACGAGTCTAACCGTTACAAGAAAACAACATTTCGACTACCAGGGAATCCGAAATACGACAACAAATAAGGAATTCCCTAAACTTATAGGAAATTACAAAAATGGCCCAAGTGCCCGAAAATCACGATACGACGTCGGATTAACAAACCGAAAGTCTCAATACGACCAACTCAACCATACGAACTTGTGCAAACCAAGAAACAACGAAAACGAACGAGTTTTACGAGAATCGAACGCACAAACGACAAAACATGTCATAAAATAGAATCACGTAAAAACATCACCAAAACTCGTCCAAATGGAAAAACTCCAAGAATAAAGTGGATTCAAAATTTCGAAACGGTTACAAGCGGGTCGATAAAAATAGACATACACCAAAAATAGAAACTGCTAAGAATACGGATATTACAATTGTACGCCACCAGAATCGGACAAGACACTGATTAGTGTGTGCACATTCTGAGATTTATCTTAGTGACAGTAATGAGTAACTGGAGTTGCCGACCTCAAACATAAATAAGAGTAAATTTAGAAATTAAATTATAATAAAAAATATCATCATGTCAAACTGACAAAGAATAATATATAAAAATGAATAAAACTGTAGTCTAATTTTTGTTGCCAGATGCCACATTATTTGTTAGTTAAACCTTTTTCTTATGGATAAGGAGAAGCTATCTTGCACAGGTACGGGGTGGGTGTGGGTGCGGGCAGATATGGATGTGAGAATACGGGTTTTTGAAAATGTTAGGGTGGATAAGGACACATCTCTTTATTTTATATTTTATTATATATAATATTTGTCAAATATAAAAAACAACAATTCAAATATCACCACAAAACCAATTCAAATACATAAAACAAGTCATATTATCTTTTATGAATTACATATCAAAGCCCAATTAAAATAACACAAATCATAACATGATCACGTCTATAGACGTGTCAAATGATCATCATCATTATTGTTTGGTCGAGACTCGGGAGAAAAGAAAATGGCTTTGAACTTTCTGATGTTGTTGTGAATGCTGGTAAAGGTAAAAGTAATTACTTATTAAATGATTTATTTTTTATATTTTAGTTTATTTGATTTACTTTTAAAAATTATAAAAAAAACCCTAAAAAATAACAATTTCACCCACGCGCCGGATACGCATATCCGGTGCAAGGATACGCGAGTCCAAAAGAAAAAAAAATTACAGATTCGCCACGTGACGAATCCCACGCGAATCGCACCCGCACCCGCACTCACGCAGTATCCGATACCGCATATTGGCGACTTTTGAAGAATCCGTGCAAAGGAGAAGTGATCCATTCCGGCGTACCCACCACACAAGTCAATGGTTAATTAATTTAGTGAAGGGCCATAGATCTCATTGAGTCATATGAGTCATGACAAAACCTCGGTTGTATTAAAGTCAACAACTGCTTTTTCTACATTTGTTGAGGGAGTTGATTTCTCACGGGCCAGATTGGCGCCGATCTGCGGGAGATAAGCGAGGATGTCTAGTGGCAGAATCGGCGAGAGGGCCACGATCTGACCCCCAAAGACAAATCCCACAACAAGGTGAGGAAACTGCACCACACGAGAATCGAACCGCGGTTGCCGGGGATGAAATCCCACGTCATCTCAGCCTTAATCACTAGGCTATGCCCCTGGGGGCAACTGCTTTTTCTACATCGTCCACCTAAGAGGAGTTGCACATTTCACTTTCCATTTATTGATTGATTTTTTCTCCGAGAGAGTGCCATTTTTTCAAGAACAAAGTAGATGCTCAAAGTTGTAGTAACTACAGGGATATTAAATTACTCAGTCATTTTATAAAACTTTGGGAAAGAGTGGTGGAATGCAGGGTTAGAAGAGAAGTTGAGATCTCAGAGAACCAATTTGGCTTCATGCCGGTGAAGTCCACGACTAAGGCCATTCATCTCGTCAGACGCCTTATGGAGAAGTTTAGAGAGCGGCGTAAGGACCTCCATATGGTGTTCATAGATATAGAGAAGGCTTATGATAGCATTCCGCGCGCTGTTATTTGGAGGAGCCTAGTAGAGAGGAGGGTGTCGTTTCCGTTCGTTAGGGCAATCCAAGACATGTACTCCCAAGCTAGGACGTGCGTTAGGACCCGAGTTGGTGACACCCAGTATTTTCCGGTTGAGATAGGGCTACACCAGGGGTCGGCGCTAAGCCCTCTTCTCTTCGCTCTAATCCTTGACGTCATTTCACGAGGGATTCAAGATGGCATCCCGTGGTGCATGCTTTTTGCTGACGACATTGTGTTAGTGGCGGAGTCGAGGAGGGAGGTGAACTCGAAGTTGGAGCTTTGGAGGGCTAAGTTAGAATCCCAGGGTGTGAGCCGGTCTAAGACCGAGTATCTCTGGTGTAACTTTAGTGGTGAGGCCAACGAGGAAGATGTTGAGGTTATGATTGCGGATCAGATCGTACCCCGTACGGATAAGTTCAAGTATTTGGGTTCGATCATTCAGAAGGAAGGTGAGTGTGAAGATGATGTCACGCATCGCATCAAGGCGGGCTGGCTAAGGTGGAGAGAGCGGCTGACAGGGTCTGTGTGCGACAAGAAAGCCCCTCTAAAGTTGAAGGGTAAATTCTATAGAGCGGCAATCCGACCCGCAATGTTGTATGGCTCCGAATGTTGGGCGATGAAGAAGTCGCTTGAGAGCAAGATGGAAGTGGCTGAAATGAGAATGTAGGGTCGGGTCGTTATCGGGTTGACCTGATAACAACCCGATCTGTTAAGGTCAAACCCGAACACGACCTAATAAGGATTCCCTAAACCCGAACACGAACCCGACCTGATAAGGTCAAACCCGAACACGACCCGGACACGACACGAACACGATAAAAACACGATTGGATTCGTGTCGACCCGACACGATAGCAACACGATAACGACACGACACGTTAAAAACCTGTTTCAACACGATAACAACCTGATAACCTATAAATACCAACAAAAAAAATGATAAAAACAATAAGAATTATAAACCTTAACTAAAAGTCTAAAAGAAATAAATTATTAAAAAATTATTTATTAAATATTTATTAAATATTTATTTTTTAATAAATATTTATTAAAAAAATAAATTATAACGGGTTACCCGAACCCGACCCGAACCCAACCCGAACCCAACCCGAAATTATCGTGTCCTTACCGGGTCAACCTGATAAGAACCCGAACCCAATAAGGCTTGACACTAACCCATTAATTTCGTGTCGGTCCGTGTCGGGTTTTCGTGTCGTGCCGAAAATTGCCAGCCCTACTTACTTGGATATATATGCAGACCTCACCGGCGAGTTGGGTACGAGCTAGGTTGGCAAATGCAGATTCATAGGGCTAGGACGACCATGGGCTTTAGAACCGGTACATTAATTTTTAAAAAGTAAATTTTAAGTATTTGTGAAAGATTATTATATTTCTTTAATAATGATATTCTTATATAATGTAAATTCAAAGTATATTATTATTTATCATATTATATAGGTAAAATATATTATAAGATAAAAGAAAATAACAGGCTGGACCGACTCTTGGGTCGAGCTGTACCAGTCCTAGGACGTGATGTGGGCAAGGTTAATGGGTTTGGAATAATCTAAATTGATGTTAGCCCACCAAAATAATGAACTTGAACCTGGTTCGATTTTCTCTCCTTGCAAGATGAGTCATGTTTAAGTAGATTTACACCTTGGCATTCATTGGTAGAGGTGCTCAAAACGACCCAACCCGCCGGGTCGACCTGCCGACCTGGACCCGGCTGACCCGTGCAGGACCCGGACCCGGCTGACCCGTCGGACCCGTGGTATACACGGGTGGGGTCCGGGTCTAGGTTTTGTCTACCCGGCGACCCGCCGGGTCCGACCCGTCGACCCGGCGGAAATGTAAAAAAAATAAAAAAAAAATTGAAAATTGGCCGTTAGACCCGGCGGGTCTAACGGCTAGTGCAAATTTAAAAAAAAACAAAAAAAATTCCTATCTATAAATATTTCCCTCCTCAACACATTTTTTTCACACCTTCAATATTATCTATCTCTCAAACTCTCATTGCTAATTGCTATACTACTTAATCTCTCTATTTTTTTTCGCATTTAATCATTATGTCGAGTTCTGACAAGGGAAAGGGTATTGCTACATCTCCCAAAAAATCCAAAATGTCCAAGTTCGAGCGAATGGGTCTTTGGGGCAAATCGAAGAAACCATCTGGAATAATTATTCGGGAGCCCCCAAACCAAACTCCACCCGGTTTTGAAAATAAAAGTCAAGAAGCTGAATATGATGCTATACATAAAAATATCTATTACGGTAGTACAACAACTACCAGTGAATAAGAAGTTGATCTCTGGGGATTTCGACGTGTCCCGAATCGTCAACAACTGCAAAATATTGACGAAGAAATGGACCATGAAATCGATGAAGCTATGTTAAATCTGTAACACCCCGAGATATTCGGAATAATTACAGCGCCGTAAACCCTTTAGATAAGGATTTACAAGGCTAATTTTAAAAGAAGTGTAAAAACAATACAATCGAACAACTGAAGTTCAAATACAGATTTGATTCAACCGATCAAATAGTTAATTTATACAACCATATCGAAAGGACATTATTAAAACAGACGTACTCGAGTACTGAACGAAACAAGAAAACAACTCTTCGACAACAATAACATCAATCACATCACTGAGCCATCTCATCGTCCCCGTTTGCATCGTGGCCGCCTCCCGCTCCTCGACCACCCGAACATCAAAACAATGTCCACTCCGAAGGGGTTAGCAAAACAATGCTAGTACAAGTATCATCATACAATAAATCATCAATACATCATAAAACATGCAAACCGGACTTCCGCCACCGAATCCAACGATGCGAATCCTCACGATTCCATCAACACAATACATGGTAATCCAAATGATCCAATACCTCAAGATAGATCCCCATGATGATCCCGTCGGACCAACGCATGGTGGAAAACTCCGTCCGCCGATCCAGCCTCAAGATAGATCCCCATGATGATCCCGGACCAACGCATGGTGGACATTCGATCCAGCGCCCTCAAGATAGATCCTCATGACCCCTCGGATCATTTATACCATAATCAAACAATTATGCATACACATATGCATTTCAATATGTTCATCAATATAACAACGAATATCACGAGTATTCTCGAAATACATATCATATTCAACAATATGAATAAAACCACAAGCATGATAAATCGAACTCGACATATGATACTTGCCTCGAAAATGGCAAGGGCAAAACACTTCAAAGATCTCGACACACTCGAAGGCCGCCTCCTTCGATCAATGTAACAAGCTCGAACCTTAACAAAAGGAACGATATACAAATCATCTTAAGTCGAACGATGGCCTAACAATTCGTCTACGGTCGAAAAGATCAAAAATAACCAATCTGCTCGATCGCTAGCGCGCTACGTACTCTACGTAACGCGGCGCTTAAGGCGGATCGTTAGCGACGCTATCGTATAAGACTAGCGTCGCTAGCCACGGCCGCGCCTAACTCGCTGGTCTCATAACGACGCTACGACGCTTCGGCGTTAATCGACCGATAGCGCACGTTAACTTACACGTGTTAGCGTGCGCTACTACCGCATGGCGTAATACCGCGAACCGAAATCGGGTTGAAGGGTGGAAAAACTCATGAATTCTACCGTGATAATAAAAGTCATCTACGGGCAAAACATGCTAACAAGGTTTGTGGAAGATTCCATTATCATGAGGTACAAATATACGGATAATCAACTCAACATCATATCCTTTCTACGATTTCCAAGAAATAACCTAAGTTCCATTTGTTCTATGTTCCAAAACACATGATTCCATCGTGTAAAACGTATCAACCGGTAGATATCCGATTATTGATCAATACTTGATTTGAACATGCTTAGGAGTCCTATAATAAGATGGTTCAAAGGTTCATACGATATATAATGCCGATACGTCAAAAGTATCCTTCTAACATGTGATGACCGATTATAAACGAATTACTTGTTTATCAAAACATGATTTAAACTTCCTTAGGACATTACTAACATTAGTGAAGAATCACCTACCTCAAGGTAGTGAAGAATACGGAGGAAAACGAAGCGATCCAACACCGAAGGCTTGAACACCAAGCTCCAATGATAAACGATCTTCAATCTCGAGCTAGGAGGTTGATATGAAGTGTTTAGGACGAAGGGAATTATGATCTAAGTGTAAGAGTTCGGGTTATGGGAGGAGAAAATCAAATCTCGAATAGGATGATGTCCTATTTATAATAAATGGCTATTAGCGCGCGCTAGGCCCTCGCTCGTAGCGTGCGCTAACGGCTCATCGACTAGATCAGACTCGGCACTTAGCGTGCGCTACGCATCGACCAGAAGCGCGCTTAAGGCGTTGACTCGCTTTTCCCGAAGCCGTCCAGTACATCCGACACAATCCGGCGTGGGTCCCCCGCCGATCTCACCTACCGCACGTCCCAATCAATTTGACCACGCATAGCGTGCGCTAATTACATTCTCAGTAGCGTGCGCTATGAAACCATGTTAGCGTCGCTACTTTAGCCTCAGTAGCGAGCGCTACATGCACAGAATTTCAACCCTACAAATCACAACCATGAAATTAAACGCTCGGCAACATCGGATTATGAAATACGGAGAATAATACTTAGACAAAAGTACAATCATTACAATATCGCAAGTTCCAATTACATAACAGAAATCTCGGGCATTACATCCTTCCTCCCTAAAAAGAAGTTTCGTCCCGAAACTTATGATGAAAACAACTCCGGATATTTAGCCTTCATACCGACCTCCGTTTCCCAAGTGGCCTCTTCGACTCCATGTCGTGACCATTGTACTTTAACCAAGTGTATTGGTTTATTCCTCAATTGTTTGATCCGGCTCTCAAGTATCTTGATTGGTCTCTCTTCGAAGGTGCCATCATTAGCTATCTCGATATCGTCGAAATCAATGACGTGACTGGGGTCCGGTACATACTTCCGCAGTTGGGATACGTGAAACACATTGTGAACGTGACTCAGCGATGGCGGTAAGGCCAACCTGTATGCTAACTCCCCAACTCTCTCTAGGATCTCGAATGGTCCGATATATCTCGGACTTAGCTTACCTCTTCTCCCAAAACGGAAAATCCCTCGTGTAGGAGACACCTTCAATAGTACGTGGTCTCCAGCGTCGAACTCTAGAGGGCGACGACGTACATCGGCATAAGACTTCGCCGACTGGCGCAACAGTCTTTCTCGAATCAAGGCTATCTTCTCTTGAGTCTGAATAATCAATTCCGGTTCCGTCCCGATCAAATCCGAAGAATCATCCCAGCACAGGGGTGACCGGCATCTTCTCCCGTACAAAGCTTCAAATGGTGCCATCTTAATAGAAGCATGCCAACTGTTATTATAAGTGAACTCGATCAAGGGCAAATGAATTTCCCAATCAACCGACCAATCTAATGCACAAGCTCTAAGCATGTCCTCTACTGTCTCGAATGGTCCTTTCGATCGACCGTCCGTTTGGGGATGATAAGTCATGCTAAAGTTGAGCTCGATCCCCAAAGCCCCGTGAACTGCTCTCCGTAAATGTGACACAAAACGGCCATCTCGATCCGAAATAATGGTCTTCGGTGTCCCGTGCAATCGACTATCTCCGCAATAAATATTCGTGCCAATCTCTCGGGTCCCCATGTATCTTTAATTCCGTGAAATGAGCCGACTTGGTTAGTCGATCAACTACAACCCAAATCATGTTCATTCCCGTTCTAGTCCTTGGCATACTAGTGATGAAATCCATCGAGATATCCTCCCACTTCCATTCGTGGATCGGAGCGGCTTTAATATTCCAAAGCAGTCGCCGATGTTCAATCTTAACTCACGACAAGTCAAACACTTCAAACGTACTCCGCTACGTCTTTCTTCATATTCCCCACCAAGTTTTGCTTTAAATCTTTATACATCTTACTACCGCTGGGTGAATAGAATAGGGCGCGCTATGAGCTTCCTTTAAAATTGTCCGTCTCAAATCATCATCCTCTGAACGCAAAGTCGACTCAAATCTCAAAACCCCATCGTCTTGTATCACGAATCCTCGGGCTTTCCTTTCTTTACTTCGTCATATAATCAAGAATCGGAGAATCGCTCAGATTGTTTAGACTTGATCTCCTCGACTAATGATGAAGTCGGGCCATCACATAAAGTCGCCTGGATTTCTCGGTGCCCATACCTCAATCCTCGCGGATCGGTTCTCGTTGAATACTGGGTTGGGACGTAAGTGCTTCCAACACTCGAAGGGAAACAGGTTTACGGCTCAAAGCATCGGCTACTACATTTGCTTTCCCTGATGATAGAGAATCTCCAAGTCGTAATCCTTGATCAATTCTAGCCACCTTCTCTGCCTCATGTTTAATTCTTTCGATGAAAATGTATTTGAGGCTCTTATGATCTGTAAAGATCGACAATGAGTGCCGTACAAATGCCGCTGATTTTCAAGGCAAAGACCACAAGCCTAGCTCCGGATCATGAGTAGGATAATTAACTTCGTGACGGTTTCAATTGCCGAGAAGCATAAGCAATCACTTTATCCCTCCGCATCAACACGCAACCCAAACCCCCGATTCAAGCGTCGCCAGTATACCATGAATCCATCGCCCTCCGCGTGCTAATATAGGTGTTGTCGTTAGTCTCCTCTTAAGTTCACAAACCACTGGCACTTCTCATTCCACGTGAACTTTTGAGTTTTCTCAGAATAATGAGTGAGCGGACGAGCAATTTTGGAAAATCCTCTACAAAGCGGCGATAATATCCAGCAAGTCCTAAGAAGCTTCGGACTTCTTTCACGTTGCTAGGAACTTCCCATTCCAAGATTGCTTCAACTTTCTTCGGTCCACCTGAACTCCGTCTACTGATATCACATGCCCAAGGAAAGTTACTTCCTTAAGCCGTAACTCACATTTAGAAAGCTTAGCGTACAATGCTCCTTTCTCAAGATGCTCAAAACCACACGTAAATGTTCGGATGTTCCTCTGCGTCCTCGAATATATCAAGATGTCGTCAATGAAAACGACCACAAATTTATCCAAGTACTCCAAGAATACCCGATTCATTAATTGCATGAATACCGCAGAGCATTGGTAAGTCCAAACGGCATCACTACGAATTTATAATGCCTGCATCGATCTCAAAGCAGATTTTCGTATATCCGACTCCTTAATTCTCAACCGGTGGTATCCCGATCGCAAGTCTATCTTCGAGAATACCCTTGCCCCTCGCAGCTTGATCAAACAAGTCGTCGATCCGAGGTATAGGATACTTATTCTTGATTGTCATCTTATTGAGTTCCCTGTAATCAATACACAACGTAGGGATCCGTCTTTCTTCCGGACAAAGAGAACGGCGCTCCNCAAGGANAAACGCTCGGNTGAATATNACCCCTCTGCAANAATTNCTCCAGTTGTTTCTTGAGTTCATACATCTCGGTTGGCGCCATGCGGTATGGGGCTCTGGAAATAGGAGCTGCTCGAGGCTCTAGTTCGATAGTGAATTCCACTCCCCTCTGCGGAGGTAACCCAGGTAGTTCGTCAGGAAATACATCTGAGAACTCATTCACAACTGAAATGGACGAGAGCTCTACCCCTTCCTCTTTCTTCATGGCATAGCACTGCAGTCCGTGACATCCCCGCTTGATAATTTCACGGCTTTCATTGCTTTGATCAATTTTCCCGAGCTTCCTGTCTCCATCCTCTAATAAGTGTTCGATCCGTCATCGCAATGATGGAAATGACTCTCTCTCGGTAATTCAAAGATACCTCCATAACGGTTGAGCCAATCATCTCCGAGAATTAAATCGTCACCGCAGATGTCAACCACAATAAGATTCGATGGCCAATCTCTTCCTTCTATAGATACCGGGAAATCCTTAGCTTCTAAGGTTCCCAAAATTTTCTCTCCGCTCGGTAATCCCACAACATAAGGTTCACAATTATACAAGCACGAGATGTTCAAACGATTAACACAGTTCAAAGATATAAAAGAATGCGTAGCTCCCAATCGAACAAGACACTAATCGGTTGCAAAAGGATCTCGAATCGCACTGATGCAACAAATTGTTCTCGATCACGCTTTCTCATCTCGCATGTGCGTGGAGGAGCGGACCCAAGATCGATGCCTCTCTCTTCCCAATGCCGCTGCTGAAATCCACTTTGCCGTCTGGTTCACACTCGTCTCTTTTCGGATCGAGCCGGAGTACGAGTACCAAAAGATCGGGTCGCATTTCCACAAAATGTTGCGCGATGTCCTTCCTGTCCACACTCAAACAGTTACAAGAAAGCGAAACAATCACGCCGAACATGTCCCGCCTTGCCACGCTTGTAACACTTCTTCCTCGTCGAAATAAATGTGCCGCCGAACTTCTTTCCTCCTCGACTAGGATGCGGAGGTCTCTGGATGAGTGAAAAGAGGACTGACACGGCGGCCCGCTATTCTTATTCTCCGTGAAGTTGCTGACACCTTCTCGCTTCTTTGCTTCCGTCGATTTCTCTACCACGCTTCCTTCATATCGTAGGCCAACGCCTTGTCCTGAGCATCGCTCAAGGTGGTACAATCAAATCCGGACATATATTGCTGAATTTCCGGCTTCATTCGCATGTCAAAATGGAAAATCCTTTCCGCCTCGGTCCTGACTAGGTGACGCACATAAGTCAGCTGGTGATTAAAAGTCTTAATCACTTCCGTCACAGATGCTTCCGAATTTGGCGGTGAGAAAAACTCCCGAACTCGGGCTTCTCTAACTGGACGAGGACAATACTGTGCCTCCATCATCACTTTGAATTCCGTCCAGTCAACATTGTGCTCCTCTGGTCGAATGGCCTCCCACCAAGATCGAAAGCCTCCCTGGCCAAAAGATACCGGGCGACGAACCTTCCTATCGTTGGGACAGCTTAATCCTCGCAAAAATCTTTTCCAATTCCTTCACCAATGATCCCACGAAAGCGTCTCAATGAACCGTCAGATGTCGGAGGATGCACTTTGACCTCCTCGGTAAGCCATTTATCTCCCGATTATCCGCGTTATGTCTTTGCCCCATCGCCGTCGCATGCGATCCACAACTTGAGCAACCGGGTTATCTGGCAACCACTGAAGTACTCCCGCACATTAGGGTCTGCATTATTATTTGCCGATCCCTGCTGTCCCCCGGAATGTGAATCCGTTTGGCTAGCGGCTATCTCAGGAGTAGATACCGACTCTTCTTGCCTCGCATTTCCACGTCCGCGTCCACGACCGCGTCCGCGTCCACGACCTCCTCTCAACATACTGTAAACATAAATACTCAATGTCCAGGGCAAACGTTCTAAAAGTAGATCCATCAATGTTTACAAGACATAAATTAAATAAAACAAAGAGTATTCGAGATTAGGAATCTTACAACCACAAATTCACTTGACGATGTCGCTCAAGCAGTTGATGTTACGAACGACCAATAATCAATAACGTAAATGCACTCAATTAACCCGATCGCCAAGATATCCATAAATCTTAGCTCCGATACCATATTCGTAACACCCCGAGATATTCGGAATAATTACATGCCGTAAACCCTTTAGATAAGGATTTACAAGGCTAATTTTAAAAGAAGTGTAAAAACAATACAATCGAACAATCAAGTTCAAATACGATTTGATTCAACCGATCAAATAGTTAATTTATACAACCATATCGAAAGGACATTATTAAAACAGACATTTACTCGAGTCTTGAACGAAACAAGAAAACAACTCTTCGACAACAATAACATCAATCACATCACCGAGCCATCTCATCGTCCCGCTTGCATCGCGTGGTCGCCTCCCCGCTCTCGACCACCCGAACATCAAAACAATGTCCACCCCGAAGGGGTTAGCAAAACAATGCTAGTACAAGTATCATCATACAATAAATCATCAATACATCATAAAACATGCAAACCGGACT
This sequence comes from Orobanche coerulescens, assembly GCA_033398695.1. NCBI lineage: Eukaryota > Viridiplantae > Streptophyta > Magnoliopsida > Lamiales > Orobanchaceae > Orobanche > Orobanche coerulescens. Next base: position 166,776,775 of record CM065806.1, on the reverse strand, counting down.
TCCGCCACCGAATCCAACGATGCGAATCCTCACGATTCCATCAACACAATACATGGTAATCCAAATGATCCAGCGCCTCAAAGATAGATCCCCATGATGATCCGTCGGACCAACGCATGGTGGAAAACTCCGTCCAGCCGATCCAGCGCCCTCAAGATAGATCCCCATGATGATCCCGCGGACCAACGCATGGTGGACATTCGATCCAGCGCTCAAGATAGATCCTCATGACCCCCTCGGATCATTTATACCATAATCAAACAATTATGCATACACATATGCATTTCAATATGTTCATCAATATAACAACGAATATCACGAGTATTCTCGAAATACATATCATATTCAACAATATGAATAAAACCACAAGCATGATAAATCGAACTCGACATATGATACTTGCCTCGAAAATGGCAAGGGCAAAACACTTCAAAGATCTCGACACACTCGAAGGCCGCCTCCTTCGATCAATGTAACAAGCTCGAACCTTAACAAAAGGAACGATATACAAATCATCTTAAGTCGAACGATGGCCTAACAATTCGTCTACGGCCGAAAAGATCAAAAATAACCAATCACTCGATCGCTTGCGCGCGCGCTACGTACTCTACGTAACGCGGCGCTAAGGCGATCGTTAGCGTGACGCTATCGTATAAGACTAGCGTCGCTAGCCATGGTCCGGCGCCTAACTTTGGCCGTCTCATAACGTACGCTACGACGCTTTCGGGCGTTAATCGACCCCGATAGCGCACGTTAACTTACACGTGTTAGCGTGCGCTACTACCGCATGGTCAATACCGCGAACCGAAAATCGGGTTGAAGGGTGGAAAAACTCATGAATTCTACCGTGATAATACAAGTCATCTACGGCAAAACATGCTAACAAGGTTTGTGGAAGATTCCATTATCATGAGGTACAAATATACGGATAATCAACTCAACATCATATCCTTTCTACGATTTCCAAGAAATAACCTAAGTTCCATTTGTTCTATGTTCCAAAACACATGATTCCATCGTGTAAAACGTATCAACCGGGTAGATATCCGATTATTGATCAATACTTGATTTGAACATGCTTAGGAGTCCTATAATAAGATGGTTCAAAGGTTCATACGATATATAATGCCGATACGTCAAAAGTATCCTTCTAACATGTGATGACCGATTATAAACGAATTACTTGTTTATCAAAACATGATTTAAACTTCCTTAGGACATTACTAACATTAGTGAAGAATCACCTACCTCAAGGTAGTGAAGAATACGGAGGACAACGAGGCGATCCAACACCGAAGGCTTGAACACCAAGCTCCAATGATAAACGATCGTCACTCTCGCGCTCGGAGGGTGAGATGAAGGGGGTAGGACGAAGGGACTTGTGATCTAAGTGTAAGAGTTCGGGTTATGGGAGGAGAAAATCAAATCTCGAATAGGATGATGTCCTATTTATAATAAATGGCTATTAGCGCTAGGTTCCCGCCAGTAGCGTGCGCTAACGGCTCATCGACTAGATCAGTACTCGGCACTTAGCGTGCGCTACGCATCGACCAGAAGCGTGCGCTAAGGCGTTGACTCGCTTTTCCCGAAAGCCGTCCGTGTACATCCGACACAATCCGGCAGGGTCCCCGGCCAGATCTCACCTACCGCACGTCCCAATCAATTTGACCACGCATAGCGTGCGCTAATTACATTCTGTAGCGTGCGCTATGAAACCATGTTAGCGTACGCTACCCTTAGCCTGTAGCGTGCGCTACATGCACAGAATTTCAACCCTACAAATCACAACCATGAAATTAAACGCTCGGCAACATCGGATTATGAAATACGGAGAATAATACTTAGACAAAAGTACAATCATTACAATATCGCAAGTTCCAATTACATAACAGAAATCTCGGGCATTACAAAATCAAACATATGCAACATTCGAGCGCACTCTTCATGGCGTACCAACTCCGACGCAAAAATCAAAGTCGAAGTGTCATGCGGCAAGCCAAGCTGAAGAAGAACCTCCTTATGTTGAGGAGTTATCGTCCGAGGAGGGAGAAAATGTGAAAGGCAGAGAAAGCAAGAAAACTAAAGCAAGAAAGAAGCCTCCCCTGTTGCAGAAAAGAAACCGGTATCCGAACTTTTTTCAAAACACTTTAAAAAGGAAAAAATGTCGGATGGTTCGATGAAGGTATCTTGCAACTAATGCTCGAAAGAGTATCCGTATAAAGCCGGGGATGGATATGGAAATTTTAAAAGGCATTTTGAGAATAACCATGCCTCGGTCCACGGAGAACAAAAGTCACAAAGTCAACTCAACTTCCAACCTTCTACTGGAGCTTGGCCAGTCGGCAATCAAGGTATGTCTGAATCTCAACTTTATAAATATAATGAAAAATTGCTAGAGAACAAATGGCAAAATTATGTGCACAAGAATCTTTACCTTTTAATTTTGTGGATAGTACGGGTTGGGAATACAGGATGCAAAATGCCTATAATCCTGCTATTAAAAGAATTCCACGTACCACAATGACTAGACAAGTAGTATACGTAGCCAAACAACATAAACTTGCACTACGAGCTTATTTTAGATCTATAAATCATAGAGTTTCTTTAGCTACAGATACTTGGGTAGATTTTAAACAAAAAAATGATTATATGGGAATAACTATACACTGGATTGATGAAAATTGGAACTTAAACAAAAGATACTTGCATTTAAAAAATTTAATTGTGCACATAGTGCAGATAATATAGCTAGAGCAATTATTAAAATTTTAACTTTTTATTGCTTAAAAGATAAAATTTTCACAATTGGTTTTGATAATGATAGTTCTAATTCTGCAAGTGTACCAGCTTTAATACAAGCTTGCAATCCTGTTTTAGCGGGTCGATTATTTCATACTAGATGTATATGTCATATTCTAAATTTATGTGTACAAGATGCATTAAAATTTGTAGATGAGGCAATAGAACCAATTAGAAAATGTGTCTTGTTTTTACATAATCGACTAAGTTAGCTAGACAATGGGTAAATTTTTAAAGTCAAAACAAATGCAACCCAAATTTTTTACTCCAGACGTAAAACATAGATGGAACTCAACTTATGAGATGTTAAATTCAACTAATGAATATAAAGAATTATTGTGTGAATTTTTTGATACGTATTTTCGCGTAGAAGGATTTTATTTATTGCCAACGTATTGGGATGAAACTATAGATTTAATAAAACTATTAAGGGTTTTTGAAAATGCAACTAAAGATTTAAGTGGTTGCTATTATCCCACGTCTCCTAAAGTTTTATTTCATTGTTGTTTTATTGTATCTGAAATGGATGCTTGTAGTAAATCCGAAAGATTATCGAATGCTATTTACAATATGTGTTTAAAATGGCTAAAATACTTTAATCCTATTCATGATGTGTTCTTGATTAGTGCAGTTTTATCTCCCGATTTGAATTTAGCTCAAGTAAAACAATTACTTGAAATATATTATAATATTCTTAAAAATTTGGGTTTTCCTAATATTGTGGATAGTGTTGAAAGTCAAACTTTATTTGAAAATATTCCTGACGTTGAACAAGTAAAAATTGATTTGAAAAATAGTTTAGAAACTGTTTTTTCTAAATATTCTTCTAAATATGGTGATAAGATTCAAACTCAAAAAACAAGAATTAGGACTACAAATACATTTAATATGGAATTCGACAGAACTCCCACTAACCCATTTCAACAACAACTCTATAATATAGCAAGAAATAGGGGTGGTAGTAACGTCGGTCAAAGAAATGACCTTAGTAGATATTATGCAACTAGTTTTGTGCCGGAGGATGACAATGAAGGTACATTTGATCTGTTGGATTGGTGGAAGAGAAGGGGAACCGAATTTCCCATACTTTCCATTATGGCACAAGAAATTCTTGCAGTGCCCGCATCCACAGTCCCCGTTGAGAGTGCTTTTAGTGAAGGAGGCTATATGTTGGACGAGCGGAGATCCCGAATGAAGCCAAAAAATCTCGAGGCTCAAATGATACTTAAAGACGCAACAAAAGCCGAGTTACGAGATCAAGAAAATAAGTGGGATGACCTATTAGCGGACCAAGATGCCTATCAAGAAGGCACTACTGAAGGAGAGTCTAGTCAAATGAGTCAAACTGATGATCAAGACGATGACGACATCGACTTCGACTAAAGGTAAGTAAGGTAAGTCAGGTAAGTAAAGAACTACGTAGGGCTTTGATTCCTCACGGGGATACGTAGGCAATTTAATTTTAAGTGAAAACTAAAATTAAATAAAAGCCCATTTTTTTAACTCTTCTCAAGTAAAAGATCTACGTGGAGCTTTGATTCCTCATGAGGATACGTAGGCAATTTAATTTTAAGTAAAAACTTAAAATTAAATACAAGCTAATTTTTTCAAATGATTTCCTTGTTCACTTATAGTTATTTTTCGTGTATAAAATGATAACAAATAAAAGTTTTATATACTTCAAAAAAAAAATTGAGACGGGTCGGACCCGTGACCCGGCGGGTCGGACCCGGACCCATGACCGACCTGTTGACCCGCCAACCCATACATTTCATATGTACGGGTGGGGTCCGGGTCCTGTCCTGCCGACCCGGCGACCCGGTGGGTCCGACCCGGACCCGGCGTTGGGCACGTCTATTCATTGGGTCTTTTTTGAATTCAGAATTATACTTTCAGTTATCTTCTCCAATTCCGAGTCTGACAACTAAGTCTTATAAACTGATATTTCTTTTGACCGTGTTTCAAGCAATCGTTTAAGTCCTTCCAACTCACTACCAATATTTATACTTTAGCCGACAGCAAAAATTCGTCGACTAAAGTAAAAAACTGTCGGCTAAAGTGGTCAGTTTTCGGCTAAAAGTCGGTCGGCCGAGGTCAGTCAGCTAAAGTTTAGCCGACGGCAAATAGAAAATGTCGTCGGCTAAAGTTGAACTTTAGCCGACGACGTACAAGTTGTCGGCTAAAATATTTAGGTTTTAGCCGACGGTTTTTATGTTGTCGGCTAAAGTACTACACATTTTAGACGATGACACAATTGTTGTCGGCTAAATGTCTACCTTTTAGCCGACGCGAAAATGTTGTCGACTAAAGTGTTTTTATTTATTTTTAAATATAAACTTTAGCCGACGGTTTGTGCAAATGCCGTCGGCTAAAGTCCATTAAAAAAAATATTCAGATTTTGGAATCCCCAAATCTATTCAGATAACCTATTATTCCAAATGTACAATACATCACCATACATCACAATCAACATACACCAATGTACGAAAAGTATAATTTAAACACCAACATTAGAAAAAACACACCATATCAACATGTCATGTAGCAACGTCAACAAAATCACTATAAACACCAATGTTAACGAACACGAGTCTAAATAAAAAATATTTAGCATTAATAATATGTTTATATAGAAAAAGAACTACTACAATGACAACTAAAATCCTCAAAGATCCGTCAAATTCTTAAAGATAGAAGAAGGATTACTACCGTCTTGCATGTCGTCGTCCCGAGGCTGTGAAGAAGAGGGGGGTGTTTGTGAATCGAAGAATTGAGGTGGTGGTGGTACCGGAATTCCCGACTGAGCCACGGTCTAACTCCATGATATCATATACTGCATCTTGACTTGTTGAACCTTCCTTTGTTCCTCTTGGAATTTCTGAAACTCTTCTTGATACTTCCTTTGCCCCTCAGCTCGGAGCTCCCTCTCGATCCCCAATTGCTCCTCCAGATAGGCCTTTTGAGTGTCGCCCCTTTGATTGCGCTGAAACCCTGTAGTATTCTTCAATAATCGGTTGCCTTCAGCTCCATCATCGGCGTCCAGTGATGACTCCCTTTAGGAGGGTAAATATTAGCCCACACCCTTGCCCTAATATAAGGATCGGCCTGATCAATCTCTCGGCATGCTAACTCGAGGCCAGTCTCGTCCAAATCTGGATGCTCTTCCCTCGCTATCTCTATCAACTTCCTCTCAGACTCCTCAGTCACTCTCTCCTAATTAAGTGGGAACAAAAAAAGTAATCGAATATTAATAAAGTTCAGAGGTAAAGACTGATGGCAGTATTAAAACGATTAGGATACATTTACAACTTACAAGTCTATCCGGATAGTTCGGATATGCCTTCTGAGTCACGTAGACAACGGCATTCGCCACATTTTCATCAGAAGTGGCCTCGTGCGAAACTCTCGCTAACGACCGCGAACCTAAGTTGTGGTGCTCTGTCAAACTCTTACGGTTAACAGTGTTGGTTGAACTGCTCGCCTACACATAGAAACATGTAATTTTCATTTAACTAGGAACAAAATTACCACAAGTAAGTTTTATATACGTTATATATCTTTAAACAACAATAACATTACGACAATATTTATAGCTCGATTACATACAATATAGTTCGGGTCGCTAAAATGTGCGCATAGCCACCTCCACTCGTACTCCCGATACTTGAACTCCTCGGGAGTAGCCTCGCGGGAATTACCCTAAGCTGACCAAAACATGTAGCTCATTTTTCCAAGATTTGTACCTATAACAAATATTTATAAATAATAATCAAACATTAGTCAAATATATTTGTAAAGTATTTTGTAAATTTTATGTATTTATTAATGTGATTTTGTGTTATTGTTTTATTCTTATTCATAACGTTATTTGTTTATTATGTTATTCATAAATAATCTGTTGTGTGTATACAATTGTTATTATGCAGTTGAATGTTAAGATTTAAGTTTAGTGATTATGTTACATGTTATTTTATATTTGTTGTTTGTGTATGATTATATAATGTTAATGTATTAGTTTTATTATTTTATTGTATAATTAATATTATAATGTTTTATGTAATTCTAAAATTGTAATTACAAGTAAATTAGAATGTTTACCATGTTTAAATTTATCAATCAAATTACCTTATATACTTACAAGTTGTGAATTTTATATTACAAATTATTTTGTGTTAATAAATAAATTAGTAAAATATTTGACAAATACATATTTTTAACAATAACTAAAATGATGCAAAAATTTCTTGAGTAATTACTCAACTACGTATTGTGAAAATTACTTATTTGATTGTTTGCACCTCATCACACCAAGTATGTAGTAGGAAAGAAGGAACCTCAAACCAAACCTACAATTAGCATATAATATATATTACTAAATTTTTTTCGAATTTAAATACACATAGTATCTTTCGGAATTGAGATGAACTTACCGACATAGCATTGTTCAATGCATCATTCACACATTGTGGCACATCCTTCTACTCAGCCCACAGTATCTGAACTCTATTGCGTATGACATACCCAAGACAGTATGTCGTACAAGCATCCAAATCTAAAATGGGCCGTCGATACTTTTCATCTACCGCTATCTTGTGACAACCATTTTTTGAAACATATGCGTCAAATTCTAGACCCTTCGATGGGCCACGAGTCTTCTTCTTCTTTTTCGGCTAAACTACAAAACTTTAGTCGACGACTAGCTGGACTTTAGCCGACAACCAAAAGCAAAGTCGTCGGATAAACTACTTTAGCCGACAATAAGTAAGCCGTCGGCTAAACTTGCTGACTTTAGACGACGACGCTGGCAGGCCGTCGGCCGTTCTCCGGCTAGTCGTCGGTTAAAGTATTATTTTTGGTAGTGACTAAGAGGAAACTTTTTAATTACCATTCCCATAATGAAAGGTTCAGGTGCGACCATGCCTCAGCACCGACTTCATGTAAAGTTAAATACAACTTTTGGACATTCTAAATAATAGTTTTGCAATATATTACTTGAAGTCCAAGAAACGGCAATCACAAACATGGTTACGACATTAATAGTTTCGAATATCTTCAAATGCTTCCAGAGCTCTCTGTAGGTCTTGATATGACTATGCATGTTATACAACGAATCAGCCAGCTTGTTCATAGCTTTCTGGCATAAAATTGCCATCACACTATTGATCATTAAATGTTTGGTACGGTCATTTTCAGTCTCAGCAGCTACGAGAGCATCATCCTTAAGGTAAACAACAAGCCCCAAGATAGTGAAACAGAACATCATTTGTTGCTGTCATCTCTTGAAGTAATACCTACAAACTTCTCGGGTTTCTCAACCTATAAGATATGAAGGCAGGAGAGCAGATGCAACATAGGCAGTAACATTTACACTGGAAGAAGAAATGAAAGCAACAACAACATCACCAATCAACACCACCAGAAATTACAGAAAAAACAAAAAAAAGTCTTATGATTGTTGGTTCTGTTGTATTCCAACTACATTTGAAATCACAAGTAAGATTGTCTAATACAATATAACAATATATAAGAAATTGAACTAAAAGGAAGAAAAATAAAGTCAAAGCAAAGGCGAGTAACTTCTTTTTGTAAAATTTTTTGCCCCAAATTAGAGAAGACGACTCAGACAATAAGTCTCTAAAGTATAATCAATTCTGGTCCGACGAATTGAATTATTGAAGCAATTTGGGTACAAAAATGACAAAGAAAAAACTCGAGGACAATAGTGTTGGTTTTGTGTCAAAATATAAGAAGTTAGTTTTGTGGGTTAGTCAAAAAGTTTGTAAGAGTGTGGGGTATGGGGGTTGGGAGAGAGAATGTTTGTATGATTGTAATAATATTTCACATAGTGGAATTTCTTTCTCTGGGGGCCATGGTTTTTCTCCGGTTTTGGAGTTTTCACGTAAATTCTTGTGTTGTGGATTATTATTATTTTTCATGTTATTTCTCGGTTATTTCTGCTCATCCCCAGTGGATGAATGTGGGATCTGATTTTTCCCAACAAGTGGTATCAGAGCCCGGGTTGGGTCTCTTGAAATTCTGAGTATGCTCTGTGGTCACAGCGATGTCTGACCTTCCACATCAGAAAAGGTTTCTTGAGCGGTGTCCGTGGGTCTCATTTGGAGGCGGTTGTTCATCAGGCTAGGATGGTTCAAGCAGGTGGAGAAATTTGATGGAATGATCAAGTTTGGCTTATGACAAGTATAAGTCAAGGATGTGTTAGTACAATATGGGTTACACAAGGCTATGAAGGTGAACTATCAAGGTGGGGGTGGAGTTAATCTGGAAAATAACTCCTAATCCGGGCTAACATTGTGACAATGATGATTTTCTCTGACGAGAAAATGTATGTTGTAACACCCCCGAAATCTCCCTAGGTATTACAGTGCCGTGACTCCCACGTGGGACCCACAAGGCTAGTTTAGAAAATAGACATTTTAAAGAAATTGTAATAAAACATTAAGTTCACGGTTACATAACATGAGCCGAAAGGTTTTAATGAAAAACATAATTCAAATTTCGATTATTACATAATGGAGGTTTTAAAGACCAAATTTAATTTAAGCAGCGGCAAGAGTTATTCCAACACCGTTCAAGTCTGATCGGACCCCTCAGGAATGTCCTGCACATAATCAACAAATTTATCTAGCACGACAATTCATGCCAGGTAGCCAGGGTCATAGAATGCATACCAATAACGATCATTAGCAATGATATACAAAATTTTACCGAACACAGTGCCATACAACCAACAGAAAATATTTCACCACGTGACTGACGTTGTCTTTCTCTTTTTATCACATAAACCCCAAGGTCGCGACCAAGGGTCACGAAAGTATTCATACGGGAATACCCCGGAACATAGGTGCCGAATTCGGGTCTTATCCCCTAACACATTTCCATACGGGTACCATACAGGTTTTATCCCCAACACATGTAATATCCAGATAAATTGTTGGGTATTTTCGTCCGTATTTGAACCCTATATTACCTGAATTGGTGCTATCAATAATCGAAGTACGATCGTTTCCATATTCGTATCCTCATGCATGATAATATCGACTTTTAATCCTTCACATGCAACTACGTCGTAACGCACGCTAACAGGTAAGCGTAACGTACATTACGAACTGGAGATAGCGTACGCTACGAGCTAGACGTAGCGTACGTAAGGAGGTCAATAATTGAATAGACTGGCTAGCACATGAACGGATGGTGGTGGGGCTCGGAAAGATTCCCGCGGATGAACCTGGACAGTTTTGGGGTCAACGGGTGTTAACGTACGCTAAGGTTTGTAACTAGCGTACGCTAATGTGTGTAGCTTACGTACGTAATGCATAGGGAGTAACGTACGTAAGCTAGTACAGAACGAGACAGTAAGCTATCAGTGAACGATAGCATACGCTAAGATCGAATGGTAGCGTGTGCTAAGTCGATTACGTACGTAAATGGCTAAGGCTAACGTACGTAAAGCTCAAGATATTATATATATGGACAACACCCCATTTCATTTCTCTTCGTCCCTTTCACTTGTACTTCGTTTTCCTTCATTTCTAGAGGGTCTCCAGCCCTCTAAAACACATATAGATCACGTAGACTCGATCATTTAAGTTACGAAACATCTTGGATTGGCATTCAAGCAATCGGAGTTGGATGCTACCTCTTGTCTCTGCGTTTCTTTCATATTAAGGTATGTAAATGCTACCTCAACCTTGAATTCATGTTCTTAAGGATGTTATGAACATACCACCGGGATTATTAAGCTCAATAGATAATTTTTATCCGAACACCATGTTTTTAGAAGTTGGAATGTTCATGCTTTAGTTACCCGAGTTAAGAACGTTATAGTCCGACTCTTGTTATGATGATCAAGTAAGGTAAATTTTCTGAGATTAATAAACTGTATTGTATGGTGTTTCCATAATGATCATAGACTTAATGTTGATAACAACCTATGATTTTCCGATCAACCTTTGAGGATCTATAATCAAGATTTGGAGTGAGTATTATGATGGGAGGATTAACCTGGAATTCATAGACATCAACACCATAGGGTCATTATGATTCACATGAGTATGATATGTATGGATATAATGTACGTTAAGCTCTATGCATTACGTACGTTATACCCTCAGGCAAGGCAGTCGTCTGAACTGAGAAGAACTGTCCAATGCATGCTTAGCGTGCGCTAATCCTTGTAGCTTACGTGCGCTAACGTGCAGACGTAACGTACGTTACGTATGTGTGTAACATACGTTATGAAGAAAACAGTTAGGGTTCGGCCATCTTTTTATGCTTTTCCTCGTGTGATTGATTGTTTATTTAATGATAGGATATTAAGAACGAATTTCCTATGATAATCCAGTGTTGAGACTCTCCGATCATCGTTTTCGTTGGAGTTCTGGATTGTTCCAATCAACTGTATTTCCGGAGTATTCGCGAGAGATTACCAAGGCAAGTACCTTGATATACGAATTATAATTACGTGAAATCATTGTTGCTGAAGCGTATGAATCATGTTATGAATATCTGTATTTATATTTTTTATATATATATATAGATATGCGTGGATATATGTATAGATATATGTATATGTATATAAATATACATATGGAGATAAATATTGGGTGATTCATACCAATATTAGTCAACGTACTCAACTTAGACTAAAGTACGAATGATGTTTATAGAGGTAATATGGTAATGTTTGTATTTTCGGTTGAGTTACGATATAAGGATATTCATGTAGTATTGATTGATAGTGTTGAAGGCCTAATGTGCTAAGTCTTGATGAATAACGTGCGAGTTATTGTTTATTTTGTGTAGTTACGTACTCGCGAATAAACTATGTGAATTGATGAACTGATTTGATAATTGTTGCAATGGTTGGCTGTGTGCTTGATGTTTGTAATAATGTGAATACTTGTAATGAGAGACGTCATATCCGGGTACCTCTGAGGGCGGGGCGTACACTCCGGCCTGATGTACGCTGCAATGAGCGGCTCCATATGATTGGTGAACACCGATGTTACTTAATGCGCGAGCAAGGGGCGGCTCCTATGGGAGTGAACGCCGGCGCGGTGACATGTGCAATGGGCGGCCAATATAGTGGAGTGAACGCCGGTACACAGGTGTGCAAGGGAGGCGCCTGGCAGGCTTATTGGTAACGGATATTTGAGTGATAGCTAAGACCCCGTTACCAAATGATTTTCGAAATTTAAATCTTTGCAACTTGTTTTTAATGTTGGTCTTGATGTAGATCGCGAATTGTGTTTCTGGAGTTCGTTTCAACTTGTTTTAAATGTTGGTATCAGGGTTAATTAACCAAGGATATTTGACGAGATCTCCGACGGTTAATTAATCAGGGGTCTTGAGCAGGATTTGTCGAATGAGAGGATGTGCCTTGGATTGTACTGTGTTGATTATTCTGTGTATTGGGTCGAGGACCCCGTGAGATGTTGAGATTTGATCTCGTGATGATATTATTTGGATTGGGCCGAGAACCCCGTGAGATGTTGTAATGATTCTCTTGTGATAGTGTTTATCATTTGGGTTGAGGACCCCGAATAACGTTGTAATAGTTTTCTTGGAAATTGTTTTCCACATGTTGGGTCAAGGACCCGAGAGCTTTTGAAGTATTTTCTAAAATATTTCCATTTGATTTTCAAAACCCCAAGATGGCCCGAGTCAATATTAATGTTTTCGAACTTTCTTATCAAAATACTTTTCCTTTTATAAAAAGGGATTTTTCTGACTCCTTGGGCTCGTTTAAAGTTTCATTGGTGTTATGTTCTGTACGGAGAATATGACAATGTGATTATCTTTCACCTTGTGTATGTAATGCTATTCTGTGTTGACCATTTAAATGTGTGGTTTGTGTTAAGGTTTCACGACTGTTGAGTTTTGTGTTATTATTATTCGTATATCTTGTGTATTATGTACTTGCACTAGCAAAATTCCAGTTTGCTAACCCCCGAGTTTTCGGGGGGTGGGTGCCTGTTATGCGCTCAGGTTTTGGCAATGGGAGCGCATACACGGATCGGGCCGGGAAGGAGATGGAGGACAAATGATACTAATCACACCAGAGTTAGAGTCTTTTCTTTTGTTTTGGTCGGTATTTCGCTGTCGTTCGAGTATTCACCCTTGCATGGGTGTAGATTTCATTTATTAAATTGAATTGCCGTTCTTTTCTGTGTTCACGTTTATTTTCGTCATTGAGAAGTAAAGTTCATTTGTTTCTGAATTGTTTAATGACCTTGTCGGTCTGCGTTGTATTTAGATTGACCCCGGTCGGTCAATCATTTTGTAGTCTAGTAGAGTTTAGCCTTGTAGATCCTTGTAAGAAGGGCCTACGGCGTGTAACATTTCCGGATGTATTCTGGGGGTGTTACAACACATCGGCCCATTTATAACACATTTTTGAGAAAGACAACCATCGGCATTCAATAGCAACAACACATACATAAATACGGACATTACAATAATATTAGCATTTGTTGAGCAAGATTTCACTTGCTTGTGATCCGATGGTATGTGCTTTATGATAACCGGAATCTCCACGCCCGCTCGAGCTTAACCTAGTCACGTAATATCCGATTAACACCTCGTATGGATCATGATGAATAAAACTAGTCTCCCTTCCCTAACCGGATTCCTAGCGTAGTCTTAATTGCCAACATTAGTATCGTTTCTAAGTTCATAAGCATTACGTACCATTATACTGTTCAATTCTACGGTTAACGTTAGATACATCGATTTGCTCAACAAGATTATCCCTATCATTATTTGGTTGGCAACAAACGACTATAGCATAATCGAATCCCATAACTTCTAATTCAATTGTATATTCCGAGTACTACAATCGGCGGATTACCATTTTACACAATAATTTCGGTTGGTTGATCTTTTAATGACGATAATAGTATCGATTTGTTTTCCTTATTTCACTAAGCATCGGAAAACGTAAGGTAAGGGTGGCTACGAATAATGGAACATACGGTGACGGATTCCTACGAGTTCTCCTACAATTGATTCGTCAAATTTTACATTCCTAATGTCGTTTGAAATGAAATTTTCGCATGTGATAGATATGAGTTGTATGAAATGAAACATACGAGAAATGATAACTCTGGTTACTATAATTTTGTCCGATTAGATTGTCTTACGAGAGTTGGCAAAATCTACCCAAATACCCGTAATCTAATAAGTATAATCAAAAACATCGAGGAGATTACTCCAGGGATTGGTAGGCTTACCTTAGTAGATGAAGAATAATGAATAGAGTTGACGAATCTACAAGAACTACGAGGAGGAATGAAAAGTGGCTTGAATGACTTGGATAATCTTCACCGGAGCTCGAGAAACCACCTCCTCAATGTTAATTCAAGTGTATGAGAGGCTAAGAACCGACTATAAGGCTAGGAAATGCTCCAAGGGTGTTTTCTTGCAAGGTTGAGGTCGTGCAAATAAAGAGGGGAAGTGTCATTTTATAACACTTGGTTTTGATAACGTACGTTAATGATACAGATATTACGTACGTAAAGCTCATTACGTACGTAATGTTCTAATGCTAATGTGCGTAAAGTTTGTCTAGGGGTCACTGACTGAAATGTGCCCATGTGTTATGTATGTAAGTCATTTTTACGTACGTAAGGCTCCAGTCCGTAGCGTACGTTATGCTTGGAGGATAGCGTACATTATGAAGAGTTGACTCGTTTGTCCTCTAGCCCACTGAAAGTAGCTCCATCCGCATCAAAAGGAAGATTCTGGTCGGGAGACCAAGTCACCCGTTACGTACGTAAGCTAGTTACCTTAACGTACGTAATACTTAAAATTTAGCGTACGTTAGGCACAAACTATAGCGTGCTTTAGACATTCAATCCTTTAGCCACATATCACATTTTAACCATCTCGGGGTGACGGTCCTTTCCACTCGTCAACAATTATCGGGGAACAAGACATTAGCCACCGTCATATTCGCACCGACGATCGTCCAACGGCGTCAAGGCGTGTCACCTCCGTTTCATCCACATCACACAATTGTATATCACTTAATGAAATACATAAATAAAAATGACATCACATTACAAGGATTCACACAGTACAAAGTAATTAAGCATGAAATACCGGTGGTATTACATATCACCCCCCTTGTTGGGAAAAATAATGTTTTGATAATTGCCAAACAAACAAAGCTTGATACAGCAAGCCCTGTATCAAAAGCCGGTCGAATTTGCAATCCTGTATCGAAGACCTTCTGATAAGCGCCAGCATACAGCAAGCTCACGCGCTACCAAAATACAGTAACAAAGTCTTAGTTAAAAGACAAGTATGGAAGCTGTCTCGAAACCTCAATACAGCACCCTTCCATACAGCGCCTAGCTATTCCAATACAGCACTAGTGGATACAGCATTCACATCGGAACAGGACTGAAGACCGTTTGAAAAGGAATCTTTAGTATTCACTAAAGTCAAGTACCGTTTGATAAAGAAGTATTTAAATACTGAAAGGATAAAGTATTTAAATACTGAAGCTGTCAGAGATCTTCATATCCCGCAATATCCGGATCCCGGTCTATTCAAGTTATCACGGAATCTTGCCCAACGGATCTATCTCAACGGATATAATATTCAGAAGACTATATATATATCTCATAAGAGCGTTGAAGATCGACACATATATAGATACACACCGAAGTTACCAAGTAAAGAAGCTATCATTATATACATCAGAGCAAAACATATCTCCAGAAGCTTTCTGCAAATTAAGATCCAAAGAGATATACAGTGCTCAACATCAAGAATACCATCATCACTCAAGAACTTCATATTCAAAGTCACTGTTCTTTCCTGCTACCTACCTTTTACCTCTCGGTGAAAACCGAGCTCAGTGTGAACTCAACAAGTTATTCCGACTGTGGGACGAATAAGAGGACGAAGCTTGAGCCGTGTGTGAAGAAGCTAGTCAAGAAGGAAGCTTTAACCAACTGTGAACGGTTGAAAGCGACAGTCTTTGTATCTATCTGTGTGAACGATACAAGGATAGGTTTGATTATAAATACATAGTTGTGTACGCAGTATTTATAATAAACATTTTACTCCTGTGTGGAGGACCAGTGGATGTAGAGGGGTTTACCTCGAACCACTTAAATACTGTGTTATTTACCTTTCGCCGTTACTGTTTTCATAACTGTGATTTATACAAGTATATACTGCAAAACCCTGTACGCACCAAGCTAACAGGAGAATAGACCGAGTTGTTGTATCGACGGCAACTTACTATCTTAAAGACTTCCGCTACGCACTCAGATTCGAAAACCATACAGCCTGTTGCTTAAACATTTTCCAAGCTGTACCGAGTATACTTGTGAAGGGGACCAACAATTGGTATCGGAGCGGTTGATTCTAAAAAGAATCAGTCGTATTTTTAACTGAATTAGATTCTTACAAACACTTATTTTCGAAAACAGTCTTTGTAATCCCCATCTTCTAATATGGATACCTTTATCTCAAACAAGATATCTATGTTTCACATTAACGAGTTTGATGACTGGAGAAACAGGATGAAGAACAAACTCAAAGCCTTCATTGGAGAATCAAAAGCTCCGCCCGTATCAACAAAGACCGAAGAATGTCTTCAGGTGGTCACTGATAGTGACTCGTCGGACGATGAGCTAGAGGATAGAGCCTATGTGTGCTCTATGGCCGAAGTTAAAGAAGAAAATGAAGACGGCGATGATGATGAGGTAAGCTCTATCTCAACTATTTCTATAAATGCATCTCATACCTTTGAAAATATGCTGAATGAATCTAATAACATTCAAACGGCCCATGAGATATTGAAAGGAGAGAACATACAGCTTGAAATTTCTAACTTAGAGCTGAAAGAAGAAAATGACTTGCTGAAGAATAATTACGAAAATATGTCAGTTGATTGCGAAAACAGCAAAGTCAATTTAGAAAAACTCATGGAGAGCAATCATCAACTTGCTCATAATCTAAATGAGACTAAGTCTCATCTTGAAAGCAAGACAAATGATTTGGCTCTACTCGAAGCCAAAGTAAAATCTCTCGAGAAACGTGAAGGAGAATTAGAGACAATCTTGAAATCTTTTGAGAAATCCTCTAAAAGAATGGAATAGATCCTAAGCACTGGGCAACATGCTCATGATAAACGTGGCCTAGGGTACAACTCGTTCTCCAACAAAGAAAAATCTAGTACAGTATTCGTCAGGAGTGAGGAATCCGTCCCTGTATCGAAAGAAGTCCCGAGCCCTGTGAAGGAACCTGTTGCACCGCGAACAGTAAAAGCTGCCATTCCGCCCCCGCAACTTTACTATTCGAGACAGTGGAACCAACAGCCACTCAGAAGGCGTACTCAACAGCATGCTCCACAAGCATATCATAAACGCCAAGATCATTCAGAAAAGGTCAGATCCAACCAACAAAGGCCCGCATAAGAAGATTTCTCAAGATAAATAAGGCCAGTAATCGGATACAGGAGCCCCGTTATCCATCAAGAAAGCAGGTGTCCGCGCAGTATCAACAACATCGTTGGGAATCCAAATGGAGACCCAGAAGGCAAGATGTTAGGCCAAAGAAAATGGCTCCACCTCCGAGACGATAATCGTACTGGAATAACAACTATAATTCTCGATTTTTCATGCATTATAATGATTGCAGCGACTACGTGCCTGCCCCACGTAGATATCGATATAATGGACCAAAAATAGCCTACAACAAACAAATTGTTGCCCGGCAAATTTGGGTACCAAAAGGCAATATCACACCAGGACCCAAAGTTACTTCATATCCATGCGTCGACATGAATTGGAAGCGCTACAGCCAGAAATCCCTGTAAGTTTTTATGCTTTTACTCATTAAGTGAGGGGGAATACTGTAAGACCCAAGAATACAGTGTTAATTCGAACATTAATTGAATCCTGTATGTACCTTTAAGGGGGAACGCTATATTATTCGCGGATACAGTATTTTTCACTACATGACATCAATTTTTAAATTGATAATTTTTATTACTGTAAGAACTCGTCTACGAACAGTTCATAGGTACTCAACTAGATCACAAATGTAAGATTGTGCCTGCGCGCCAATTATAAGTTTAAGATGTAATAAACTTTCCTATCATGTTAGAAATTGCCTGCGAGCAGTTCACATTTCTTTTAAACTAAGTGCTGAAGACCAGATCATTTGACAGAAGATCAAGAAATCTGCTTTTGATATTTTCCAAAAGGAGGAAACAGTGGGATTAAAACATCTCCTGTATCGAAGTCTTCTCATGTTACCAACAAGTGGTTATCGAAGGGGAAATTGTTTTATCTTAAAGAGGTTTTGGCATCATCAAGAAGGTTTGGAAATTATCAAAAAGGGGGAAATTGTTGGGAAAAATAATGTTTTGATATTTGCCAAACAAACAAAGCTTGATACAGCAAGCCCTGTATCGAAAGCCGGTCGAAGTTTCAATCCTGTATCGAAGACCTTCTGATAAGCGCCAGCATACAGCAAGCTCACGCGCTACCAAAATACAGTAACAAAGTCTTAGTTAAAAGACAAGTATGGAAGCTGTCTCGAAACCTCAATACAGCACCCTTCCATACAGCGCCTAGCTATTCCAATACAGCACTAGTGGATACAGCATTCACATCGGAACAGGACTGAAGACCGTTTGAAAAGGAATCTTTAGTATTCACTAAAGTCAAGTACCGTTTGATAAAGAAGTATTTAAATACTGAAAGGATAAAGTATTTAAATACTGAAGCTGCCAGAGATCTTCATATCCCGCAATATCCGGATCCCGGTCTATTCAAGTTATCACGGAATCTTGCCCAACGGATCTATCTCAACGGATATAATATTCAGAAGACTATATATATATCATAAGAGCGTTGAAGATCGACACATATATAGATACACACCGAAGTTACCAAGTAAAGAAGCTATTATTATATACATCAGAGCAAAACATATCTCCAGAAGCTTTCTGCAAATTAAGATCCAAAGAGATATACAGTGCTCAACATCAAGAACAGTCATCATCAGCTCAAGAACTTCATATTCAAAGCTGTTGTTCTTTCCTGCTACCTACCTTTTACTTCGTAAACCGAGCTCAGGTGAACTCAACAAGTTATTCGACTGTGTGGGACGAATAAGAGGACGAAGCTTTGGAACTGTGTGTGAAGAAGCTAGTCAAGAAGGAAGCTTTAACCAATCTGTGTGAACGGTTGAAAGCGACAGTCTTTGTATCTATCTGTGTGAACGATACAAGGATAGGTTTGATTATAAATACATAGTTGTGTACGCAGTATTTATAATAAACATTTTACTCCTGTGTGGAGGACCAGTGGACGTAGAGGGGTTTACCTTGAACCACTTAAATACTGTGTTATTTACCTTTCACCGTTACTGTTTTCATAACTGTGATTTATACAAGTATACACTGCAAAACCCTGTACGCACCAAGCTAACAGGAGAATAGACCGAGTTGTTGTATCGACGGCAACTTACTATATTAAAGACTTCCGCTACGCACTCAGATTCGAAAACCATACAGCCTGTTGCTTAAACATTTCCCAAGCTGTACCGAGTATACTTGTGAAGGGGACCAACACCCCTTAAGAATAGTTTCGTCCCGACACTTAAGAAAATAACTCGGGATGACTCTCTCTCAATCTTGACTCGGTTTCCCAAGTCGCTTCTTCCATGCCGTGGTGTGACCACTGAACCTTCATGAGGGGTATGGCTTTATTTCCTAACATCTTCATACGCCGATCCAAGATGGCGATCGGTACCTCTCTAAAGGTAGCGTCATCGGAAATTTCCACTTCTTCGAAATTGATCTTGTGACTCGGATCATATACATACTTCCTTAACTGGGAGACGTGAAAGACGTTATGCACTCCATCCAGATGCGGCAGTAGAGCTAATCGATACGCGAGCTTCCCTACCCGGTCCAATATCTCAAACGGGCCTATAAACCTTGGGCTTAACTTGCTTTTTTGGTTGAAACGCCAGATACCCCGCATAGGTGATACTTTGACCCAAACATGATCCCCGGCCGCAAATTCTAACAGTCTCTGTTGGTTTTCGGCATAAGATTTATGCCGGCTTTGTGCAGCTAGCATGTGCTTTCAAATGATAGAGATCTTCTTAATGGACTCCTGGATCAGATCCAACTCGGTAACCGCAATGTCAGAAGGATCATCCCAGCATAACGGCAACTTGCATCTTCGCCCATACAGGGCCTCAAATGGTGACATGCCTATGCTTGCATGCCAGCTGTTATTGTACGAAAACTCCACCAATCCCAGGTGCCTAGCCCAATCCTTACCCCAATCGAGCAAACATGCCCTCAACATATCTTCCAATGTTTGAATCGTACATTTGGTCTGTCCATCCGTCTGAGGGTGATAAGCCGTGCTAAAATGTATTTGGGTCCCCATAGCTTTATGAACAGCTTTCCAAAAACGAGACACAGATTTGGTGTCCCTGTCCGAAATGATAGACGAGGGAACGCCGTGCAGCCTCACGATCTCCCTCATGAAAATGGCGGCCAAGTGCTCTGTCCCGGTTGTTTCTTGAATAGGAATGAAATGTGCCGATTTCGTTAATCGATCAACAATGACCCAAATTGTATCCTTTCCTCCCACCGCTGTTGGTAGCTTAGTGACAAAGTCCATCGATATGCTCTCCCATTTCCACTCCGGGATCGGTAGGGGTTGCATGATTCCGGCTGGTTTGTAGTGTTCAATCTTTACTTGTTGGCACGTCATACATCAGGCGACGAACCTAGCAACTTCCCATTTCATATTTTTCCACCAAAAACTCTATCGCAAATCTTTGTACATCTTGCTCGCTCCTGGGTGAATAGAATAGGGAGTGCAGTGCGCCTCCTTCAGTATAGTTTGCTTCAGCCCGTCATTCGGAGGAATACAGATCCTGTTCTTGAACCTCACCAAATCACCCTGGATCTTATAGTCGGAAACATCTCCTTCCTCGATTCTTGCACCAATCGCACGTAATTTGGGATCCTCCATCTGTGCTAGATGTATCTCGTCTAGTAAGGACGAATGTATATTGATTGAGCACCATTGTCCTTGCCTACGTTGTATCCATACTTCCATCGCTTCTCTCGATGTCTTCTTTGCAGATTCGGGCTGAATTATCTTTGGATACCATCACTTCCTGTGTAGTTTTCCGAAGAAGAGCATCAGCTACCACATTGGCTTTCCTGGGATGATAGGAGATTTCCACCACTACACCAAAAATAGGTTTTCGTGACTTTGAAACTCATTTGGATTTGTATTTGCCAATGTGATCACAATTTATATTTGCCAATAACGATCACAAAGACCAAACAATAATAAATCCAAATGCCTGTGGATCATAATTGTCACAAGTGTTCTCGATTGTCTTGAACAAATACAAATCCAAATATTTGCGACTGTCTTGAGCAATCATAAACTTTTCAGCTTTATGTATAAATACATTTTGGCAAACCCTACCTTCTCTTCCTTTTCCTTATTTTTTCATTCATATTTTCTTCTAGGCTCTCTCTTACACCCGATCTATCAAAGGCAAAAGTAAAAAAAATCTTCAGGTTGCAAATCGCGATCTGCCAAAATATCTTTCATTCTTACCAAAATCTTTCTTCTCTGCAAGATCTTAAGATTGCAAAATACCTATCTTTCTCTCTCTTGAACTCCAAAGAAATTGATTCCTTCTTAGAGAACACATCTATCCTTGGTTCGAGCAATCTTATAACCCTAGTCATTCCCAATTTTCTTTGTATAACTTCCATCCCGTTCAATCAACTCCGATGGCCGCGCACCCACCCTAGCCGCCCAAGCAAACCCAGAAAATCCCGGACAAGCAATGGTCAATCTCCAATTTCGAGATATGCAAGCCCTTTGGCAAAGGAAAATTCGCCGAGTGTATCTCGCCCGCGAAATTAAGGTAAATTGTGTTACCCGATTTCAAGCCTTGTCGAATAAATTAACATAAAATATTTATCTTTTTTTTGTATATATATGTACATATTTGGTAGAGTAAGTACATAGTGGCATTGAAGGTGATTTTCAAGGCCTTCTCGCTAAATATTGAAAGCTTTAGCGAGCCATGAGAATGTGGTTCACTTCTATAATTCTTTTGAGGGTGATTCATATGTATACATAATGATGGAGTAAGCTTTAGCCTCAAACTGCATTGCCTTTTTCTTGCATTAAGTTGTGTGTAATAGGACCGATGTGAATAACTAGTTATCAACTTGTCTGTTTAGGTTATGTGAGGGTGGCGAATTGCTAGACCGTATTTTATCAAAGTAAGCATTTCCGAGTTCCATACTTTGTCGGCATTCCAGTTTTTGTGTTGCGTGAGTTTTTCCTTGCTGGAAGCATTCTTTCTGGAATTAAATCCTATTTTGTGTAACAGAAAGGGTAGCCGTTACACAGAGAAAGATGCAGCAATTGTTGTGAGACAGATGCTAAAGGTTGCAGCTGAGTGCCATTTACATGGTTTTGTACATCGTGATATGAAGCCTGAGGTATGTGCAAAATTGATCCCATTTTTCGGCTGGAGTTGTATGATTGATATTCTAAAGCTAATTTGTTTCCTCAGAATTTTCTATTCAAGTCCCCAAAGGAGAAATTTCTAACATTTTTTAGTTCTAGTCGTTGACTGTGATAGAGTATCTGGTGGCACATGGATCAGAACGTGCTGTTGATGACATCGGCGAACATACTTTTCAGATATCTATATGTATCTTCCTGGCTAACTCCCATTTATAAACTTACTAATATGCAAATAATACTCTTAAAAGAGATTATTATTTAGTATCATTCTTCGATGCTTACCGATCTTTCTCCTTCCATATCCGATTCCCTAGTCTCTGGCGAGTTTTGAATATGTCGAGCCAAGTGGGAAGGATGTGGGAATCAATGCGAGGAAAAAGGCAGAAACCATTGTGGCTCTTCTGAATAACAAAGACAAAATACAAGAAGTAAGGAATAAAGCTGCTACCAATCGTGAAAAGTAAGCTTGACATCTGTTGTTATGCATTTTTTTAAAAGCCTCTTCACTCTGTTTCTTCACTAATGATTTCGTTTATGAGTTTTTCTTTCTTATTGCTGGTTAGGTATGTTGGCCTTTCATCATCTGGAATAACATATAAGTTGGGTGCAGCCTCATTTTCTAGTACTGGCTTTAAGAATAATGATCGGTACGGAGATTTTGGTAATAGAGGAGACGGCGAGTCTTTTAAGAGTAGTTATAAGGACACAGATTAATATGGTGAAGATAAATATGAGAAGACTACTAAATCAAAGAAAGTGCCTTCTACATATGATAGGTACTTTTTTTCTGTTCCGTTCCTTTTTAATGTAGCTCATAATTTCTTTTATTTTCTTATGAATATTATCATCTTGACAATGTTATGGTTTTGTTTTCGTTGACCTACAAATTATCGGCTAGCTCAAATTTTCGTAATGTTTTGCAGCATGAGTCAAAACTCTCCTAGCAAGCCGGATAAATATGCTTCAGTTACCTCACAAAATGCACCTTCTCACAAGTATGATGAAGATTTTGATGATTTTGATCCCAGAGGGACTTCAAGTGCCAGTAAGACTCATCTGTTGAAAAAATAGACAAATTTGCTTCCGTGGATGGTCTGAGTACAAATCTTCTCCAATGCAAAGTTTTTAGGCTTTTAATTCATAATTTAGTGAGTTGGATAGTTAGACAATGTCAACTAGAATGTCTAAAATAACACCTCCATGTTGACATCATCTGAAGTAACTCACTCCACATTATTTTTAGACTTCCAAAAGACTTTTGCGTTGGAGAAGTTTTTTTTTTTTTTGGAAAACAAAAGTCTTATCCTATGTGGCTATGTCGCCTGGCAGTATTAAATCAAGATTTTCACCTTTGCATTAAAGATATGCATGCACGTGCTTGACAGAGTGGTGATTTCGCTACTATATATGTGATATTGTTGAGCCCCTCAATTGACTTTGTATGAGTTGGTAACTTCTACTTTTTACGGGAAGAAATGGCTTTGCTGATGTCGATTTTGGGATTTATTTCTTATTCTGATTCTCGTTTTCAAACTTAATCAGCCCTGAATCGCTTGCCTCAATCACTATAACATAACCCCGTCAATACGCATTGGTCATTCTCTTGTATCTCTCATAAATATCTAGTTGCAATACGGACTGAACAATGGTGATGCGAACAACAATGCACTGAACCAGATTCCATCCTTTGATGCTAAGCAGTGAAGCTACCGAGTATCCAAGAGTAGAAGTACTCGGTATGTCTCTTTCCTTCACGACCTGCTTGTGGTACCAAATCAAGCATAGTATACTACATATTGTTATTCATATAACCATCACTTTTACAGAAACACTTGATCTTTTGCCACCACCAAAGACCACACTGACCTCTAAATGACACATAATATCTTGCAAAGCCAACTCTGGTGCAAGTGTTCAAGATAATTTATGTAACTTAGCTGATGATTCCCTTGTCGAATCATGTAGTTGCCGCCAAGGAACAAAAATATGGATACTCTTCGTCTAGTGACGCGATTTTAAGGATCTCCAATGTACTATTCTTTGCTTTGGTCGCGTGCTCATCTTGAGGAAAAGGCTCTAGCATCAGTTGAGTAATGTTGCACGTTCACTTGTGTGAGCTATTTTGAGTTTGTCTTGTTTTGTATGTATGTTGTCGTTTGTCTAAAGCACGTTTATGTTATCTAATTTCTCAGAGGAAATGGTACCAAATTTCTTGATGAAGGGATTCCATTTGCTAGTTACATTGGTTCTTGGTCCGGAATTACGGACACACAGCAGAGGCAGACTTGACGACTCGATTATCTAATGTCACTATTAGACAGTTTGTTTCTTTTTTCTTCATGCTATACTCTTTAGAGGCTTTCTTGTGGTTTTCCGTGCATAGTACTCTTTTGTGCACGAGGAGGGAGAAAGGTGTGATAGTATGTATGCTTTTGAGAGATTAAACCACGTAACATGAAATCGGTTCATGGATCTTCTTTAGTCATCATATTGATTCTCTTGATGTTTGTATAATGAATCTTGTAAATCAAAATATTTGTGCTCTATTTCTATTACTTTAGTAGTTTATGCTCTAATTTAGTTAGTTGTTCTACATAAAGGTAAACTATGTTATGAACCGCAATCATACTTAATTTTTTGTTTCACTTTTCTCATTCCTCTATATGTTTCAGTGTGGTTTTAAGATGTATTATAATATATATTTTATCTTCATTTATATGGAAGGATTAATAAAAATCTATACAGAGTTCTGAGTTACATTGTGATTTTTATATGTCTTGTAAAAATTAATTGGAGTGTTGTGTGAATACTTTGAGAAATATTTTTGGATTGTATTATGAATTCATTGTGAAAAATAATTAGATTGCATTCAGAGAAAAATGAGATTTTACTTTTTTTTTTGTATTTTTTTTCAACATTTGTGACTTCTAAAAACAGTCACAAGACAGTCAAGAAAATAATATTTGTGATCGTCCATGGAAGTCACGAAAGTTGAAATTTGTGATTGCTAATAATCACAAAAGTGGAAATTGTGATCGCTAATGACAGTCATAAATGATATTTGTGACTGCCATGGAAAGTGGTATTGCAAAGTCATATAAATGAGGTTTTGTCACTGTTTTGTATTTATTTTTGTGATCACAAAAAAACTTGTGATCGGTGATTTTATGTGATCATTTGTATTTATTTTGCCATTTGTGATTTCGATACCATAAAATCGTGATTCTGGTGTAGTATCGTAGTCCTTGATTCTCTCCAACCAGCACCTCGGTCTCATGTTTAATTCTCTCTGAGTGATACTTCAAGCTCTTATGATCTGTGAAAATCTTGCAAGTAACTCCGTAAAGATAGTGCCTCCAAATCTTGAGGGCATATACCACTACGGCTAGCTCCAAGTCGTGCGTCGGGTAATTCACTTCGTACGGCCTTAGTTGTCGAGATGCGTACGCTATGACTCTGTCATTCTGCATGAAGACACACCCCAATCCATGCTTAGATGCATCCGTGTATATAATGAATCCTTCCGTTCTCTGTGGTAGTGTTGGTGTAAAATCGGATATTTGCGCCGTTTGTGCGGAAGCGTAAATAAATTGCGGAAAATAAATCACACAAGGATTTATAGAGGTTCGGCTATTAACGAAGCCTACGTCCTCTCTCGATGTATCTTTTTCTATAGGAATAAGATCAAAACCTCTACGCCTCTCTTCTATCGGTCGAGGGATTACCGTTACAAGCTCGTCTTCTATCGGTCCGAGTAAAACCGTTTTTCTTTTCTATTGGACAAGGAATCAACCACTCTAGTTTTCTATTGGTACTAGATAAACCTCACTAAGATAGCGATTGCAATTCTAACAAGTCAAAGGTTTATAAGAGTGTGGGGTACGGGGGTCGGGAGAAAGAATGTCTGTGTGATTGTAATAATGTTTCACATAGTGGAATTTCTTTCTCTGGGGCCGTGGTTTTTCTTCGGCTTTGGAGTTTCCACGTAAATTCTTGTGTTGTGGATTATTATTATTTTTCTTGTTATTTCTCGGTTATTTCTGCTCATCCCTAGTGGATGAATGTGGGATCTGATTTTTCCCAACAAGTGGTATCAGAGCCCGGGTTGGGTCTCTTGAAATTCTGAGTATGCTCTGTGGTCCCAGCGATGTCTGACCTTCGACATCAGAAAAGATTTCTTGAGCGGTGTCCGTGTGTCTCATTTGGAGGCGGTTGTTCATCAGGCTAGGGTTGTTCAAGCAGGTGGAGAAATTTGATGGAATGATCAAGTTTGGCTTATGAAAGTATAAGTCAAGGATGTGTTGGTACAATCCGGGTTACACAAGGCTATGAAGGTGAACTGTCAAGGTGGAGGTGGAGTTAATCTGGCAAATAACTGGGCTAACATTGTGACAGTGATGATTTTCCCTGATGAGAAAATGTATGTCCTTTTGGCATATGAGTTGTCATGAAAGAAGATGTGGTTATGTTAGCGGGTCCACAAATTTGTGCACGGGTATTGGCTTGTCATGGAAAGATGCCAGGTGTGGTGGAATTTTACACGGGCATTAGTTTGACATGGATGTAGGGGGTGTGGTCGAATTTACACATGGGTATCGGTTTGGCATGGATACAATGTGTGTGTTATGTCGATGGCTGAAGGACTTCCAGGAGGGCCAAAAGTTGGGAGTTGCACCATAAATTTCAGCGGGTTTTTTGATATGTGCCGAGGAAATTCTTAGAATGGTGTATTCTAAGTGGTCTACTTATATGATGGAGTAGGATTCGCTGGTTTGAGAATGATGGTTCTCTGGATTGAGAGTCATGATTGTTGGGGAAGACAATGGAGCTTCTTTTATTTTCCCAAGGTGGAGTTTGTTGGTTCTGTGTCAAAATATAAGAAGTGAGTTTTGTGTCACATTGCTTGTGGAACAAAATGGGTGGGAACCTTAAGGTTATTTAAGGAACCCATGTGGTGTGGTTTCAAGTGCACCAGTCAAATACACTTTAACCTTTGTGGTTTGACTCGAGTTAAATTCCTTTCTTGTATTCTCTAGTATAGAGAGTTGGAAGAGAGATATGAGTAAGTCAAAGGTTTGTAAGAGTGTGGGGTACGGGGTTCGGGAGAGAGAATGTCTGTGTGATTGTAATAATATTTGACATAGTGGAATTTCTTTCTCTGGGGGCGTGGTTTTTCTCCGGTTTTGGAATTTCCACGTAAATTCTTGTGTTGTGGATTATTATTATTTTTCATGTTATTTCTCGGTTATTTCTGCTCATCCCTAGTGGATGAATGTGGGATCTGATTTTTCCCAACAAATAGCTGGAATGATTTTTCAATTTTCTAATTTTACAAGTCTGCCAAGATGTTATATATAGAGAAAATGAATTTCTAGGGCGAAGACCTTATCACATGTAATTTTTCTTCTAACAATATTTAAAAGGCCAATGAACATCATTGTAATGGCCAGAGTGGTGGGCCTTTTTATCCTCTTCAACCAGCACGGTTGGCTTGAGCCCAGCTTTGATGAGTTCAACAGCCTCTTCTTGTAGAGATCGGTCGGAAGATCCAGTTCGGGCTGGATTTATTTGACAGCTCGGCATGCCATGCACAAGGTGGTGGTGGATGTGCCGGAGACCATTCACAACTGGAAGGAGCAGTGGTTTTTCATCGGGGGGGTCTTGGAGGAGCTCGGTGTATGAGTTCGAGCCCGGCATCATGGACGCGGAGCTTCTGACCCCTTTGCACTTTATTGAAAAAATGAGTAGGTGTTGCATTTTCTATTCAGTTCCTCTTTTTATCTAACGCTCATCATTGGCTTTCTGTGCATAATGCATCCCGGCGCAGGAAAAATCCTCTGAGTTTGACGAACGGATTGAAAAGCTTCTGAATCTTCCCGCCAAGCAGAGAAAGTCGCATATTTTAGCTACTGAGGAAAATCTCTAGGCGGCCGACCTTCGATCCACCGATCCGAGCATCATGTCTTCCTTAGATAACTTAATTTTTTTTTAACTTTTCCTCCTTTTCTAGTTCCTAGAATGAAGACCGCGTCGGGGAGGAGAGAAACCCCTACTCAACGGGTCGAGAGACTTGCCACTGAGGCTGCCGAGCGGAGGAAGCGCGGTGTGGCGAAGCGGAAGAGGTAGGCGACCGAGCCTGAGGGCAGCGTGAACAAGGCGGAGGCTCCGCCTGCTCCTGAAGTCCCTTCATCCATACCGAGTCCAGTCCGGATAGGACGCGCGTCTGAGAAGGAGGCTGTGATCGATTTGGAGGGGCATTACCTTCTAGTTAACAAGGACCGGGAGGACCCCTACGCCGCAATGAGGGGGCGGCGGCCACGCTGGTTCCTCAACTATGTCCGGGCGGCTACCCCGACCGTCGAGATGCTCGATCGGGTCCCTCCGACTGTGGCAGAATCCAGCCACATCCCTATTCGGGGCTGGACACCAAAACTAGAGTTGGTGACCAATGATATGGATCCGGCTGAGCAGATCTAATTCGGAAATGCCTAGCTCGGCCGTGCATTGGGCACTTATGTGAAGGCAACCAGGGATTTCAAGGCCCTAGTCGAGAGGCACAAGAAGATGGCGGCTGAGCTTCAAACCCTCCGAGAGGAGGAGCATCTCTGCCCATCCCTAATCAAGTCCCTGGAGGTGCCGAGATCGAGCTCGGTCTTATAGTACTGAGGCTTAAGAAATAAATAATGACAAATTTTATTGGTAATACCTTTTTAAATACATGGCATTACATGGATAAGTAAATCTCTGTCCGTTCAGATATTCTAGTCGGTAGGCCCCATTAGGAAGGACTTCGCTAATCTTGTACGGTCCTTCCCATTTTGGCTTATGTGGTCCGGGATCCGGTCCCAATACTCGTTTAAGAACGAGGTCTCCAATCTGGAAACTTCTATGGTGAACCTTGGAGTTGTAATATCTTTCGCATCTTCTTTTGTAGATGGCGTTTTGCATTTCCGCTTGGGCCCATTTTTCGGCAAGGAGGTCGAGGTTTACTTGGAGGGTCAAGTCATTATCTCTCTCTTCGAAATGGGCTACTCGGTAGATAGGTGCCCCAATTTCGACCGGGATGACGGCTTCAGTGCCGAAAGCCAAGGAGAAAGGAATTTCCCCGGTGGCGTACCGATGCGTTGTTCTATAAGCCCATAATACTCCAGGGAGCTCTTCTGGCCATGACCCTTTGAGTTCTTCGAGGCGGGTCTTGAGGTGTTGCTTTATAATTTTGTTGACCGCCTCGACTTGTCCATTGGACTATGGATAGTATGGCATGGAGAAGTTGTTTCTTATGTGAAGGCCATCGCAGAATGTCCGAAATTTCTTATTATCAAATTGCTTGCATTATCGGAGACAATGGACTGAGGGATCCCAAACCGGAAGATGAGGGACTTCCAAACAAAATCGACTATTTTCTGCTCAGTTGTCCGTGCCATAAGCTCGGCCTCGGCCCATTTTGTGAAATAATCGACTGCGACGATGGCGTATTGTACTCCTCCCCGTACTTTAGGTGAAGGGCCGATCAGATCAATCCCCCACTTGGCGAATGGCGTATTTAAACAATGGAACTGAATACCCCCTCTTGTATAAAGTTCCATCCACAATGGTAAACCGGGCGGACTGAGTTCGAAGGGATCGTGCGTGGGCTCAGTCCGCGGGTAAAATACCGCTCTGAAGATATTGAATTATAGGCTGCATCCATTCTTGCAGCTCGGATTGTTCGGCTGTTTGGACTTCGGCCATCTCTAGGGCTGATGATGCATGGTACCCCATGCTGACCTCGTCCATATGCTCGGCTCCAGAGATGGACACGAGTTTTGCCAAGGAGTCGGCCTGGATGTTCTCGGTTCGAGGAATGTGTTGTATGGTTCCTCTAAAATCTTGCAACTGGGTTCGTGCTAGGCGGAGGTACTTGATCAGTTTGGGCTCCTTGGCCTCATATTCGCCTATAATTTGGTTTACTACCAATTGAGAATCACTAAAGACAGTGAGGTGAGCGAGACCGAGAGAGGTCGCCATTTCCAGTCCCGCCAGGAGGGCTTCATATTCTACCTCATTATTGGTGGCTGGAAAACCCAGGCGAATGGCCGAGAAGAATAACCGTTGATCGGGACTGACAATGACGATTCTTGTGCCCGCTCGGTCGGCAGTTGACGACTCGTCTACGTAGAGTGACCACTCCTCTGATCGGTCATTCTCTTGTGTGATTGCTGGTATGAACTCCGCGATGAAATCTACCAGGACCTGACCTTTTATGGCAGTGCGCGATTCAAAAGCTAGGTCGAACTGTCCGAGCTCGATGGCCAATTTAATCATTCGACCGGATACGTCGGGTCGGTGCATGATTTGTTTCAGGGGGTAGTTCGTTAAGATGACTACCTGATGTTCAAAGAAGTAGGGCCTTAGTTTTTGGGACGCCATTATGAGCGCATTGGGCAACTTTTCCATCAGGGCGTATCGGAGCTCGGCATCATGAAGGGCCTGGCTAACATAATAGACCGGTTGTTGAACCGCATTTTCCATCCGGATAAGAGCGGCACTGATTGCAGAATCGGACACCGCTAGATACAAGCTGAGAGGTTCTCCGCGGGCCAGTTGTTGTAGGATCGGTGCTTCTGCCAAGACTTCCTTGATGGCCTCAAAGGGTTTTTGGCAAGGGTCGGTCCACTAAAAATCTTTGTTCTTTTTTATCGCCTCAAAGAAAGGTTTGCATTTATCGGTTGAGTGAGAGATAAAGCGACTTAGCGCGGCTAGTTGACCAGTTAGGATCTGCACTTTTTTGACCGAATTTGGTGGAACAAGTTCGGTCACCACCCTGATTTTATCGGGGTTGGCCTCAATCCCTCTTTGGCTTACCATGTAGCCGAGGAATTTTCCAGAGCCTACCCCAAATGAACATTTCTTTGGATTTAACTTCATCTTGTACTCTCGCAAAATCGCAAACATTTTATTGAGGTCATTTACATGGTCGGACGAATGCAAAGATTTCACTAGCATATCATCTACATACACCTCTATCGTATGACCTATCAAGCTACTGAACATTTTATTTACCAGGCGTTGATAGGTTGCACCGGCGTTTTTGAGCCCGAAAGGCATCATTCGGTAGCAATATAGGCCATGGGCCGAGTAGAAGGAGGTGTTTTCTTCATCAGTGGGATGCATCTGGATCTGATTGTATCCGGAGTATGCATCTATAAAACTCATCAGCTCATGCCCGGATGTTGCGTCCACCATATAGTCGATGTGGGGTAGGGGATAACTAACTTTCGGGCAGGCTCTATTCAGATCGGAGAAGTCAATGCAGAGCCTCCACAGCCCGGTTGGATTTTTCACCAGGACCGGGTTGTCCACCCAGGTCGGGTATCTGGCCTCCCGGATGAACCCGTTGTCGATCAGTTTTCCCACTTCCTCTTCTAGCCCCTTCTGCCATTCAGGCCCCATTTTCCTCCGCTTCTGAATAACTGGCCTTGAATTGGGGTCAATATTCAGCCGGTGGCATGCGAATTCCGGGTCAATCCCAGGCATCTCTGAATGGGTCCACGCAAAGACGTCAAAATTCTGTCTCAGGTGGAATATTAGCTCGGAGCAGATCGGCTCTTGGAGGTTGTGGCCGATCATGAGCTATCGGACGGGATTAGATGTGCCCATGTCGACCTGGTCCAACTCTTCCGTTGGCTCAGCGTGGCGAATTTTCCTTTTCGGATTCTGGAATCGCGGGTCGACGAGATCCTCCTCCAGGATCGGCTCTTTCCCTGGCCTGTGTCCTCGGTCCGCATCGTGGTCAATTTCCATTTTGAGGGCTTGAGCGGCCCTAGAACCTCCGGCGTCCTGTTCGATCCGGGCATCTTCTCCCAGCTGTTCGGATCTGGTGGCTCCCATTTCTTCTGGTGTGCTTCCCGGGGTGCCCTCTGCGATGTTTATTTCGTGAGCTCAGATGCTGAGATTGCATTCCCGGGCGGCCCGTTGATCTCCCCTATGTACCCCAACGCCGTATGGGGTGGGGAACTTCATGCACAGGTGATAAGTGGATTGAGTGGCCCTCATCCTTGACATCACAGGTCGGCCTATGATGGTGTTGTAGTCATTGTGCACGTAGATAATCTTGAACGTAGTGATTATCATTCTCTTGATCGACCCCTGAACAAACTCTAGGGCGAGGTCGATTTCTCCCAATGGTGAGGTGCGGCAGTTGGAAAACCCCCTGATGTCCTTGTTGCAGGGTCTGATATAGGATTGGTCTACCTTCATACTGCGAAGGGTATGAAGGTAGATGATGCTGGCATAGGCCCCTGAGTCTACCAACACTCTATGTACCGGGATCCCCATTATGGGCAGGGTGATGACAAGGGCATCGGAATGGGGATGGTCCAAACCATCTGCATCTGACTCCTCGAAAGTGACTGCGAGCTGGGGGTTTTTGGGGGTTTCTTCGGCCACTGATAGAAATCCCTCGGGTCGGTGCTTTGTGCGCTAATAAGAGGTGGTGGCCTCTCGAATGGAGGCCTTCTTCTGCCGCTTTGATCGATGATCGTCGACCTTGTCCGTCCCCATGACAGTGAGAATTTCCCGGGGAGATTTAGGGGATGGAGGCACCCGATCGCTTTTGGCTCTTGCCGGATCGGCCTATCCTGGCGATCCCGGGGTGCGTTTCGGGTAAATCGCCTCAAGTCGGTATCGTCGCATACCGCGATCAAGGCGGCAATGAGGTCCCGACACTGCTCGGTGTTATGGCCCGCCGATTCGTGGTATTTACAAAAGTGGGTCTAGTCCATATCCTTTTGATCTTTGTAGATCGGCCGAGGAACCGGGAGCAAATTCTTGTCTTTTAACTGCTCAAATATGGCCGCGGCCCCGACAGAATATATTTCGGCGAAGCTGGCCATGAGCTCGGGCCTGCGCTCCCGAAAGTTCTGGGTTGTTGGGGCTGTCAAAGAGGAGGCGGGGGCCTTATTCTCCCGGTGGGGTTCTTGGCGGGCCTCTCTATAGTCATATCTGTCTTCTTTCTTTTTGTACGATCCTTTCTGGTCGGAGGGCATGACTAGGACCAGTACCGGCAGAGCTTTCTTGGCAGCAATATGGGAGCTGGCGCGCTCCAAGAATTCTATATAGGTGTGGGGAACATTCTGCCTCACCGTCCAGCGGAAAAAAGAATTTTTAAGGAGGCCGACCTGAGTAATAATGGCCAGCGCGTCGTCGGACATGGGTTCCGTCTCCAATATCCGTTTATTAAAACGAGATATATAATCCTTAAGGGACTCATTTGGCCCCTATACGACGAAGGCGATGGAGGATCGCGGGGCGACTCACACTAGAGACCCCATGAAATGGGATCAGAACGTCGCCGTGAGGTGAGCCCATGCCTGGATGGAATGGTGGGGCAGCGATCGATATCATCTCTGGGCCCTTTCCCCCAAAGTCAAGGAGAACATCCGGCATCAAAATGCATCTTGAGACCCATGCGGGTCCATCCAGGAGTTGTAATGTCCAAGATGAGCGTTGGGATCGGTCTCCCCATTGTATGGCGGAAACACTGGGGGGCAAGGGGGCTCTCCTGGCTGCTGAGCCATTCCAAACTTTGGAATTGCTGGAGTTGTTTATTTTCAAGCTCCATAAGGCATATTTTGAGGAACTCAATTTCACTCGAGTTGTCGCCTGGAGTTTGAGGTAGTGCTTGCGTCGGGATTGGGGATTGGCGGGGAGCCTTTTATTCTTTACGGCTCTGACTCTGAGTGGTGCGAGCTGGCGCCACTTTTCAACTTTCTTCCCTGCCCCCAGTCGATCGAAAACTGATATGGGGTGAGAAATCCGGCTTTTCCGAGAGGGGTGAGAGCTTTCTCCGTGGCTTTCCACCTCTTCCTCGACGACTCGAGAGACGGTCCTCTTTTGATCCCGCCTAGAGACAGTTGGACGGGCCATCTGAGACTCTGCCTCCACTTGGTATCTGGGTTTCTGGAGGGTTCTGCCTCCAGTGACCCGCATCATGAGGGCTGTCATGCCCTGGAAGAACGCCGAATGTTTAAAGCATTCCGCCACCTTGCGGAGGTTTTCTTCCTCCGTCACGAGCTAATGATTTTTAGAGCTTTCGTGAGACATCTCTGAGGAATGGTTTTTTATCGGAATTCTGGTCGGATCCGTCCTCCTTCTAGCGCCAATCTGTTGACAGTTGATTTGGTCAACGTCACGTGTGCTGATCTGGACAAATGGATCGAAGCCACGTAGAACACAATAAAAAAGATAGAATAAATTGGATCACTAAATTTAATTAATGACCTTAATATGGGATAGGGCCGAGCTGATTATTTTGAGCCGGTCTATATTTTTCGCTCGTTTATTACAAGTCTTATCTTTTTTCCCTCTCTCTTTATTTTTTCATAAATTCCCAAAAGTCCTTTCTCTTTCTACATTTTTTTCTTATCTTTTTTCACTCTCTCTCTATTTTTTCATAAATTCCCAAAAGTCCTTTCTCTTTCTACATTTTTTTTCTATATATAGAGAATTTGGGACAATCATTGGGCGACAGCTGGAGAATGTTTGGGAATGCTTCCAAACACTTGTCAGAGGGAGAGCGCGCCTCAGACACGTGGTGCCCTTTGGGGACTGCTTTGAGAAAAGGGAGGACAGTGCATTAACTGTCATGTGTGCCTGTTCCGCATGTCCTGCCTTCCTGTTCTTTATGCCTTTGGAAATATTTATCCATTGTGGCCGATTCTGGGGTCGGCCCTCGGGTCTCACGCTGCTCTGATCGGTCGAGCCATGATGGTATTTTGGAGAATATTTATCTTGCATCTGGTCGGACCTTCCGGTCTGGTCATCGGGTTGGCCCCGACATTTCTGTCCGGTCCGGTCTTTAATGGACTTGGGAGTAAATTTGATACTTACTTGGTCGATCCTCATTGTTGCTCTGCTCGGCCAGTCTATCCGAAATTCGGTTTTTTTGCCTTCTGGTCTTCTCAATTGGGACAGCTGAGCTGGTGGAAGCGCTTACGTAGATGCCAAGTCGGATGGGCTATCAAGAAGGGCCCCCGAGTCTAGGGTCGTGCCGGGTTGGCCGGGACTGGAGTTGTTTCGTATTTAGGCCGAGCCGGCTTGTTAGTGGATTAGATTTCTTGAAGGGACATCTCTTCGAGAGACGTGTCAGTTCGATTTCTGCATTTCAGGTGTCATAATGAGGGGGACGTGGTCGGATTTGGTTTGACGATGCGTCCACGTGCCCTTGGCTCTCGCGGCGGTTCATTGTGAATTGTCGTGTGACACGTCTTTAGTGTAACTATCGCAAGTGCACGATATCGTATCAAGTAGTAAGTGGACTTTTTGAGTCCGGTTTATCGATCCCACGAGGAAGTTAGGTTATATATTGAATTATACACTATTTAACTATTTGTTATATAGATTTATATGATTGAAACACACAATTTAAGAGTTTGGTTTGACAATTGCAAATAAAATGCAATAATAGTTCTAATATTCAAGGAAATGAAAGATTGCACTAATATTAGATTAATAAAGATAAAATGAAATAGTGGGATTACAAACTTAGTTAATCATTAGTTATAGAAGATGTATAGGAGATCATAAGATGAATTTACTTATTATGTTGTGTAGATTCGATTTTCCTTAAAAAGACGGTTTCTCTTTCGAACTATAAAACGCCCCTTATATATTGAATCAATCCACTATATTTCTATGTTGATTGGCTTTAATACATAGCATTAGTTTTTATGAAAATAACTCAAAGAATCATCTAAAGTCTAGAGGTATATTTCTATCCCCTAGAACAACTTAGAGTGAAGATCATTTGATCTAATCAAACATATTTTCTTTCGAAACATATGAAGACCATAAATGTCGTCATTTATTGGCCAAATAAATAAAGATTGGTAAAACAATGAAAATCGCACACAATAATAAGTAATTCATAATAGATGTTTATACAAACTTAAATAACATGACTAACCTTGTTTATAATCCCAACTTAGGTAACTTAGCCCATTAAGGGTTTATTCAACATATTACAAGCTTGAGTGGTCATTAATAGTTGAAAAAGGGAAGGAATTGATCTTAACTCCCTTAGTAGATAAAGGAGAAAGAAACAATAAACTCGCTCAACAACATAAACTAAACCACACTTACACAAATCACTCAAGAACACAAGTGTGTTCTTCACACAAAAAGAAAAAGTATTACAAAGTGAGAAAATAATAAGATGAATGATGAATAATGATGGATCTAAGGGGTCTATTTATACACCTAAAGTCATCTAATAGCTCCAAAACTCCAGTATTATTACATTAGATCGGATCAATGTCAGTCATCCCCTCAATAATAGACCAAAAGTATAAAAAATTAGGCAATGATCAATAATCTGCCAAGAGTTACGGTCGTAACATTGAGGAGTTACGGCCGTAACTATGATGACTTACGGCCGTAACATTGAGGAGTTACGGCCGTAACATGGCTTCATAAATTTGCATTGAGTAAGTTACGCCCGTACACGCCCGTATAGAGTTTCAGACTTCATTTTCAGCCCAGAATTTCTTAGACTTTGCGTTTTTGCCCCAAATCTTCTTCGGATGATAACTTTTGATATTTAACTCTGATTTTGAATCCGGAAAGACTGCCGAACTCGTCTCGGAAAGCCCTACAACATGAATACATAAAAATTCAACAAAGATAATATTTTATACGCATGTTATTTCTTGAGTAAATCAGTAATTAAATCCGATTAAGACTAAATTTACATCTTCATCTGATAAATAATAAAATCATTTAAAAGCTAATTAATTCTAAGCAAAAACGAGTAGACTAGCTCAATTATGGGTGAAATATATCGATACAAATCATAGATAAGTGTATAAAACTGACACTTATCACACCCCCAAACTTGAATTCTTGCTAGTCCCGAGCAAGACTCTTTATTAATCACACTCCAAAAATAAAAATAAAAATAAGACACAAAAATAATAATACACACATAAATTAAGAAAAATAATCATATATAAAAAGGGAAAAGGAGATCAAAATTCCAGTAATACACAACAACCAGCTTTATACAGTAGATAGAAATGAATCAAGATTCAAAATAAAAACAGACTGCTGTGTGTCCAGTCCGACTGATACACCTTGGTTTGTCTCAAGTAAAATTAATACAATTAATTAATCTAATTAATTATTTATTTTAAAATATTATTTCTCCAAGAAATAATTATCCATGAATTAAATTAATCACCTAGTAGTTTATTTAATTCACCAAACCGATTTAATTTATCCAATAAATCAAATAAGACATCCAATATCTAAAATTCATAATAAGAGATCCAGTTCATATTATTCCATCGTCTCCCTAATGCGCGACTCAGTAGGTTCATCTCAGTAAGCAATGGGAGAAAGCAAAGAGTTATAGCACCACCTACCCAGTCCCGCAGCCTATATTGTAACCTTACTGAGAACGAATGCTAGGTATCATTCAAGAACCATTCTCTACTGAATACCACAAAACGTATAAACCCTTCTTTCATATGTCCCGATCAAGTTATATGGTCACGATCAATCAAACCCTATCTGTACTTGATGATATGTCTCAGTTAATGTTGTTAGGAGTATGCCCTCGAATGCCACTCAGATGATGTTGAGTGAGGACATTGTACTTGTTATTATGTAAAACATTATCAGAAGGAAATTGTATGTTTCTTTATTTACTGGTAGTCACTGGCTAATGATTTTAAAGTTAAAACACGGTTTTATTTTGTAATTCCAAAATGCAAGGTTTTCTCCCCAAAAGGTTGATTATTTCTTTCCCACTCGTGACACACACGACTCCCTTTAATGGTTGCTCTCGATCACTCGTTTATTTTTCGACTCAATATGAAGAAGAATTCCATCGGCGTCATCAAATATTGTGACTGTTCACGAAATTGAGTGTATTGAAATTCAACCGCTAATTAATTTAAATCTGCTCATAAACTACATCCCTTAGTGATAGCTTTCACACCGTTATTTGCTAACGTGTAGCTCTTTTCACCAACACAATTTTTATTTTTTTTAGGTGATAGCTTTCACACTGTTATTTGCTAACGTGTAGCTCTTTTCACCAACATAATTTCCATTTTTTTAGGTGATAGCTTTCACACCGTTATTTGCTAACGTGTAGCTCTTTTCACCAACACATTTTCTATCTTTTTTTTTAGGTTATAGCTTTCACACCGTTATTTGCTAACGTGTAGCTCTTTTCACCAATGACTCCTTTTTTTTTAGGGAATAGAATTTTTGCAGAAAATCATTTATTAGTTAAGCATGAAAAATCAAAAACTCCACAAATTAAGTAAATTTCAGTTCTATTTTTCATCAACCGACTGGTTCTTCTTTTCTCAAGGTAACGAATGACTCGATTTTAAATGATAATTACAAGGCTTGGAAAGAGAGATTAAGGCTCAAAATTTTTGGAATATACAAATTTTTAACCTGTTTAAAACGATTTTAGAAGCTTGTATATAGCTAACTTATTGGTGTTATGACCAGATCTAGAAATCTCACAAATCAAAATAATATATATATATATATACATAAATATATATATATATATATATATAAATATATACTAAAAAGTTGAGTAAAAATTTAAGGCGAATAACCAAAATAATCAAAATACACCAAAATACCAACACATCAAAATAATTAAAACATACCACTCCCAAACTTAAAAAAAAAAAAAAAAAGCAAGGAGAAAAACAGAATACTCCCTCTTATGAAAGTTGATGCTTGAGCTAACGCCTTTTAGAATCTGCAAGAGAATAAATATACGAGGCAAACAACAAAAGAAAATAAAATATACTCGGAAGTATAACACAATTTTTAAGATGCGCTTCAAGAAAGTCCGCAGAGTCGCCTTACGGTGCCATCAATGCTTTTATAAAAGAAAAACAATAAAAATTACAGTAATAAAATAACAATACATAAATCGCAAATAGATGCACATCAATAGATCACGAAGAAACTCCTTAAGCTGTCATCATTTAGCACGATTTTTACACACAACAGAAAGTAAAAATACAAGAGGTCCGACATGGGTTATCAAAGGGAGATGAATGAATCCACTTTTCATTTTCTCACGGTAAAATCTTCCATCCAGACAGTTTTAGCAAGAGCTGGATCTGGTTGAGGAACAAATTCAATGAGTTTTTTGATTAGTTCTTCTGGTGTTGTTGCAACGACTATGATTCGTTTAGCACGTTCGAAAATAAAATCTTTTTCAGCAGAGTAGTCGATGAAAGATAGTAAACCATCAAAGAAACCATTGACATTAGGCAGACCTATTGTTTTTTGATGAACATTTAGCTGGGCTCTGGTAACCACATGAAAAAGTTCCTCAAGAGTGCCAAAACTACCGGGAAGGGTGATAAAGGTGCCAGAATTATTTATCATGTGAGTTATGCGATCTTGCATATTTACAGCTCTAAACTCATCACCAATAGTTGCCCCAGTGATTTTACTTTCAGCCAGAGGTTTTGGAATTATTCCCAACACTCTTACTCCTTCCATATAGACAGAAGCAGCAGCTCGTCCCATTAATCCTAGACTTCCTCCTCCGTAAACTACATGAATGCATTTTTCTCCTAAGGTACGACCCAAGCTGTGGGCTGCTTCAGTAAAGCATGCCTCTTTTCCATAACTAGCTCCACCAAAAATGCAGATTGTGCTAAATTTTTTTGTGGAAGATGATGATTCCATTTTTGAAAAGAAACTTATTTGAGAGAAAGAGAGAAAAGTACAAGTTTGAGGGATGAATAAAAGAAATAAGCACAATGTTTATTTATAGAAGAAAAATGAGGTAAAATTGTTTAACAAGTTTGTGATTGCGTTGATTGCTCTTCAACTACTCAATAGAATAATGAATGCATTTATTGCGTATCACCTTTTTTTATTCAGAAATTCTCACCATACGACAAAAATTAAAGTACTCACGAGTATGTACAGTAGTTGTGATTGTGGCTCACATCTTCCTCTGATTTTATGTTCAGAAATGGCCTAAACGCCTTCTATGAGTCGGGGAGAAGCTTCCCATCCAATTTTCTTACAAATTGGCAAACAGGGTCTTTTAACGTCAGATTCCCAAGACGTTGTTCATATTCTGATTTGAATTTATTCCACAAACATCGAATTCCATAATGTACGAGTCCACTAGGATGCGTGTCAAGAAAAATTTCGATATTATCTAAATTCTCTTTATTCAGAGCATCCTTAATGAGCTGAATTTTATCTTCTCTGTTTGTAGATGGAATTCCTAATGATCGACATTTTAAATTACAGTTCCATCTAGCACATTTATAGCAAACGGCTATTATCTTTGCTCGTCGTTTCTTGGCATATGAACTTTTTCCTAGCCCTGGTAAAAATCTAGTAGGTATTTCTGTGAATTCACCTGCTATTCTCACTTTGGCTTCAATAATGGATCTTATGTCAAAAGGTATGCTTTTATTCATAAGCAACCTCATCCTTTCAAGTCTCGTCTTATAAATTTTTAAAATGATATTTTTGCTGAGAAAGGAAAATCTCTTTTCAATTTTATTCAAAGTTTCTTACATGATAAAAAATAAAAATAAAAGAGAAAATATCTACAAATATCAATTGTTGTGGGAAACTAAAGAATCCGACTTTAATAGTCACGGAGTACCGTTATCCGCCACTTGACCGGACAAACACAATTGAGTACTAAGTTACAACGTCGAGAAAATATATCCTATAACAATAGTTCACAATGTAAGATTTCAAATATAACACTTATACTTCCCCAGCAACGGCGCCAAAAACTTGACACGTCTTTAGTGTAACTATCGCAAGGGCACGATATCATATCAAGTAGTAAGTGGACTTTTTGAGTCCGGTTTATCGATCCCACGAGGAAGTTAGGTTATATATTGAATTATACACTATTTAACTATTTGTTATAGAGATTTATATGATTGAAACCCACAATTTAAGAGTTTGGTTTGACAATTGCAAATAAAATACAATAATAGTTCTAATATTTAAGGAAATAAAAGATTGCACTAATAATAGATTAATAAAAGATAAAATGAAATAGTTGGGATTACAAACTTAGTTCATCATTAGTTATAGAAGATGTATAGGAGATCATAAGATGAATTTACTTATTATGTTGCGTAGATTCGATTTTCCTTAAAAAGACGGTTTCTCTTTCGAACTATAAAACGCCCCTTATGTATTGAATCAATCCATTATATTTCTATGTTGATTGGCTTTAATACATAGCATTAGGTTTTATGAAAATAACTCAAAGAATCATCTAAGGTCTAGAGGTATATTTCTATCCCCTAGAACAATTTAGAGTGAAGATCATTTGATCTAATCAAACATATTTTCTTTCGAAACATATGAAGACCATAAATATCGTCATTTATTGGCCAAATAAATAAAGATTGGTAAAATAATGAAAATCACACACAATAATAAATAATTCATAATAGATCTTTATACAAACTTAAATAACATGACTAACCTTGTTTATAATCCCAACTTAGGTAACTTGGCCCATTAGGGGTTTATTCAACATATTACAAGCTTGAGTGGTCATTAATAGTTGAAAAGAGGAAAGAATTGGTCCTAACTCCCTTAGTAGATAAAGGAGAAAGAAACAATAAACTCCCTCAACAACATAAACTAAGGGGCCGTTTGTTTAGCTCTTAATGTAACCATTAAGAGCCTACTTCTGAACCGCTCAGAGACCATGGCTGTTTGGCAAAAAAAAAAAATTTCCCTCTTAATGGTTATACAAAGAGATCTGAACCATTAAGCATCCATATCATCTCTCAACCATTCAGATGCAATCAATTTCCAGATTTACCCTCCTTTTAAATTAAAAATTATTATTCATAATTATTATTATTATTTTTTAAATGAATTTAAATAAAAAAAATATTACACATAATAATTATTATAATTTTCTAAATGAATTAAATTAAAAAGTATTATACATAATTATTATTATTTTAAATGAATTAAATTAAAAAATATTATACAT
The DNA here is from genome assembly GCA_033398695.1 of Orobanche coerulescens. Lineage (NCBI taxonomy): Eukaryota > Viridiplantae > Streptophyta > Magnoliopsida > Lamiales > Orobanchaceae > Orobanche > Orobanche coerulescens. Next base: position 166,734,370 of record CM065806.1, on the reverse strand, counting down.
AATTATTATTATTATTTTAATTGAATTAAATTTAAAAATATTATACATAATAATAATAATTATTGTTATTATTATTTTAACTGAATTAAATTTAAAAATATTATACACAATTATTTATAAAAATTATGATTTTTATTTATAAAAAGGAGAGGTTTTGGTACGCAATGGGAGGAAAAAATAGGATTTATAATCGCTACTTTTATGCAGAAGGGTAAAATGGTAATTTATTACCATTCAGAGTTACCATTTAGAACAGTTACCAAACAACCAAATTTCATTCTGCCCTCAACCATACAGAGCCTCTCAATCATTCTGGCCTCTCAACTATTCTGCACTAAATCATTCAGCAACTGCCAAATAGCCCATAAACCACACTTACACAAATCACTCAAGAACACAAGTGTGTTCTTCACACAAAAAGAAAAAGTATTACAAAGTGAGAAAATAATAAGATGAATGATGAATAATGATGGATCTAAGGGGTCTATTTATACACCTAAAGTCATATAATAGCTCCAAAACTCCAGTATTATTATATTATATCGGATCAATGCCAGCCACCCCCTCAATAATCGACCAAAAGTATAAAAAATTAAGCAATGATCAATAATCTGCCAAGAGTTACGGCCGTAACATTGAGGAGTTACGGCTGTAACATGGCTTCATAAATTTTCATTGAGTAAGTTACGCCCGTACACGCCCGTATGGAGTTTCAGACTTCATTTTCAGCCCAAAATTTCTTAGACTTTGCGCTTTTGCCCCAAATCTTCTTCGGATGATAACTTTTGATATTTAACTCTGATTTTGAATCCGGAAAGACTGCCGAACTCGTATCAGAAAGCCCTACAACATGAATACATAAAAATTCAACAAAGAGAATATTTTATACACATGTTATTTCTTGAGTAAATCAGTAATTCAATCCAATTAATACTAAATTTACATCTTCATCTGATAAATAATAAAATCATTTAAAAGCTAATTAATTCTAAGCAAAAACGAGTGGACTAAGGCTATATTCTTTTGGACTGAATGAATCTGAATCGAATCAACTAAAGCGAATCGAATCGAATCGAATGGATCTGAATCGAATCGAATCGAATGGACTGGCCGAATCAATCGAAATATATATTAAGGGTAAATAATAATAATAATAATAATAATAGTAAATAATAATAATAGTAATTAACAACAACAACGATAATAGTAATATTATTAGTAATAATAACAATAATAATAATTAAGATTAATAATAATAATAAGAAGAAGAAGAAGTAATTTAATCGAACTAAAGCGAATCGAATGGACTGGCGAATCCAGAACTAAAATCGAAAAATAAGTCCAAAAGAACAGGGCCTAGCTCAATTATGGGTGAAATATATCAATACAAATCATGGATAAGTGTATAAAACTGACACTTATCATCGTGCCACACGCTGGGCATTTATTGTCTTCTTTCCCTTATAAATAAAGGGTTTCTCCCTCCTCATTTCTTCTTCCGTCATTTTCGCATTTTCTTGCAGAGAAACGATAGAAAAAGCTTTGGTATTTTTCTGATTTTATAGAGAAATCTCCGGTGAGTTTCTTTTCTGCCATTTCCAATTCTTTTCTTTTCTTTTACATAATCGAGATGTCGAATCTAAGGGATGAGAGGGCGGCGGAGTTGATTGTGTCACTGGACCGCACAGGGGTGGCGGATTTGTCTCTATGCGGGGCTCTCGTTAACTGGAGTGATGATAAGGAAGGCGGCGAGGTTGCGAGGTCGCCGGAATATGAGGGAGTGGAGGTGGTGGCACCGTTAACGGTGGTTGGCGAGGCTCCAGATGAAGAAGAGGAGGTTGACCCTGAGATGGCTTGGATACGACCCCGGCCTACCCTTTACGTGGGGGCGGAGTGGGACTCAGTCTCGATCCGCAGCACCAGTACGGAGGAGCAATTGGTGGCCTGGCGCGGCGGTTCAAGATCCCGGCAGCAGTGCGGATGTTTGCTGATGATGTGCTACTCTTTGCCCGAGGTGATGATATGTCCATTGGAGTTTTAAGAGATGCCCTTTTGGAGTTTGAGGAAGCCTCCGGGCTTGCAATTAGTCCAGCAAAATCTTCTATTTTCCATGCTGGCCTTCGGACTGAGAGGGAGAGTGTGTTGTGCCGTGTTGGGTTCACTGAAGGCCAGCTCCCTGTTCGTTATTTGGGAGCACCCCTTGCTGCTGCCACTGTTAAAGTTCGGCACTATGATACCCTTATAAACAAGTTGTCGAATAATATCAGAAAGTGGTCTTCTAGCTGCCTCTCGTATGCGGGGAAACTTGAGTTGATTCGCTCTGTCATCCAGGGGTGCTGCCGTTTTTGGATGTCCGTTCTCCCTTTGCCTACTACCATTTTCAAGAGAATTGAAAGTTTATGTAAGACTTTCTTGTGGGGCTCCCGAAGGGGCCTTGTGGCGTGGTCTGATGTATGTATGCCTAAAGAAAGAAGGGGTCTGGGGCTTAAAGATCTTTCCTCCTGGAATAAAGCACTGATTGCGAGGGTTATTTGGGACGTTCAAAATGAAAAAATAGTTTATGGATAAAATGGGTTACCCATAATTACATTCATGGGCGTTCGATTTGGGAGTTTGTGCCTAGGCGCGTGGACTCTAAATATATGAAGTATGTGGCCGATATTAGAGATGATCTTTTGGACCTTTTGGGGAGTGTTGATAATGTGACGGACGATACTTCGATTATGCAGGGTACTGGTAAATTTGTTTCCTCAAACTTTTACCATCTCCTCAGGCCCATTTGTGATAGGTCCTCTACGCAGTTTAGGAACATTTGGAAGGGTTTCATTGCTCCAAAGTTCTCGTTTATTGCTTGGCTTGTGTTGCGGGAATGGCTTCCGACTAAAGATAGATTGTCTTGCTTAAATATTGATCCTTGGTGCACATTTTGTGTTGGAAGGCATGAGACTCTTAGGCATTTATTCTGGAAATTCCCCTTTGCGAACCTCATTTGGGTGACGGTCAAAAGATGGGCGAGTTGGAATTCTTCACCAAAATCCCTTGGTCGAACTCTTTTGGAAATTAAAAAGGGATAGAAGGTCTAGTGCACTCGAAAGAAAGGGAAGTTTACTCTGTTTGATGGCTGCCATTTATCATCTTTGGAGGGTGAGGAATGATTGCATTTTTAATGCTAGACGCCGTTCTATTCATGAGGTGGTTCGGCGTATAAAAGTTGAGGTTTGTCGTTTCATTCATGTTATTGATGTTGATAATATCTTGGGTTGGTATTAAGAGTCTCTTTTTGTTGCAAGGTAATATTTGCCTTAGGATGATTTACTTGCTAGAGGGTCGTTGCTTTTGTTATTATTTGATGAAGAATACTCCTTGGGCTGTTATTGTTTTTTCTGGTTTGAGGAATTTTTGTTGCTGGAACGGGGGTAATGGGACGGGGGATAGACTGCTGATGGCCATGTCGAATGTGGTCTCCTTCCTTGCCCCTTATCGTTTTTGTTGCCACGTTTTTTTGGGATGTTACTGGGGGACTTAGTGGGCTTCTAGTCTTCGATAATGTTTGGCTGATGGCGAGAGGTTTTGGGGCTGGGATGTTTTTTGTTTTGCTCTTGGTGTTGTCTGGACTGCCGTTTCGGGCTCATTGTGGGGGCAAGTGTGCTGGTTGCTTGCACATTTTATTATGGTGGCCGTTTGGGGCTGATTGTTACCTGTACAGGTAGTTCTTTTTTTGTTGGCCCTTTATGTTGGATTGTGGGAAGATCTTTTGGGCTTAATTATTCTGGGCCTTTGAGTATTATTTGTTGTGGTGGTCCTAGAAGATTTTTTGAAGATGGCGTTTTGTTTTTTAGGGGCCTCTTATGCCTTCCTTTTTTAGCCCTGCATGTTTTGGGCCTTTGCTTTGGACTGGTCCTTTTTGGTCCTCTCTGTTTTGGGCCTTGGTATTTTTTTTGTGTGGGCCCTTTTTGGTTTGGGCCTTTTTGTCTGCTCTACGTGTTTTGAGCTTTTATTCTGTGGTCGGTTATTGTTGTGGCCGTTTTCTTGGTCTCGCCTTTATGGACCAAGTTTAGCTTTCCCGTGGCTCTTTCCCACCTCTGTGGTTTTGCCTACACTGGGTTTTCCACAAGTGGGTTTTAGCGAGATCAGATGGGCTTGGAGGTCTTATTACATCGTTCGTGGTGGGGACTCCTTTTTGATCGGTTCTGAGTGTCGTCATGCTCAGCTTTGTACTCGGGTTTAGGCCCATTGTTTTTTATCAATAAATTTTTATCGATCAAAAAAAAGAAAAAAAGAAAAATTCTGGTATGTAACAACTATTGTTTATTTCTATTAACCACTTTAAGCACAAGAGTTGTAGAAATGGAGCGATCTACCAAAGTAGGCTTCTAACTTGTTTCAATTATTCAGACGCTTTCATTCTAATAAACTTGTCAATAATTTTCTCAATCCGGGGATGCTTTTTCATATCTTATTTTAACTCTTCAACTTCTTCAACTTCTATTAAATTTTATTTGAAATAGGAAATTTTAATTATTTATTCTCACCCGTCGATAATCAATTTTGAAATAATAAATTATTACGATTATTACCTTGAAAGATAGATTGATAATATATTATTTAACCCTAAAATTAAATATTTCTCCCTAAATAACTTATATACTAAAAGACTGAGTCCCAATATTAAATATTTAGTCTTAATGATTCATGTCATTAATTAAATGTTAAGTCTTAAATAAAGTTTTATAGTTTTGAGTTGTATAACAAAAATTAAGAGATTAAATGCTATAACTAATTTTGAGTTCAATATAATTCCGTGTCCAATCAAGTACTCATGCATAGAATTTTTTTATTTCCGTTTAGTAGTCATAAAATTCATATTCATGTCACAGTTTAGAAAATCTCCCCAACTTTTATGGAGTATATGGTATAAATATGTAGTTTATGCATGGTTAGTTGGTCACAAAATTAGTTTTAGCTATCTTTATATAATAATTCTATCATATCTGGCCACGAAGTGTTTCATAAGTTGGCGAAAAGATAAGATAAAATAGTTCTGATCTATTTTCTTTCCGCATTTTCATCTGTAATATTGGAAGGTTATTCGTCGATGTTGATCGAAGTCTTAGCAACACATGCATGAAACTCTTATATAATTCTAAGTAAGTTCACATTTATTTTTCCAATGTGGATCAAAAGCTTAGCAAACATGTTGAATATCATAAATCATTCTAAGCCAGTAGGGTCACAAACATTATTGAGTAGTGAATATTTACGCTTGATTTATCTTTAGTTTATTGTGTTTTTATTTTGGCAATGACTATAAACGAGAGTAGAATGCAACACGAAAGATTTGGTACATTGAAACTGAAAGAATATTTAGTTGGTACATATGACGAGCGAAGCACTACTTGAGAGTGATATAATGCAAGAGTGCAAGATAAAGGACTAAAGTGATATTAAACTGGTGTATTTAAACGCTATTATACGCTTATTTACTTATCAAAATATGCTATTTGTGAATCATATTTTATGATTGGCGGTATAATTAGTTGTTTATAACCATAAAAATATACATATTTGAAGTGTTAATTGGTCAAACTCAATGCGACTTCATTTTCATACGTAGAGAGTTATTTGGTTTAATAAGTTAGCCACATCTAATGTAGCTTAGTACATATAGAAGAGTTCATCGAGGTACAATGAAAGATGATATTTTTATGAATTGATGTAATTACAATTGGATGTGCATTATTAACTGAAGATAAATAAAAAAAGTAAAAAACTTATTACAACTCATGATTTCTTACAAACTATAAATAGTCACTTCTAACCTTTACACATACTATGAAAAGTTATCACAAATAAATGCTTACATCCATTCTTAAAGAATTGAAGAATGTATTTTTGATGGTCAAATAACAACGTTGATATGCTACACGTAATGTAGGAACAATGTCAACGATAAAGGTAAAATAACGCTCTTTTGTAGCGGTGAGTGTTCGTACATCCAATTTGAACAACTAAATTAAATGAGTTTGCTAAAATAAAAAAAAAGTTGAGTTTAGACTTAGACATAAGTAAAAGTTCAATAGTTTATCGAACAACAAAACCAGTGCATCGCATGGGTCAGAATGCCTCGTTGATTCAAAATTTGATCAGCATTCATTTGGTTATAAAACTATTCTCCAACATAATATTGCCTTCAACACAGGTTGACCCAACCAAAAATCGAGACGGATCGATCCACCATACTAACCAGGTGGCTTAGCCCACCTGGTAGGGCTGGGATAGTTCGGTTTCTTGGAAAAAAAGTAAGGAACCGAAGTTCCAAATGTGTTATGTAATTCGGGTTCGGTTCCTGACTTTTTTCTGCATGAACCGAACTTCTAGGAACCGAAGTAATTTTACCAAAAAACCGAACTGAAATTTACAGTTCAAAATTTTCCAAAATAACCGAAAAACCCGAAATAAAATTTGTTAGGTTAGTTTTTTTTTAATTTATATAGTGTATAAAAAGTAGAAACATCTAAAATAAAATAACTATGAGTAGTACGGTTAGCATGGGTTTTAATTTTGTGTTCGGGTATAATGGGTTTTAATATTTTGTTCGGTTATTGTCACTAATTTCGGGTAGTACGGTTATTGAAATTTTGAAATTACAATAACCGAACCCGAACCCGAACCCGAAATTTATTGCAGAACCCGAACCCGAAATTTATAAATAATTTTTTTCTTAAAACCCGAACCGAACCGAACCGAAATGTCAATTTCGGTTCGGATCTTCAGTTATTCGGGTCCTAAGTCCCAGCCCTACCACCTAGTCACTGAGCTCCTCATAGAATTAGAGTTTATGGGAATTATAAAGTGGCTTAGAATTACTTAGAAGCTTGGTGTACTAACAACTAACTTTGACCTTTTAAAAAAAAAAATCGATCCACCATACTCCATGGCGGATCCTAATGTTTAGGTACACGACTGACTGCTCCATTATCATTAGGGGTGAGCAGAAAAACCGATAAAAACCGATAATACCGAAAATACCGAAAAAACCAAAACCGAAAAACCGAACCAATAAGATATTGGTATGGTACGGTTCTTAAAATTTTGAAAACCGAATTATGCGGTTCGGTTTCGGTTTTAGATATGGATCCCGACTTTAAAAACCGAACCGAACCGATAAAACAGATGACTATTCTGCAGACTTTGTTTTTTCTTTGTGCATGTTGTTATGAATTGATGGACCTGTGCTAAGGAGAAAATTCAAGACTTTTGTTTAATCTGATATTGGACTTTTTGAATCCTTAGTAATAATCATGTTATTGAAGTAGATTTTATTTTTATTCAAGCTTTGAAGTGGATTAATTATGTATAAATCATTCTATTTGAACTTACAATTGTCTGATTTAGCCCAAGTAGTTCAATTTGGGCCTGGTGCAAGCCCAACTTAAGTGACCCATTTAATCAGCCCATTGACACCGAACCGCTACCGAACCGACACCGAAACCGATCACACCGAGCCGATTTAAAACCGAATCATTTCGGTACTCAAATGCTAGATAACGATAAGATACGGTTCGGTATCGATTTTAGTTAGAAACCGTACCAAACCGAACCGAGCTCACCCCTAATTATCATTCCTCAGCTCTAGCTCTCACATACCACGTGTAAAATTTGTACGTTTTTTTATTTATTCTTTCTTGTTTCTGCAATTCTTCCTCCAAAAAGAAAATAAATCAAAAACATAAATAAAATGCAGTCAAATTCCAAAAACAAATTATAATAGATTATGAAAATTCAAAAAAAAAAAGATCTTTAAATATTAAAAGGAAAAGCGCGTTTACCTCCAAGATTTAAGGTTTGTGCAATTTCCCCCGAATACAACAACAACATCTAAGTCTTAGTCCCAAAATGATTTGGGGTCGGTTAACATGAATCAAACTTTGAAACCGTCAATGATCGTTACATAAATAACATAAAAGGAGAAAAAGAGAAAAAAAGTAGAGAAAAAAGCAAATAAAAAAAGAGAATGAATGTTAAAAAAAAAACAAAAAAAAAAATGAAAAATCCTGAAAAATAAATTAAAAAATAACATGAAATAAAAAAATAGGCCATTTAATAATATGTGCGATTTACGCCCTTCATTAGATTTCATCTATTAAATTCATTTTTTTTACATTCACACATTCTAGATATTATAGTTAAATAAATTTAGGAAAAGATTCGAATGTAAAAATAATATATTAGATAATTATTTAGAATGAACTTCAAAAATATTTATAAAATCTAAAATTTATCTAAAATCTTAGAGAACCATGATACAGAGTAAGAATTTCTCTACAATTATAACAAAGGCATAAGCCATTTACTAAACCTAAATTTCTATATATACTTGGAAAATCCTAGGTAGCAAAATAATTCATCGAAAATAAATTAAAACAAAGATACAATAAAATTCAAAAATAATAAGAAATATACAAAATGATTGTGAATAATATTTAATAGATATAATCATTAGATAAAATTAACTATTTGATTCGTTAATATGTCAATCAGATTTTTCTCCAAAATTACCAATAAATCTGTATTAGTCTATTTTTTTGGACTTCATATAGCAATTTTTATATTTACCAAATAATTTTTTGATCATTGTTTTGCAAGACTTATATTTTTCTTCTAATTTTATATAGAAATCTAGATTTCATGAATGTCTTAGATCTTCTTATTTTTTTTTTTAAATTTATTCTATATCAAAGTCCTTATATATTCTAGATAACACCAAATTTTATAAAGTTTTTCTAGATTTATTTTAGATAATTTTTTAATTTTATTTCTACATTTCATTTTTTTGTTTTTAATTAAAAATATAGAATTTGTGATTTTTTTTTTAAAAAAAAAAACGAAGTTACAAGTAAAATGGATGAAAACTTAACGTAAGAATAAATCCAACATACTAAAAAACTTCAAGGTATTAAGTGTTAAGATTAAAAATATCAGGGAATAAATCGCACAAACTTAAAAACATTGGGATGTCCGAAGCCTTTGCCCCGGTGGTAAAAGACTTAGATATTGATGGCTGAGGTTTCGTGTTCGAGTCCTCTTACTAGTGGTGCCATCGGGCCGTGAACCGCCGGTTCCGGGCCCGAACCGGCGGTTCCGGTTCACCAGAAGAGGTGAACCTGAACCGGCCCGGGTTGTAACACCCCCAAGATATTCGAGGTGTATTACAGCGCCGTAGACCCCTACATGGAATCCACCAGGCTAACACAAGAGAACACCTCTCGACTAACCGTCTCGGTTAGCAAGGAGACAATATTATTAACAACAAGAACATAAAACAACACGCCTGCAGACAACCGCATAATAAACATCAACCGACAAATATGGTAACTCCAACGAAGTCCAAACACAACCAGAAGGAAAGCGCAAGACTCGCGAGTACAATCTATAAGTTTAGAAATATAGGAAACAACCATATCGAATTAGACAAAGGAAATAAGACGACCCAAATGCACATGTCAACGGCCTTGGCCAACATCCTCGTGATCGTCCTTGCTCGGTCGTCATGATAATTATGACCTGAAATCCATAACAAGAATTTCCCCAAAACGGGTCCCCAAAGGGGTTAGCAATTACGCTAGTACAAGTAGTCAAGGCAAACCAATCGCTTACACATTTCATAGTACATGCACTAATATCATTTTCAAAAGTCAAAACCAGACATGTCTTTTCCGGAAACAAACAGTCAAACAATTTGCCTAGGACCGGGACGAAGCCACGAATCCCACCCGAGGCCTCTAAGGACCCTCCCGAGCTGGCCATTTCATAAAACAAATCACGCACAGGCATCGCCTAGGACCGGGACGAAGCCACGAATCCCACCCGAGACCTCTAAGGACCCTCCCGAGCTGGCTAGCGAAACAAACTCATGAATCCAGAGTGAAGTCATAGATTCCCCCGAGGCCCCGTCGGACCCTCCTAGGGTGAGTCAAGCACACACAATATACATTACCATTTCATGTTAAGCATAAAGGTTTCCAAAAATACTTGCCTTGAATTAATGACGACGCGAAGAACGAAAGGAAAATCACCGACGAACGCTAGGAACCAATGAAACCGAACCTAACGATTCGAAGAATACAATCACAACCATTTCTAAACGAATACGGAATTGGAATACACCCGAAAACCCGCCTACGATTCATGTATATTCGTATATAAACAACAACGAGGGCGGACCACAACCAAACCCTCTCGATTCCGTAAAAATCACGAAATATACCATGAATCCGTAGGGAAACTAAGAATACCAACAAGATTAATCATATTCATCATGAATCCATCGACAAAACGAAACGGATCGGAAGAAAATCCCAAAACCCCAAATTATCCAAAAGTAGGGTTCTAAGAGATTACCTTGGATTTAGGATGAGAAACAAGTGGATGGTGTTAATCTACACCAAGAATTCAAGCAAAAGAATCTCAAGTGATTGGAAGAAGAAAATCGCCTCAAATCGCCTCTGGAGTCGCTCGGCCGCGGAAGAAGGAGAGAAATGAGAATTTGTGACTATCTCGGTCAACTCCCTGGTTTATATAGCCAGGGAGTGTTAGCGTGCGCTAATCCTTAAGGTTAGCGTGCGCTAACGGGGAAAAATTACAGGCCAAACTAGTTAGCGTCGATCCGGTAGCGACTTTTGGCGTTAGCGTGCGCTACACGAAACGTAGCGTGCGCTAAAAACCTCACCGTAGCGCGCGCACTCCACCAAAAGCGTGCGCTACCTGGACATCGGCCGAGTCCAGGTGGCAACCGCCGAACCCACGATACGTTAGCGTGCGCTACCATACAAGCGTAGCGTGCGCTAACTGATCCGTTAGCGTGCGCTACCATACAAGCATAGCGTGCGCTAACTGGCACCTGACCGGGTTCAGTAGTAAAGCTGTCGATCTTGGACACTCACGCTAAGCGCACGCTAGGCATCATCGGCGTGCGCTAGCCTCTCGACATTAGCGTGCGCTAGCATATGTAGCGTACGCTAATACGCCGTCCGTAAGGCCGGAAAACAACACCGCCACTCCTGTGGCTACTCGCTAGCGCTACGGAACAAACGTAGCGTGCGCTACTAAGGGAACCCTAGCGTGCGTTATGCAGAAAGAGTAGCGTGCGCTAGGTACGAAATATGAACGGTCCAAAAACACCGGAATGTGAACGAAACATCAAACGGAACATCTCAACAGGCGTCATAACGTAGAATAAATCCACGGCAACCCCGAAACGGCGGTTCCGCAAGACAATAATGGGAATAAAATCCATAGATAATAGGAAAGATACACTGAAAGACACACGAGGGTCACTACTATCGGGAAATACGCCGAAAAAGAAAAATACAAGGGAAAGAAAAATGCGGATATTACATTCTACCCCTCTAAAAACAAGTTTCGTCCCGAAACTTAAGAAACAAACAACTCCGGGTACCTAGCACGCATGCTATCCTCGGTCTCCCACGTTGCCTCCTCGACACCGTGTCTCGACCACTGTACCTTGACCAAAGGGATGGTCTTATGCCTCAGTCGTTTCTCCCGATGTTCCAAAATCTTCAAAGGGCGCTCCTCAAAAGTAATATCCTCGGCGACGTCAATCTCATCATAATCGATGATGTGACTAGGGTCCGGGACGTATTTCCTCAGCTGGGAAACATGAAAAACGCTATGAACATGACTCAGGGCCGGGGGCAACGCCAAACGGTATGCCAACCCACCGACTCGCTCGAGAATCTCGAAGGGTCCAATAAATCTCGGACTCAACTTCCCTTTTTCCCGAAACGGAAAATTCCCTTCGTCGGCGACACCTTCAAGAAACGTGGTCCCCACCTCGAATTCTAAAGGTCGGCGACGAACATCGGCATATGACTTCGCCGACTGGGCGCCAACATCCGTTCTCGAATTAATTCTATCTTCCGTCTCGTCTCTAAAATGACATCCGGTTCGGTCCCGACCAAATCGGACGCCTCATTCCAACAAATCGGCGATCGACATCGCCGCCCATAAAGTGCCTCATACGGTGCCATCCGAATCGACGCGTGCCAACTATTGTTGTACGTGAATTCGATCAATGGCAAATGCTCCTCCGATCGCTACTCGATCGAGGGCACAAGCACGCAACATGTCCTCGAATGTCTGGATGGTGCGTTCCGATTGTCCATCTGACTGGGATGAAAAGAGGTACTCAAATGCAAACGGGTACCTAACGCCTTATGCACCGCCTGCCAAAAGTGCGATACGAAACGGCCATCACGATCCGAAATAATAGACTTCGGAGTACCGTGAAGTCTCACAATCTGCGCGATAAACACACGAGCTAACTTCTCCGGGCCCCAAGTGTCCTTGATGCCCAGAAAATGTGCCGACTTGGTCAGACGATCAACAATCACCCATACCATGTTCATGCCCGACCTCGATCTTGGCAAACTCGTAACGAAATCCATCGATAAGTCTTCCCATTTCCATTCGGAGCAGAAGTGACCGCAATAACTTGAGTCGTTGATGCTCGATTTTGAACTGCTGTCAAGTCAAACTTCTCGCTACAAACCGTGCGACCTCCTCCTTCATATCATTCCACCGAAGTTCCTCCTCGTGTCCTTGTACATCTTACTCGAACCGGGATGAACGGAATAAGGTGTGGAATGGGCCTCACGCAAAATACTGTCAGAACTCTGGATCGTTCGCACACAAAGCCGACTCTGGAATCTCAAAACACCATCTTCGTGAATCACAAATCCAGGAGACTTTCCTTTAAGGACGTTCTCTCGGATTTGAGTAATCATCGGGTCCTCTGATTGTTTCAGCTTAATTTCATCGATCAAGGACGACGAAATCTCTAAAGCACAAAGTTGCCCGACAGCTCCAGGCAACAAAACCTCAACATCTAACCCGATCAAAGCCCGCCGAAGCTCAGACTGAGGTGTAAGGACCTCAAGCGTTCGCAACGCAATCGGTTTCCGACTCAAGGCGTCGGCCACGACGTTCGCCTTGCCCGGATGATAAAGAATTTCAAGGTCATAATCTTTAATCAGCTCTAACCACCTCCTCTGCCTCATATTCAACTCCCGCTGAGTAAATATGTATTTCAGACTTTTATGATCGGTAAAAATCTGACATGTAGGGCCGAAAAGATAGTGACGCCAAATCTTGAGTGCAAAGACTACCGCCGCTAACTCCAAATCGTGAGTAGGGTAGTTAAGTTCATACGGCCTTAACTGTCTCGACGCATAGGCAATGGTCTTGCCGTGCTGCATTAATACGCACCTAAGACCCTGACCCGAAGCATCGCTATAAACGGCGAATCCCTCGTTGCCACATGGCAACGCCAAGACCGGGGCTGAAGTCAAACGCTTCTTCAGCTCCTCGAAACTCGACGCCTCTCATCGGTCCGCATTTAACTTCTCGGATTTATGGAGCAACCGAGTAAGTGGCCGAGCTAGTTTTGAGAAACCTCGGCGAACCTACGGTAGTAGCCACCAAACCCAAGAAACTACGGACCTCCTTCACATTTGTAGGCGATGCCCAATCCAATCTGCCTCAATTTTCTCGGGTCCACACGAACCCCTTCGGTGAAATCATGTGACCCAAAAACATCACTTCCTTCACTAGAACTCACATTTCGAGAACTTCGCATAGAGTTGCTCGGTCCTCAAAATGTCTAACACTTTCCGCAAATGATGGGCATGCTCTTCCTCATTCCTCGAATAGATAAGAATATCGTCAATGAAGACGACGACACACTTATCCAAATATTCGATACAGACTTTGTTCATCAACGCATGAACACTACCGCGCATTAGTTAACCCAAAGGCATAACTACGAATTCATAATGTCCGTATCTCGTCCAAAAGTCGCTGCACGTCGGACTCTCTCACCCGAAGCCGATAGTACCCGATTTCAAATCAATCTTCGAGAATACCGCAGCTCCCAGAATCGATCGAACAAATCATCAATCCTCGGCAAAGGATACTTGTTCTTGATGGTTACCTTGTTTAGTTCGCGATAGTCGATACACAAACGTAGTGAACCATCCTTCTTCCGCACAAACAGACCGGCGCGCCCCAAGGCGAGGCGCTCGGTCGAACATACCCCGATTCAAGAAGCTCACTCAACTGCTTCTTCAACTCGACATCTCTGAAGGTGCCATGCGATACGGCGCCTTGAAACAGAGCCGCGCCCGGCTCTAACTCTATAGCAAACTCGACCTCACGATCCGGTGGCAATCCCAGAACTCGTCAGAAAAACATCAGAAACTCATTAACGACTGGAATCGACGGAAGCTCGACTCCACCATTTTCCGTCTTTAAGGCATAGCACCAATAACCAGTACACCCCTTTCACAGGAGACTCATCGCCTTCAAGGCATTAATAACGAACTTCTGGTTTCCCCTCTTTCGCCCCGCGAACGAGTGCTCGGTGCCATCCTCGGCTAACATAGTGATGATTCTCGTGCGGTAGTTCATGATTGCGCCATGCCGCTCGAGCCAATCATCCCCGAGAATTAGATCCTCACCCTCAATATCAACAACGATAAGATTAGAGAGCCAGGCTCTCTCACAAATAAACACAAAACAGTCTCGGACCTCTCGATCGCCAACGATCCTGTCACCGCTAGGAAGTTTAACGATGAAAGACTCGCAAGGCGACAAACAGTCGAGACTCAAACGGCGCACACACCCCAGCGATATGAACGAATGTGTAGCACCAGAATCGAAAAGCACACTGACAGGATGAGAATGAATATGAACGGTACTGCCGCCACAAGAGCTGCTGGGTCATCGGCCCTCCTCATCTCGTAGATACGCGCCGGGCGAGCCGACACAGAAGCTCCTCCTCTAGCGGGCTGACCCCGACCCCTACCTCGACCGGCACTCGGAGGTGGCGGCGGAGCAAAAGAACCCCGATTCACACTTGGCTCCAAAGGTGCCGGAAAAGAAGCCTGAGCACCGGGAAGCTTTCTTACCCGCTCACAAAGAAGGCCTTGTGGCCCGACTAACCACAAGTGTGACAAGTTAGAGGCGGACGAGGACACTCCCGGTTCCGATGGCGGCTCGCCGCAGCTTAAAGCATTTGGCATCCCGAACGGAGGCACCGGCAGATGCCGATAGCCCCCAGAGAAACGAGCCGAATTACCTCCAGGAATATTCACAGACTGAGACTTCTGCTGGCCTCCACCTCTGTGACCCGAAAAATTTCCGGTGGATTTCTGCTTCTTACTCTCCCGAACCGCCGCACTGGCTGTCACCGACATGTCATAGGCAAGAGCTCGACTCTGATAATCCTTCAGGGTAGTACATACAAGTCCAGACATATAGTCCTGAATGGGCAGTTTCATTCTCCTGGAAAAATGGAAAATTTTGTCGCTCTCAGCGACAACTTGGGTCTTCACATAACCCAACTCTTTATTGAAATCAGCAATGGCTTGGGATACGGGAATATCCCGAGGTTGGGCATCGTAGAAGGCATGCACTCGAGCCTGTCTGACCGGCCACGGACAATACTCGGTTTCCATCAACTCCTGAAACTCGGCCCACGAAGCAACATGATCTTTGGGACTAACGGCCTCCCACCAATCTGTAGCATCTCCCGTGAGAAAGTATTGAGCAATAGGGACCTTACGGTCCTCGGGACAATTGGTAGCAGTGAAGACTTTGGATATCTCCTTGATCCACCCTTCCCAGCCGATCGGGTCCGAAGCTCCCGAGAACTGAGGAGGATGCATCTTGATGACATCCTGAAGCCAGCGATCCGCTCCGCCCCGATTAGCGTGGGCACGATCGGGGTTACGGACCACTTGAGCTATAGCCGCCATCTGGTTAACCATTTGCTGCATAACAGCCGCAATACCAAGATCGGCGCGCTCCTGAGAAGAAGCATGACTGTGACGGTCACCGGTACTGCCGGCTCCCGAAGAATGCGATGTGGCCGCCCCACCGGGTGCCCCACGTCCTCGGCCGCGCCCACGGCCACGACCACGACCACGACCACGGTTTCCTCCGGCATCCATACTGATGTTGAGAGATAATGTATATATCGATGATGAGTAAGGGGAAAAGCAATTACGATTCAAGTAGAAATACAATGCAAGAAACAAAAGAGCCGAATAGGAAAACTTACGAGCACCGGAAGTACCGGATGCCGGGCAGCGTGACAATGTGCAAAACAAAACACGACTAGACCCGAATGACCAACAAGCCTAGGTATCCATAAACCTAGAGCTCGATACCATTTCAGAACACCCCCAAGATATTCGAGGTGTATTACACGCGTGGACCCCTACATGGAATCCACCAGCTAACACAAGAGAACACCTCTCGACTAACCGTCTCGGTTAGCAAGGAGATAATATTATTAACAACAAGAACATAAAACAACACGCCCGGTACAACCGGCATAATAAACATCAACCGACAAATATGGTAACTCCAACGAAGTCCAAACACAACCAGAAAGGAAAAGCCTAAGTACTCGCGAGTACAATCTATAAGTTTAGAAATATAGGAAACAACCATATCGAATTAGACAAAGGAAATAAGACGACCCAAATGCACATGTCAACGGCCTTGGCCAACATCCTCGTACTGTCCCGGTGCTCGCTCGTCCGGATAATTATGACCTGAAATCCATAACAAGAATTTCCCCAAAACGGGTCCCCAAAGGGGTTAGCAATTACGCTAGTACAAGTAGTCAAGGCAAACCAATCGCTTACACATTTCATATGCACTAATATCATTTTCAAAAGTCAAAACCAGACATGTCTTTTTCCGGAAACAAACAGTCAAACAATTTGCCTAGGACCGGGACGAAGCCACGAATCCCACCCGAGGCCTCTAAGGACCCTCCCGAGCTGGCCATTTCATAAAACAAATCACGCACAGGCATCGCCTAGGACCGGGACGAAGCCACGAATCCCACCCGAGGCCTCTAAGGACCCTCCCGAGCTGGCTAGCGAAACAAACTCATGAATCCAGAGTGAAGTCATAGATTCCCCCGAGGCCCCGTCGGACCCTCCCAGGGTGAGTCAAGCACACACAATATACATTACCATTTCATGTTAAGCATAAAGGTTTCCAAAAATACTTGCCTTGAATTAATGACGACGCGAAGAACGAAAGGAAAGTCACCGACGAACGCTAGGAACCAATGAAACCGAACCTAACGATTCGAAGAATACAATCACAACCATTTCTAAACGAATACGGAATTGTAATACACCCGAAAACCCGCCTACGATTCATGTATATTCGTATATAAACAACAACGAGGGCGGACCACAACCAAACCCTCTCGATTCCGTAAAAATCACGAAATATACCATGAATCCGTAGGGAAACTAAGAATACCAACAAGATTAATCATATTCATCATGAATCCATCGACAAAACAAAACGGATCGGAAGAAAATCCCAAAACCCCCAAATTATCCAAAAGTAGGGTTCTAAGAGATTACCTTGGATTTAGGATGAGAAACACAAGTGGATGATGTTAATCTACACCAAGAATTCAAGCAAAAGAATCTCTGAAGTGATTGGAAGAAGAAAATCGCCTCAAATCGCCTCTGGAGTCGCTCGGCCGCGGAAGAAGGAGAGAAATGAGAATTTGTGACTATCTCGGTCAACTCCCTGGTTTATATAGCCAGGGAGTGTTAGCGTGCGCTAATCCTTAAGGTTAGCATGCGCTAACGGGGAAAAATTACAGGCCAAACTAGTTAGCGTCCAGTCCAGTAGCCAGACTTTTGGCCGTTAGCGTGCGCTACTCGAAACGTAGCGTGCGCTAATAACCTCTCGGTAGCGCGCGCTATCGACCAATAGCGTCGCTACGGACATCACCGAGTCCAGTGGCAACCGCCGAACCCACCTGATACGTTAGCGTGCGCTACCATACAAGCGTAGCGTGCGCTTAATCGATCCGTTAGCGTGCGCTACAATACAAGCGTAGCGTGCGCTAATCGGCACTGACCGGGTTCGTGAGTAAACTGCCCAAGATCGACACTCACGCTAGCGCACGCTACGGCATCATCGGCGCGGCGCTAGCCTCTCGACATTAGCGTGCGCTAGCATATGTAGCGTACGCTAATACGCTGTCCGTAAGGCCGAAAAACAACACCGCCACTCCTGTGGCTACTCGCAAGCTGGCCACTTTAACAAACGTGGCGTGCGCTACTAAGGGAACCCTAGCGTGCGTTATGCGAAAGAGTAGCGTGCGCTAGGTACGAAATATGAACGGTCCAAAAACACCTAATGTGAACGAAACATCAAACGGAACATCTCAACAAAGGCCATAACGTAGAATGGATCCACGGCAACCCAAACGGCGGTTCCGCAAGACAATAATGGGAATAAAATCCATAGATAATAGGAAAGATACACCGAAAGACACACGAGGGTCACTACTATCGGAAATACGCCGAAAAGAAAAATACAAGGGAAAGAAAAATGCGGATATTACACGGTATTACGTAAAGGGTTGCTCATGGCCCGAAACCGGCGGTCCGGGCCGAGAACCGGCGGTTCCCTGTTGAACCGGTTCCGTTTTTTTTTTTTATATGTAATATTATTTATATCTTATTTTTCTAAATTAAATGATGAAATTTCTAAATTTTGTAATTTACAAGTGGTGACTCTTTGAAATTACTTAAGTTAATTTAATAAAAATATAATAAGTTATTAAATAATTTAGAAATTTAGAAATTCTTTATGTTCTGTATAATTTTATATAATTTATAGTAACATGAAATAATTTAATGACTTTTTTTTTAAAATAAATTACTTGTGTTGAAAATTTGAAATATTGAAAACTTGAAATGCAATAAAGTAAAAATAGTTCTAAAATATTTACAATCAAAATAATGCATACAAATTGATATATTCATTGATTTCTATGATTCTATCTATGTACAAAAGAAATGTTACAATGATACAATCTTTAAAATTGAATAAGTAAACTAACTAATACTAACTAATTCACTATATAAAAGAAATGTTACAATTATGATACAATCTTTAAAACTGAATAACTAAACTAACTAATTACTAACTAAACTAACTAATTACTAACTAAACTAATAAAAGAAATGTTACAATGTTACAATGATACAATCTTTTTTTACAAGGGGAAAAATAATGAATAAATAAAGAGCTTGAACTCAATTTAATATTTAATCCGTCTCAACTAGCTTGAAGTGTTATTTTTTTGAAATGTTTTTTTGAAATGATTTTTTGAAATAAAAATTTGAAATGTTTTTTTTTAAATAAAAATTTGAAATGTTTTTTTTTAAAATAAAATTTTGAAATGTTTTTTTTTTGAAATAAAAATTTGATTTTTTTTCTGAAATAAAAATTTGAAATATTTTTATAATTTTTATAAAATGCTAGTTGGGACGAATATTAAAATTGAGTGGCCTACGTATCTTCATTGAATAATGAAGAATCAAAGCCCACATAGTTCTCTTACCTTAACTTACCTAGTCGTAGGCCTCGGCGTCGGATCTTTCGGACTCGGTGTATGAATCGTTTGGGCTCTCGTCGGCTTGATCCCATTGGTTCTCTTGAGCGCGCAACTCGGTTTTGGACCAATCATCAAGCAACATGGTGGCCTCCATGTTTCGAGGATCCATGTTGCTTCTTCTTTCGTCCAAGACAAGTCCACCAATGCTAAATGCTTGCTCGACGGAGACCGTGGAGGCCGGAACCGCGAATAACTCCTTGGCCATGGTGGCGAGGATGGGGTATTCCTTCTCGTGCATGGACCACCATTTCAAGATGTCGAATTTTTGACCACCTACGTTTTGAAAGCAAATGTACTAGACAAATATGTATCTAATTCGTTAGAAGTATGACTCCTTTGTGTTTGCATAAATGAATAGGCTTGAGCGAATTGGTTGTCGATAAAAGAAGTACCTCCTAATGAGCCTACATGAAATTGGTCTTGAAAACTACTACTAGTGCTTACATTTGAAGAGTATGATGGGTTTGCTAGTGTATATTTTTGATCATATTCACCAAATAAGACCCTAATTGTGCTTTCTATTCTAACTTTAACGTAATCTACATTGGGAATGTAAAATTTCATTGGTTCATTATTTGCTAATGCTTGGATATAAAAAGGCATTTCCTTAAAGGCACCATAATAAATTTCTAACATGCGATTAACACCGACTAGTTTAAATGTAGGATCTAAAATTTTAGCAATTAAAAAAACATCGGGAATTTCTAGAAAATATTTAAGCCACTTAATGACCATTTCATATGCTATTTTACTTAAATCTTGGTTATGACTACATGCATTTAAAGCAATAGCAATATACATACAATGTTCTAAAACTTTAACACTAGTGCAATAATAAACACCGGATAAATCTCTAGTTGCACTATCAAAAACTTTTAAAAGTTCAAATACACATTTTGCCAATAAGAGGGCAATAAAAGCAAGTTAGCCTCGGGAGTGGCTCTAAAAAAATCACACAAATGATCAACATGATTCAAGGTAGAAGCAATCATGGCATATGTTGAATTCCAACGTGTAGAAACATCTTTGACAAAATTCGTAATTTAATCTTTTTAGTACGACAATATCTTTGCCATTTTTTTCCAATTGACGCTTTTCGATGCAACATATTAACGGCATTTCTAATGAGTTCAACACTTTCATTAATAAGAGCATAAGCATCTTGTACACAACGGTTTAAAATATGACAAATACATCGAGCATGAAAATACTTACCATTAAAAGAGGGTGAGCATGCGGCAACTAACTCGGGAATGGAGGCGGTGTTAGCGGATGCATTATCGAATCCAACCGAAAATATCTTATTTAAAAATCTATACTCATTTAAAACGAAAATAATCAATTGAGCAATATTAGTAGCATTATGTATTTCATTAAAATCTCTAAATGCAATTAAACGTTCTTGAATTAACCAACTTTCATCAATCCAATGACAAGTAATACCCATATAAGAATTTTTTTGTTAAGAATCACTCCATATGTCGGAACATATAGAAACATTTTGATTTAAACGTATAAAATATTTCATTAAATCACGTTTTCTTTCTTCGGCTTGTCGTCTTATACGCTTGCACATAGTAGTTCTACCAATTTTTTTTGCGGCGGGGTTATAAGCATTTTGCATAGCATGTTCAAAAGTCAATTTATCGGCAAACATAAAAGGCAAATGTTCCATAGAAATAAAACGAGTCATTACTTCTTGAGCATTTAAATGATCATATTTCCATAAAACATTACCTTGTTCATTACCTTGTTGATTACCTTTGAAGGCTTGGGGATTTAGTTGAGTTTGAGTTGTAGGAATTCCCGCCTCGGATTTATGCATATTGTTCATGTGCCTTTGGAGGGTGCCATAACCTTCTCCCGCCGTCCATTTGTAAACGGCGGGACAATAGTTACAATATGCCATGAACTTCTGGAGCACCGAGCATCATTTGGATCTTTTTCTCTAGGAACCTTTTTAAAATGTTTAAGGAAAATGTTAGAATTAAGTGCTTTAGGCTTACCCTTACCTCTAGTGGCCGTCTCCACATCATGTCTTGCTTGATCGGCTTCCTCCTCCAACTCTTGGCTATGCATTTGTCGACCATACATTTCATCCTCCTCTTCTTGAAGTTGTCGAGCATATTGTTCATTCATCATTTCTTCGGCCTCACGGCGTGACGGCTTTCTACAACGGACTTTTTTATATCTGGATGAAGGAAGAGGAACATTTTGAGGAAAAGTGGGAGTGCTATCAATATCTTCTTCGGTGTCGACATTGATAGACTTGCCACGATTACCACGAGAATGAGACATGATAGTATATATTAGAATTATAGTATATATTATATTATAGTAGATAGTGTTTATATATAGTATAGTAGATAGAATTTATATATAGTATAGTAGATAGTATATATATAATAAAGTAGATAGTATTTATATATAGTATAGTAGATACTATTTATATAATATAGTAGATAGTATTTATATATAGTATAGTAGATAGTCTATATATATATATATATAAAGTAGATAGTATTTATATATAGTATAGTAGATAGTGTTTATATAATATAGTAGATAGTATTTATATAGTATAGTAGATAGTATTTATATATAGTATAGTAGATAGTATATATATAATATAGTAGATAGTATTTATATATAATATAGTAGATAGTATATATTATAGTAGATAGTATTTATATATAGTATAGATATAGTAGATAGTATATATTATAGTAGATAGTATATATATATATATAGTAGATAGTATATATTATAATTATAGTAGTCTTAGTAGATAATATTTAATTTTAGTATTTAGTTACTTAGAGCAAGAACAAAAAGAGCAATTTAAATTTAAAGAATGGAGGAGAATAGAAGTAGAAGAGAAGAGAGTTTAGAATATTGTTAACACAATGGGGTGATTTTAAAGGTGGAAGAAGGGGGTATTTATATATAAAATTGGGGGGTAGTTGGGAAAAATTTGAATTTGAAAAAATTTGAAATTTGAAAATTTGAATTTTGTTTATAGATAAAATTGGGGGGAGTTGGGAAAAATTTGAATTTTGAATTTGAAAAAATTTGAAATTTGAAAATTTGAATTTTGTTTATAGAATTGGGGGGAGTTGGGAAAAATTTGAATTTGAAAAAATTTGAAATTTGAAAATTTGAATTTTTTTTATAGATAAAATTGGGGGGAGTTGGGAAAAATTTAAAATTTGAATTTTGAATTTGGGCGTAAAACCGCCGGTTCGGGCGGAAAACGGGCGGTTCCGGTTCGGCCCGCCGGTTCGGCCACGGTTCACGGCTCAGAACCTTCGAACCAGAATCACCTTGCGAGCAATGATTCGGTTCCAGACTGCCCACGGCTCGGTTCAGACTGCCCACGGCTTCGGCTCCGAACCGACCATCGAAACCGGCCGGCCGAACCACCTGCCCGGTTAAAATGTGGCACCACTACCTCTTACCAATAAATAGTGGTGTTGAATTTCTCCAAAAAATTCTCCATACGCGTAGGACCAAGCGGTATTAACCCGTAGGACCAGGCAGGAGGGAGTTTCTGGAGTATGGAGCCGCAATGCGGTGGAATCAGTCACTTAAAAAGTTTACCCAACACAATTTAACCAACTGCCTTGGCGCAGTTGGCCACCTTTAAAAAAGTTATCTTGGCAACACATTGGAATAAATTTCTTAAGGCCCAATGATCCCTTAGTTTTTGAATAAGGGTTAGGTCCTAGCCCCCAGGGTAGGGGTGGCATTTCGCAACCGAAAATTCAAAACCAAACCGAAAAAATCTAAAAAAAGAACCGAAGAACCGAAACCAAAGAAGACTGAACCGAAAAATAGAAAAACAGAACCGAACTGAATTAGTTTGGTTCGGTTCTCGGTTCGGGGTCGGACAGAGCCGAACCGAACCGAACCGAAATGGACCGAAGTCAAAATCACATACTAAAATGACATCTTTTTGTGAGTTTTATGTGTTTGAGATTTTAATGTAATTTGCTTTTCTTTTTTAAGACCCTCATGGAGCCAAGAAGGACCGATAATATGCTCGTGTAATTCACGATTCAACTAATTTAGGTTTAGAGAATGATCTATTGTGATTTGTGATTGTTATATCTTTTGAAATATTTGTAAATTGTTGTGCAAGTCTACCTCTTATCTTGAGCATATATATAACTTTTGTTGGCTTGTTGTTATATATAACATATTATATTGAATATAATATCTGAATTTATATTGTGAAGAACCAAAAAAACATCAAACCAAACCAAAACCGAACCGAATATTTATAAAACCGAATTTAACTGAACCGAACTTCAAAAAGAACCGAACCAAACCCAAACCGAATATTTGGTTCGATTATTGGTTTCGGTCAAAAACCGAACCGAATGGAACCGAGTCCACCCCTAACCCGGAGTAGCTGACGAATAGTTATATTATCATGTGCTTCAAGCGACAGTGTGAGAGGCCTGATATCGTGGGAACCTGCGGTTGGATTATGGAGACCCGGCATGCCTATCTATTGGGATCCAGCATGGAGCAATCACTTGGGGGATAACTCCTTTGTGCGCGAAAGTGGAGTATATTTAATTGTTAGTCAGGTACATTATATCGCGGTTTAATTGGAAGCTGTTCTGAGGGACTTAAACTGTTTCTCATAAGATTAGTCATACGAAATATGTATCAGCTATGTACCAAAAAATTAAATAAAAACATTGGGAAAATCTCAATTTTTCCTTAATAAAAAAAAAAAAGCCTAAAAAGGACAAAAGGAAAAAAAAACCCACCGACGAGAGGTAGATTTCACGCGTCTCCAACTTGTTAGCTTCCTCAGATCATTTCTCCCTCACACACACTACACACGGTGGGACACCGAATGTGATCCCGATCTCTGGAGGAGAAACCCCTAATTGTTAATGGCTACTCATATCCACTTCATTTCTTCCATTTTTAACCTCTTGATCATAGTTCTCTTGCTCCTGAACGACGTCGTCCTCTGCAAGACGCTTAAGCGAGACGGTGATTTTCCCGATCCGCTCCTTTCCCTCAATTTTTAAATGCAGTTAGATGTTTGATTACTGCTGCATAGGAGCTAACATTTGTAGTTTCCATTGTATCTGAGTTTGAAAGAGCTTTAGGTTAAGTTATGGACTACTTATGCTTAATGATTGGGAAGTTTTTAGGTTTAAGGTGAGGAGTTGTGTCTGTTTGTGATTGATATTCGTAAAAGAGCTTGGTTTCCAGTGCTGCATTGGGTTTTTGGTTACTATGATTCTATTGTTAGAGAAGTTGCTGTATTTTAGTCGAAATGGTATTTCGTGCTCTTGTTTAATTAAGATGAGGCAAATTTTCGATCTGAATCTTGGTCATATGTTAACATTATGTAGCATTATGATGTGGACGAATATTATGCTTCTCTGTTTATGGAGCGGGGCAAAAATATACTAGTGTAGATAGTTGAACTCTAGCTCTGGCCTGTGAATGACTAATTTATCCTGTGCAACATATTTCTTGCAATTTAATAAATGTTATTTGAGATCACGTTTCGTCATGTTCATGTTGATTTTACAATCAAATCTGTAATGGGACACGTCTATAGTAATTGTCTGAACTCATTGTTGTTTCAAGATATTTCCCATGCAAGTGGAAAACTTATGATGCTGCTGCTTTTGGAATGGAATCTCAGTTTTCTTTCGTATGAATGTTGTGACAGAAAGGGCATCCGACACAAAATTTTGCTACTTTGCTTTTTGCATGAATTTTATATTGTTTAAGCCTGATTTTAGACCATTGTTTGACACTAATTTTTATGTCACATACCCCAACATAGTTGATAAAGGTGTGTTTAATGATGATGATGGTTATGATGATTTGAGATCTGCAGGCTCCAAGATCTTTTTTCTTGTTGACCTATAATGGGATTTATGTTCATTTTTGTGGAATTATGTACGTGAATCTTATAAAGTACTGGGTAAATGCTCGAGCGATGAGAATTATGAGAAGTACAAGAAAGCTCGAGCAGAAGCTAAAAAGGCAGTGAGAAATGCCCGATCAAAGGTCAATCAAGAATTATATGCAAGATTAGATACAAAAGAAGGGGAAAAAGATATCTATAAACTTGTTCGAATGAGAGAGAAGAAGACGCGAGATATTAGAAAAGTTAAATGTGTAAAAGATACTGATCAAAAAGTTTTGGTTTAAGATAAAGAGATAAAAGAGAGATGGAGGTCATATTTTGATACCCTATTCAATGGCCATCAAGAACAAGATATTTGAATTTAAACATCCCCTCAAATATGGTTAACCGAGAGTTTAAGAGGAGAATTCAAAAGGGTGAAGTGACAATTGCATTGAAGAAGATGGGGTCAAAGAAAGTAGAAGGACCAGATGGTATACCTATTGAAGTTTGGAGGTGTTTGGGGGAGAGAGGGATCGAATGGGTAACTATGCTTTTCAATAAGATTTGGAGAAGCAATAAGATGCCATCAGCATGGAGGAAAAGTATTCTCGTCCCTTTGTATAAGAACAAAGGTGATGTTCAAGATTGTTCTAATTATCGCGGAATTAAACTAATGAGTCATACCATGAAGTTGTGGGAACGAGTGATTGAACGATCAGGACATGTGTGAAGATAACAGAAAATCAGTTTGGATTTATGTCTGGAAGATCGACCATGGAAGCAATTTATCTTATCTGGCAGTTGATGGAACATTATCGAGATAAAAAGAAAGATCTACATATGGTTTTTATTGATTTAGAGAAGGCAAATGATAAAGTATCAAGAGAAGTACTTTGTTGGGCCTTAGCAAAGAAGGGTGTATCGCGGAAATATATTGACATTATAAAGGACATGTATGAGGGAGCTAGTACAAGTGTACGTACTAATGTTAGGAGGACAGAAGAATTCCCTATTACGATTGGGTTGCATCAAGGATCTGCTCTTAGTCCTTTTCTCTTTGCCATAGTCATGGACGAATTGACAAGAGAAATTCAAAATGCCGTTCCGTGGTGTATGATGTTCGCAGATGATATTGTGTTGATTGATAAAACGAAGGTTGGAGTGCAACAGAAATTGGAACTTTGGAGGGATACTTTGAAAGCTCGATGCTTTAGGCTGAGCAGAAGTAAGACTGAATATATGGAGTGTAGGTTTAGCGAAAACAGTGATAGAGAGGCGAGGATGATCACATTTGATTGGAAAGTTGTTCATGGATCCACTTTCTTTCAGTATCTTGGATCTATTATCCAAAAGGATGGAGAGCTAGATGGCGATGTGGCTCACAGAATAAAGGCCGGGTGGTTGAAGTGGAAGAGTGCCACAGGGGTTTTATGTGATCCTGACATGCCTCATAGATTAAAGGGTAAATTTTACCGCACGGCAATTAGGCCTGCGCTGTTATATGACACCGAGTGTTAGGCTGTGAAACAGTGTCACGTTCAAAAGATGAACATGCTACGATGGATGTGTGGTCATACAAAAAAAGGATCGGCTCAGAAATGAGGTGATTAGAGAGAAGGTAAGAGTTGCGGCTGTAGAAGACAAGATGATGGAGAATCGATTACGATGGTTTGGTCATGTGAGAAGAAGACCTGTTGATGCCCCAGTGAGGAGGCTAGAAAGTGGGGGAGCAAGTAATGTTGTGAAAGGTAGAGGAAGACCCAAGAAAACTTGGATAAAGATGATTGAAAATGATATGCGGTTTCTTGGAATTGGAGAAAGTATGGCGATAGAGAGGCAAATGTGGCGGGAAAGAATACGGATGGTGGATGGAATCTGATTCCTCTCTTTTTTTATATCTGTATTTTTATTCCTATTTTCTTTTATTTCATGTTATCTTTTAATTTATTTTTCAGGATTTTTCATTTTTTTTTTTTTTTTTTTTTTTTTACATTCGTTCTCTTTTTTTCTCTACTTTTTTTCCTCTTTTTCTCCTTCTATGTTATTTATGTAACGATCATTGACGGTTTCAAAGTTTGATTCATGTTAGCCGACCCCAAATCATTTGGGACTAAGGGTTAGATGATGATGTTGTTGTATGCAGCTTTGACTTGATCAAATATCCATAGGTACTAATTTCTATTTTTATGGGTACATGATTTTGCTAATTACAGTGAAAGCATTAAATGAAATAAAGGCGTCGCTAGGATGGAGAGTGGTGTATGCGTGGGTCGGTGATGATCCGTGTGGAGATGGTGATTTGCCAGCATGGTCTGGTGTCACATGTTCCACTGTGAGTGGGAGCGACTATAGAGTTGTAACTGAATTGTGAGTTTCTGACTTTCGGTCCTTTCTAGTCTTTTTTTAGTACATTTTCCGACTTCTTTATTATTTTACGATACGAAATTGTAGTTTGTTAATAGTTGGATCATCAGACTACCTTCCTCATTGTTCTTTTCTTTTTCCTGTAATTTCGTTTTTCTAATTTCCCACAATTATTTTGCAGGGAAGTATACGCAGTTTCGATTGTTGGTCCTTTCCCGCTTGCAGTTACCAATCTGGTGGACCTTACGAGGCTGTATGTCTCCTTTCTTCTTTGGTTTCATTTGAGCAACTCTTTATCTTTTCAATGAAACAGGAATTGTTGTGTTGCTTCCTTTTTGCATTTCCAAAATCTCCAATGCTATTTTTTTGCAGGGACCTACACAATAATAAATTGACTGGACCAATTCCATCTCAAATTGGACGACTGAAGCATCTTAAGATACTGTAAAGTCCTGTACATTCTATCAACAATAAGCAATATTGTCTCACATGTATCTGGCATATGATCAGTCGAGCTAAATCAGTAATGATTGTTAGATGTATGTGTGGGGAAATGACATTATATTTGTCCAAATAGCAATCACCAAATATGTGCCCTGGGCTTGTTTGACAATTTATCATATCTTTTAGAACAAACAATATCTATACTGATATCCTGTTGAATTGTATATCTCAATGCGTACTTCAAGGTTCTCTTCCATCTCAGCCTGGTCTTTCCCGTATTCTTAACTATTGTCTGGTTCTGACTGTTCTATCAGTAATTTGAGGTGGAATAAATTCCAAGATGCCATTCCACCCGAAATTGGTGAGCTGAAGCAGCTAACGCATCTGTGAGTGATGTTAATGATTTCGGACTATCCAGATCCATTACTTCCCAAATTTGTTTTGTATAACTGACGCTCATGATGCAAAATCTGCAGCTATTTGAGTTTTAATAATTTTAAGGGTGAAATTCGAGAGAGCTTGCAAATCTTCCTGAACTTCGTTATCTTCAATTACATGAAAATCGTTTGATTGGTAGAATTCCACCTGAATTGGGAACTTTGGCGAATCTGCGACACTTGTAAGATACCGTCTTAATTTTTTTATCTGTTTCCTTTGTGTTTAGCTAATTCAGTTTAATAATATTTTTCTCCCCAGGGATGTCGGTAACAATCACTTGGTTGGGACCATAAGGGAACTAATACGTATTGAAGGATGCTTCCCAGCTCTTCGTAATCTGTATGTTTTATTTTAAATGGCCATTATGTTGATAAGTTATATGAATGTTATTGCTAATTTCATTAATCAACGGCAGTAGTTGAGGGTCAAAGACATTGTAATACTGCAGGTATCTTAATAACAATTACCTCACTGGAGGTGTTCCCTCACAGCTTGCTAATTTGACCAACTTGGAGATTTTGTAAGTTTTTGTATTAACCAAGGAATTATGGTCTGTGTGATTTCTTAGTTTCCCCTTTGTACTTAGCCAATTTGCAAGGTAACTGCT
Organism: Orobanche coerulescens; assembly: GCA_033398695.1. Classification (NCBI taxonomy): domain Eukaryota; kingdom Viridiplantae; phylum Streptophyta; class Magnoliopsida; order Lamiales; family Orobanchaceae; genus Orobanche; species Orobanche coerulescens. The sequence continues at coordinate 166,705,093 of CM065806.1, read as the reverse complement.
CTGGCTCCAGGTACCTATCCTATAACAAAATGTCGGGAGTTATACCATTTGGGCTGGCACACATTCCACGATTGACCTACTTGTAAGTATGCTTCATTTACACTCCCCCCGCCCCACTTAAAACGGGTACTTTCAAAACATGATTTTTGTCCCAGGAGAAGTGGTTACTTTCAGAACAAATTTTTAATATCTAATTAAAATCTATATAATATTCCTTAAAAAGTTTTTGTTATATAAATTACAATCGTAGTCGATTTGATTTTTTTAAAAATAAGTGAGAATAAACGGTTTATAACGAGTTGTACCTTCGTTAAAATGATTAAATTTAAAAGGTTGTACCTTAACCAAGGCACCTCTTCAAGTGGGATGAGGGAGTATTATACATATATTAGCTGATATCTATATTAATATACCTTTTCTAGCTCTATATTGTACATATAAAAAAACTCATGACGTTCTCTCTGCATTTTATTTGGTATGTAGAACTAGAGTCCAATTTCTAGTGATCTACATGTAATTGGTATAAGAAGCGCGATTATGGTAGATGTTATAATAACTGCAACACCAAATTTATGGAACCTCTCACTTTTTGTGAATGTTGCGGTCGTCTTCGAGAGGAAAATTCACAAGGACAGTAGTTTCTGTAATCTACAATGAGACTCGGATTGAAATTAGTTAGTACAGAAAGAAACACTGAATATAGGAGGAATCCCTTTGGTACGTGATTTTATTTTATCTTATGTTTTGGTTGCGATTCAGGTACTTGGATCACAACCAATTTTCTGGAAGGATTCCTGATACCTTCTACAAGCACCCATTTTTAAAGGAAATGTAAGTCCCACCTTAGAATCCCCCAAAAAAAAACAAGGAGATGTAATTTCATTTCAGAGTAAACTGTAGCACATTTTAATCTGGCAAGCTACTTCTTAATCTTTGTTTCTATTTTTCGACACAGGTACATTGAAGGAAATTCATTCCGGCCGGGCGTGAAACCTATTGGTGACCACAAACTCCTGGAAATTGCTGATTCAGAGTTCATGTTTTAGGCAAATATAAATCAACTCAAGTTTTGATCAGTATTGGATTCTATTATCATCTATTTTTTTCCCGATCGTAAGAATCTGCACACTGCTATTACAGAAATTGATGCCACAAAATTCATGTAATTTAGCTCCCGATTTAAACATCATTGAGGCTTTAAGCTTTGAGGTTGCCTGAACTGTATAGATAATATCTTGGAGTAATAGTTATTACGTATTAGCTGCCTTATATCTTTAGAACATTTGATTATTAATGACATAAAATGGATGTTGGTTCTTTGAGGTGAAGTTTTCATTCATTTTTGGTACACTTGAACGGTTTTTATGCTTGCGAGATCAAGTACTTTATGTATCTAATTAATGGAACATATATCATTTTGCAACAACATAAATGATACCCGAAATCTTATTGCAAGCTTGTATTCCAAAAAAGAAAGTAATATTTATGTTCAACTTATCAATGGCTTGCGTTGGTAATTTTTCCAGCAAGATGATAAACAACTTAACTTGATAGTTGAAACTTAGCTCGAATATCATTTATCCAGATCTAATGAAAAGTAGGGATGACAATGAGGCAGGTTCAAATCCAGACCTATAATAAACTCATCCCAAACCCACATGTATATAAATCCGATCAAGTGGGTCTCCCTATATGATGCACATGAGTTCATGAAGTAATATCAGCCCAGAAGCAAACACGAGATATACGGAAGGATTGACCAGAGTATTTATGTCATTTACTTTTACTCATCACGAGTTCATGGTTATGGACCCGGGTCTATGATATAAATTGTCTCGATTCAAGGACTCAAACCACATTGCAAAGAATCCAAGTGCTTTTTAATGTCCTCCAAAACTTCATATATGCCCTCCATATCTGAATGCGCTTTTTCCCCAGCAATAAACTCATGAACAACACCATTAATCTCGACCGAGCTACAACCTGGTGTTTTCTCCACCCCTTGTCTTCTCATCATCTTCCTTATCCTCTGCGCTTCATTATGTCTCCCGGCAACTGCATAAGCATTCGAAAGCAAAACATATGCTCCACTGTGCCTTTCTAAAATCACAAGCCTACTGGCAGCAGCCTCCGCCAAATCAACACGCCCATGACTACAACAAGCACTAAGTAGTGCCCTCCAAGCTATAGCTTCTTCACATGTCTTTCCCAAAATCGGCATTCTTGGGATTATAGCATTAGCTTCTTCAATCAGCCTCGCCCGTCCAAGTAAATAGATTATACATCCGTAATGCTCGCTTAGGCTCGCTTTTGTAAACACTACACATGATGTTCAATAAATGTAGCCCTTCTTGTGCCATGTTAGAGTAGGTACAAGCGGCCATTAAAGAAACAAACGTCACATGGTCGGGCCTAATCCCGGACCTTTGCATCTCATTAAACACTCTAAGAGCACTCTCTCCATTGCCATTCATAGCATACCCTGAAATCATAGTGTTCCAGCAAATTACGTCTCTTTGAGTCATTTTGTGGAACACCTTCTCGGCTAAATCCAAACACCCACATTTTGAATACATGTCAATCAGTGCTGTCCCTAATTTAATACCAACTGGCATCTTTACCTTCTTCACATATCTATGAACCCATTTCCCAATCTCGAGAGAACCCAAATGAGCACAAGCACAAAGTACACTAACAAAACTCGCCTCATCAGGGCTAATACCACTCATCTGCATTAACCTGAATAATCTCAACCCTTCTTTAAAACAATTGTTCTGCACATACCCTGATATCATAGCACCCCAAATCCCTCTATCTTTCAAATGGGCCTCATCAAAAACCAATCTGGCTGAGAAGACATCTCCAATTTTCACATACCCAGTAATCAAAACAGTCCAAGAAACCACACAGTGGCAAGAAATCTCATCAAGGGCAAGTCTGGCTGACCCCATGTCACCAAACACAGAGTACATGCCAATCAAGGTGTTGCCCACGAAGTTATCACACACATATCCCAATTTCACACACTGCCCATGAAGTGATTCTCCAAGACTCGAGCTTTTCTTCATGTTGGCACAAGCTTTCAGGGCATATGGGAGTGTGTAGTTATCTGGGCTTAGATTATATCTCAGGATCAATTTGTATATTCCTATGGCTTGAGAGCTTTCATCTCTGAGAAGAAAGGATTTCATCATAGTGTTGCATATGCAGATCGTGTGGTTTTGGATCTTTTGGAATATTTTGCAGGCGTAAGCGAGGGCGTTGTGAGAAGGGTTCGAGCAGAACTCCAAGATTCTACTGAGAGCAAAGGTATTTGTTTCGAGCCCACAGGTGGTGATTAATGCGTGAGTTTGTTTTAGTTGCTTTGTGGTTTTACAAATTTTCAAGAGGTGAAGGCATCTGCTCGTCATTTTGATTCGACGGCGACCCTCATCTGCTCACACTATGAAGCTAAGCAGAGAGGCGGACAGTTCAGTTGTTAGCAACAAGATTCTGTGAACCCGTCTTTAAATCTAATACTCCGTCTTTAAGCTTACTACTCCCTCAATACCACCCGAGTATTCTAAATTTGCTATTTTCGTCCGTCTCATAAAAATGTGCTAATTTCATTTATAGAAAATATCACTTATATTTTTACTTCACATTTTCAACTTATTTACTATAATACCAAGGATGACCACGCTCTTTATCCTTTAATTAATCAACAACAATAATTAACATAACCCTACAACAAAAAGTAGGACCTTTCTCCACTCAAATCCACCATCACCTGACTTTTATTAAAACCCGTACTCATAAAGAGTGAGTACATTTTTATGGGACGGATGGAATAATATGTTATTAGAGAACAAAATTATGGCATTAATAGAAAAAATATTTAATATAATTATTCATCTTAATAATTTTGGCGATTAACGAATAATTGATACTTAATTGTATTAAGCCGATAACGAATTTTATTAATTGGTCTAACTACCTGATTGTCTTAGCTATTTGCATATAAATATTCATAGCTGATAGCACAAACTTATGTAAAATGACTAATAGATATATTATTATTATCGGGTATCTTCTTTTTATTAATAACTCATTTATAATGTGAGTCTGTTGAATAATTAAGATACAATTTACAAAATATTACTAGATTACGAATTATCTTAAATTATCAAATATTCAAGTAAATAAACATTACTAATATATAATAATTAGATTGCAAATAATTTTGTAAGTATATAAATCACAGACGAGCCTAATGATAAGATATAATTTCCAACAACTTCAGGACAAAATTATCATTCAAATCGAATGTGAATTTCTCTCTATGCTCAAAGAGTTGCACTATGCAATCTTTTCAAAATAAACGTTTTTGACAAAAAACTAATTCAAACATTGTTTACAAAACAACTGTATGGTGATTAAATAAGTAATAAAAAGGAAAATCTTTGTTTTTAGGAGACACGACGTTTAAATACATGGGGAGAAGGCATGTGATTGATGATTAGAAGATCTTACGATGCATAAGGAGTTCATCGAATCTAGATGGCCTTAGCACGATAAGGAGGATGTTGCAATATTTACCATGCTTTGAATTTACTGTATTAGCTGCAAATCTGAAAAGATGCATATATTGCATATTTTAATGCATTGAACTTTTGATGCACGGAATGTATATATTTCATGCATAATTGACAAAACTCATGCGTAAATTAAGATCAGTAAGATCGCATCTAATATCGCAGATCGAATAACGCGCGCATGGCGGATCCATCGCAGGCAATAGGGTCATCCACCCCTTGAAAAAAATATTTTTTTTATATATTATATTATAATATCTATACTATATAATATTTATCCCCCTTAATTTAATGTGGAAGGGGGATTTAATTGTAACTTTTAATTGTAAATATATGAAGAGACTATTTTAATTGTAAATTTTAATGTAAATAAACTAATTTAAATACAAAAGTTATGATAAACATCACAATGCAAATGCACCTTCTAATACACAAGGTGATTAAAATGAACTTTTAAATGATGGTATAAATTACAAGATGATTAAATTTTAGCTATGAAATCTTAGATACAATCGGTGCATCGCACGGGTTGAATAAACCAAAAACAACCCCGGAGCAACATACGGGTTAGTAAAGCCTCATTTCATATAACTAATTACATAGACTAAAATAAAAGGACAATAACAATAAGAAAACATATAAACTTCTCTACAAGGCATTTAAATTCTGCCTATCCGCTCATTCAACCGTCTCGCCAACATTACGTACAAAACACGTGCACCTTCTAATACACAAGGTGATTAAAATGAACTTTTAAATGATAGTATAAATTATAAGATGGTTAAATTTTAGCTATGAAACCTTAGATACAATCGGTGCATCGCACGGGTTGAATAAACCAAAAAAACCCCCGGAGCAACATACGGGTTAGTAAAACCTCATTTCATATAACTAATTACATATAAAATGACAATAACAATAAAAAAAACATAAAAAAGTCTCTAAAAGGCAATTAAATTCTGCCATCCGCTCATTCAACCGTCTGCCCAAACATTACGTACAAAACACGTAAATATTTAATTCAAAGAGAGTGCATCGCACGGTTGGATAATGCCTCGTATATAAAAACTAAAGCCCCATCCCAAGCCCAACCAATAACCCATTAAGCTCAAATGTCCCAAACATAATTAATTGTGGAAGAAAAAAAACATGGGACTGCTCTGATTAGGACTGAGATTTAGTTATTTTGTTTATCTTGTGTTTGTTTTGTGGTTTGATGAATTGTCTAAGGACTAAGGGATCTCATGTTCAGATTTATTAAATTTTCTAGGTCAGGACCGTCAGGTTCTAAATCAATTTTGTGCAATTTTGAAGCAATTTGCATCACTTTTCATAAAAATGATAATATTTATCTTTTGAGTATTATCTCTTTTGTTGGAATTTTTTGATTTTTATCCCGCCCTTGATCATGTAATCCGGGATCCGCCACTGAGAACGCGCCACTATATATATATATATATGTATATATATATATATATGTAAGTAATCAAAGGAAATAAATCAGAAGATGGACGATGTTGAGTCCAGAATTTCTGTCTCCTCAAAGCAAATTCGCCCCCACCGCAGTGTATAGCGTCTGCCTCCCAGGATAAAATAACATCTCGATGCATTGATAAATCGATCATCGCACCGTCAGCGAACTAGAATAAAACCTGAACTATCACCGACGTGACCGGAAATATGAAGAGAAAATTTGTTCGAAAAAAAGGAACTCGGAAATTCGACTGAAAGAAAAACGAATGGAAATTTTATGTCTAAAATTCGGACCCCTCACATCTGTATTTATAGGTGAAGATGAGAGAGACATGTGCTGGAGGAACTCTAAATAGGATTGGTCTCTTCAACACTTATCCTAATCTATTAATATATTAGTTCGATAATTATCAAATAACTTGATAGTTATCCTAATATATTAATTCGATAATTATCAATTAATTTGATATTTATCCTAATCCGAAAATGAATTATCAATTAATTTTATGATTGGGGAGGTTTAGCAAAATGAATTTTTGCCAAATAAAATTGCAGTAAAAAAATAACTTCGAGACGCCGAGACATTTCGCCCAAATCGCCCTTCGACCCGACCCGACCCGAGCTGAGCCGTCCGGCCAGCCGGACGCCGGCGGCGGCGGCGCGCGCGCGTGTGTGTGCGCGCTAGGGGCGCCTAGTTACACATCCACTCATGTCTCACTTTTGAACAAGAGTTTGTCCACATCTCCTTATATACTCACAATTTTTCACTTCTTTTTCCAATGTGGGATAACATCCCAAGACCCATTTCTAAAGGGTTCACTTTGGAACATTATATCTCATTCATACCTCAATCATTTTGAGTGTTCTTACATGTTTTGGAAACCTCGTACGGAGTACTACGTATTCCAACTAAGTTCCGACTTTAACTCATAGTCGAGACCACTCAAAATTGCCTTTCAAGTGGGTTGCTCAAAACAGCCCCATTATTCCTCTTTTTCCAACAATCCCCCACATGAATGAGATTGATGGTCCAACAGCATATGTCAGACACGGAGTTTGACTTGGTGATAGTTACTGCGGTTAGGCATTGCATAGGATAGGTAGAGTATGATCCTTGAACCTTCCCTCGAAAAGATATATTCTCCTTACTGGCTAGACAGTGTGACTTGGTGCCTTGAACTGTCTGACCGCTTGTGTAAGTGATTGTATATCCTTCACAGTTGCCCTCCCTGATTTATTCTGTTCTCATTATTGTACCCGTTTTGGCCGTGGACACCGTTCTGGTTCTGCGAGAGTTTCTAAAGAATTTTGCCTTGCAATTCTCCTTTGAAACGGCCCCTCTTCACTCCAACATAGGTGATTCTCTTTAAGTGTTTTTAGTAAACCCATATTTTACTCCACCCGACTATACGTTGTCGACTTAATAATCATTAAAAGCATAAGCTTAACCTTTCCCTACGGGTATCACTGGTTTCATCCTAGGAATAGTCGGTGAGGGGTAACCCCCACAGTGATCGTGCCCAGTTTTATGAATTGATTGCCCCATTGAACCTAGATCTTGGATCTCCAGTCAGCTTAAGTTAGGTATCCTCCATAAAACCATTAGATCATGGCAATAGACCCATTCCTCTTGATGATTTATCAACAAGGTCTTTTGATAACCTTTTGGTTACGGATCCGCGATGTTATCTCTTGACGAATCGCAGTCAATAGTGATAATCAATGTTGATAACAAAATGGTATTATGTCTTTGCCTCATATGACGAAACTTACCATTATACTTTTGCTCTGTTCCCTGTCAATCGTATATTGACTATCACAATAAATACATATTGCGATCACAACTTTGCCCATTCTGGAATATCTTCTAGAAATTGGTATTGCATTATGCCTCTTATGCATATTTGTCTAATGTTATGAACTCAGATTCCTTTGTAAATCGAGCTACAACCGCCTATTTTAAAGAATTCCATTCCACTGCTGCACTAGCTAGTGTGAAACATATTCACTATGTAGACATTAAATTCATAATGTCAGATATCCAATTTGCATTACTATATCATTTTAATAGTTTTTGAATATCCGATATCATGCAGCATATATAAAATAATCTTTATATCAATGTAATCACCAATTGATGATTAGTTTCTTGATTACTCGTGTATCCACATAGTCTACTCATGATATAGACTGTGTTTAGTCTTGTACAATTCACTTAGTGCATTAGACTTTTAGTTACTCTTGAAAGATCAGTTACCTTTGTGCTTGGATAGATGCACCATATCCATTGACATTCCAACTGATTCCGTTGATCTTTCCAAGATTCATGTCATCATAGTATGATTGACCTTATATGAGACATAGTGAACGACTTGAGATTTTACATCGTCAAATCATCTCTTTAGTCTCATATATATATATATATATATATATATATATCTTTTCAGACTTCGTTGAATTGATCCCCTTGTCATTATTGTCAGCAATGACTCGATCATTCAAATTTATTCTTAAAATGACATAGTCTTCATGTGTATTTAACATATATACTTGACATATTCATTATCTTGAATCTTTTTGACATTATAAATTGACATTTTTAACGCTTTCAAATTACGTTACCAGCTATTAACCGAGACTTCAATTTCTCACAGATCAAATTACTAATTTTAAGCGTCCCCAAAATTAGCAATTTTTGATTAACTGCATTACCAAATTTGAGCGTCCCCAAATTGGTACTTTTCGGTTATTTAATCACCATATTTGAGCGTTGTCAAATTAGAGATTTTATCACATCCTTTGAAGTCATTGCTTGACATCACAGTGTCAAAGATTTTATGCCACTATTTTAGTGTCAATTTAGATTCATAATACTTTCACTAAGTTGCAGACTTTCAATCATTGCGCTAGGCACATATGCCTTTGGTTCTTCCAAGTTGGCTTTTCTCAAAAACGCTAAGACGGCTATTACAGTGCCGTGGACCCCACACTGGGACCACCAGATGATACCAAAATATAGATTAAGTATATATTTCTTTGTGATACCGAACCACAATAAATAGTCATTACTCCGATTAGGAGTTTATAAATAGTATGGCCAATGGCCTTAACATACCAAATACATGTATAATCCATAGGAGATGGAATATACTTCAAATAACAATACAATCAGTCAATAGTTTAAATGAAGAGAAAAATAACATTACACAGTTTTCAAGCATAACCGAACAACAAAAGATTTGGGGCCCCCCGATCTAGTATCCTTCCAACCCTCCGCCGTCACCATGCTCTTCCCGTGCCTTACCTTTTTCTCGACCCAAAATACAACACAAGTATTTCGCCCAAACCACAAGGTCAGATATACATGATAATAATTCTCAAGATATTATACAATTCACATATACTAGATCTCAAGGAAACATTCCGACTATTGAACATACCCCTCGGGCGTATGAACAATCAGTCACAAACCGTCGGACATATTCAATCATACATGGACTATGAACGACCAAACAATATGGCTCAAGATGTACATCACAGTACGCCCGATCCAGAAATGTTTCGTGCACATGTCCACCCCATATACGGAATCCAGAATATACATGTGACAATGTACCTAATTAGCCTCATGAACTACGTCTCGTGTGCACAGTCCAATACGGAAACATCCACGTATGACTAAATAGGTGCATGGTTAAATATCCTACACAATAACCAATCGGCACGCAGATATGATATATCACGATACAACATGATAACGAATTCAATAAATCACATATCTAATTAAGGATCAGGAGACTCACCGAAGTGACAATAAGGACCAACGAGATCAAAAATTCAAAGGTGATGAACTTAGGAATACAATCCCACGATGAAAAATGGAAACATCATTAAGAACAATATCAAATTACGAATCACAAATTCATAAGTGTTTCATATACACGAAACATATAACCATCACAAGAATTCAATCATCATTATAACCAAACAAGATAACTTGCCTCAATTCCGTAGGTGAAAGACAGTCCTTCTCCAAATGACCAAACGGACGGTATCCTCGATTAAATACTCAATCGAACAAGCAACCTTTAATGAAACATAATTCATTCAATAATACATTCACATAATATTGATATCAATTCGTAGGAAAACGACGCTCGAACCAACCCGAATAATTCATTCGATTCCAATAAACATTCTACCGATTATTGATGAATTTCAATACATATGGTTCTATACTAAAATATCCTTTTAATACTCTTGTTATCACTATAAACAAGTTTATGTATTAAACACCTTCAATTCACCATTAACAATCGGATTAACCAAGTTCTTATGGTTCTTCAATATCTACTTCTATACAAAGACCATCATAAACGAATTCAATACATTATCAACCACAATTAGCATTACCTTCTTAAAAACACTATCCACTTTATTATGATGATCTATACTTCCTTAAGTTATCGACATGTTCGATTAATTAAAAGTTATAGTTGTATTCATCCGTATTCTTATCATTTCTCAAGACTTTGCTAAGCTGAATCAACAAAGGAAATAAGACGACCCAAATGCACATGTCAACGGCCTTGGCCAACATCCTCGTACTGTCCCGGTGCTCGCTCGTCCGGATAATTATGACCTGAAATCCATAACAAGAATTTCCCCAAAACGGGTCCCCAAAGGGGTTAGCAATTACGCTAGTACAAGTAGTCAAAGCAAACCAATCGCTTACACATTTCATAGTACATGCACTAATATCATTTTCAAAAGTCAAAACCAGACATGTCTTTTCCGGAAACAAACAGTCAAACAATTTGCCTAGGACCGGGACGAAGCCACGAATCCCACCCGAGGCCTCTAAGGACCCTCCCGAGCTGGCCATTTCATAAAAAAAATCACGCACAGGCATCGCCTAGGACCGGGACGAAGCCACGAATCCCACCCGAGGCCTCTAAGGACCCTCCCGAGCTGGCTAGCGAAACAAACTCATGAATCCAGAGTGAAGTCATAGATTCCCCCGAGGCCCCGTCGGACCCTCCTGTGGTGAGTGAAGCAAACTCAATATACCTTACCTTTTCATGTTAAGCATAAAGGTTTCCAAAATACTTGCCTTGAATTAATGACGACGAAGAACGAAAGGAAAGTCACCGACGAACGCTAGAACCAATGAAACCGAACCTAATGATTCGAAGAATACAATCACAACCATTTCTAAACGAATACGGAATTGGAATACAACCGAAAACCCGCCTACGATTCATGTATATTCGTATATAAACAACAACGAGGGCGGACCACAACCAAACCCTCTCGATTCCGTAAAAATCACGAAATATACCATGAATCCGTAGGGAAACTAAGAATACCAACAAGATTAATCATATTCATCATGAATCCATCGACAAAACGAAACGGATCGGAAGAAAATCCCAAAACCCCCAAATTATCCAAAAGTAGGGTTCTAAGAGATTACCTTGGATTTAGGATGAGAAACACAAGTGGATGATGTTAATCTACACCAAGAATTCAAGCAAAAGAATCTCTGAAGTGATTGGAAGAAGAAAATCGCCTCAAATCGCCTCTGGAGTCGCTCGGCCGCGGAAGAAGGAGAGAAATGAGAATTTGTGACTATCTCGGTCAACTCCCTGGTTTATATAGCCAGGGAGTGTTAGCGTGCGCTAATCCTTAAGGTTAGCGTGCGCTAACGGGGAAAAATTACAGGCCAAACTAGTTAGCGTCCAGTCCAGTAGCCAGACTTGTGGCCATTAGCGTGCGCTACTCGAAACGTAGCGTGCGCTAATAACCTCTCGGTAGCGCGCGCTATCGACCAATAGCGTGCGCTACCTGGACATCAGCCGAGTCCAGTGGCAACTGCCCAGAACCCACCTGATACGTTAGCGTGCGCTACCATACAAGCGTAGCGTGCGCTAACTGATCCGTTAGCGTGCGCTACCATACAAGCGTAGCGTGCGCTAACTGGCACCTGACCGGGTTCAGTAGTAAACTGTCCAGTATTGGACACTCACGCTAGCGCACGCTACCGGGCATCATCAGCGTGCGCTAGCCTCTCGACATTAGCGTGCGCTAGCATATGTAGCGTACGCTAATACGCTGGTCCAGAAGGCTGGAAAAACAACACTGCCACTCCCAGGGATACTCGCTAGCGCGCGCTACGAAACAAACGTAGCGTGCGCTACTAAGGGAACCCTAGCGTGCGTTATGCAGAAAGAGTAGCGTGCGCTAGGTACGAAATATGAACGGTCCAAAAACACCGGAATGTGAACGAAACATCAAACGGAACATCTCAACAGGCGTCATAACGTAGAATGGATCCACGGCAACCCCGAAACGGCGGTTCCGCAAGACAATAATGGGAATAAAATCCATAGATAATAGGAAAGATACACTGAAAGACACACGAGGTCACTACTATCGGGAAATACGCCGAAAAAGAAAAATACAAGGGAAAGAAAAATGCGGATATTACACGGGTATTCTGTAAAAGGGCCGGTTCGCGGGCCCGAAACCGGTTCGTCGGCCGAGAACCGCGGTTCTTGTTGAACCGCCGTTCCGTTTTTTTTTTATATATGTAATATTATTTATATCTTATTTTTTTCTAAATTAAATGATGAAATTTCTAAATTTTGTAATTTACAAGTGGTGACTCTTTGAAATTACTTAAGTTAATTTAATAAAAATATAATAAGTTATTAAATAATTTAGAAATTTAGAAATTCTTTATGTTGTGTATTTTTTTATATAATTTATAGTAACTTGTAATATTTTTATGACTTTTTTTTAAATTAAATTACTTGTGTTGAAAATTTGAAATATTGAAAACTTGAAATGCAATAAAGTAAAAATAGTTCTAAAATATTTACAATCAAAATAATGCATACAAATTGATATATTCATTGATTTCTATGATTCTATCTATGTACAAAAGAAATGTTACAATGATACAATCTTTAAAATTGAATAAGTAAACTAACTAATACTAACTAATTCACTATATAAAAGAAATGTTACAATTATGATACAATCTTTAAAATTGAATAACTAAACTAACTAATTACTAACTAAACTAACTAATTACTAACTAAACTAATAAAAGAAATGTTACAATGTTACAATGATACAATCTTTTTTTACAAGGGGAAAAATAATGAATAAATAAAGAGCTTGAACTCAATTTTAATATTTAATCCGTCTCAACTAGCTTGAAGTGTTATTTTTTTGAAATGTTTTTTTGAAATGATTTTTTGAAATAAAAATTTGAAATGTTTTTTTTTTTAAATAAAAACTTGAAATGTTTTTTTTTTAAAATAAAATTTTGAAATGTTTTTTTTTTTGAAATAAAAATTTGATTTTTTTTTCTGAAATAAAAATTTGAAATATTTTTATAATTTTTATAAAATGCTAGTTGGGACGAATATTAAAATTGAGTGGCCTACGTATCTTCATTGAATAATGAAGAATCAAAGCCCACGTAGTTCTCTTACCTTAACTTACCTAGTCGTAGGCCTCGGCGTCGGATCTTTCGGACTCGGTGTATGAATCGTTTGGGCTCTCGTCGGCTTGATCCCATTGGTTCTCTTGAGCGCGCAACTCGGTTTTGGACCAATCATCAAGCAACATGGTGGCCTCCATGTTTCGAGGATCCATGTTGCTTCTTCTTTCGTCCAAGACAAGTCCACCAATGCTAAATGCTTGCTCGACGGAGACCGTGGAGGCCGGAACCGCGAATAACTCCTTGGCCATGGTGGCGAGGATGGGGTATTCCTTCTCGTGCATGGACCACCATTTCAAGATGTCGAATTTTTGACCACCTACGTTTTTGAAAGCAAATGTACTAGACAAATATGTATCTAATTCGTTAGAAGTATGACTCCTTTGTGTTTGCATAAATGAATAGGCGGCTTGAGCGAATTGGTTGTCGATAAAAGAAGTACCTCCTAATGAGCCTACATGAAATTGGTCTTGAAAACTACTACTAGTGCTTACATTTGAAGAGTATGATGGGTTTGCTAGTGTATATTTTTGATCATATTCACCAAATAAGACCCTAATTGTGCTTTCTATTCTAACTTTAACGTAATCTACATTGGGAATGTAAAATTCCATTGGTTCATTATTTGCTAATGCTTGGATATAAAAAGGCATTTCCTTAAAGGCACCATAATAAATTTCTAACATGCGATTAACACCGACTAGTTTAAATGTAGGATCTAAAATTTTAGCAATTAAAAAACATCGGGAATTTCTAGAAAATATTTAAGCCACTTAATGACCATTTCATATGCTATTTTACTTAAATCTTGGTTATGACTACATGCATTTAAAGCAATAGCAATATACATACAATGTTCTAAAACCTTAACACTAGTGCAATAATAAACACCGGATAAATCACTAGTTGCACTATCAAAAACTTTTAAAAGTTCAAATAATTTAGCACATTTTTGCCAATAAGAGGGCAATAAAAGCAAGTTAGCCTCGGGAGTGGCTCTAAAAAAATCACATAAATGATCAACATGATTCAAGGTAGAAGCAAGCATGGCATATGTTGAATTCCAACGTGTAGAAACATCTTTGACAAAATTCGTATATTTAATCTTTTTAGTACGACAATATCTTTGCCATTTTTTTCCAATTGACGCTTTTCGATGCAACATATTAACGGCATTTCTAATGAGTTCAACACTTTCATTAATAAGAGCATAAGCATCTTGTACACAACGGTTTAAAATATGACAAATACATCGAGCATGAAAATACTTACCATTAAAAGAGGGTGAGCATGCGGCAACTAACTCGGGAATGGAGGCGGTGTTAGCGGATGCATTATCGAATCCAACCGAAAATATCTTATTTAAAAATCTATACTCATTTAAAACGAAAATAATCAATTGAGCAATATTAGTAGCATTATGTATTTCATTAAAATCTCTAAATGCAATTAAACGCGTTTTGAATTAACCAACTTTCATCAATCCAATGACAAGTAATACCCATATAAGAATTTTTTTGATAAGAATCACTCCATATGTCGGAACATATAGAAACATTTTGATTTAAACGTATAAAATATTTCATTAAATCACGTTTTCTTTCTTCGGCTTGTCGTCTTATACGCTTGCACATAGTAGTTCTACCAATTTTTTTTGCGGCGGGGTTATAAGCATTTTGCATAGCATGTTCAAAAGTCAATTTATCGGCAAACATAAAAGGCAAATGTTCCATAGAAATAAAACGAGCCATTACTTCTTGAGCATTTAAATGATCATATTTCCATAAAACATTACCTTGTTCATTACCTTGTTGATTACCTTTGAAGGCTTGGGGATTTAGTTGAGTTTGAGTTGTAGGAATTCCCGCCTCGGATTTATGCATATTGTTCATGTGCCTTTGGAGGGTGCCATAACCTTCTCCCGCCGTCCATTTGTAAACGGCGGGACAATAGTTACAATATGCCATGAACTTCTCGGGAGCACCGGGAGCATCATTTGGATCTTTTTCTCTAGGAACCTTTTTAAAATGTTTAAGGAAAATGTTAGAATTAAGTGCTTTAGGCTTACCCTTACCTCTAGTGGCCGTCTCCACATCATGTCTTGCTTGATCGGCTTCCTCCTCCAACTCTTGGCTATGCATTTGTCGACCATACATTTCATCCTCCTCTTCTTGAAGTTGTCGAGCATATTGTTCATTCATCATTTCTTCGGCCTCACGGCGTGACGGCTTTCTACAACGGACTTTTTTATATCTGGATGAAGGAAGAGGAACATTTTGAGGAAAAGTGGGAGTGCTATCAATATCTTCTTCGGTGTCGACATTGATAGACTTGCCACGATTACCACGAGAATGAGACATGATAGTATATATTAGAATTATAGTATATATTATATTATAGTAGATAGTGTTTATATATAGTATAGTAGATAGAATTTATATATAGTATAGTAGATAGTATATATATAATAAAGTAGATAGTATTTATATATAGTATAGTAGATACTATTTATATAATATAGTAGATAGTATTTATATATAGTATAGTAGATAGTCTATATATATATATATATATATATATATATATATAAAGTAGATAGTATTTATATATAGTATAGTAGATAGTGTTTATATAATATAGTAGATAGTATTTATATAGTATAGTAGATAGTATTTATATATAGTATAGTAGATAGTATATATATAATATAGTAGATAGTATTTATATATAATATAGTAGATAGTATATATTATAGTAGATAGTATTTATATATAGTATAGATATAGTAGATAGTATATATTATAGTAGATAGTATATATATATATAGTAGATAGTATATATTATAATTATAGTAGTCTTAGTAGATAATATTTAATTTTAGTATTTAGTTACTTAGAGCAAGAACAAAAAGAGCAATTTAAATTTAAAGAATGGAGGAGAATAGAAGTAGAAGAGAAGAGAGTTTAGAATATTGTTAACACAATGGGATGATTTTAAAGGTGGAAGAAGGGGGGTATTTATAGATAAAATTGGGGGGAGTTGGGAAAAATTTGAATTTGAAAAAATTTGAAATTTGAAAATTTGAATTTTGTTTATAGATAAAATTGGGGGGAGTTGGGAAAAATTTGAATTTTGAATTTGAAAAAATTTGAAATTTGAAAATTTGAATTTTGTTTATAGATAAAATTGGGGGGAGTTGGGAAAAATTTGAATTTGAAAAAAATTGAAATTTTAAAATTTGAATTTTTTTATAGATAAAATTGGGGAGTTGGGAAAATTTAAAATTTGAATTTTGAATTTGGGCGTAAACCGCCTTGTTCAAGGAAACCGGCGATTCGGCCGAACTGCCGGTTCGGCCACGGCTCACGGCTCAGAACCTTCGAACCGCACTCACCCTTGCGAGCAGTTCGGTTCCGGCTCCAGACTGCCCACGGCTCGGCTCCGAACCGACCATCAAACCGGCCGAACCGGATGAATCACGGCTCGGTTAAATGGCACCACTACCTCTTACCAATAAATAGTGGTGTTGAATTTCTCCAAAAAATTCTCCATACGCGTAGGACCAAGCGGTATTAACCCGTAGGACCAGGCAGGAGGGAGTTTCTGGAGTATGGAGCCGCAATGCGGTGGAATCAGTCACTTAAAAAGTTTACCCAACACAATTTAACCAACTGTCTTGGCGCAGTTGGCCACCTTTAAAAAAGTTATCTTGGCAACACATTGAAATAAATTTCTTAAGGCCCAATGATCCCTTAGTTTTTGAATAAGGGTTAGGTCCTAGCCCCCAGGGTAGGGGTGGCATTTCGCAACCGAAAATTCAAAACCAAATCGAAAAAATCTAAAAAAAGAACCGAAGAACCGAAACCAAAGAAGACCGAACCGAAAAATAGAAAAACAGAACCGAACTGAATTAGTTTGGTTCGGTTCTCGATTCGGGGTCGGACAGAGCCGAACCGAACCGAAATGGACCGAAGTCAAAATCACATACTAAAATGACATCTTTTTGTGAGTTTTATGTGTTTGAGATTTTAATGTAATTTGCTTTTCTTTTTTAAGACCCTCATGGAGCCAAGAAGGACCGATAATATGCTCGTGTAATTCGCGATTCAACTAATTTAGGTTTAGAGAATGATCTATTGTGATTTGTGATTGTTATATCTTTTGAGATATTTGTAAATTGTTGTGCAAGTCTACCTCTTATCTTGAGCATATATATAACTTTTGTTGGCTTGTTGTTATATATAACATATTCTATTGAATATAATATCTGAATTTATATTGTGAAGAACCAAAAAAACATCAAACCAAACCAAAACCGAACCGAATATTTATAAAACCGAATTTAACTGAACCGAACTTCAAAAAGAACCGAACCAAACCCAAACCGAATATTTGGTTCGATTATTGGTTTCGGTCAAAAACCGAACCGAATGGAACCGAGTCCACCCCTAACCCGGAGTAGCTGATGAATAGTTATATTATCATGTGCTTCAAGCGACAGTGTGAGAGGCCTGATATCGTGGGAACCTGCGGTTGGATTATGGAGACCCGGCATCCCTATCTATTGGGATCCAGCATGGAGCAATCACTTGGGGGATAACTCCTTTGTGCGCGAAAGTGGAGTATATTTAATTGTTAGTCAGGTACATTATATCGCGGTTTAATTGGAAGCTGTTCTGAGGGACTTAAACTGTTTCTCATAGGATTAGTCATACGAAATATGTATCACCTATGTACCAAAAAATTAAATAAAAACATTGAGAAAATCTCAATTTTTCCTTAATAAAAAAAAAAGCCTAAAAAGGACAAAAGGAAAAAAAAAAAACCACCGACGAGAGGTAGATTTCACGCGTCTCCAACTTGTTAGCTTCCTCAGATCATTTCTCCCTCACACACACTACACACGGTGGGACACCGAATGTGATCCCGATCTCTGGAGGAGAAACCCCTAATTGTTAATGGCTACTCATATCCACTTCATTTCTTCCATTTTTAACCTCTTGATCATAGTTCTCTTGCTCCTGAACGACGTCGTCCTCTGCAAGACGCTTAAGCGAGACGGTGATTTTCCCGATCCGCTCCTTTCCCTCAATTTTTAAATGCAGTTAGATGTTTGATTACTGCTGCATAGGAGCTAACATTTGTAGTTTCCATTGTATCTGAGTTTGAAAGAGCTTTAGGTTAAGTTATGGACTACTTATGCTTAATGATTGGGAAGTTTTTAGGTTTAAGGTGAGGAGTTGTGTCTGTTTGTGATTGATATTCGTAAAAGAGCTTGGTTTCCAGTGCTGTTGAAGTGCTGCATTGGGTTTTTGGTTACTATGATTCTATTGTTAGAGAAGTTGCTGTATTTTAGTCGAAATGGTATTTCGTGCTCTTGTTTAATTAAGATGAGGCAAATTTTCGATCTGAATCTTGGTCATATGTTAACATTATGTAGCATTATGATGTGGACGAATATTATGCTTCTCTGTTTATGGAGCGGGGCAAAAATATACTAGTGTAGATAGTTGAACTCTAGCTCTGGCCTGTGAATGACTAATTTATCCTGTGCAACATATTTCTTGCAATTTAATAAATGTTATTTGAGATCACGTTTCGTCATGTTCATGTTGATTTTACAATCAAATCTGTAATGGGACACGTCTATAGTAATTGTCGAACTCATTGTTGTTTCAAGATATTTCCCATGCAAGTGGAAAACTTATGATGTCTTGCTTTTGGAATGGAATCTCAGTTTTCTTTCGTATGAATGTTGTGACAGAAAGGGCATCCGACACAAAATTTTGCTACTTTGCTTTTTGCATGAATTTTATATTGTTTAAGCCTGATTTTAGACCATTGTTTGACACTAATTTTTATGTCACATACCCCAACATAGTTGATAAAGGTGTGTTTAATGATGATGATGGTTATGATGATTTGAGATCTGCAGGCTCCAAGATCTTTTTTCTTGTTGACCTATAATGGGATTTATGTTCATTTTTGTGGAATTATGTACGTGAATCTTATAAAGTACTGGGTAAATGCTCGAGCGATGAGAATTATGAGAAGTACAAGAAAGCTCGAGCAGAAGCTAAAAAGGCAGTGAGAAATGCCCGATCAAAGGTCAATCAAGAATTATATGCAAGATTAGATACAAAAGAAGGGGAAAAAGATATCTATAAACTTGTTCGAATGAGAGAGAAGAAGACGCGAGATATTAGAAAAGTTAAATGTGTAAAAGATACTGATCAAAAAGTTTTGGTTTAAGATAAAGAGATAAAAGAGAGATGGAGGTCATATTTTGATACCCTATTCAATGGCCATCAAGAACAAGATATTTGAATTTAAACATCCCCTCAAATATGGTTAACCGAGAGTTTAAGAGGAGAATTCAAAAGGGTGAAGTGACAATTGCATTGAAGAAGATGGGGTCAAAGAAAGCAGAAGGACCAGATGGTATACCTATTGAAGTTTGGAGGTGTTTGGGGGAGAGAGGGATCGAATGGGTAACTATGCTTTTCAATAAGATTTGGAGAAGCAATAAGATGCCATCAGCATGGAGGAAAAGTATTCTCGTCCCTTTGTATAAGAACAAAGGTGATGTTCAAGATTGTTCTAATTATCGCGGAATTAAACTAATGAGTCATACCATGAAGTTGTGGGAACGAGTGATTGAACGATCAGGACATGTGTGAAGATAACAGAAAATCAGTTTGGATTTATGTCTGGAAGATCGACCATGGAAGCAATTTATCTTATCTGGCAGTTGATGGAACATTATCGAGATAAAAAGAAAGATCTACATATGGTTTTTATTGATTTAGAGAAGGCAAATGATAAAGTATCAAGAGAAGTACTTTGTTGGGCCTTAGCAAAGAAGGGTGTATCGCGGAAATATATTGACATTATAAAGGACATGTATGAGGGAGCTAGTACAAGTGTACGTACTAATGTTAGGAGGACAGAAGAATTCCCTATTACGATTGGGTTGCATCAAGGATCTGCTCTTAGTCCTTTTCTCTTTGCCATAGTCATGGACGAATTGACAAGAGAAATTCAAAATGCCGTTCCGTGGTGTATGATGTTCGCAGATGATATTGTGTTGATTGATAAAACGAAGGTTGGAGTGCAACAGAAATTGGAACTTTGGAGGGATACTTTGGAAGCTCGATGCTTTAGGCTGAGCAGAAGTAAGACTGAATATATGGAGTGTAGGTTTAGCGAAAACAGTGATAGAGAGGCGAGGATGATCACATTTGATTGGAAAGTTGTTCATGGATCCACTTTCTTTCAGTATCTTGGATCTATTATCCAAAAGGATGGAGAGCTAGATGGCGATGTGGCTCACAGAATAAAGGCCGGGTGGTTGAAGTGGAAGAGTGCCACAGGGGTTTTATGTGATCCTGACATGCCTCATAGATTAAAGGGTAAATTTTACCGCACGGCAATTAGGCCTGCGCTGTTATATGGCACCGAGTGTTAGGCTGTGAAACAGTGTCACGTTCAAAAGATGAACATGCTACGATGGATGTGTGGTCATACAAAAAAAGGATCGGCTCAGAAATGAGGTGATTAGAGAGAAGGTAAGAGTTGCGGCTATAGAAGACAAGATGATGGAGAATCGATTACGATGGTTTGGTCATGTGAGAAGAAGACCTGTTGATGCCCCAGTGAGGAGGCTAGAAAGTTGGGGAGCAAGTAATGTTGTGAAAGGTAGAGGAAGACCCAAGAAAACTTGGATAAAGATGATTGAAAATGATATGCGGTTTCTTGGAATTGGAGAAAGTATGGCGATAGAGAGGCAAATGTGGCGGGAAAGAATACGGATGGTGGATGGAATCTGATTCCTCTCTTTTTTTATATCTGTATTTTTATTCCTATTTTCTTTTATTTCATGTTATCTTTTAATTTATTTTTCAGGTTTTTTCATTTTTTTTTTTTTTTTACATTCGTTCTCTTTTTTTCTCTACTTTTTTTCCTCTTTTTCTCCTTCTATGTTATTTATGTAACGATCATTGACGGTTTCAAAGTTTGATTCATGTTAGCCGACCCCAAATCATTTGGGACTAAGGGTTAGATGATGATGTTGTTGTATGCAGCTTTGACTTGATCAAATATCCATAGGTACTAATTTCTATTTTTATGGGTACATGATTTTGCTAATTACAGTGAAAGCATTAAATGAAATAAAGGCGTCGCTAGGATGGAGAGTGGTGTATGCGTGGGTCGGTGATGATCCGTGTGGAGATGGTGATTTGCCAGCATGGTCTGGTGTCACATGTTCCACTGTGAGTGGGAGCGACTATAGAGTTGTAACTGAATTGTGAGTTTCTGACTTTCGGTCCTTTCTAGTCTTTTTAGTACATTTTCCGACTTCTTTATTATATTACGATACGAAATTGTAGTTTGTTAATAGTTGGATCATCAGACTACCTTCCTCATTGTTCTTTTCTTTTTCCTGTAATTTCGTTTTTCTAATTTCCCACAATTATTTTGCAGGGAAGTATACGCAGTTTCGATTGTTGGTCCTTTCCGCTTGCAGTTACCAATCTGGTGGACCTTACGAGGCTGTATGTCTCCTTTCTTCTTTGGTTTCATTTGAGCAACTCTTTATCTTTTCAATGAAACAGGAATTGTTGTGTTGCTTCCTTTTGCATTTCCAAAATCTCCAATGCTATTTTTTTGCAGGGACCTACACAATAATAAATTGACTGGACCAATTCCATCTCAAATTGGACGACTGAAGCATCTTAAGATACTGTAAAGTCCTGTACATTCTATCAACAATAAGCAATATTGTCTCACATGTATCTGGCATATGATCAGTCGAGCTAAATCAGTAATGATTGTTAGATGTATGTGTGGGGAAATGACATTATATTTGTCCAAATAGCAATCACCAAATATGTGCCCTGGGCTTGTTTGACAATTTATCATATCTTTTAGAACAAACAATATCTATACTGATATCCTGTTGAATTGTATATCTCAATGCGTACTTCAAGGTTCTCTTCCATCTCAGCCTGGTCTTTCCCGTATTCTTAACTATTGTCTGGTTCTGACTGTTCTATCAGTAATTTGAGGTGGAATAAATTCCAAGATGCCATTCCACCCGAAATTGGTGAGCTGAAGCAGCTAACGCATCTGTGAGTGATGTTAATGATTTCGGACTATCCAGATCCATTACTTCCCAAATTTGTTTTGTATAACTGACGCTCATGATGCAAAATCTGCAGCTATTTGAGTTTTAATAATTTTAAGGGTGAAATTCCGAGAGAGCTTGCAAATCTTCCTGAACTTCGTTATCTTCAATTACATGAAAATCGTTTGATTGGTAGAATTCCACCTGAATTGGGAACTTTGGCGAATCTGCGACACTTGTAAGATACCGTCTTAATTTTTTTTATCTGTTTCCTTTGTGTTTAGCTAATTCAGTTTAATAATATTTTTCTCCCCAGGGATGTCGGTAACAATCACTTGGTTGGGACCATAAGGGAACTAATACGTATTGAAGGATGCTTCCCAGCTCTTCGTAATCTGTATGTTTTATTTTAAATGGCCATTATGTTGATAAGTTATATGAATGTTATTGCTAATTTCATTAATCAACGGCAGTAGTTGAGGGTCAAAGACATTGTAATACTGCAGGTATCTTAATAACAATTACCTCACTGGAGGTGTTCCCTCACAGCTTGCTAATTTGACCAACTTGGAGATTTTGTAAGTTTTTGTATTAACCAAGGAATTATGGTCTGTGTGATTTCTTAGTTTCCCCTTTGTACTTAGCCAATTTGCAAGGTAACTGCTCTGGCTCCAGGTACCTATCCTATAACAAAATGTCGGGAGTTATACCATTTGGGCTGGCACACATTCCACGATTGACCTACTTGTAAGTATGCTTCATTTACACTCCCCCCGCCCCACTTAAAACGGGTACTTTCAAAACATGATTTTTGTCCCAGGAGAAGTGGTTACTTTCAGAACAAATTTTTAATATCTAATTAAAATCTATATAATATTCCTTAAAAAGTTTTTTGTTATATAAATTACAATCGTAGTCGATTTGATTTTTTTAAAAATAAGTGAGAATAAACGGTTTATAACGAGTTGTACCTTCGTTAAAATGATTAAATTTAAAAGGTTGTACCTTAACCAAGGCACCTCTTCAAGTGGGATGAGGGAGTATTATACATATATTAGCTGATATCTATATTAATATACCTTTTCTAGCTCTATATTGTACATATAAAAAAACTCATGACGTTCTCTCTGCATTTTATTTGGTATGTAGAACTAGAGTCCAATTTCTAGTGATCTACATGTAATTGGTATAAGAAGCGCGATTATGGTAGATGTTATAATAACTGCAACACCAAATTTATGGAACCTCTCACTTTTTGTGAATGTTGCGGTCGTCTTCGAGAGGGAAAATTCACAAGGACAGTAGTTTCTGTAATCTACAATGAGACTCGGATTGAAATTAGTTAGTACAGAAAGAAACACTGAATATAGGAGGAATCCCTTTGGTACGTGATTTTATTTTATCTTATGTTTTGGTTGCGATTCAGGTACTTGGATCACAACCAATTTTCTGGAAGGATTCCTGATACCTTCTACAAGCACCCATTTTTAAAGGAAATGTAAGTCCCACCTTAGAATCCCCCCCCCCAAAAAAAACAAGGAGATGTAATTTCATTTCAGAGTAAACTGTAGCACATTTTAATCTGGCAAGCTACTTCTTAATCTTTGTTTCTATTTTTCGACACAGGTACATTGAAGGAAATTCATTCCGGCCGGGCGTGAAACCTATTGGTGACCACAAACTCCTGGAAATTGCTGATTCAGAGTTCATGTTTTAGGCAAATATAAATCAACTCAAGTTTTGATCAGTATTGGATTCTATTATCATCTATTTTTTTCCCGATCGTAAGAATCTGCACACTGCTATTACAGAAATTGATGCCACAAAATTCATGTAATTTAGCTCCCGATTTAAACATCATTGAGGCTTTAAGCTTTGAGGTTGCCTGAACTGTATAGATAATATC
Organism: Orobanche coerulescens; assembly: GCA_033398695.1. Taxonomy (NCBI): domain Eukaryota; kingdom Viridiplantae; phylum Streptophyta; class Magnoliopsida; order Lamiales; family Orobanchaceae; genus Orobanche; species Orobanche coerulescens. Next base: position 166,680,500 of record CM065806.1, on the reverse strand, counting down.
TTGGAGTAATAGTTATTACGTATTAGCTGCCTTATATCTTTAGAACATTTGATTATTAATGACATAAAATGGATGTTGGTTCTTTGAGGTGAAGTTTTCATTCATTTTTGGTACACTTGAACGGTTTTTATGCTTGCGAGACTGAAGTACTTTATGTATCTAATTAATGGAACATATATCATTTTGCAACAACATAAATGATACCCGAAATCTTATTGCAAGCTTGTATTCCAAAAAAGAAAGTAATATTTATGTTCAACTTATCAATGGCTTGCGTTGGTAATTTTTCCAGCAAGATGATAAACAACTTAACTTGATAGTTGAAACTTAGCTCGAATATCATTTATCCAGATCTAATGAAAAGTAGGGATGACAATGAGGCAGGTTCAAATCCAGACCTATAATAAACTCATCCCAAACCCACATGTATATAAATCCGATCAAGTGGGTCTCCCTATATGATGCACATGAGTTCATGAAGTAATATCAGCCCAGAAGCAAACACGAGATATACGGAAGGATTGACCAGAGTATTTATGTCATTTACTTTTACTCATCACGAGTTCATGGTTATGGACCCGGGTCTATGATATAAATTGTCTCGATTCAAGGACTCAAACCACATTGCAAAGAATCCAAGTGCTTTTTAATGTCCTCCAAAACTTCATATATGCCCTCCATATCTGAATGCGCTTTTTCCCCAGCAATAAACTCATGAACAACACCATTAATCTCGACCGAGCTACAACCTGGTGTTTTCTCCACCCCTTGTCTTCTCATCATCTTCCTTATCCTCTGCGCTTCATTATGTCTCCCGGCAACTGCATAAGCATTCGAAAGCAAAACATATGCTCCACTGTGCCTTTCTAAAATCACAAGCCTACTGGCAGCAGCCTCCGCCAAATCAACACGCCCATGACTACAACAAGCACTAAGTAGTGCCCTCCAAGCTATAGCTTCTTCACATGTCTTTCCCAAAATCGGCATTCTTGGGATTATAGCATTAGCTTCTTCAATCAGCCTCGCCCGTCCAAGTAAATAGATTATACATCCGTAATGCTCGCTTTTAGGCTCGCTTTTGTAAACACTACACATGATGTTCAATAAATGTAGCCCTTCTTGTGCCATGTTAGAGTAGGTACAAGCGGCCATTAAAGAAACAAACGTCACATGGTCGGGCCTAATCCCGGACCTTTGCATCTCATTAAACACTCTAAGAGCACTCTCTCCATTGCCATTCATAGCATACCCTGAAATCATAGTGTTCCAGCAAATTACGTCTCTTTGAGTCATTTTGTGGAACACCTTCTCGGCTAAATCCAAACACCCACATTTTGAATACATGTCAATCAGTGCTGTCCCTAATTTAATACCAACTGGCATCTTTACCTTCTTCACATATCTATGAACCCATTTCCCAATCTCGAGAGAACCCAAATGAGCACAAGCACAAAGTACACTAACAAAACTCGCCTCATCAGGGCTAATACCACTCATCTGCATTAACCTGAATAATCTCAACCCTTCTTTAAAACAATTGTTCTGCACATACCCTGATATCATAGCACCCCAAATCCCTCTATCTTTCAAATGGGCCTCATCAAAAACCAATCTGGCTGAGAAGACATCTCCAATTTTCACATACCCAGTAATCAAAACAGTCCAAGAAACCACACAGTGGCAAGAAATCTCATCAAGGGCAAGTCTGGCTGACCCCATGTCACCAAACACAGAGTACATGCCAATCAAGGTGTTGCCCACGAAGTTATCACACACATATCCCAATTTCACACACTGCCCATGAAGTGATTCTCCAAGACTCGAGCTTTTCTTCATGTTGGCACAAGCTTTCAGGGCATATGGGAGTGTGTAGTTATCTGGGCTTAGATTATATCTCAGGATCAATTTGTATATTCCTATGGCTTGAGAGCTTTCATCTCTGAGAAGAAAGGATTTCATCATAGTGTTGCATATGCAGATCGTGTGGTTTTGGATCTTTTGGAATATTTTGCAGGCGTAAGCGAGGGCGTTGTGAGAAGGGTTCGAGCAGAACTCCAAGATTCTACTGAGAGCAAAGGTATTTGTTTCGAGCCCACAGGTGGTGATTAATGCGTGAGTTTGTTTTAGTTGCTTTGTGGTTTTACAAATTTTCAAGAGGTGAAGGCATCTGCTCGTCATTTTGATTCGACGGCGACCCTCATCTGCTCACACTATGAAGCTAAGCAGAGAGGCGGACAGTTCAGTTGTTAGCAACAAGATTCTGTGAACCCGTCTTTAAATCTAATACTCCGTCTTTAAGCTTACTACTCCCTCAATACCACCCGAGTATTCTAAATTTCTTATTTTTCGTCTGCCTCATAAAAATGTGCTAATTTCATTTATAGAAAATATCACTTATATTTTTACTTCACATTTTCAACTTATTTACTATAATACCAAGGATGACCACGCTCTTTATCCTTTAATTAATCAACAACAATAATTAACATAACCCTACAACAAAAAGTAGGACCTTTCTCCACTCAAATCCACCATCACCTGACTTTTATTAAAACCCGTACTCATAAAGAGTGAGTACATTTTTATGGGACGGATGGAATAATATGTTATTAGAGAACAAAATTATGGCATTAATAGAAAAAATATTTAATATAATTATTCATCTTAATAATTTTGGCGATTAACGAATAATTGATACTTAATTGTATTAAGCCGATAACGAATTTTATTAATTGGTCTAACTACCTGATTGTCTTAGCTATTTGCATATAAATATTCATAGCTGATAGCACAAACTTATGTAAAATGACTAATAGATATATTATTATTATCGGGTATCTTCTTTTTATTAATAACTCATTTATAATGTGAGTCTGTTGAATAATTAAGATACAATTTACAAAATATTACTAGATTACGAATTATCTTAAATTATCAAATATTCAAGTAAATAAACATTACTAATATATAATAATTAGATTGCAAATAATTTTGTAAGTATATAAATCACAGACGAGCCTAATGATAAGATATAATTTCCAACAACTTCAGGACAAAATTATCATTCAAATCGAATGTGAATTTCTCTCTATGCTCAAAGAGTTGCACTATGCAATCTTTTCAAAATAAACGTTTTTGACAAAAAACTAATTCAAACATTGTTTACAAAACAACTGTATGGTGATTAAATAAGTAATAAAAAGGAAAATCTTTGTTTTTAGGAGACACGACGTTTAAATACATGGGGAGAAGGCATGTGATTGATGATTAGAAGATCTTACGATGCATAAGGAGTTCATCGAATCTAGATGGCCTTAGCACGATAAGGAGGATGTTGCAATATTTACCATGCTTTGAATTTACTGTATTAGCTGCAAATCTGAAAAGATGCATATATTGCATATTTTAATGCATTGAACTTTTGATGCACGGAATGTATATATTTCATGCATAATTAGTACAAAACTCATGCATAAATTAGTACTGTAAAGTACTGCATCTAATATTGGTACTGAATAGAACGCGCAGTGGCGGATCCACTGCAGGGCAATAGGGGTCATCTGACCCCTTGAAAAAAATATTTTTTTTATATATTATATTATAATATCTATACTATATAATATTTATCCCCCTTAATTTAATGTGGAAGGGGGATTTAATTGTAACTTTTAATTGTAAATATATGAAGAGACTATTTTAATTGTAAATTTTAATGTAAATAAACTAATTTAAATACAAAAGTTATGATAAACATCACAATGCAAATGCACCTTCTAATACACAAGGTGATTAAAATGAACTTTTAAATGATGGTATAAATTACAAGATGATTAAATTTTAGCTATGAAATCTTAGATACAATCGGTGCATCGCACGGGTTGAATAAACCAAAAACAACCCCGGAGCAACATACGGGTTAGTAAAGCCTCATTTCATATAACTAATTACATAGACTAAAATAAAAGGACAATAACAATAAGAAAACATATAAACTTCTCTAAAAGGCATTTAAATTCTGCCATCTGCTCATTCAACCGTCTGCCCCAACATTACGTACAAAACACGTGCACCTTCTAATACACAAGGTGATTAAAATGAACTTTTAAATGATAGTATAAATTATAAGATGGTTAAATTTTAGCTATGAAACCTTAGATACAATCGGTGCATCGCACGGGTTGAATAAACCAAAAAAACCCCCGGAGCAACATACGGGTTAGTAAAACCTCATTTCATATAACTAATTACATATAAAATGACAATAACAATAAAAAAAACATATAAACTTCTCTAAAAGGCATTTAAATTCTGCCATCTGCTCATTCAACCGTCTGCCCAAACATTACGTACAAAACACGTAGATATTTAACCAAAGACCGTGCATCGCACGGGTTGGATAATGCCTCGTATATAAAAAACTAAAAGCCCAACCCCAAGCCCAACCAATAACCCATTAAGCTCAAATGTCCCAAACATAATTAATTGTGGAAGAAAAAAAACATGGGACTGCTCTGATTAGGACTGAGATTTAGTTATTTTGTTTATCTTGTGTTTGTTTTGTGGTTTGATGAATTGTCTAAGGACTAAGGGATATCATGTTCAGATTTATTAAATTTTCTAGGTCAGGACCGTCAGGTTCTAAATCAATTTTGTGCAATTTTGAAGCAATTTGCATCAGCTTTTCATAAAAATGATAATATTTATCTTTTGAGTATTATCTCTTTTGTTGGAATTTTTTTGATTTTTTTATCCTGCCCCCTTGATCATGTAATCCGGGATCCGCCACTGAGAACGCGCCACTATATATATATATATATGTATATATATATATATATGTAAGTAATCAAAGGAAATAAATCAGAAGATGGACGATGTTGAGTCCAGAATTTCTGTCTCCTCAAAGCAAATTCGCCCCCACCGCAGTGTATAGCGTCTGCCTCCCAGGATAAAATAACATCTCGATGCATTGATAAATCGATCATCGCACCGTCAGCGAACTAGAATAAAACCTGAACTATCACCGACGTGACCGGAAATATGAAGAGAAAATTTGTTCGAAAAAAAGGAACTCGGAAATTCGACTGAAAGAAAAACGAATGGAAATTTTATGTCTAAAATTCGAACCCCTCACATCTGTATTTATAGGTGAAGATGAGAGAGACATGTGCTGGAGGAACTCTAAATAGGATTGGTCTCTTCAACACTTATCCTAATCTATTAATATATTAGTTCGATAATTATCAAATAACTTGATAGTTATCCTAATATATTAATTCGATAATTATCAATTAATTTGATATTTATCCTAATCCGAAAATGAATTATCAATTAATTTTATGATTGGGGAGGTTTAGCAAAATGAATTTTTGCCAAATAAAATTGCAGTAAAAAAATAACTTCGAGACGCCGAGACATTTCGCCCAAATCGCCCTTCGACCCGACCCGACCAGTGAGCCGTCAGCCGGCCGGCCGGCGGCGGCATGTGTGTGTGTGTGCGCTAAGCGCCTAGTTACACATCCACTCATGTCTCACTTTTGAACAAGAGTTTGTCCACATCTCCTTATATACTCACAATTTTTCACTTCTTTTTCCAATGTGGGATAACATCCCAAGACCCATTTCTAAAGGGTTCACTTTGGAACATTATATCTCATTCATACCTCAATCATTTTGAGTGTTCTTACATGTTTTGGAAACCTCGTACGGAGTACTACGTATTCCAACTAAGTTCCGACTTTAACTCATAGTCGAGACCACTCAAAATTGCCTTTCAAGTGGGTTGCTCAAAACAGCCCCATTATTCCTCTTTTTCCAACAATCCCCCACATGAATGAGATTGATGGTCCAACAGCATATGTCAGACACGGAGTTTGACTTGGTGATAGTTACTGCGGTTAGGCATTGCATAGGATAGGTAGAGTATGATCCTTGAACCTTCCCTCGAAAAGATATATTCTCCTTACGGCTAGACGGTGTGACTTGGTGCCTTGAACTGTCTGACCGCTTGTGTAAGTGATTGTATATCCTTCACAGTTGCCCTCCCTGATTTATTCTGTTCTCATTATTGTACCCGTTTTGGCCGTGGACACCGTTCTGGTTCTGCGAGAGTTTCTAAAGAATTTTGCCTTGCAATTCTCCTTTGAAACGGCCCCTCTTCACTCCAACATAGGTGATTCTCTTTAAGTGTTTTTAGTAAACCCATATTTTACTCCACCCGACTATACGTTGACGACTTAATAATCAATAAAATCATAAGATTAACCTTTACCTACTGGTATCACTGGTTTCATCCTAGGAATAGTCGGTGAGGGGTAACCCCACAATGATCGTGCCCAGCTTTATGAATTGATTGCCCCATTGAACCTAGATCTTGGATCTCCATCGACTTAAGTTAGGTATCCTCCATAAAACCATTAGATCATGGCAATAGACCCATTCCTCTTGATGATTTATCAACAAGGTCTTTTGATAACCTTTTGGTTACGGATCCGCGATGTTATCTCTTGACGAATCGCAGTCAATAGTGATAATCAATGTTGATAACAAAATGGTATTATGTCTTTGCCTCATATGACGAAACTTACCATTATACTTTTGCTCTGTTCCCTGTCAATCGTATATTGACTATCACAATAAATACATATTGCGATCACAACTTTGCCCATTCTGGAATATCTTCTAGAAATTGGTATTGCATTATGCCTCTTATGCATATTTGTCTAATGTTATGAACTCAGATTCCTTTGTAAATCGAGCTACAACCGCCTATTTTAAAGAATTCCATTCCACTGCTGCACTAGCTAGTGTGAAACATATTCACTATGTAGACATTAAATTCATAATGTCAGATATCCAATTTGCATTACTATATCATTTTAATAGTTTTTGAATATCTGATATCATGCAGCATATATAAAATAATCTTTATATCAATGTAATCACCAATTGATGATTAGTTTCTTGATTACTCGTGTATCCACATAGTCTACTCATGATATAGACTGTGTTTAGTCTTGTACAATTCACTTAGTGCATTAGACTTTTAGTTACTCTTGAAAGATCAGTTACCTTTGTGCTTGGATAGATGCACCATATCCATTGACATTCCAACTGATTCCGTTGATCTTTCCAAGATTCATGTCATCATAGTATGATTGACCTTATATGAGACATAGTGAACGACTTGAGATTTTACATCGTCAAATCATCTCTTTAGTCTCATATATATATATATATATATATATATATATATATATATATATATATATATATATATATATATATATATATATCTTTTCAGACTTCGTTGAATTGATCCCCTTGTCATTATTGTCAGCAATGACTCGATCATTCAAATTTATTCTTAAAATGACATAGTCTTCATGTGTATTTAACATATATACTTGACATATTCATTATCTTGAATCTTTTTGACATTATAAATTGACATTTTTAACGCTTTCAAATTACGTTACCAGCTATTAACCGAGACTTCAATTTCTCACAGATCAAATTACTAATTTTAAGCGTCCCCAAAATTAGCAATTTTTGATTAACTGCATTACCAAATTTGAGCGTCCCCAAATTGGTACTTTTCGGTTATTTAATCACCATATTTGAGCGTTGTCAAATTAGAGATTTTATCACATCCTTTGAAGTCATTGCTTGACATCACAGTGTCAAAGATTTTATGCCACTATTTTAGTGTCAATTTAGATTCATAATACTTTCACTAAGTTGCAGACTTTCAATCATTGCGCTAGGCACATATGCCTTTGGTTCTTCCAAGTTGGCTTTTCTCAAAAACGCTAAGACGGCTATTACAGTGCCGTGGACCCCTGCACTGGACCACCGGATGATACCAAAATATAGATTAAGTATATATTTCTTTGTGATACCGAACCACAATAAATAGTCATTACTCGATTAGGAGTTTATAAATAGTATGGCCAATGGCCTTAACATACCAAATACATGTATAATCCATAGGAGATGGAATATACTTCAAATAACAATACAATCACCAATAGTTTAAATGAAGAGAAAAATAACATTACACGTTTTCAAGCATAACCGAACAACAAAAGATTTGGGGCCCCCCGATCTAGTATCCTTCCAACCCTCCGCCGTCACCATGCTCTTCCCGTGCCTTACCTTTTTCTCGACCTAAAATACAACACAAGTATTTCGCCCAAACCACAAGGTCAGATATACATGATAATAATTCTCAAGATATTATACAATTCACATATACTAGATCTCAAGGAAACATTCCGACTATTGAACATACCCCTCGGGCGTATGAACAATCAGTCACAAACCGTCGGACATATTCAATCATACATGGACTATGAACGACCAAACAATATGGCTCAAGATGTACATCACAGTACGCCCGATCCGTAAATGTTTCGTGCACATGTCCACCCCATATACGGAATCCAGAATATACATGTGACAATGTACCTAATTAGCCTCATGAACTACGTCTCGTGTGCACAGTCCAATACGGAAACATCCACGTATGACTAAATAGGTGCATGGTTAAATATCCTACACAATAACCAATCGGCACGCAGATATGATATATCACGATACAACATGATAACGAATTCAATAAATCACATATCTAATTAAGGATCAGGAGACTCACCGAAGTGACAATAAGGACCAACGAGATCAAAAATTCAAAGGTGATGAACTTAGGAATACAATCCCACGATGAAAAATGGAAACATCATTAAGAACAATATCAAATTACGAATCACAAATTCATAAGTGTTTCATATACACGAAACATATAACCATCACAAGAATTCAATCATCATTATAACCAAACAAGATAACTTGCCTCAATTCCGTAGGTGAAAGACAGTCCTTCTCCAAATGACCAAACGGACGGTATCCTCGATTAAATACTCAATCGAACAAGCAACCTTGAATGAAACATAATTCATTCAATAATACATTCACATAATATTGATATCAATTCGTAGGAAAACGACGCTCGAACCAACCCGAATAATTCATTCGATTCCAATAAACATTCTACCGATTATTGATGAATTTCAATACATATGGTTCTATACTAAAATATCCTTTTAATACTCTTGTTATCACTATAAACAAGTTTATGTATTAAACACCTTCAATTCACCATTAACAATCGGATTAACCAAGTTCTTATGGTTCTTCAATATCTACTTCTATACAAAGACCATCATAAACGAATTCAATACATTATCAACCACAATTAGCATTACCTTCTTAAAAACACTATCCACTTTATTATGATGATCTATACTTCCTTAAGTTATCGACATGTTCGATTAATTAAAAGTTATAGTTGTATTCATCCGTATTCTTATCATTTCTCAAGACTTTGCTAAGCTGAATCAACAAAGGTGTTATATCTTTTAAGATTTCTGGACCAAGAGAAACATCATTCCTAATCTCTAACATTCATCAAGTTCTTCCCAAGGTAGGAAATATACCTAACATGGTGTTTTAACACTTCTATGATATCAATTCCATTGATTAAATTTAACTACGATGAAGCTAAATGATTATCATTGTTCCACTTATGTTAATACATCCAGCAAGATGAGTATGATTTTTATAAACGTGATCGTTATAATTAAAACGTCAAGAACATCTTCATTTCAAATCTTTAATTACCATATTCATCAATACGTGTTAAAAAGCTTAACCACAAACATGTTTTACTTGATTAATTCAAAACTAGGTGTAGTATACCATATCAATATCATCATAACTACGAAAATATAGAGTAGAATCGCACAACTTACCTCCAGAAATAAAGAACAACGACCAAAACTACAAGAACACACTACAAGCTTCAAGACACCCTCTAAACTTCCAATCAACAAGCTCCAATCCAAGATGAAAGGCTTAAATACAAGTTGGAAGAGGGTATAATCGGTCTAGGGAGGTAGGGGGATGATAGCTTGGAAAGAAAAATCAAAGTTGGAATGTGCAAATGAAAGACACAAGCTGTTTTTTTATAAACCGCACAATCTGTTACGTATGTTATAGCATGAAGCTAACGTACGTTAATCTTTTTACGTACGCTACACATAAGTTGTTGCGTGCGTAATCTGCCTCCTGAGGTTAGTGCCTCAAAGCACCAACCTCATTACGTACGTTATAGCCTCAGCATTACGTACGTAATGTACGTCAACTTGGTTGCCTCGAAAGGACCAATTATTCGGATCATGTCTGGCCACTCATGCCGAAAGTTGAGATCGGATAAGATTCTCAGCATTACGTACATAACCAGTACACCATTACGTACGTAAAGCCAATGCATTAGCGTATGTTAATTTAAATCTTAGTGTACGTTAAACACAGAAAACCTAGCCCAAAAATGTAATAATCTACACAACGTCAAGAAATCAATCACAATGCGAATGACAGTTATAATCAATTCTATTCCGATATATCCCGACATCAATAAACATTAACTAAATGTAACATGATTACAATGATACTTAAATTATCCGAATAATACAACAGTAGATAAGTAATTACTGTCGGATATTACATACTCCCCCCTTAAAAGGAGTTTCATCCTCGAAACTAAGGGGTAAACAACTCGGGATACTTCTCTAGCATGCTGCTATTGGTCTCCCACGTAGCCTCCTCGACTACATGTCGTTACCACAGAACCTTCAGCATGGGAATCGTCTTGTTCCCCAATTGTTTCATCCTCCTCTCAAATATCTATACGGGACGTTCCTCGTAAGAATGATCATCGGCTAACTCGATCTCTTCGAACTGAAGTATGTGGCTCGGATCAGCAAGATACTTCCTCAACTGGGAGACATGAAACATGTTATGAATCTGTCTCAGAGCTGGTGGCAACGCCAAACGATAGACCAGATCGCCTACTCGTTCCAAAACCTCAAACGGCCCAATATACCTCGAACTCAGCTCGCCTCTATTCCCAAAACGAAAGACACCTCGAGTAGGGGACACCTTCATTAGCACATGGTCGCCAACCTCGAACTCAAGCGGTCGTCGACGGTTGTCTGCATAAGATTTCTGCCGACTTTGAGCGTTAACAAATGACTCCTAATTAGGTCGATATTCTCACAGACTACTAACAACATATCATGTTCCGTACCCAGAGATTCAGACAGGTCGTCCCTACACAAAAGGGACCTACAATGACGTCCATACAATGCTTCATAAGGTGCCATCTGAATCGAAGCGTGCCAACTATTATTGTAAATAAATTCCACCAAAGGAAGTTGGGCTTCCCGATCGTCCTTCCAATCAAGAGCGCACGCCCTCAACATATCCTCTAGAGTTTGGGTAGTCCTCTCAGACTGACCATCAGTATACGGATGGAATGCCGTACTAAAGTTCAACTGCGTACCCATCGCACGATGAACTGCTTTCCAGAAATGTGACACGAATCGCCCGTCACGATCCGATACAATACTCTTGGGGGTACCATGTAACCTTACAATCTCTTTAATAAATAGCTGGGCCAATCTCTCGGGTCCCCATGTGTCTTTAATCTCCAAAAAGTGGGCTGATTTGGTCAGACGACCCACAATCACCCAAATCGTATTCATCCCTCGATGACTTGTTGGCAAGCTACTGATAAAATTCATCGATATGTCCTCCCATTTCCACTCGGGAATCAGGAGCGGTTTCAGCATTCCTGCTGGTCGCTGATGCTCAATCTTAACCTGCTGACATGTTAAACATCTCGAAACGAACTCTGAAACTTCACGTTTCATATTCCCCCACCAATAACATTGCTTCAAATCCTTATACATCTTGCTAGACTCCGGGTGAATGGAGTATGGGGTAGTATGAGCCTCTCTCAGAATAGAGTTCCTCAATTCTTCATCTGCGGGTACACAAACTCTATTCCTGAAGCGTATCAATCCATCCTCGTGGATCACAAATCCAGGGGCTTTCCCTTGAGTTACTTCATCCCGAACTCGAGATAAGAATGGGTCCGTAACCTGTTTCAATCTGATTATATCATCAAGGGATGATGAAATCTCAAGTGTGCAAAGTTATCCTTGAATACGCTGTAACCAGACTTCAATTTCTGGCCTCAAAAGATCTAATTGCAATTCTTTCTGAACTGTCAAGCGGCTAACCATCTGCTCCTGTGCTGTCTTATGACTCAAGGCATCGACAACCGCATTTTCTTTTCCCGGATGATAAAGGATCTCGATATCATAGTCTTTGATCAGTTCTAGACACCTTCTCTGTCCCATATTCAGCTTCTTCTTAGTAAAAATGTACTTCAGACTCTTATGATCAGTAAAAATCCGATAGGTAACTCCATACAATTAGTGACGCCAGATTTTCAAAGCAAACACCACGGCTGCTAGCTCCAAATCATGGGTCAGGTAGTTTACCTCATAAGGTCACAACTGTCTTGATGCATATGCAATCACTTTCCCATTTTGCATTAACACACATACAAGGCCTTGTCTCGACGCGTCACTACATACCACGAATCCTTCCATTCCTTTTGGTAGAACCAAAACTGGTGCTGAAATTAATCGATTTTTGAGTTCATCAAAACTCTGCTGACATGCCTCTGACCAAAAATACTTCTTATCCTTCCTCAACAGGTTAGTCATCGGTTGAGAAATCTTGGAAAAACCTTCCACGAACCGTCGGTAATAACCTGCTAGGCCAAGGAAACTGCGAACTTCCTTCACGTTCTTCGGAGGTAGCCAATCTCGGATAGATTCAGTCTTTTGTGGGTCTACTCTCACCCCATCGGCTGATATTGTAATATCCGTACCTTTCCATTTTTAGCAGTTCCATTATTTTTGGTGTATGTTTATTTTTATCGACTCGCTTGTAACTGTTTCGATATTTTGAATCGACTTTATTCTTGGAGTTTTTCCATTTGGACGAGTTTTGATGATGTTTTCTCGTGATTTCATTTTATGACATGTTTTTCCGTATGTACGTTCGATTCTCGTAAAACTCGTTCATTTTCATTGTTTCTTAGCTTGTATAAGTTCGTATGGTTGAGTTAGTCGTGTTGAGACTTTCGGTTTGTTAATCCGACGTCGTATCATGATTTTCGGGCACTTGGGCCATTTTTGTAATTTCCTATAAGTTTAGGGAATTTCATTTTCTTTGTCGCATTACGGACTCTCCGGTGGTCGGAATTGTATTTTCTTTCAACGCTTAGCTCCGTCATCTTGAATATTCCGTGTTTATGTTTCTGGATTCTGGCCTTGCTTTGCATTTCGATTTTCGTACTGTCTGCAGCAGTGTACTGATCTGAGCAGTATTGAACTGCTGCGTGAGTAGCGCACGCTACTCCTTGAATACTTGCGTGCGCTATCATTGTGTGGTTAGAGTACGCTAACTCGGTGTTTGTAGCATGCACTAACGATTTCAGCGTACTGGGCAGTGGGGGTTCTGAATTCATTTCCCGTGCACTGATCATCAGGTAGCGTGCACTAAGGCTTCTGTAGCGTACGCTATCGGGTAGTATTTAGCGCGTGCTAAACATGTCTCACGCTAGCGACCTCTGGATGCTTCTGGACTGCTTTCGATCCCCGTTAGCACGCGCTATGTTTTGATGGTTAGCGTGCGCTAACTATGTTTTATATAAATAGGACAACAACCCCCTTTTCCGTCATTTTTCCTTCTCTTCACTTCCATTGGGCGATTCCGGCGATTTTAGGGCGAATTGTGGAGACTAATCTATGGAGTCTCATTTCAGACCGATTCTTGTGTTCCAAGCTTAGTACATCATCATCTTAATCTATCTTCTCCACTCCAATCCGAGGTATTTTCTTCAGGAACCCTAGCTTTGTAGATTTAGGGGTTTTTCGGGTTTTGGTTGATTAATCTCGAATTATTCACGTGTATTGCGATATTCCTCATCGATTGTTGTTATTTAGTGATTCACAATCCGTTTTCCTCGAATTTAATCCGTGAATTGTCGATACGTGGGGATTTTGCGTAAACCCTCGCCCGTATCAATTGATTGTATATTGTCTTAGCGTGTAAACGGGGTTGTGGGAGTTTTCCTTTCGATTATTGTTGTCGTATAGGACTGAGTTATGTTAACCCTTCGTTTAGGAACGGTCGTTTTCCTTCCGGATCATTCGTAGTCGTTGCTCGTCCCCATTTCGTCGAAGATGTCTCAAAGGCAAGTACTTTACATTTGTTTACGCGTTCTAGTATTTGAATTATGGCTACTCGTCGTTGTGTGGATGTATATGTGTATGTTCACCTAGGGATGGTCCAACGGGGCCTCTAGGGATACGTTGCCGTGAGTTTCGTATCGTGAACTATGGTTAACCACCCAGGGATGTCCGACGGGGCTCTGCGGGGTACGGTGGCCGTGAGTCTCGTACCAAGGTTAACTTTGAATTGTTTTGTTGGAGAAATGTGTTTTGTGCTTGTGCACCGTAAAATATTCCGGAATATAAATGATTTATAAATGATTTACTAATTGCAAGGTAATACCCGGTGAGAGTGCTGCAACACAGCATAGGGTTGTGGTGCTTGACTTTCGAGGTAAGAGGCACTTAAGAAAGAGAAGACCACAAGTTGACCCTCGAATTAAGTGGTGGAAGCTCCAAGGGGAGAGTCGACATACTTTTGTGGCTAAGATTGCTGATAGTGGTATTTGGTCTGATTGCACGGAGATGGATATAGATTCGATGTGGAACTTGTTGGAACACAACATAAAGGAAGTTGCAAAAGAAGTCCTAGGAGAATCTAAAGGAAACAGACCATCAAGTAAGGACACATCTTGGTGGAATGATGAAGTTAAGCAAGCGATAAAGACCAAACGTGAATGTTATAAGGTACTGGGTAAATGCTCGAGCGATGAGAATTATGAGAAGTACAAGAAAGCTCGAACAGAAGCTAAAAAGGCAGTGCGAAATGCCCGATCAAAGGTCAATCAAGAATTATATGCAAGATTAGATACTAAAGAAGGGGAAAAAGATATCTATAAACTTGCTCGAATGAGAGAGAAGAAGACGCGAGATATTGGAAAAGTTAAATGTGTAAAGATCTTGACCAAAAAGTTTTGGTTCAAGATAAAGAGATAAAAGAGAGATGGAGGTCATACTTTGATACCCTATTCAATGGCCATCAAGAACAAGATATTGGGAATTTAAACATTCCCTCAAGTATGGTTAACCGAGAGTTTAAGAGAAGAATCCAAAAGGGTTAAGTGACAATTGCATTGAAGAAGATGGGGTCAAAGAAAGCAGAAGGACCAGATGGTATACCTATTGAAGTTTGGAGGTGTTTGGGGGAGAGAGGGATCGAATGGGTAACTATGCTTTTCAATAAGATTTGGAGAAGCAATAAGATGCCGTCAGCATGGAGGAAAAGTATTCTCGTCCCTTTGTATAAGAACAAAGGTGATGTTCAAGATTGTTCTAATTATCGCGGAATTAAACTAATGAGTCATACCATGAAGTTGTGGGAACGAGTGATTGAACAAAGGATCAGGAAATGTGTGAAGATAACAGAAAATCAGTTTGGATTTATGCCTGGAAGATCGACCATGGAAGCAATTTATCTTATCCGTGATTGATGGAACATTATCGAGATAAAAAGAAAGATCTGCATATGGTTTTTATTGATTTAGAGAAGGCATATGATAAAGTACCAAGAGAAGTACTTTGGTGGGCCTTAGCAAAGAAGGGTGTATCGCGGAAATATATTGACATTATAAAGGACATGTATGAGGGAGCTAGTACAAGTGTACGTACTAATGTTGGGAGGACAGAAGAATTCCCTATTACGATTGGGGTGCATCAAGGATCTGCTCTTAGTCCTTTTCTCTTTGCCATAGTCATGGACGAATTGACAAGAGAAATTCAAAATGACGTTCCGTGGTGTATGATGTTCGCAGATGATATTGTGTTGATTGATGAAACGAAGGTTGGAGTGCAACAGAAATTGGAACTTTGGAGGGATACTTTGGAAGCTCGAGGCTTTAGGCTGAGCAGAAGTAAGACTGAATATATGGAGTGTAGGTTTAGCGAAAACAGTGATAGAGAGGCGGGGATGATCACATTTGATGGGAAAGTTGTTCATGGATCCACTTTCTTTCGGTATCTTGGATCTATTATCCAAAAGGATGGAGAGCTAGATGGCGATGTGGCTCACAGAATAAAGGCAGGGTGGTTGAAGTGGAAGAGTGCCACAGGGGTTTTATGTGATCCTGGCATGCCTCATAGATTAAAGGGTAAATTTTACCGCACGACAATTAGGCCTGCTTGTTATATGGCACCGAGTGTTGGGTCAGAAAAGCGGTGTCACGTTCAATAGATGAATGTGGCAGAGATGCGTATGCTACGATGGATGTGTGGTCATACAAAAAAGGATCGGCTCAGAAATGAGGTGATCAGAGAGAAGGTAAGAGTTGCGTCTATAGAAGACAAGATGATGGAGAATCGATTACGATGGTTTGGTCATGTGAGAAGAAGACCTATTGATGCCCCAGTGAGGAGGCTAGAAAGTTGGGGAGCAAGTAATGTTGTGAAAGGTAGAGGAAGTCCCAAGAAAACTTGGATAAAGATGATTGAAAATGATATGCGGTTTCTTGGAATTGGAGAAAGTATGGCGATGGAGAGGCAAATGTGGCGGGAAAGAATACGGATGGTGGATGGAGTCTGATTCTTTTTTTTTTTTTTTAATTCCTATTTTCTTTTATTTCATGTTATCTTTTTTTCTTTTTTTTTTTCTTTTTTTCTTTTTTTTTTTCATTCATTCTCTTTTTTTATTTGCTTTTTTCTCTACTTTTTCCCTCTTTTTTCCTTTTATGTTATTTATGTAACGATTATTGACGGTTTCAAAGTTTGATTCATGTTAGCCGACCCCAAATCATTTTGGGACTAAGGCTTAGATGTTGTTGTTGTATAAATGATTTATAAAATGATTTTTGGCGCATATATTCATCTGATTAGAATGGTAGTTCAAATGGATTGTACTTGCACTAGCAGTTGTCGCTAACCCCTTAAATGGGGGACATACTTTTTGTATTTTAGGCACAAATCTTGGAGACAAGCGAGCATACGAGCCGTATGAGGATGATGGGCAAGCGTGATACTGTTCGGTGGTCGTCCGTTGATGTTCTATTTTGTCACTTATTTACTATGTCATGGATTTAAGTACTCGAGTACTTCCCTGTTGAATTTATTAACGTTTTATACCCGTTTTGGGAAATGAATTTGATGGTAGATTGTATTGTTGGATTTCAGTCTTTGGTTTGTGAAATTGTCGGTTGGTTGTTGATGTATGTCGTTGTCGAATGTCTTGTTGGTACGTTAGCCTGGTGGATTCCACAGTGTGGGGTCCACGACGCTGTAATATGCCCTGATCGTCTTGGGGGTGTTACAGAATATGGTATCAGAGCTTAGGTTTATGGATACCTAGGCTGTCGGTTATTTGGGTCTAGTCGAGTGTCGTTTTTTTTTTAACAGTATCGCCGCCATACCATCATCTTAGTACGCCGGTGCTCGTAAGTTTTCCTAACTTGACTCGTTACGTTGTCCTGTTC
Source organism: Orobanche coerulescens (assembly GCA_033398695.1). Taxonomy (NCBI): domain Eukaryota; kingdom Viridiplantae; phylum Streptophyta; class Magnoliopsida; order Lamiales; family Orobanchaceae; genus Orobanche; species Orobanche coerulescens. The sequence goes on along the minus strand of CM065806.1, from coordinate 166,662,949 downwards.
TGTTTCCTTTCCTGATATCTTGTTGTGTTTCGCATTTGAATTGTACTCACCCGCTACTTCTTCAGAATTCCTGCGGGTAGAGAACGCGAACGCGGTAGGGGACGTGGCGCAGCCGGCGGGACGGCCATGTCCGATAACTCGGGAACTGATTCGGCGATGCCTTCCTCGTCGAACAGTGTTCCACCTAGTTCCGGAGGTCAGCAGGATCAGTCTGCTAGCTACGGTAATGCGCATGAGAATGTTGGAGTGGCAAATATTTTACAGCAAGTAGCGAACCAGATGACGCTACTGACTCAGGCCGTTTTGGTCGGCCAGGCTAATGCTAACCCGGTTTCGCCTACTGGATCCAGTAATGATAAGTTACTTCAGGACATGATTCGTATGCGTCCTACGCAGTTTGATGGTGCTTCCGACCCTTCCGGTTGGGAGAGTTGGCTATTTGAGATGGAGAAGGTATTTGAGGCTGCTAACTGCTCTGAGGAGAGGAAGATACCCATCGCTCAGTACTTCCTCGCCAAAGAGGCGGCAACGTGGTGGCAAGCGGTGAAACCGCGTGACCGGGCAGCCACATGGGCAGAATTCCGAGAGCTGATGGAAGACGAGTTTTGTCCGTGGCCAGTTAAGGAGGGGAGGATCCGAGCCTTCTTTGAGGATAAGCCCCAGGATGTTCCGATTTCGCAGGCAATCAAGGACTACAACCAACAACTTCATTATGTGAGAAACCAAGTCTGATATGAGCTTGATAAGATCCGCCACTTCGATATGCGGATGAAACTGAGGGTGCGTCACTGCATGTCTGGTCTGGGATGCACAACTTTGAAGGAGTATCAGAATAAGGCGATGGCTTATGAGATGTCGTTTTCGGCGACAGAGACGGCAGCCGCGGGAAAGAATCAGAAGACCTCCGGCCAGTTTTCGGGAGGCAAGTCTGGAGGATATCAGATGGCTCAGTCTGGTTCGCGAGTCTTCGGGAGTCAGTCCCCGTCATTCAGACGAGGAAACGGTTCTAAGTCTGCTCCTACTGGTATAGTGCGTGGTCCTAATTGCTTTAACTGTGGTCCCCCTAGACACATTATGAGTGAGTGTGACAGGCCTCCGATTCAGTGTCATTCCTGCAGTCGGATGGGGCATCATGCCAAGTTTTGTCTGAGATCTTGCTCGGGCACTGCACTTAGATATCGGCCCAGTGCGGAGAACCGAGCGTGAATCAGACACCGGCAGTTTCTCAGCCACAGCAGAGTTTTGGTAGAGGTCGAGGACATGGACAACCTTCTAGAGAGGTAGCTTCTAGTGTGGGGTCTGTTCCACCCCGAGTATATGAGATGAGACGAGCGGGAGACCCAGACGCGACGGTGGCTACAGGTACCGTTCACATCCTTGACCATTCTGTTTCCGTGTTATTCCATTATGGTGCTACGCATTCTTTCATATCTCTGGATTGTGTGCATCGTCTGCATGTTGATTGCCTAGTTGCATGTGAACCATTTGTTGTTAGACTGCCTAGTGGGGGATAGCATCGTGGGGGACCGTGAGATTCGAGATTTTCCGGTGAGTATCGCGGGGAAGGATTGGCCTTCTAATCTGATTGCGTAGATATTAGAGACGAGGATCTAATTCTTGGTGAGGATTGGCTGGACCGTCATGGGGCGATCATGAATTATAGAATGAGAACCATTTCGATGTTAGCCTCTGACGGTACCGAGCATTCTTTTGTGGGGTGTAAGCGGGGTAGCCAGAGATTTCTGATCAGCACTTTGAAAGCGGTGAGACTTCTTCGAGGAGGTTGAACGGGTTATTGGTGTTATGCTTTGAGATCGGAAGAAGGAGGAGTCTAGCTCTCATCTATTCCGGTAGTGTGTGAGTATCCTGACGTCTTTCCAGATGAGTTTCCGGGATTGCCGCCGGATCGAGAGGTCGAGTTTACTGTTGATTTGGAGCCGGGTGCGGCACCGATTTCTAAGACGCCATATCGTACCTGCTGAGATGCTGGAGTTGAAGAAACAGTTGGGAGAGTTGCTAGATATGGGGTATATTCGACCGAGCGCTTCGCCTTGGGGCGCACCAGTCCTGTTTGTGAAGAAGAAGGATGGGTCACTTCGTTTGTGTATCGACTACCGAGAGTTGAACAAAGTGACTATCAAAAACAAGTGTCCGCTCCCGAGGATCGATTATTTGTTCGACCAATTGCAAGGGGCAACCGTGTTTTCGAAGATTGATTTGAGATTGGGGTATTATCAGCTTCGAGTGAAGGATACCGATACTCCGAAGATGGCCTTTCGGACGAGATACGGTCACTACGAGTTTGTGGTTATGCCTTTTGGGCTAACCAACGCACCAGCCGTGTTCATGCAGCTTATGAATAAAGTCTTTATCGAGTACCTCGATAAATGTGTAGTTGTTTTTGTCGACGATATCCTGATTTACTCGAGGAGCGAGGAGGAGCATGCCCGTCATTTGCATATCGTGTTAGACATTTTGAGAACTCAGCATCTTTTTGCGAAGTTCTCAAAGTGTGAGTTTTGGTTACGGGAGGTTATGTTTCTCGGTTATGTGATCTCGGCCGAGGGTGTTCGTGTGGACCCACATAAGGTAGAGGCAGTGTTGGATTGGGCGCCGCTCAAGAACGTGAAGGAGGTCCGTAGGTTTCTGGGTTTGGCCAGATATTACCGTAGATTTGTCGAGGGGTTCTCTAAGCTCGGTCGACCGCTGACTCAGTTGTTACAGAAGTTAGAGAAGTTTGTGTGGACCGATGAGAGACAGAATAGTTTTGAGGAGTTGAAGAAGCGGTTGACGACCGCTCCTGTTTTGGCTTTACCGAATGGTAATGAGGGTTTCTCAGTTTTTAGTGATGCTTCGGGCCAAGGGCTCGGATGTGTACTCATGCAGCACGGGAGGACGATTGCCTATGCTTCCCGTCAATTGAAACCGTACGAGTTGAATTACCCTACGCACGATCTTGAGTTGGCCGCAGTTGTATTTGCGTGGAAGATATGGCGTCATTACTTGTATGGCTCGTCGCGTCAGATTTTCACCGATCACAAGAGTCTGAAGTATATTTTTACGCAGAAAGAGCTTAACATGAGACAGCGGAGATGGTTGGAGTTGATTAAGGATTACGACCTTGAGATCCTTTACCATCCGGGCAAGGCAAATATGGTGGCAGATGCCTTGAGCTGGAAATCGGTATCGCTTCGGACGCTTGAGTTGCTTACAGCCCAGTCGGGACTTCAGTGAGAATTAATGAGGTTTAGCGTTGAGATCATGCTACCATAGAGTTCCGGGCAGTTGCGTACACTTGAGATTTCGTCGTATCTAGTCGACGACATTAAATCGGGACAGTTAGAGGACCTGATGTTTATTCAGCTTCGAGATAATGTAGGGAAGGGGAAAGCCCCGGTATTCGTGATACATGAGGATGGTGTGTTGATATTTCAAGGTCGGCTTTGTGTTCCGAACGACTTGGAATTTAGGCAGAGTATTATGCGAGAGGCTCACGCGTCACCTTACTCAGTCCATCCGGGCTCGAGTAAAATGTATAAAGATTTGAGAAAGAATTTCTGGTGGAATGACATGAAGAATGAGGTGCTTCAGTTTGTGGCTAAGTGTTTGACTTGTCAACAAGTCAAAATCGAGCATCAGCGGCCAGCCAGTTTGTTGAAATCACTTCCCGTCCCGGAATGGAAGTGGGAAGATGTCTCCATAGATTTTGTCACGAACTTGCCGAGGACGAAAACCGGAATGAATATGGTGTGGGTGATCGTGGACCTACTGACTAAGTTGGCACATTTTCTGGGCCTCAAAGATACTTGGGGTCCAGAAAAATTGGCTCGTATTTTTATTACGCAGATAGTGAGACTTCATGGTACGCCTAAGACTATTATTTTGGATAGAGATGGCCGGTTTGTATCGCATTTTTGGCAAGCGGTACATAAGGCATTGTGGACATAGTTGTGTTTGAGTATATCTTTCCACCCTCAGACCGACGGGCAATTCGAGGATTTATTGCGCGCATGTGCGTTAGACTGGAGTAGTGACTGGGAGGAGCATCTGGCCTTGATTGAGTTTATGTATAATAATAGTTGGCACGCGTCTATTAAGATGGCACCGTATGAGGCGTTTTATGGCCGACGTTTCCGATCACCGATATGTTGGGATGAGCCGTCCGATTTAGTTGGCACCGAGCCGGACCTTGTGTTGGAGACGAGGGAGAAAGTTGAGTTGATTAGAAAGAGAATGTTGGCAGCTCAGAGTCGACAAAAGTCTTTTGCGGATGTTAGGCGTCGACCTTTGGAGTTTGAGGTGGGAGATCATGTCCTGTTGAAAGTGTCCCCGTCGAAAGGAGTTTTTCGTTTTGGGAAAAAGGGGAAGCTCAGCCCGAGGTATATTGGACCTTTCGAGATATTGGAGAGAGTTGGCGAGTTAGCGTACCGTTTGGCATTACCTCCGTCGTTGAGTCATGTGCATAGTGTGTTTCACATCTCCCAGTTGAGGAAGTATGTTCCGGACCCGTCCCACATTATTGATTTCAGAGACGTGGAGATCGAGAAGGATGTTACGTTTGAGTAGAGGCCCGTCAGAATTTTAGAGCGTCGAGTCAAGCAGTTAAGGCACAAAGCCATTTCTTTGTTTAAAGTGCAATGGTCGAGGCACGGAGTAGAAGAAGCAATGTGGGAGTTAGAAGGTGATATGCATTCGAGGCACCCCGAGCTTTTTGATTCTTAAGTTTCGGGACGAAACTTCTTTTTAGAGAGGGAGAATGTAATATCCGTACCTTTCCATTTTTAGCAGTTCCATTTTTTTGGTGTATGTCTATTTTTATCGACTCGCTTGTAACCATTTCGACATTTTGAATCGACTTTATTCTTGGAGTTTTTCCATTTGAACGAGTTTTGGTGATGTTTTCTCGTGATTTCATTTTATGACATATTTTGCTGTATGTACGTTCGATTCTCGTAAAACTCGTTCATTTTCGTTGTTTCTTGGCTTGCATAAGTTCGTATGGTTGCGTTAGTCATGTTGAGACTTTCAGTTTGTTAATCCGACGTCGTATCGTGATTTTCGGGCACTTGGGCCATTTTTATAATTTCCTATAAGTTTAGGGAATTTCATTTTCTTTGTCGCATTACGGACTCTCCGATGGTCGGAATTATATTTTCTTTCAACGCTTAGCTCCGTCATCTTGAATATTTCGTGTTTATGTTTCTGGATTTTGGCCTTGCTTTGCATTTCGATTTTCGTACTGTCTGCAGCAGTGTACTGATCTGAGTAGTACTGAACTGCTGCGTGAGTAGCGCACGCTACTCCTTGATTCCTTGCGTGCACTATCGTTGTGTGGTTAGCGTATGCTAACTTGGTATTTGTAGCGTGCGCTAACGATTTCAGCGTACTGGGCAGTGGGGGTTCTGAATTCATATCCTGTGCACTGATCATCAGGTAGCGTGCGCTAAGGCTTCCGTAGCGTATGCTATCGGGTAGTATTTAGCGCGCGCTAAACATGTCTAGCGCACGCTCGCAACACCGGGCTGCTTGCGATCCCCGTTAGCGCGCGCTATGTTTTGATGGTTAGCGTACGCTAACTATGTTTTATATAAATAGGACAGCAGCCCCCTTTTCCGTCATTTTTCCTTGTCTTCACTTCCATTGGGCGATTCCGGCAATTTTAGGGCGAATTGTGGAGACTAATCCGTGGAGTGTCATTGCATACTGATTCTTGTGTTCCAATCTTAATACATCATCATCTTAATCCATCTTCTACACTCCAATCCGAGGTATTTTCTTCAGGAACCCTAGCTTTGTAGATTTAGGGTTTTTTTGGGTTTTGGTTGATTAATCTTGAATTATTCACGTGTCTTGAATTATTCATGTGTACTGCAATATTCCTCATCAATTGTTGTTATTGAGTGATTCACAATCCATTTTCCTCGAATTTAATCCGTGAATTTTCGATACGGGGAGATTTTGCGTAAACCCTCGCCCGTATCAATTGACTGTATATTGTCTTAGCGTGTAAACGGGGTTGTGGGAGTTTTCCTTTCAATTATTGTTGTCGTATAGGACTGAGTTATGTTAACCCTTCATTTAGGAACAATCGTTTTCCTGCCGGATCATTCGTAGTCGTTGCTCGTCCCTATTTCGTCGAAGATGTCTCAAAGGCAATTACTTTACATTTGTTTACGCGTTCTGGTATTTGAATTATGGCTATTTGTGGTTGTGTGGATGTATATGTGTATGTTCACCTAGGGATGGTCCAACGGGGCCTCTGGGGATACGTTGCTGTGAGTTTCGTATCGGGAACTATGGTTAACCACCCAGGGATGTCCGATGGGGCTCTGCGGGGTACGGTGGCCGTGAGTCTCGTACCAAGGTTAACTTTGAATTGTTTTGTTGGAGAAATGTGTTTTGTGCTTGTGTACCGTAAAATATTCCGGAATATAAATGATTTCTAAAATGATTTTTGGCACATATATTCATCTGATTAGAATGGTAGTTCAAATGGATTATACTTGCACTAGTAGTTGTCGCTAATCCCTTAAATGTGGAAAATACTTTTTGTATTTCAGGTACAGGTCTTGGAGACAAGCGAGTATACGAGCCATATGAGGATGATGGGCAAGCGTGATACTGTTCGGTGGTCGTCTGTTGATGTTCTATTTTGTCACTTATTTACTATGTCATGGATTTAAGTACTCGAGTACTTCCCTGTTGAATTTATTAATGTTTTGTACCCGTTTTGGGAAATGGATTTGATGTCAGATTGTATTGTTGGATTCCAGTCTTTGGTTTGTGAAATTGTCGGTTGGTTGTTGATGTATGTCGTTGTCGAATGTCTTGTTGGTACGTTAGCTTGGTGGATTCCACAGTGTGGGGTCCACAGCGCTGTAATATGCCCTGATCGTCTTGGGGGTGTTACAGATATCACATGTCCGAGAAAAATAACCTCAGGCGTCCAGAACTCACATTTGGAAAATTTTTCATAGAGTTATTCCCGCCTCAACGCTTCGAGAACCTGATGGAGATGATGCTCATGCTCTTCATGTTCACGAGAGTAAATCAGAATTTCGTCTATAAAAACGACTACAAAACGATCCAGATAATTAATAAAAACCCGATTCATCAACTCCATGAATACCGCCGGTGCATTAGTCAGTCCAAATGGCATCACTACGAACTCATAATGCCCATAGTGAGTACGAAAAGCTGTCTTCAAAATGTCGGACTCTCGAATCCTTAACTGATGATAACAGGACCTCAAGTCGATCTTGGAAAATACAGCGGCGCCTTGGAGTTGATCCAGAAAATCATCAATACGAGGTAACGGATATTTGTTCTTGATTGTCACCCTATTCAGCTCACGGTAATCAATACACAAATGCAGAGATCCGTCTTTCTTCCGTACAAATAACACCGATGCTCCCCAAGGGGACGCACTAGGTCGAATATAGCCCTTTTTAGTCAACTCTTCAAGCTGGCTCTTCAACTCCTGCATCTCAGTCGGTGCCATATGATACGGTGCTTTCAAAAGCGGGGACGTTCCTGGCTCCAACTCAATGGTGAACTCTACCGCAGGATGTGGGGGTAAGCCTGGCAACTCGTCTGGAAATACATCTAGGTAGTCTCGAACTACCGGAATATCGGCCAATTCAACTGGTCGATCTGCTGTCTTGGTCATGTAACACCAATAACCAACACATCCTTGTTAAGCAGTTTTACTGCTTTCATTGCGCTGATGACTCTCCCGTAATGAATTGGATTATCACCCTAAAAAATACACTCAACACCATCATCAGATGTGACAGTCACTATCCTTTTGCGGACGCTAAATATGGCATCATGACTATCCATCCAATCGATACCCAAGATCACATCATCTTTAGGTAAATCGACCACAATTAAGTTTGACAACCACTAACGGTCATTCATGCGAATCGGACAGCTCTGCACTTCACGATTCCCAACAAATCTTCTACCATCAGGTAGACCAATTACATAAGGTTCACAATTGGTAATATGATCTAACTACAAACGACTCAAACAAGAAGCAGATAAAAAGGAGTGTGAAGCACCAATATCAAAAAGAATACAGACGGGCTGAGATCGGATCTAGAGAGTACCTGTAATCATGATGGCTTCGGGATCATCAGCCTTTTTCATCTCGTAGACTCTGGGTTTTGCAGCTCCGGTACCAGATGTACCAGCTTGATTTCCATGGCCCATCCCTCTGTTTGCCCCGGTAGTCTGATAAGAAGCGGACGGAGGTACACGGTCCTGAACAGAAGACTGAACTGGAGCATGAGATGTTACTGGAGCGCGTCCCGGTCCACTCCTGCTATAACGAGCACGATGCCCATTCTTCCCACAAGTATGGCATGTGACGGACGGCTTCGGGCATTTGGAGCTGATGTGCCCCTGGTCCCCACAGTTATAGCACACAACAGATGAGCTGACCGCTCGAGAGTGCGATCCGGATGGCTTCGACGCCATGGGTGGCCGTTCAGAAGGATTCGGTACCGACTGGGGCTTCCTGAACGTCCCCCGGTTACTGTCAGCCTGGGTCTAGTTCTTGGATCTCTTGTTGGAGGACTGTGGTTGCTTCTTGGAAATCTCCTTCGCAGTAAGTTCGTATTCCAGAGCTTTCTCGATGAACTCTGGTAGGGTTGTACAGTGATGATTCAACAACTGCATTCTCATTCGGGGTTTAAGCCTCTTGAGAAAATATTTGATCTTACCGGCCTCCGTTCGGACAATCGACGAGGCGAAAGGAAGAAGTGCCTGAAATTTCTTGGTAACAGATAGTACATCATCGCTTCAGATGGGTTTGGGTTCAGCAATTCTGACGGCTTGGCCTCACGGAGTGGACCTGGGTAGTAACGGTCTAACATGAGGTTTTTAAATTCCTCCCAAGTATATACACCATCAGCTGGCCTCACCGAAAGCCACCAGGTGTGGGCGCCCTTGCTAAGATAGTAAGCTGCTACGGAGACGCGATTCTCTTCTGGGCAATCCACCATCTCGAATAATTTCTCAAAGTGTTCAATCCAATATACAATATCAGCAGGCTCAGAGGAGCCTTCAAAAGTCGGGGGTCGCTGGCGAGAGATGTCGCTGATGATCCGAATCATGGGTCCGCCATGCACAGGAGGTGGTGGATGAGGTCCCTGTTGCTAGCCAGTAGTAGCTCTCTGCATAGCTTCCATCAATTGACCTATCTGGGTCATCTGGGCCATCATGTTCTGCATAACAACGTAAGGATCGACACGCGCATTCTCATGTTCAGTGTGGTGCTATTGGTCCCTAGGAGGTGAATCACTGCCTGCGGAACTCTGCTCCACATTTGAACGTGTGTTGGCTCGTGGTCTCGGGATTCGGCCCCTTCTGCGGCCTCGTCCCCCTCTTCCACGGCTTCTCAGATTTCTTTCCATACTGAAAAGAATCAAACAATTATAATAAACATAAGCACAGTTCATGACCGTCTTTATAACCAATCAAAATTCATGCTAAGTCAATAGCAACAAAGGAACTACATATTCAAGAAAACAATTCATAATGAATTATCGGCACTACGAGTGCCACACAGAATATCATATCGACATCGAGTCGAACAATTTCAATCACATAATCAATCCAGAATTTTCCTCGAAATATCAATTAGATAAATCCTGCCACAGATCCTCGAAATATCAAGATCAACAAAGAGATCCATTCCGATATCAGTATAACGCCAGTAATTAAATCATGGCTCATAAAGTACATACCGTATTTAGCTCGTAGGGTCAGGCGCTTGCACAGGTCACACGTGACACGAAGGTCTCTTGATACTAGTTCATTTCACAATTACTCTTAAATAGAAATGACTCTCTGATACCATCTTCTGTAACACCCCAAAAGGCGGCTATTACAGTGTCATGGACCTCACACTGCGATACCAAAATATAGCTTAAATATATATTTCCTTGTGATATCGAACCACAATAAATAGTCATTACTCCGATGAGGAGTTTATAAATAGTATGGCTAATGGCCTTAACATACAGAGGATCCAAATACAAGTATAAACTATATGGAGATGGAATATACTTCAAATAACAGTACAATCGGTTAATAGTTTAAATGAAGCGGAAAATAACATTACACGGTTTTCAAGCATAACCGGACAACAAAAGATTTGGGGCCCCCAGAACTAGTATCCTTCGAACCCTCCGTCGTCACCATGCTCTTCCCGTGCCTTGCCTTTTCCTCGACCTAAAATACAACACAAGTATTTCGCCCAAACCACAGGGTCAGATATACATGATAATAATTCTCAAGACATTATATAATTCACATATACCAAGGAAACATCCCGATTATTGAACATACCCCTCGGGCGTATGAACAATCAGTCACAAACCGTCGAACATATCCAATCATACATGGACTATGAACGATCAAACAATATGGCTCAAGATGGACGTCACAGTACGCCCGATCCGGAAATGTGTCCGTGCACATGTCCACCTTGTATACGGAATCCAAAATATACGTGTGACAATGTACCTAATTAGCCTCATGAACTACGTCTCGTGTGCACAGTCCAATACGGAAACATCCACGTATGACTATATATGTGCCTGGCTAAAAACCTACACAATAACCAATCGGCACGCAAATATGATTCCAGATATATCACGATACAACATGACAACGAATTCAATAAATTACATATCCAATTAAGGATCAGGAGACTCACCGAAGTGACAATAAGGACCAACGAGATAAACGATTCAAAGGTGATGAACTTGGGAATATAATCCCACGATGAAAAACGGAAACATCATCATGAACAATATCAAATATGAATCACAGATTCATAAGTGTTTCATATACACGAAACGTATAACCATCACAAGAATTCAATCATCATTATAACCAAGCAAGATAACTTGCCTCAATTCCGTAGGTGAAAGATAGTCCTTCTCCAAATGATCAAACGGACGGTATCCTCAATTAAATACTCAATCAAACAAGCAACCTTGAATGAAACATAATTCATTCAATAATACATTCACATAATATTGATATCAATTCGTAGGAAAACGACACCTGAACCAACCCGAATAATTCATTCTATTCCAATGAACATTCTACCGATTATTGATGAATTTCAATACATACGGTTTGTGTTCCAAAAAACGGATCACTATACTAAAATGTCCTTTTAATACTCTTGTCATCACTATAAACAAGTTTATGCATTAAACACCTTCAATTCACCATTAACAATCGGATTAACCAAGTTCTTACGGTTCTTCAACATCTACTTCTATAAAAAGACCATCATAAACGAATTCAATACATTATCAACCACAATTAGCATTACCTTCTTAAGAACACTATCCACTTTATTATGATGATCTATACTTCCTTAAGTTATCAACACATTCGATTAATTAAAGTTATAGTTGTATTCATCCGTATTCTTATCATCTGTCAAGACTTTGCTAAGCCGAATAAACAAAGGTGTTATATCTTTTAAGATTTCTGGACCAAGAGAAACATCATTCCTAATCTCTAACATTCATCAAGTTCTTCCCAAGGTAGTAAATATACCTAACATGGTATTTTAACACTTCTATGATATCAATTCCATTGATTAAATTTAACTACGATGAAGCTAAATGATTATCATTGTTCCACTGATGTTAATACATCCAGCAAGATGAGTATGATTTTTATAAACATGATCATTATCATTAAAACATCAAGAACATCTTCATTCCAAACCTTTAGTGACCATATTCATAAGTAAGTGTTAAAAAGCGTAACCACAAACATGTTTTACTTGATTAATTCAACACTAGGTGTAGTATACCATATCAATATCATCATAACTATGAAACTATAGAGTAGAATCGCACAACTTTCCTCCAGAAATGAAGAACAACCACCAAAACTACAAGAACACACTCCAAGCTTCAAGAACACCCTCTAAATTTCCAATCAACAAACTCCAATCCAAGATGCAAGGCTCAAATGCAAGTTGGAAGAGGGTATAATCGGTCTAGAGAGGTAGGGGGACAGTAGCTTGGAGAGAAAAAATCAAAGTTGGAACGTGCAAATGAAAGACACAAGCTGTCTTTCTATAAACTGCACAATCTGTTACGTACGTTATAGCATGAAGCTAACGTACACTAATCTCTTTACGTACGGTACACATAAGTTACGTACGTAATCTACCTTCAGAGGCTACTGCCTCAAAACACCAACCTCATTACGTATGTTATAGCCTCAGCATTACGTACGTAATATACGTCAACTTGGCTGCCTCGAAAGGGCCAATTAACCAGATCATGTCTGGCCCCTCATGCCGAAAGTTGATATTGGATAAGATTCTCAACATTACGTACGTAACTAGTACCCCATTACGTACGTAAAGCCAACACATTAGCGTACATTAAGTTAAATCTTAGTGTACGTTAAACACAGAAAACCTAGCCCAAAAATGTAATAATCAACACAATGTCAAGAAATCAAGCACAATGCGAATGACAGTTATAATCAAGTCTATTCTGATATATCCCGACATCAATAAACATTAACTAAATATAATGTGATTACAACGATAGTCAAATTATCCGAATAATACAACAGTAGATAAGAAATTACTGTCGGATATTACAAATGCCATTTAGAAAGACTGCATGTATGTTCATTTGATACACTTCTACATATATATATATATATATCATAATAATGAAATTTATTCTCGTTACTAGAGAATATATCTCAAATTACTTTAGGCTCTCATGTTACTACAACCTCAGTTAGTAGTTTTGCCACTTATTTATCCGTGGATCCACTTAATTTTATTTTCGAATTGAATTTACGTTGGATCCTAGTGGTATCTATTCGAGAGGAACAAAATTCTGCACAACATAATTATTCTTCCTCTCTTATATGACCATATGAAGAGTGTATGTTTTCCACACATCATTATAAATTATCTTCTAGCACGTAGTGATTTTCCAAGTTCAAGCCTTTTTTAAAATCACTTGGTGATTCATTTCAGATTGACAAATCCACAGTGTCTCATAAATGATTTAGATTTTAAATCAATTATGCCTTTGATATACTCTTTTCCTTAACTCGATTAGTACATACTGATATGTCAGACTATCAGATTTTTACACTACGTATTTATACATATCATGCATCATGTGCGTATCCAGTGAAGATGCAGTCGATCGTCTTAGGTCATACCTTCAGTTGGTTTGGCTTAGGAACTTTAGCCTTAGCCAGGTACCCCTACATTTTTAGCATTTATAAAATTGTTTTACTACCTTTCAGAACTAATAGGAAATTTCAATTATTTCCTTGCATGGTATCTTGTTTTAAATTAAGTAGTCTCCACATGACTAATATCCTCATATTCAGTGATAGTTTGAACTGATTAATATCGTTTTTGCGTCTCCGTTAGAGTGCAATTCAACCATCTTAATTTCCGAATTAAGTTGGTTTTCTATCTCGAGCTTTTAGAGCGTAAATTTCTCTTTTTAGCTTTACTCATTATCGAATACACGTAACAAATGTATCACTATCTTTATAGAGTAATCACATTTCTTGTTACAACCTCTCATAAGAGTAGGTTTCATCATCATTTAAAACCTCTCTGGTTTTAATATTCGATTAAAGAACTTTTATGTTCTTAGCACTAAAATTCAATTATTGAATTTCTCCGAAATTTCAGCATGGCTCCAAGGAGAACCAAAATTTCTAGCACAAACGCTGATACACCATCTTCATCAAGCCATATAGAATGATCTAGTGCCCATGGAAAACATAAGCTTCCAATAAACCCACATTCAGTGATCCTCGGCCAACCGGTGCGTTGGGGTTAACAACTCCTCGAATTTCTCCGAATTTTCTGCGTATAGAGCTAATATCAATATTTTTCATATTAGGTATCACATGCATCGCCATAATAGGCTCGTGTGTCACTGTCGCAGCTATCCGACACTAACACAAGAAATAATAAATTAACTAGAGAAACAGATCCAACCAGAAATATTATAATTCTCATGCCGACCCATAACATGTACTCACTAGGTACCAGGCCTGTTAGGGTATTCAACGTCCGAGCATCCGACCAAGATTGATATTCCATCACATAAAAAGATTAAAATCAATTCAACAAATCCTATTTAGTTAATATCTTAATTAAACTAAATAATCTAACATCTTAATCGAATAATCAATTAATAATTGATTCGGCTCTTATCAAGTAATGTTATACCTTATCAAAATTATATGCATAATTATATGATAGCAAATATAATCACAATCTTACTTAGCAAAACGCATGGCAACAAATAATATAAATTCTTCTCATTTATATTAACCATAAACACTTTCTAAATAATGATCGACGTGTAATCCATAATTTTTATTCTAATCAGCTATTAGCAACTACGTTTGCTGACAGTAGCGTAACTCAATTAAAAATCTAGACTTGATATTGCAATGCCACATATGCCGGATAAATGAATTAGAGTCGAATAAGCATCGTCGATCCTACCATTCATGGATCAACACAACAAGTCACACAAATATGTTTACGCACATTTTTTCCATTAATAAACAATGAACTATTGTAAACATAAGTACTTTCCTACATAACATGCCAGCTAATTCAAGTCATCCTTATACAAGAAAATAAACATAATATGTTTATAACATATATGTGCAGTTTAAAAGAACCGGAGTAGGTCGCGGCAAACGCACGCCAAAATCACAACATAATTATGCACACTATCATTTGGTATAAAAGAGGCCTACATATATGCATAAGTACATGAATATTGACATGAAAAATACATGATAAAAAAACTCATCATTTATTAATTCACATAAACATTAATAAAATTATACTGGCAACAATAATATCCATGCTTTTAATATTCAAAAAGAGGCGTCAGTGTATATAGATTAATCCTCCACTGTTACAGCTCAACAAGAGTGTTAACATGATTAATTGAATATTCACCGCACCTATTAAGGCAATTAGATTTTTGAACACAATTCTAAACGAAACGCTAATCGTTTACTATTCGATACCATATCCAAAAGAATTAATGAAAATATTAACATAACAAAAATTTGCTTTAATATTGTTGGAATATTTACCATGCTTTGAATCTACTGCATGTGCTGCAAATCTGAAAAGATCAAGTAAGCGACAGATTCGTTAATAAGGCAAGCTGCAAATAATATATATATATATATATATATATATATATATATGCAGTACTTTACAGTACTAATTTATGCATGAGTTTTGTACTAATTATGCATGAAATATATGCATTTCGTGCATCAAAATTTCAATGCATTAAAATATACAATATATGCATCAAAATATCGATGCATTAAAATATTAGATTATATGCATTAAATTTTTGTGAGAATTAATTCATTGAAATTTTTATGCACGAGATGCATTTATTTCATGTATAATTAGTACAAAACTCATGCATAAATTAGTACTGTAAAGTACTGCATCTAATATTGGTACTGCATAGAACGCGCCCCTATATATATATATAAGTAATCAAAGGAAATAAATCCGAAGATGGGCGATGTTGAGTCCAGAATTTCTGTCTTCTTAAAGCAAATTCACCCCACCGCAGTGTATAGCGTCTCCCTCCCAGGATAAAACAACATCTCGATACGTTGATAAATCGATCATCGCATCCTCATCGAACTAGAATAAAACCTGAACTATCACCGTCGCGATCGAAAATATGAAGAGAAAATTTGTTCGAAAAAAAAGAACTCGAAAATTCGACTGAAAGAAAAACGAACGGAAATTTTATGTCTAAAATTCGGACCCCTCACATCTGTATTTATAGGTGAAGATGAGAGAGAGACATGTGCTGGAGGAAATCTAATTAGAATTGGTCTCTTCAACACTTATGCTAATCTATTAATATATTAGTTCGATAATTATCAAATAACTTGGTAGTTATCCTAATATATTAATTCGATAATTATCAATTATTTTGATATGTATCATGATCCGAAAATTCGGATTTTATGATTGAGGCGGTTTAGCAAAATGAATTTTTGCCAAATAAAATTGCAGTAAAAAGATAACTTCGAGACATTTCGCCCAAAGCCCTTTGACCCAAACCGAACCGAACCGACCCGACCGGACGGCGGCGGCAGCGCGTGTGTATGTATGTGTGTGCGCGAGGGGCGCCTAGTCACACATCCACTCATGTCTCACTTTTGAACAAGAGTTTGTCCACATCTCCTTATATACTCACAATTTTTTCCTTCTTTTTTCAATGTGGGATAACATCCCAAGACCCATTTCTAAAGGGTTCATTTTGGAACATTATATCTCATTCATACCTCAATCATTTTGAGTGTTCTTATATATTTTGAAAACCTCGTACCAAGTACTATATATTCCAACTAAGTCCCGACTTTAATTCATAGTCGAGACCACTCAAAATTACCTCTCAAGTGGGCTGCTCGAAGCAGCCCCATTATTCCTCTTTTTCCAACACAGGATCCTACTGACAATGAAAAAGTTGTTACGAAATTGAGAGATCTTCGAGTGTCATGAGCAGAGCACGAAAAGAAGCAAACTTCAGGGCTCGATATCGTGTCTTGACATCCATGAATAAAACTCGTCACAAGATCACCACTGTCTTTGAACGTCAATTTGAAGGAACGAACTCGGCGAAGCCTTCCAATCTACAAAAGATCACCACTGTCTTCGCTGAAATGAGGATGAAGAAGGATGCGGCTATTGATGTGTACTATGCTCGGTTCCGTGGTCATGTTAACGAAAAGCCCCTTGTTAGTGAATGGATCTCATAAACCTATCAAACATAAAAGATCATGAGGACCTTCTGAAAAGATTTCATGGGAAAAAATCACAGCCCTTGAAAGATTTTAAAGGGGGAAACCTCTTGGTCTTGATGGTTTCGTGGAGATATTTGAATATTCGAGATCAAAAGTTGTTATGATGTGATTAAAAGTATATGATGTGATCAAAACCTGATGAGTATCAATTGGCTGAATTTGAAGATGTTATTGCTATCATCTCATGGAACTATGGGCTTTTACTGAAGTAAATAAGAAGTGTGGGTGATTTTATTGTCACCAAGCATTTTGGGTAATTGGAACTAATATGTGAGTTAAGGGGTTTTATAATTTGTATTCTAATATATGTTCGGGTATATGCGGAGTGCACACATGTATAAGATCGAATTATAAAGTTCTGACGACCAAATGTCGGGAGTCCAAGGCGCCACTAATGGGTCTATGGGGCGAGAGCCATGGAGTGAGATTATGGTAAAATTGACTAATTTTCGTCAATTTTGGAAAGCCATCGGTCTAACCCTAATTTCATATCACTAACTTAATCCTTCTGACGGCGCCGCCTCAAGAAACCCTAATCCGTCCCTATGCAACCCTAAAATCGACATGTATAAATAAGGCTCTTGGCCCTGAGCCGAGACACACCTTTTCTGAGCCCTCTCCTTCTTCTGAAAAACTCAGAATCTCTCTAGCAATTTGGCTTACGTTTCTGTGTCTAGATTTGTAAGTGTCCATTTGGATTATTCTAGACTGAATTTCTTGTAACCCGGGCATAAGGTTGAAATATCAGTTCGGAAAATGATTACACAATCCATCCGGAATCCGAATCTCCTTAATAAACTCTAATACCCAACAAGAAGAAGTTTTCGAGCAAAAAGCTGATCGAGTCCAAAAACAATCCCAACAAGCAAAACAATGACAAATGTTCCAACATCTCTTCACCCAAGACCGCATTTAGAAAATCGAGAGAGATTAGTGTAGGTAATGTCAAGGATTCAGAAACTTTCAGTCTGTATAAGGCCTGATGGAGGAGAATAACAACAAAAGGATGGCATTCAACATACGAACAACATGGATGTTTATTCTAAAGATCTGTAAAGATTGACAAGAATATTTGAGCATAGCTCAACAAGTTGGATATGTTCAAACATCTATCAGAGAAACATGCCAAGGAGATCACGTATCTGATGAAGGAAGTTCATTACCTATATGAAGAGAACAGAAAGATGAATGACATACTGACTTCTATATACATATTGTTATGTCGAGAATTATACTCTCCGACCGGCGATCGTCTCGGAGATCGGGCGACCTAGCCATAGCCGAGCAACCGAGGCAGAACTGCCAACCAGCGACCAGGCGACCCATCCATAGCCGAGCAGCCGAGATAGATCGACCGACCGAAGGTCCCAGGACAAGTCCTGGTGCCGAGCGATCGACATATAAGACGATCGTCTCTCGGTACTTGGCGATCAACTCCTGGTGGCCGACGACCAGACGATCGCCTCTCGGTACTTGGCGATCGACTCTTGGTGGCCGACTAGCAGACGATCATCTCCGGGCACTTGACGATCGACCCCTGGTGACTTGCCGATCGACCCTTGGCGACCGACCAATGACGATCACCTCTTGCCGCTCGAAGCCGATGGTCATCCAATCGGCAATGGCCGAAGTTCAGGACAGACCCCACGTGCAGAGCCAAGACAAGATCCGCATTTCGCGGATCATTGACCACAGCCTGTCAGCATCTTCCCACCAGCCGACAGGCCCGCCGAAAGGTGTCAGTAGGACCGCCTGTGATAAAGAACTCGACGCTGCCACGGCTCCTCATCGACCGCACAAATTACCGCCAAGAACAGCTTGAACTTTAGGCAGACAACCCATGTGACTTAAAAACGATCGCCCCAATATTATATTGGCCGAAAGGCGATCGCCCGCCAGGAATCAAGGCTCCTCAGCCCCTATAAATAGAAGGCCCCCTGCACTGGTCCAATCTCTCTGTCTCTCACCTGGTTCACGCCCAATACAGAAACAACACTCACAACTTGGCTTTCCTACTCTTGGCAACAGCTATCTCTCGGTTCATTCTTCTCTCTCCGCCTCTCTCATACAGAAGACAATCGGCCGAGAAGGAAGCACACCAAGGCTTTGCTCAAGAGCTGGATTAACAGGGTTTTTTTACACTCATTGTACTTAGATTCTCACATTAATACTTGTATCCACGAATATTTGTATTAATAACATCTCGCGAGAGCATTCAAGCCCGGGCCTAACAAACCCGGCAAATCTTGTGTTATTTATCTTCTCTCGGAAGTGCTCCTGCAACCTTGTTTGTTGTCCGTCCATTCCAGCAGTATTTCATCTTCGGATAAATATTTTGGGCTACAACACATATAAATATACACATATATATAGATATACTGTTATATTACGTGTGTGTGTATATACATTTGTTACATTATATTTTATCATAATAATTTGGTCATATATATGTACACTTATCATTATAATTATTGTTGTTACTGTTATTATTACTTTTATTTTTTCGTCTGGATAATCCATCGATAAGGTGGCGATATACAAAATATTATATATAAAATATATAGTAACATTGCGAAATTACAGAAATTTAGATTCGTTGATGATATAGTTCTCAAGTCCGACATAATAACCACATTTATTCGACGATTCACAAAATATAAAATCATCCGGTTTATTTACTATGGGGTATCACACCCTTCCCCCTAAAAAGAAGTTTCATCCCGAAACTTTGGGTGTGAAAAACTCATGATATCGCGTCCATATACTGCCCTCCATTTTCCAAATTGCTTCTTCGACTCTGTGTCACTAAACTTTGGGTATGACACTTGAAGAATAGTTTCTTCCATTTGAAGATCGTAATCGACTTCCCAATACTATCATAATCACCAACATGTTTCATAATTATATCCCAATCTAATCGTCGAGGTTGAGTGGTGGGCGATTCTGGACTGTACTGAAGCGTCCCCCATCTTCCCTTGCGTCAGATAGGAAAGAGGGCTGCAAATTCTCTAGAAATGTCAACCCGATCGAAATTAAGTGTGTTTCAGGCATGTCTGGACGAGGCATGATTGAAAAAATGATTAGGATTAAAAGCAGAGAAGAGATTGATGAATCGGTAGCCGAAAAATGGTTGTGGCTATTTTTCGGACACTTGTTGTGCGAAACATGTCTAACAAGACTTGGCGAAATTGAGGCACAATTGATCTGTCACAATGCCAAGGAATGTACAAAAGACACTATCCGCCGACTAAATTAAAAAATGGACACCAACTGAAATTTTTGAAAACGAAAAATCACCCATAACTCCTCTTGGTCGCGGGTATCTGTAATGTAGGGAAAAGTGCTTTCAAAATGACAAGTGTTGTGCCCTAGTAGGTAAAAATTGCAATGTGACAGAACGAGTGTGTAGAGAGACCGACCGAATCGGATATAATATTACAATAATTATAACGAATATAACTATTACACAAACACGTACGGAATAGGGATTATGGTTTACACAACTTCTAATAAATGAATTAAAATGACTGGAAAAATAAATAGGAGCAGAAATTGCAAACCAACGAATCAACAAGATTCAGAAGTGGAGTCACTAGTTGTAGCACAACCCGACTCAGTCCTCTGTCTCAAGAAAGCCCACGTCCAGGACCCAAGTGACTGCGGCCAGCACCAAAACGAGAAACCCAAACCGGACCGGAAGCTGCTCTACAAGAAGGAACCGAAGCACACAGCTCAGATTCAACCCACCGAAACCATCCAGAAATCAGCCTCAGATCAAAGCCTCAAACTCTATCACAAAGATCTCCGATTTCAGTTCACAAGAAGAAGAAAATTGAAGTGTGTAAACAGATTATTTTTTGCTCGTTTTTGTGTGTCTCTCATCTCTCTCGGAAGGGATATATATAGGTATATCGGAGTGAAGGACGTTGAGAGGATGAAGGAATCGAGAGCTGGAAATCCATGGCGGAAGACCAGGGATCCTTCGCAACAAACATGAGAGAGAGGGAGAGAGAATCGGGCAGAGAGGGGAAAGAGGCGGGAGAAATGAGGGCTAGGGTTCTGGGGGTGGGTTTTATATAAGGGGGTACATAAAACCAAGGGCCAGGATTAAAGGGGGCCAACAAATGATTAAGATTAATCCGGCCCTGGATGATGGGTTTGGGCTGCTTCCATGGATCCGGTTCGGGTCAACACTTAAGATGGGTTGCAGGAGAAAATACACTGGGCCTTCATATTTAATTCATTTGGGCCCAAACCCAACATAGTGATTGAAGACTCGATGGTGGTCACATGTGGCGGTCGTGGTGTGCTCCATCGAGAAGGTATGACCGAAGGCGGGCAGTCTAAGTGACTGAAGTATATTCAAGTGGCGATTACTCCATGTTTGGACCGAATGATATATACCATGACACAAACAGCAAGCACCAACCGAAGACGTACGGTTCCAGTGATGAAAGGTTCAGACTTGAGATTTTTTTGTAGTGGCCACCCAGTGCTCGAACTGAAGGCTCAGTGCTAGGCCGACGCGGGCCAAGATCGTCTGTATGTGCTAATTTTTCTACTTTTTCATGCCTTAGCTAAATTTTTGTCTATAACCAAAAATTTCCAAAAAAAAAGCGGAAAAAATAGGAAGAGTATGAAATGAGAATACACAAGGAATACAGGAAAAATACACGAAAAATGAAAATTAGCAAAAGGCACAAAAAGGAAGGAAAAGGTGGGGTAAATGGCAAGCTTTTCAATAAACAATCCGGTAAGAAATTATCTAAATAACCATTTTGTAGGTCGTTCGGTATGCCCATAAGGCATCATTAAGCTTCCTCGACCAATCTTTCCGAGCCGGTTGGACGGTCCTCCTAATAATCCTTTAATTTACTTGTTGCTCATTTCTACCTGACCGAATGTTTGAGGGTGGTAAGTCTTAGCAATTTTCTGAGCAATTCCACTTCTCTTCATAAGCTTGTCCATTAATTTGTTGTAAATTGGGAGTCACCATCACTAATTATCGCCTTAAGAAATCCAAATTAGCGAAGGATGTTTTCTTGAAAGAATCTAACGACCACCTTTACATCACAACTTCATTGGAATTGCCTTAACCGATTTCGTAAACTCCTACAAGACTATATTCAAAAACAAAAGAATCCGCAAAATGCTCCAGAAATCAATGCCCCACACGTCAAGAAATTCCACGACTTAATAGATCGCTAAGGACGTCTCATTTAGTCTACCAATATTCCCCATCCTTTTCCATCTATCACATATCAAGCAAAACTCATGGGCCTCTCTAGGATGGTTAGGATTTCATACTAAGATCTAAATATGAAAGGAATTTTTAAGGATCTTACTAAGATCTAATGAATAAATTAGGACATAAAAGTATTAATTTTGACTTTTAGAGACTTTTAGAAAAGTCTAACTCATAATTCCAACAATCTAATCTATATTTGATGACTGAGAGAAATATCAATTTTAATTTTTGAAATACTTCAGGTGAGTTAAACTTATTCTCGGAGAAGTACACGATATATGTGTAGGAGTTATTTTCAAAATATAGGCCATCTTCTCATCCTGCACAGCTGGGCCGTGGCACAAGGCTGCCGAGCCGCGGCCCCCGGAAATCAACCAACAATCTGGTCGAGACTGTACTATGGGCCGTAGCCCCTTGCCGATTGCTAGACCTGGCAAAATAGGCCCAGGCCCGCGGGTCGGGCCAGGCCGCCCGTTGTTAGGCGGGCATTGGGCTTCATATTTTTGATCCAAAAAAATCGGGCCTTTTTGGCCCGACCCAGATTTGGCCCGCACGTTGAGGCCCGGCCCGCGGGCGGCTTGCCCGGCCCTTTTATATATATATATATATATATATATTTATGTTATATGTAATTATAATATTTAAAATTTTTCCTTATTTGTTAGATTAGATTACATCTATATGTTAATTATTGATGTAGTTTTATTTTTTATGGGACTTTGTGATTACTTTGTAGTATCTCATATCAATAATAATATTATTTTATGATTTTTATAAGAAAGTAGTAGTGATAAATGAAATGATGATCAAATAAAAATATTTATATATTTGTCTTTTGATTGTGGTAGTGTAGTAAATAATATAATTATCAAATAAAAATAATTGTACATTTATTTAATTGATTGTGATAGTATAGTGAATAATATAATAATTACGGATCGAAGAATATTTCTATATTTATTCAGAAATAATATTTAAAAAAAAAGAGTCGAGGCCCGCGGGCCGGGCCGGGCCACGGGCATAATATTTTTGGCCTAAAAAAAACCAGGCCTTTTTGGCCCGACCCAGATTTGGCCCGCCCGTTTTTTGCCCGGCCTGTTTGGGCCGACCCCGCCCGTTTGCCAGATCTACCGATCGCCCCTGCCGAGCGACCCCTGCCGAATGCCGACCCAACTGCACTCTGGGCTGCGGCACCCTCCTGCAGGGCCGTGGCCCCTGCTGAATTACTTGGGCAGAATTTTCTGTACGTGCCGCGGCACACTCACCCTACAAATTAGTGATGGTGTAGGCTGTACTACTGGCCGCGGTACACTGTGGCTGGGCCGCGGCCCCCGAAGTCAACATGCCGGATGTCTTCCTTTTATGCAGTTTTTCTGCGGGTGTTTTAATCACTTCATCAATACACATTTTGAGAGCAGCAAGAGAGAGATATAGAGAGAAACAAGAGAGAGAAATACATTTCTTTAATTTTCTGGAAATTTATCGGTCGGATCGTCGTGATATTTTGACAAGAGCTTCGTAGCTATTGGGCAAATCTTTTCACCGAAGTAGATCGAGATTTTGAGTCCGGAAGTTCGGGTATTTCGTTAGATTTTTGTGTAAGCTATTTACGGTATTTTCTTTTCTCGATCTTGTTATTGTTGTTGTATTCCAAATACTTGAAGAACATTTATTACCGAGTATTTGACGATTGGTGTATACCCCTAGTTTGTATTAGGGACGACTGCATATTGTGTGTGTTGGTGATAGTGGATTTAAGCGGCTTCGGTCCCGTGGTTTTTACTCTCGTCTTGAGGGGTTTTCCACGCTAAATTATTGTGCTCGTGTTTATTGTTTTTTCGGATATCATTTGTATTAATTATCGAGTTGTAATCGTGTGCTCTACTCGTCGGTAACCACAAAGTTATAATTGAAGAGTGGGAATTTGTCAAACGTCCGCATTTTTCATTGTGACGTGACGTTAGTCGTGTTTTTCCCAACAAAGTGGTATCGGAGCCATGAGATTTGTTGTTTCGTGGTTGTTTAGTATCTCAATTGTAAGATGGAAGCCAACACGAGTAGAATGGTTAACTTGAATGGTTCGAACTACCACGTATGGAAGGGGAAGATGGAAGACCTTCTATATGTGAAGGATTATTTTACCGGTTTTTAGCAAAGATAAACCGGAAGGCAAGTCCGACGCGGAGTGGACTATTTTACATCGCCAAGTTTGCGGATAAATTCGACAATGGGTGGATGACAATGTTTTGAATCATATTAGTGGAGAGAAGGATGCTCGAGAGTTATGGCACAAGCTCGAGCAATTGTATGCTCGGAAGACGGGGAATAATAAGTTATTCCTCATTAAACAAATGATGAATTTGAAGTATCAAGACGTGACTCCTCTATCGGATCATTTAAATGCATTCCAAGGCATAATTAATCAACTTGCTGAAATGGGAATCAAATTCAAAGAGGATGTGCAAGCTTTGTGGTTGTTAGGCACATTGCCGGACTCTTAGGAGACATTTCGAACATCGTTGTCTAAATCCGCCCCCGATGGAGTCATTTCGATGGAATTAACTAAAGGGAACATATTGAATGAGGAGGTCCGAAGAAAAGCACAAGGATTTTCGTCACAGTCGGATGTTCTAGTATCGAAAGACGGGGGAGAGGTCAAAGTAGAGGCCCGAGTAATAGAGGGCCACAAAGGAGTAATTCCCGGGGTATGCCAATATCGAATGCTACCATTGTGGTAAGAAAGGGCATACTAAGAAATTTTGCCGAAAATTGAAGAAGGAGAATCGCCAAGGTCGAGAGAATTCACAAAAGAAGGAAAGCGGTAGTAATGATAAAGCCGAAGTAAATACTACTACCGAAGAATTCTTTGTATGTTGCGACTATGATATGCTGAATCTTGCTAGAGATGATTCGAGTTGGGTGGTCGATAGTGGAGCTACGTGTCATGTTACATCACGTAGATATTTTTATTCCTCATATACTCCGGGTGACTTTGGTATAGTCAAGATGGGTAACGATGGGTTATCCAAGATTATTGGAGTGGGAGATGTGCATTTGAGATTATGGAACTTGTTTTACGGAATGTAAAACATGTTACGGATATGAGGCTTAATGTTATGTCCGTTGGTTTACTCGATGATGACGGTTATCATAGTGGTTTTGGCAAGGGAGTGTGGAAACTCACTGGAGGTTCCTTGATTGTCGGGAGAGGAGAAAAGGAAGGGAAATTGTACGTGACACTTCCAAAGGTCACGATTAATTCCGTGAACACAGTCGACAATAATGACATGGCCGAGCTATGGCATAAGAGGCTCGGTCATATGAGCGAGAAAGGGATGGCGCTATTGTCGAAGAAGGAGGCATTGTCCGGGGTTCACAAGGTACACCTTAAAAGATGCTCTCATTGTCTAGCCGGGAAGCAAAGGAGAGTTACTTTTAAGAGTCATACTCCTTCACGGAAGGAAAATGTTCTTGATCTTGTTCATTCCGATGTTTGTGGTCCTATGAAGACTAGGACGCTTGGTAGTTACCGATATTTTGCCACATTCATCAATGATCACTCTAGGAAGGTGTGGGCATACACCTTGAAGACCAAAGATCAAGTGTTAGATACTTTCAAACAATTTCATGCCTCGGTGGAAAGAGAGACCGAGTAGAAGCTAAAATGTATTCTGACGGACAATGGTGGAGAGTACACCGGGCCCTTTGATGAATATTGCCGAGAACAAGGGATCCGACATCAAAAGACGCCCCCGAAGACTCCGCAACTCAATGGCTTGGCGGAGAGAATGAATCGGACTTTGGTCGAGAGAGCTCGTTGTTTGCTCTCACATGCCGGATTGCCAAAGTCGTTTTGGGGAGAAGCTTTGAACACGGTGGTTCATATTATTACTTTGACGCCATGTGTTCCTTTAGAGTTTGATGTCCCGGATAAGGTGTGGAGCGGTAAAGACATCTCATACCGCCACTTAAGGGTTTTCGGATGTAAAGATTTTGTTCACATTCCGAATGATGAAAGGTCGAAGCTTGATTCCAAGACGAAGCCGTGTATTTTTATTGCCTACGGGCTTGATGAGTTCGAGTATAGATTATATAACTCGGTGACAAAAAGGCTTGTTCAATCAAGAGATGTTGTCTTTGTTGAAGATCAAACTATGAAAGATGTTGAGAATGGAGAGTCGGCTCCACAACACGACTATGATCTTATTGATTTGGACCTCATTCCTCCACAACATGTTGAAACACCCGGTGGAGAGGATGTCCAAAATGATGAACAACATGATGCCGGTGACAACAATGAGTTGAGACAAGATGACACCGATGGAGCTCATCCCGAGCTACCCCTGACGAACATGCCATATTTTGTTCCACATAGGCGGTCGACGAGGGACCGTCATCCCTCCACTCGTTATTCGGCCGATGAGTATGTCTTACTCACCGATGAGGGAGAGCCCGAATATTTTGCGGAGGCTATGGAGGATGAAAAGAAGAAAGAGTGGATGGATGCCATGCAATACGAGATGAGTTCCTTGCATGAGAATAACACGTACGAGTTGGTAAAGTTGCCGAAAGGCAAGAGAGCTTTGAGGAACAAATGGGTGTATATGGTGAAGTCGGAGGAACATATTTCGTTGCCCCGATACAAAGCTAGACTCATAGTGAAAGGATTTAGTCAAAACAAGGGCATTGATTTTGACGAGATTTTTTCTCCGGTTGTGAAGATAGGATCAATTCGATTGGTCCTTGGTATTGCAGCTAGTCTTGGTCTTGAGGTCGAGCAAATGGATGTCAAGACGGCTTTTCTTCACGGAGACCTTGACAAAGAAATTTATATGAAGCAACCGGAAGGGTTTGAGGTCGAAGGCAAAAAAGATTATGTGTGTAAACTCTGGAAGAGTTTATACGGGTTGAAGCAAGCACAACGGTAATGGTACAAGAAGTTTGAGTCGGTTATGGGGGAGCAAGGCTACCGGAAGACGACTCTCGACCATTGCGTATTTTTCCAGAAATTTGGAGATGATGATTTTATCATATTATTACTTTATGTGGACGACATGTTGATCGTTAGCAAGAATGCCGAGAGGATTGCCAACTTGAAGAAAGAATTAAACAAGTCTTTTGCCATGAAAGACTTGGGGGCGGCTAAACACATTCTTGGGATAAGAATTACACGGGATAGAGCGTCCCGGAAATTACACATGTCGCAAGAGCAATATATCGAGAAGGTGCTTAAACGCTTCAACATGGATAAAGCTAAAGTTGTTAGTTCGCCTCTTACTAATAATTTTAAATTGGCGAGCCAAGATTGCCCTAAGACGAAGGAGGAGATTGAGGATATGGATAAAATTCCTTATGCCTCGGCGGTCGGGAGTTTGATGTACGCTATGGTATGTACTAGGCCCTATATTGCTCATGTCGTGGGAGTGGTGAGCCGGTTTCTATCGAATCCGGGAGAGAAGTATTGGGAAGCCGTAAAATGGATGTTTAGATATTTACGGGGTACTTCCAAATTGGGGATTACGTTTGGAAATGGGAAAGCAATGCTTGTTGGTTATTCCGATTCGGATATGGCCGGTAATGAAGATAACCGAAAATCCACTTCCGGTTACTTGATGACATTTGCAGGGGGAGCCGTGTCATGGCAATCAAGATTGCAGAAGTGCGTTGCCTTATCTACAACGGAGGCCGAGTATATTGCGGCGGTAGAAGCGTGTAAAGAGCTCTTATGGTTGAAAATATTTTTACGAGAGCTAGGCTTCCGACAACGACGTTACGTGGTTCTTTGTGATAGTCAAAGTGCGATTCATTTGGCTAAGAATGCGACTTTTCACAAGAGAACGAAACATCTCGATGTGAGATATCATTGGATCCGAGATGCTTTGGAGGATGGTTTGTTTGAACTTGATAAAGTTCATACCGACGATAATGGTTCCGATATGTTAACCAAGGCGTTGAGTAGAGAGAAGGTGAAAGTGTGTTGTTCGATCGCAGGGATGACGAACTCTTCCTATATTCCAGAAAGGGGGAGATTTGTAGGAGTAATTTTCAAAATATAGGCCATCTTCTCATCACAGTGCAGGCCGCGCAGACAAGCTGTTGGTAGCACCCAGGAAATCAACCAACAATCTGCCGAGATCGCACTGGCCGCGGCCCCTGCCAGCCAGGCCGCGGCCCCTGCCGATCGCCCCTGCCGAGCGGCCCTGCCGAATGCCGACCCAACTGTACTCTGGGCCGCGGCACCCTCTTGCCGGCGGCCCTGCCGAATACAGGCGGGAATTTTACATGCGTTCAGCACACCTCGGCCGAGCCGCGACACACTCACCCTACAAATTAGTGATGGTGTAGGCTGTACTACAGGCTGCGGCACACTGTGGCTGGGCCGCGGCCCCCGAAGTCAACAGGCCGGATGTCTTCCTTTTATGCAGTTTTTCTGCGGTTGTTTTAATCACTTCATCAATACACATTTTGAGAGCAACAAGAGAGAGATAGAGAGAGAAACAAGAGAGAGAAATACATTTCTTCAATTTTCCGGAGATTTATCGATCGGATCGTCGTGATATTTTGACAAGAGCTTGGTAGCTATTGGGAAAATCTTTTCACCGAAGTAGATCGAGATTTTGAGTCCGGAAGTTCGGGTATTTCGTTAGCTTTTTGTGTAAGCTATTTACGGTGTTTTCTTTTCTCGATCTTGTTATTGTTGTTGTATTCCAAATACTTGAAGAACGTTTATTACCGAGTATTTGACGATTAATGTATACCCCTAGTTTGTATTAGGGACGATTGTGCATTGTGTGTGTTGGTGATAGTGAATTTAAGCGGCTTCGGTCCCGTGGTTTTTACTCTCGTCTTGAGGGGTTTTCCACGCTAAAAAATTGGGTCTCGTGTTTATTGTTTTTTCGGATATCATTTGTATTAATTATCGAGTTGTAATCGTGTGCTCTACTCGTCGGTAACCACAAAGTTACAATTGAAGAGTGGGAATTGTCAAACGAGGTTCCGCATTTTTCGTTGTGACGTGACGTTAGTCGTGTTTTTCCCAACAATATGGACTTGGAAGAGAGCTATTGCCTAAATTGAAATTCACCAACAACCGAATGGACTACAATGTATTGGCTGATGGAACGACACGATTTTTCTTCGACTAAATTGAAATGCCGGTCTCTTACATGGGCCGGCTTGTGGTTTTTCCGGCTCGGAAAAGGAATTGCTCGTCCTCTAGGAAAAGCTCATCACGAGGGAAAAATACAACTCTTTTTTGCAGTCAACCTTCACTTTTCGCACTCGAGGAAAAGTATCATGTCATGGAATGAAACTCTTTTACGTAAAGAAAGAGATTCCCTCAAAAAGGTTTCAGATGGTTTATTTCTTTATTCATGGTTTTAGAGATGCAAAGACAATACTCACATGCAAAGTATATCGTATGTTGCTTGCCAACATAATGCACAGAAAAAGGGTTTTCTCCCCCTCTTCTTATACTACACCACCTCCTTCAAAAATAAACACCCCAAAGGAAAAAACACACCGTTATAAGTTATTCCTCAGAATTTAGATTTGGAGCCACCCTTGTTTTCATAAGTAATGGAGAGCTTGATTAGGCAAAATAGGTAAAAAAAAAAAAAAATCCTGTAATTCTTTTATAATAATTATGGGTTACAAAAAATCTTGTAATTGTTTTCCGTAAATTCTATTAGATCCGACTGCATTGCATGCATCAAATAAGATACGTACATGTTTGGTTGAGCTTATTCAAAAAGTTCTGTTCGCTTCGCCATAAACAAGAAAACGAGCTTATCAGCTATGAGCTGCCCCTGCCTTATGAGCTAAACTACCTTGATATTTGTTTCAATTTTACAAGCTAAAAGCGTTTATTTCAGTTTTACAAATCACACCGGGAATATATAATGTTATCCTTTTGTAATTTAACCATAAAAGTGCGTTTTGCATCTTCTCTTCACATGTCAAAATTTGCCGTTACAAGACAGGATAACAAGGCCGAGCCAAGCAGCACGACAGGTACAAAAATACAACATCAAGGAACACAATCCTTCAAAGGTATATACAAGGACATGGTATCGAAAAACCATCCCAGCAACGGGATAATTTATTATTATTTTCCCTTCTTTTTTTGTGCTATCTTAATATGAAGTTTGTTGAATGCAGAGAGACAAGGGGGCCACAGCTGGATAAGTAGAAAGTTTTACAGACAAATGAGTCCGGATTACAATTCCAACGGTACTGATTACCCTACTGCAGTTGCTGCAGCAGCTTATGCTATTCAATCACTCGAAGAACAAGAACCCAAGGATCGAAAAGAGACGAATTATCGCCCGGATCATAAGTCCTTGAACAAGACGAAGAGCAAAGCCGAAGATACGGGAGCTCTATATGAACCGCCTAAAAGTGCACTGAAGTCCCCAGGTAATAAGTAAATCCTCCAGTATTATCCAGGTTGATTACAAGAAACTATCCCGAGGTCTAGCCTACAACAACAACAACATCTAAGCCTTAGTCCCAAAATGATTTGGGGTCGGCTAACATGAATCAAACTACTAATGTTTCAAAAATTACAAGTATCTTCCTACTGGTCTATGTTACTTGGACTCGGGTACTCGTGTTGGAGTTGGTTATATGTCCAAGTGTCCCGATTCAGCTATTTGTAGAGTCTTTCCTTGATTGTGGCCCACATTGAAGCAGCAAAGTGTCATACCCATGTCGAAGTGTCGAGGATTTGACATGGGTACTTCAACTTCAGGTGAAATGAACATAGACTAAGTCGGGGGAGTTGGGGGTGGTGGGGGTGGGGTTAGTTTTGCAAGAAAAGTGTTTTTTTTTCTTTTTTTGGTAATTAGGCTGCAGTTTGGAGGTAGTTGTCAAAAATAGCCCGACCACCCCGGTGAGTAAGCCGCACCGGGCTGGCTACAGTTTTAAGGGCCCGGAAGAGGCTGGCTTTTCTAAACTGTTTTTAGGCATCGGGCGGTCCTGGGATCCACAACCGACGGGCTGGAAAATTTTCAGCTCGCCCGGCCTGAAAATCTGTTTTAAAATGGGGTGTGTCAGCACCAGCCTGGCTCATTGACAGAGCTCTACTTAGGGGTAGTTTCTGTAATTAACACTTATTCCGACATTCTAACAGAGTTGCTTTGTTTTTTTTCCTCGACTGTTATCGATGGATCATCTAATCATATACCAGATGACAAGACCCCAACGAGTAAAAAGATACTCGAAAAGGAACCACATACGAAGAAGAGAATCAGTTTTGCGGATAATGACGGAACTAATAGCAACAAACCTGAGAAGCCAGCAGCCGAGAAGGCACCTGAAGCCGCAACCCCATCGACGATAAGGCTTCCGACTTCTGCAGATAAGCTTCTAAATAAAACAGACAGCAAAAAGACCGAGACCAGCACGCCAAAGCCATACATTCCCACAACTCAACAACTTGTCCAGAGTGCAACACAGCCCGGACATCGAGACTCGCAGGCAGTCGCACATACTTGGAAAAAAAAAGAGATGGCAATCATTAAAGGAAGGTAAGAGTTGCAAGTATTTTATCTGTGTTCCGTTTGAGAAAACATGTTTGAGTTAGTTTAAGAAAACTAAGCCCCTGAGGTTTAGCTTAACTACCCCAGAAGAAAAGGGATAAATAGGAAATCTACCTCCGAGGTACAAAAACCACCCTTACGTTTTTGAGAATATCTTACATTTCATGTCGACGGTTAGTTAGTTGATCTCGCCAAATTTGCCGATGCCATCAGATATTTACAACTACACCCCTAAACTTTTCTAAATATTACAAAAAAGCCCCAACATTTCACTTGAGTATTTGTTACTCTCTTCTGCCCCCAAATTTGTTCCTACCTTTCTTTTTAGGTACATCCCCAAATTTGTTCCTATGTCATTTATGCACACCAATTAACTTAAGAATACACTAATGTGGGATCCATTCTCTACCCACACCACACTCCATAATACTCTCAACAACTTTTATTAAAACCCATGTCGATGATTCCCACACACAATTTTGGGGGAACGAAGGGAGTATATATTTAGAAAAGTCGAGGGATGTCAATGTGAGAATATTTTTGATGGCATTAGCAGATTCTGTCCGCTCCACTAACGGTAGGGTGGAATGTAAAACAAGTGTAAACCACAAAAGTAAGTTTTTGTAATTTTCGAAGTTGTATGATTTTTTTTTTTTTTGAAAAAACCCAAGGGGGGTTATTATAATTATCCCAAAAGAAACAGAAAAGAAACACAATTATCTTTCAAAATTACAATGTAAAGTACGTATGAGGCCAAGGCTAGAGGGGGTATTTGCAATTCTAAAAAAAAAAAAATTGGAGTTTCCTTAATTAAGCTAAACCTCGCGGAAGAAATGTCAGGTATGAGAAGCTGAGGAACACAATTGATAACTGGGAGACTAATAAGAAGAAAAAGGCAAATAGCAAACTTCAAAGGACAGAGGTTCTTTTCATAAGTACCTTTTCTTCTAGTTTCGATGGAGTATAGAAAGTATATCATTATTCAGAACTTACAATCAAGATAACATCTTCAGGCCGAATTGGATAAGAGAAGAGCAAAAGCCAATCAGGCCCACCGAAATGAGATCATAAGAATCGAAAGGACCGCAGGAGGAGCTAGGAAACAGGCAGAGGCGAACCAAAGAAAAGATGAGTCCAATGTGAAAGAGAAGGCAAATAAAATCAAATTAACCGGAAAAAAACCAGCAACTTGGTGGTGCTTTTAAAATTTCAGCCAGACCATACTCCGATCAATAAGTTGTGAAAATTTGTTTAAAATAACAATAAAAGTGTATGGTTTTTCCAACTAAAGTGTGACTAAATCAAGAAAACATAACTTAAAACATAAGAGCTCGCACTGCGATTGTAATGCGAGCAAGACAATAAGCATGAGGTAGAAGAGATGATTACGAAATTTAACCCTCAAGTTTGGGTATTTATGTTATGGTATCCCACATCCACATCACATCAAAGTGTATATAAGTGGGAGTCAAACCTTTACATCTGATCATGGTTTTGGGTTATGTTAGGGCTCCCTAGCTTATATGCCTAGAAATTTACAAACAGAAACTAGAGAAATTTTAAACTTACAAATGAAGAAATCCTCAAGGTTTGATGCCGTCTTATATTTTCCTCCTTCATAAGCAATTTTTTCCAAGAACCCCCTTACATTCATAAAAAAATATAACAGGTGGCCCCCTTAAATATAAGGCAGAATCAAACCTCAGGGTGTTTAATTTGTACTTTTGGAACTTCTTCGGGTTCTTTTGTAAATACTCTAAACATACCATTTATGACTATTCTAAATCACCAACCACAAATGAACAAAAATTTGTACAGTACCACACAAGTCACAAACAACAAGCCATCATTAACCACGCACAGATTAGAGTCTCAAAGCCTTAATATATCCAGCTTTGCTGAAAATTTCAGATAAAAGATATTATAGCACATCATCATTCAAACAACAAAACATATCTATCCTCGTCACCAAAAAGTTAAGTTCAAAACTTCAGATAAAAGCTAAAAGTCATCAAAGCGTAAAAAATACGAACGAAAACAATTAAAATGAACAGACACGTTTCAAGTTCTGATCTCTCTTCCCAGCCAATCCAAAGCAGGATAAGCGAAATACAACACCAAGAAAGACGGGACAGCGAACAAAATCGTAATAACCAAATAAAGCATTAGCACGGCACCACTAGCAGGTATTGCAAATACGACGATCACAAGAAGGATAACCAAAGGAAACTTAGCTGTCATTTTGATAAAGAAATCAAGCGATTTGTGGAACGACAATTGTACCCTTTCAGAAGCATCGTTATTCGAGTCACGGTTATGGCTCGAGTTCGGACGTCCAAGACGATGCACCATCCTATCGTTCCTTATAACTGAGCCGCATCTTGGAGACCATATATGCTGGCGATCTTTAATTATAAAGGAAGGTGACTTTACCCTGTCCCCGTTTCGGCTCTCGACCATCCATAAAAGAAAATAGTTTTTACTCGGAAATTTAAGATTCCCCTTGTAAATAAATCGAAATGTCAATAAACTGCACCAAGGACACGAAACGAAAAATGGAATTTGGATTTGTTGAGCAGAGACTTTCAAAGTGGTCCATCGGAGTCCGAGGATACAATTCTTGCATAGCGTGTGGCCACACCATAAAACATAAGGCACATTTTCGACAATGTTAAAAGATTCCCAACAAATTGGGCATTCGAGGCCTTCGTCCATGCTAGCGTTTGACGAGGTCTCATCGTCTGAGAAATCGAGGCAGGCTCTAGCTAGCTCGGTAGTGTTCTTTTTCCGCCCGAAACCTGGAATGGAATGTGATATGGATCTCCACATTACGATGGAGATTAATGCCGACGGATTGTTAGGATAACTTCAGTCTTGAGAGAGCTATTATGGTGTTTGAGCCTCGTAGTGGATGAACCTCATGTTTTTCTTTTTCAGGTTAAACCTTTTAAAAACACTTGGTCAGAAGCAGAAATAGAAACTATGCCACTTTTGGATGATTACTGACGGAAAACAGTGAATTCAAGAATTTACACATCTAAACAAGAAACACGCATAGATTTAATAGCAATAAAACAATTTTCAGAATCCTTGCAGTTGGAAAAAAAAAACACTAATTCAATCACATGAGAATCGAATTCTAAGAGACAAATCGATTGAAACTGCACTGTACCATCATAAAATGGATGATCAAGATCCTAAATAACAAATAAGGTCCTTAATTAAATCACCATAATGCATGATCAGGGTGCCCTTTCTTTATAAAATGATCGCAAATTAAGTTCAAACCATCTCGATTAATCGTTCCCATTTATACACAAATGAAGCTGGAAAAACGAATAAAATTCATAATTGCGAACGACCGCAAAGGCCATAACACGCAATACAGCTCCAACACCTCCTCCGCAGGCAACACAGAAGATTTAAAAAAATATCAAATCTCACCTTTATTTATGAAGGATGAAGCGCACCTTCATTTTGCATGGAAACGTGAATCTTCAGAACTCTTGCTGGGGTTGAAAATAACGCCACAAATTTCGAATTTTCGACGAAAACTTTATTGGGAAAAGGAGATCCGAAGAGAGAGAAAAATGCTTTTGTTCTCCCTCTCCTCCCCCCCTCTCTCTCTCTCTCTCTGGTTTCGAGGAATTATAAATTTCGAAGGCGTTGTTTCAGTCTGAGATGCTACGGCCTTGTATTGGGGTGGGGGGGGGGGTATCACTTTCATGTCCGATTCTATGGTTTGTAAAATTATACCACCCGTCCTAGCTAAAATGCTGACGCTGTATACAACCATCCAAATTCGACGGGTAATTAGTTAAATTGTAATTAATAAGTAAAAATTTAAAAATTATTTAATATTTTATTAAAGTTCAGTTAATGGAATTGTACCACGGCAGAACATATCAATAAATAAAAATATTGAGGATGAGATTTAGCTATCCCAACTCATTTAGAATTTATGTACTTGTATTCGTCCTAAACACGATTAAAAGATAATTTTACTACTTGTTCTAATTCAAACTCATATAGTAAAACATGAAACAATGCTGGTAGGGTTTAGCCCCTCAGACGCATTTAAAATTTAGATACTCGATTCATCATAAACTCGATTCAAGGATAACTTTATTACCCATTTATATCCAGGGCCCTATATATTATCCGCTAATTACTAACACATTTAAATTTATACAATTTAAATAACTAAACATAAGTTGCTATAGTAATTGGTTAATCCATCTCAATGAAAATTCGAACATTGCAAAGTAAAGATTAAAAATAAATATTATAAATGATAAAAGATTAAAAATTAAAACCTAGTATAAGTTTGGAATTATACCATCTTCAAAAACTCTTTACAATTTCTATGTCAAATCCAGGATTTTAGATAAATAAGAATAAAAAATAAAAAATTGTGATGTAGGAGAGAGAGAGAGTTAACGTGTTACTCCGAATTTGTATTGTTAATAACACTTTATATATTTATTTGTAAGTAAAGAGAATCGAGTTATTAAAAAAATAAAAAATAAGAAGAATAAAGTAATTCATTTGATATTAAAAAATAATACGTACATATTTGAGCCATTGAGGTTTACTTATAATTTGCCAAATTAAATTTTATAATAAGAATAAAGTAATTCATTTGACCAACTCAATAGATGATCAAATAAAGTGATGATGTAAAAGAAATTATATTGTAGCAAAGTACACATTTATTTTAAATACTTATTTAGTTATTCAATCAGTGGAGTGTCATTGAAAATAAAGGTGGATAGAAGATTTAAATAAATAAGAATCTAATAAATGAAAAACACCACGTCTGAGAGAGTTAACGTGGTGCTCCAGATGCGTAACAGTATTATATACATATAATAATAATAATAATAAACTTATATTTTTTAATCAAATTTATTAATGCAAAAAACTCGCCACTTATACTTATTAGTTAGGTTCAGTCATTGGAGTTCCTCACCGCAACAGAACACAACGATAAACCAAAAAGATGAGGCAAGGATTCAACCACTCGAACCAGTTTATAATTTATATATCCATACCCGTCTGAAATCTGACTTAAAGGTGAATTTACTACGTATTTTCATTCAACTCATATAGTGATACCCGAAACAATACAGTTAGGGTTCAGCTATATGAAATTCATTTAGATATTATATTTTATGCATGTCTCAAACTCGATTAAAAGATAACTTTAGTACATATTCTCCTTACAAGTATATAGTTACACTAATCATTCAAATCTATTAAAATATATAAAATCTAAATAATCAAATATAAGTTTGTTATAATAGTTGGTTGTTACGTAACAAAACTTAATTTGATTAATATTTCTTTTGCCCAGGCATAATAAATTTAATTAATATTAATTGATCAATTTCTGTGTGTGTGTGTGTGTATATATATAAAGAGCGAGTTAATATGGTGCTTCTAATCCGTAATGCTAATATATATATATATATATTTATATATATATATATATATAGGGGGCTTTATTTTCAGAACTCTCTTAAGTGCGAGAACTGCGAGAACTCCTCTAAACCAATGAGATTTTTTTAAATATTAAAAAATATTATTAATTCAAAAGGGTATTATAGTAAAATACAATTTTATTACGGGAGATAACCCTACTGATGATAATCCCTACTATAATAGCCCCTAATGATGATAACCCCTACTATATATATATAACCCTTACTATATAGTGGGGTTATGATCAGTAGGGGTTGTATGCATTGACATGATGTACATTATGTATTGTTAGGAGTACAAAAGGTAGTTCCCGCAGTTCTCGCACTTAACAGGGTTCTGAAAATAAAGTTACACTATATATATATGTGTGTGTGTGTGTGTGTGCGCGCGTGTGTGTGTGTGACTAAATGTGATAAATTGATAAGTTGTATAAGTACTGATGATAAATTTGTAACAAGAAAAAGATACTGTAAGATGTAACTAAAAAGTATTGATGATAAGTGTGTTTTTAAAATTAAAACGTAAAAGACACTTATGGTTTAAGTTTATAAATTTTTAGAGGGAAGAGAGAGTAATTTTTGCTTTGATAACCAATTTGTAACCAGTCGAAAATCGACGAGCATATATATATATATATATATATGATTTAATAAAAAATATTAGAAACATAAAAAATGATAGTCTATACTTGAAACAATCTAATATTACTACAATTATTGAAAGAAATGGTACAAAGGTGATCAAATCGCAATAAAAATATAAGTAAATCGAGATGTTTCTTTGATACTCTTTCCAATAGATATTTTAAAGAAATGATGCCAATAACCTAAATATAATAGTTAATCAACATACAACATACTTCCTTTGTCCCATGTGAAGAGGGTACTATCAGAACATGATTTTGGCCCAATAGAAGGTACTCACATCTATTTTCTTACATCTCATTGTTAAGAATATGTCCTCAAATGCCACTCGGGGAATGAGAGAGTGAGAGCATTATATTATAATTATGAATATTAACTTTAATAAGGCATTTATTATTTCTATATAATTGTATTTCACTAGCATTGTGATTTGGTATATAGAATAATAGTCCTTGCATTTGAGAGCAAACATTCCACTCTTATGGAGATAAGGAGATAGCTACTGGAAATATTTAGCACTCGAATGTTTAATTAGTTCGCAAGTCGATAAAACTTAACTGGGCAGTAAGTTTAGACAAGACTTGTATAACGTGTACCTTTGCATGTAGAGTGCCTGTCTTCTCAAAGGGTTAGTGGGAGCACATGCTATAGGTATGTTCAAATGCTTAATTTAGTTCGCAAGTCGATAAAACTAACTGGGCAGTAAGTTTATGTAAC
The DNA here is from genome assembly GCA_033398695.1 of Orobanche coerulescens. NCBI lineage: Eukaryota > Viridiplantae > Streptophyta > Magnoliopsida > Lamiales > Orobanchaceae > Orobanche > Orobanche coerulescens. The sequence goes on along the minus strand of CM065806.1, from coordinate 166,624,406 downwards.
ACCCCCGTGATTTACAGAGATATTACAGCGCCGTAGATTCTTTCTGGAGAATCTACCAGGCTTAGACCGACATAAAACACAATAGCCATCAAGTGAACCGAGACATTCACACACTTAAAACCAACATCAACTCCAATACAACATACATCACAAAGCATGCCAATACATGGTCCTATTGGATCACAGCAGATACAACAACTCACAGCTGATCCAACAACATCAACAACAACTAACACCCACACATTAAATAATATATGACAGTACCCGCATGAGTACAAAATCAAAACACCACTCTGACCATGACAAAACAACCACAAACTCAAAATAACAGATGATTAGTGTTGCTCGCCATCCTCGTGCCCTTCCTGCGCCGGCTCGTCACAAAGACCTGTACCTGAATACACAATAAGTATATCCACCCCAGAAGGGGTCAGCAAACAGCCAGTGCAAGTACAACGATTCATGAATATGTACCACAAGTGAATAAACAATCAAATCACTGTGCCATCACATGTATTCCGGAATATCATACCACAATCATCATCACAAAACAACCTCCCGAGCTATACTGGCCCTGTACCTCATGTGAGATACACACCCCAGGGAGTCCTCGTCAGGCCCTCTCTGGTTGTACAACCCCACCGAGTGATCCATAGGGAACGTGGCCTATCGAATCCCAGAGGACCCTAACTGGTTTTAACTCGGTTCACACATACTCAGTAACCATATGGCACAAATCAAATTTTCTGAAATTACCACCTTTCACAAAATCACATTTTTCACATATTCACATGAAGTACAGCAAACACAATCAAAGTACTTGCCTGGCGACTTCAGGGATAAAAATGTTTCGATCAGTTTGTAATTAGGATTCAAAACTATGAAATCTCCGGCCTAAAACAAGGAATTCGTGTTAACCGGAATTAGGACTATTCATTCTAATCGAAATAACGTCGAAAACCTTAATTGAATCCCTTAGGGAAATTTTATCGGACGCTTCGCGGATGGTATCCGACTCGATGGTGTAAACTAAGATTTTGATTTCCATTCCGCTAAAATCGATAAGAACAGTCCCAGGATATTCTATATATAACCATTTTCAAGTTCTAAACAAGTATAAACCCGAAATCTCGAAAAACAAGTTTTAGGGTTCATGGTTGAATTACCTCCAATCTGGCGAAGTTGGCCTGACTCGCTCGTTATATACTCGTTATCTGATCCCTCCGAAGATTATGGAATGTTTAACAACTCAAAAATTACTCCAAAATACCTGTTCTATAAGGAGGGCCGAAGGGGTTGGGGAAAATTGCCTGAAAACGCTGGAACCTGCCCTCTTTATAGGGCTGTTCGATCAACATGGCGGTGGACCCGGCGGTGCCTGCGCCGTGTCTTGCGTTGTTTCCATAAGGCGGCCGAGAGTTCCTAGAAAGTGCTGGAATCTTTTCGGGCGGTTTGGACAACCCGGCACTGTACCCGGCAGTGCCTGCGCCGTGTTATGTGTCGTGTTCCGAAAGGCGGCCGATACACGGCGCAGCATGCCGCGCAACACGGCGCTCACAGCACCGGGTGCTTCGCCGGGTGCCGCTGACTGTCTTTCTTTGGCCATAACTTGTTCGTTCGGGTTCAGAATGACTCTCCGTTTGTTCCATTGGAAATCTAACTCAATAATATATGAGTTCTATAATTTTAGGATCTTTGAATTTTTTCTAATATTTACGGTGATTGATCAAAGTCGGTCTTGACGCACAACGCCTTTCAGAAAGGTATACCTTTATTTATTACGGGATATTACAACCTATCCCCCTAAAAAGAAGTTTCGTCCTCGAAACATGAAACGGGAAGGAGGTTGATGAAACATATTTGGGTTATAAGTCGCATTCATGAATAATTTCATTTTTCAATCACAAATATTAAACTAGTACATATTTGAGAGAAAACATCAATACATAGTATGCCCCATTAAGCATATCTCACGGGTTGATGACGACGGGGTCTTCTTCGATTGCCTATTTAGGGTCCTATTCGGGATCTTTCTCGGGATCCTCTTCATCTTCGGCAACTTCTTGCCCCACGACCGGGACTGGGGCCGCTGGGAGGGTAGCAAGGATCTCCTCAGCGTTAGCCCGTATCATCGCCCTATCTTGCTGGATCTGGTCCTGGAGGGCCTCTCTCGCCTGAGTGTACTGTGCTTCCCTCTCCCGAAGAGAGCATCGTATTGCAGCCAACTGAGCTTCTATCTGCGTAGTATGCTCACGCTCCCGTGCAGCTACCTCCTGCGCAGTCTGACTCCCATCCCGATGAAATTTTGCTACGGCCTCTAGATAACTGATATGCTCTAAGCAACGAGTATGCTTAGTAGGATCCATACTTACAAGGTTACTCAAATGTTTCCTTTCGGTTAACTTCTTGAGTCTATTATGGAAATACCTCCTGGGGCCTTATATACACATCAAACCGACCTTAAGTCGGCGGCCTTAGCGGTGCTACAGTTGTTTCTAGTAGCCGCTATTATGGCAGCGCCATCATCTAATGTTAATTATCTCTTGCCGCCACAACAATGATAATATTAACAATAAAATCTTAGCGATAGACTCGCAAGGATACCTGGTAGGAATTGAGTAAATCAATGGTACGAATACAACCAAAATATTGGTCAAGCTAAAAAAATGCAAACACAGACTCTCGGTACTTTCCACTTGATGTCAAGACATGATGACCATCTCTCAGATGTTGATCGTCGATACGAGCAAACCAAAAGAAATGAAAATAGATCAAAAGAAAAGGAACTAACGGAAAAATAAAATTATTACATCGCACTCCTTTTGAATTAAGTTTCATCCCAAACTTAGGACATGAAACAATCAAGGCAAGGCAACCCTAGATAACAAATGTTATCTGTTGTTGACAGCATTCGGAATCTCTATGCCGTACAGCGCCGCTGTGGTCCGATTCAGTACGCAAAAATGTTTACGAAGTATAAAAATCAGAATGTGAGTTTAATGCTGCTGAACAAGTACGTAATTCTGATAACCTCAAAGGTTTGGAAGATGACTTACTAGGACGAGTACTCGAATCTTGAAGAAATCAGATGCTCGATAATCACAATGCGAGATCGAGCAACAACAATCGAACCACAACGATCGAACAATATTGATCGAACAACAATGACTGGACGACAATAATCAAACAACTCCAAAGTTCATGTCTCAACTCAATACATTAAGTGGGCTCGTAAGAATTACAAGATATTCACCTTACGTAGGACTCACGAGATTTGAATCGAACTTGGGGAAAAGTCACAACTGTGAACGAATCCATCTGAAACAATGTCACAACTCACTCAAACAGCAAAAATCGAAGAACAGAACAAATTTAGAAGGTATCACCGAACATAAGCGAGTTAGGGTGGAAAAAGAAGTCAAAAACTCGGGTGTCACAATCCAATTTAAATAAAAGAAGTTTGTCCCAGAAATTTAGAACAATGAAAACAAGGTAATAACGTAACACGCAACTTCATAAGGTCGGATGACCAATTTTCTAAGCATTCTGACAAATGCGGAATGACTACTAACATCACGAGAATTTCTCGGTAGTGACGCGATTCAGTTAACGGCACAAGTTGAAATCAAAATAAAGCATAACACAAATAGATATGGTTTGCTCGGGTGGAATCATGAGTTACCAAAGGAAATATGGTCCAATATTCAACGACAATGGGGTTATACAATGAGATCTTGAAACCAGTACATGATGGAAACCATAATTACGATAAGCTCAGGCATCAAGCCAATCATCGCGGTACTACCGAACTCGCAAGTTCTGCAGTGCGACAACAGAGTCAAACATAAGAGTTCAAGGCCCTAAATTGTACAAGCGCAAGAATCCCGATTATATACTCTTATCCCCCTCAAATGGAGTTTTGTCCTCGAAATCTAGAACTACCAAGTTAGAGATGAAAAGCAAGAAGATAAAGAGAATCAAAGCCACAATTATCGGAAGCATCAACAACTCCGACGTATTATGGAAGCATCACTTGCCAACCTATGGGATATCGGATGCCCCTTGATCGTTTGATTTGTTCACGGATATTTGATCGAACGTTAATTGTTCACGGTTCCTCAGAATCCTCAGAATCATCAACAGAGTTGAACAAGTCGTAATTATGGATATACAATTCATTGTACATGACCAACAACAGCATTTGACATCAATCGATTCATCAAAACCGGATTGAAAAGATGAGATCAAGAACAAAATCTTAAAAATGGTCAACTCAAGGGAAAATCAAGGAATTGCCTCAATCCGACGAAGTACAATAGATTAGAAGATGTTATACTCCAAAACATCTATGAACGGAACAAAATCGGTCAAGATCATGAACCCTAGTCACCTTCGATTCACAACATGGTGTCACCCGCGGCGAAAAAGGAAAAGAGTAGAAATGATGAATCGCGATTGCTGTCGGGTTTATATGCCGGACAGATTAGTATGCGCTAACTACAAGGGTCAGCGTGCACTAACGAGGCCTCCAGCCCCAGTCCAGTAGCTTCTGGACTACCCCCGAACTATCAGTTAGTGCGCGTTGCGCTAACTACCGCACCTTAGCGCACGTTATATAATTGCATTGAATTCTCAGTTGAATGCGGTAGTTTCTGTAATATCCGCAATTTCGAATTTCGGTAATTTTCTTTTTTTCGGCGGAAGTCCATTTGATGACTCGCTCATGACCGTTTCGTCATTTCGACAATGACTAATTCTGCACTTTTTGTCATCCGAGTTCGTTTCGGTGTCGTTTTGTTGAGTTCCGTGCTTTTTAGCGACTTTTCCGCACTTGAGCTCGATTCTTGCGAATCTCGTCCGAAACTGTTGTTTCGAATTTCTCGCAAGTTCATTTGATGTTATTATTCATGTTGCGAGCTTTGGTTCGGTGTTTCGATCACATATCATGATTTTCGGACGTTTTGGGCCATTTTTGTAATTTCCCAAAGTTTGGGGTAATTACTTCCGTTGTCGAATTCCGACACTCCGGGTGGTCGGAATCGTGTGTTCTCTTAGCGCTTGGATTCGTCTTTGCGAGTACTTCGTAACCGTATCTTCGATTTTTACTCAGGTCGTCCGGGCCGTCGGAGTGGCCACGGCCGAGTCACTACGGAGCGGGGCTGGCCTTTGGCGAGTTACGGCCGTAAGGTGCAGTTACGGCCGTAAGGTGTGCGAGTTACGGCCGTAAGCGTGATCGGTACGGCCGTATGAGCGGGGCGGATTTTTGACGAAGGCGATTCTGGCCGTAAGGTGTGCGATTACGGCCGTAAGTGTCCTCAGTCTTGGGCGATTCTTGACGAATGCGATTCGGCCGTAAGGCTTGCCGAGTACGGCCGTATGGGCGAGTTACGGCCGTAAGTCACCGCCGATTCGGCCGTAAGTGTCCGGCGATGGCCGGCTATATAAGGGGCGGCCGTTTTACTCATTTTCCTCACTTTTCTTGCGGCTATCGGACGGGTGCGACGGGAAATCGAGTTCTTGGCCGATTCTAATCATTTCCAAGGCATTTTGGAAGATTCTTGTGGATTATATCATCATCCAATCCGTGTTCTTCGTCAAATCAAGGTATATTCTTGATTTTCCTTCAAGTTGACTTTTTGGAGAAGTTGTTCTTGATTTCGTTTCTAATCCGATTTTGATACATCGATTGGTGTAGTATGATGTTATTAATCATGTTCTATGGGTTGTATATCCATATATCGAGTTTGTTTAACTCGATTAACGATTCGAGTGTTCTTGGGAATTATTGAACATTTAGTGTTCGATTAAATGTTCGAATGAGTTCCCTTTGATAGTTTGTTGGGATTTCCGTTGTTTTCGTCCTTGATTCTCGTCGTAATCATGTTTTATTGTTCCTTCTGGAGGTTTATAGGTGTTCGAGGATTCCGATGTTGAATCCCGTTTGGTGATTGATGATTCGTGTGGTGTTATTCTCGTAATACTCGTGGTGCTATCACGTTCTTGATATTGATCGGGGGTTCGGGGCTATTCGACCGCGTCCTATCCGTCGTCTTATTGCGATCGTGATTTCGAGGCAAGTACCTTTCCCATACTATTCTTGTTTTATGGATATGATAATTGGTGATCGTATAAATGTGTTGGTTTGGTCATTTGAAAATTACTTTCAAAAGATTCGGTTTAGCCTTGTTAAAGGCTCGCTTTCAAAACGCGTGTGTTTTGTGAATGGTGTGATTTGTGAATAACTATGTGAATTCTATGGATATGTTTGGTGTTGATGTTGCACTTGGTATTGCATGTGGCGTATATTATTTCATTTCGGTGCGTTGTGGTTGGACGTGGTGTTTTGCTAAGTGTTTGATGCTTCTTGGAGAATTGTTTGAATATCCTTGATGTGATATGTTATTTGTGTGAATGTGTGTATACGGTTGAAGGTCTACGGTGACACATGGCACGTGATCATGTGGTCAGGATGCAACAAGTGATTGATCCAACCGTGAGAGCCTGAGATAATCTACGGTGGCACATGGCATGCGATCATGTGGCCAGGATGCAACAAGCGATTGATCCAACCGTGAGATGTGTGTGATTTGTTTCGCTAGCCAGCTCGAGAGGGTCCTTCGAGGCCTCGAGTGGGATTTGTGGCTTCGTCCCGGTCCTAGGCGATGCGCGTGTGCGATTATGTTTTGTTGATTTTATGTCCGTCGAGGACACGTGATGTTGGGCTCTGGCCCTGTGAATTATTGTCGGTTTTCTATTTGTGAAAACAAAACCTTTGGGCTGTGACCCTGTTGATTTTTGGAAAGATAAGGATTTGAAAATCCTAAGTTGTTTTCTATCAAAACTCTCGATGGCATTTAAACGGTTTTATAAATTGTTTTCCCTTGATTTGTGACCTTTCGGTTTTAGAATATTTTACCAAACTCTTGCCTTGGGAAGTGCTTTTCATTACGTTTGGATTTTTTTTGAGGATTTCTGATTATTATTGTTCTTGGAACTTTTATTGTATGGCTCGTATTTTTGCACTTGTACTTGCACTAGCAAAACAGTGGAGTTTTGCTAACCCCCGAGTATTCGGGGGGTGGATGTCTATTTTTGCATTCAGGTTTTGGAGCATAGCACAGGGTCGGCATGAAGGATGATGAAAGATGAACGATACTAATCACACGAGGATCCGTTGATGTCGTATTGGTCTAGTTGTATTTTCTTTTCCGCTACAGTATCTTTTCCCTGTTGTACGGGAGTTTATTGTATTTTGACCCCTGCGTGGGTATGTGTTTGGAATTGAGTTGTATGTTATTATTGAAAGACTAAGTCGGTCTACTGAGTCATTTTAGCCTTAAAGGCGATGTCTAGATGTTTGATTTTAGTTATCAGCCTGGTAGATCCTCGAGGGGAGGGTCTACGGCGTGTAATATCCCTGAGTGGATTGGGGGTGTTACATAAATGGTATCGGAGCTTTAGGTTGTGGAAACCTAGGCTGTCGGGTCAGTGGTGTCTGTTGAGTTTTGTCTTGTCGGATTATGTCTGACTAAGTCGTGTCGCGACGCGTCGTCTGAGTTTGTTGGTCGTGATTAGTATCGTGGGCGATCATCATCTTCGTGTGACTTGTGGCTGTAAGTCTCCCTTCTTTGTGTTGTGCCTCGTGTGTCACGAGCTATTTTATGATTATTTGATTAGTGACGGAATCCTCTTATGGATTTTGATTTCTTGATATGTGGTTATTTGACTCTCATATTTCGTTCATATGAGGAGTAGTGTTGCTGGATTGTGCATGTTGAGCCGTATTTCTTTTATCCGCTGCGTGAGTTCTTTTGTAATGACTTTCGGTATTTTACCGACTGAGTTTTATTTCGAAAACCGATTCCCTTAACCGAGTTTTTGGCATTATGGCCTTGATCATTTTGGCGAAATTCTTATGACGGTATTTAGCATTTTGTAAATGGCTTCTGTGAGTTTTTGAAATATTACCGTCATCGGCCTTTTTGGCATTTTTGTAAATGGTTTTTAGCCTGGTGAGTTCCGGCGCGGGACCCACGGCGCTATAAAGTTTTGTGTAATTACCTGAAATTTTTGGGCATTCTAGCCTTTTTGACATCGTCCTTTTTTTTGGCATTGAATTATTTTCGAAAACTTGAGTATCTTAGAAATAAATTTCGAGACGTACGTTTAAAATGAATTGTTTTCTCGCGGTACTTCCAAGGTGCCACAATATGTTCAAAATTCTTCTACCTCGAGGACCAAAATGTTTTGAGATATTTTCAATGTTTTATAAACACTTTTACTTAGACCCGAGGGTCGAATATTCTGAAAGCTTTTCACTAAAAGAAAGTGTCCTCATTTTTATCAAATGCGAAATGGTTTTCCAAAGTCTCGATAATGATGTTTCACGTTTTTACATTTTTTGGAAATGTGATACTCAAGATCGACCGGTGTTTTTCTAAATTATTTTCCAAATGAGGTTTTCGTTTTTAAAACCTATCCATTCCCGTTTGAGGGCTGGGTATGTATGTATGATGTTGGCTTTGTCGCTATGATGTTAACTCCCGAATATGATCGAGTTGGTGGCATGAACGTTGAGGCGTTGCCACGTATTTGTTGTACTAGCCCTCTGTGAGAGGTGTGAACTGGTACTTAATGGTTGTCGTCTCGTGGTGGATTGCGTGTCCCACACGAGTGTGAGATGTTGAAGCTTGGGTTTGTACGTTGGTGTACATATGTAATTGTTTCATGATGTTTGTATTACGTGCTGGTTATCGTTCGGGCCATTGAGGTCGCCAAACGATACCGTCGTTGTTGTAGTGTTTGTGTGTGTATTACTTTACGATGGTAATCGTTGTATATGTTATGTGTTATGATTCCTTGTTGTGCTGAGTTGGCATCTCCAGTATGTTGTTTTGCGGTGTTATGTTCCATTGTATCTAGCATTTGTATTTTCGGTATGCCGAGCCGAGGCATTTCAACCGTGATGTGCCAGGGGAATGTGCGTGCAATTTGTCCTTCTCGTCAGTAACACATTTCGAGTGTGGACTCGAGGGTCACCGAATTCAGTTTTGCGAATTGGCTACCGAGACTTTCAGAGTTCGCGCTTCAGCACAGATATCAGAATCGGCTTTGAGAGGCCTTTGAAGGATGTTTCTGTCGATTGCCTGTTGTGTCGTCTCCTTGATTTCGTTATTGTGAGTAGCGGGGACGACCTTCTTTTATAAGAGGTCGAATGTAATACCCGTATTGTTTTTGGACTTCTTCATTTCCTCTTTCTCAAGTCTATCGACTCGCTCGTGTTTGTTGATACTTTCTGAACTTGTTCTGTATTTTGGTTTCATCGTCCGAACGAGCTGTGATCTTGTTGTGGGTCGATCTGGTTATCGCTGTGACTTTTTCGAGTTCAGTTCGATTCTTGTGAACCTTGTTCGGAAGTGACATCTTTTGGTTCTACTAGTTCTTTTATTCAAAGTGGATCGGATTTGGAACTCCTGTGTTTTCGACTCTGTCGACTCGTTTATGTTCGTTGACATTTTCTGAGCTTGTCCTGTCCCTTGTTTTTGTTGATCGAACAAGTGTGGTATTGTTTCATAATTACTCGTTTTTCATTGTGACCTTTCAATTGCTATTCCCTTTCCTGTGGATCTTATGTGAATCACATCTTGTTGTTTTCATCAGGTCATATATTGTCTCGAGTCGAGATGTGAACCTTGGAGTTGTTGCTTGAATTTTTATTGTTCTTCGTGATTCGAACATGATCGTTCGATTTTTGTTGTCTCGATCTTTGTGGTTCGATCGTTTGATTGTTCGGTTTTTATTGATCTTGTTTCGTGATTGTTGAACATTCAGACTCCTTCGTAATTCCCTTAAGTTCGGAAATTTGTCTCGTTTTTGATCTTCCAACCCTTGGGCGGTGGAATTCCGTATTTCTTCAGCGATTGGCTCGCGTTTTGATTGATGTACCGTTGGGGTGGTCGATCATATTGATTTCGTTCGTTGCGTTTTGTGATTGTTCGGATAATTGACTTGACTATATTATCCATTTGATGACGCTTGTCATTTGTTGGTTTTATTATATTCCTAACGGCGACGTTGTGTTGGTCGTCGTGGAGCGTGTTTTCACGCCGTATGTCTCTTTGCATTTCTTGCAGCGTTTCGCCGTCGGGCGCGAGTTTTCGGTTTTTGCGTATCTCGTCGAGTTTTCCTGGCAGGGTATATTGCTTCCCCCTACTTGTTTTAAGTTTCGGGACGAAACTTCCTTTAAGGAGGGTAGAATGTAATATCCGCAATTTCGAATTTCGGTAATTTTCTTTTTTTCGGTGGAAGTCCGTTTTGACGACTCGCTCATGACCGTTTCGTCATTTCGAGAATGATTAATTCTGCACTTTTTGTCATCCGAGTTCGTTTCGGTGTCGTTTTGTTGAGTTCCGTGCTTTTTAGCGACTTTTCCGCACTTGAGCTCGATTCTTGCGAATCTCGTCCGAAACTGTTGTTTCGAATTTCTCGCAAGTTCATTTGATTTTATTATTCATGTTGCGAGCTTTGGTTCGGTGTTTCGATCACGTATCGTGATTTTCAGACGTTCTGGGCCATTTTTGTAATTTCCCAAAGTTTGGGGTAATTACTTCCGTTGTCGAATTCCGACACTCCGGGTGGTCGGAATCGTGTGTTCTCTTAGCGCTTAGATTCGTCTTTGCGAGTACTTCGTAACCGTATCTTCGATTTTTACTCAGGTCGTCCGGGCCGTCGGAATGGCCACGACCGAGTCACGGCCGGAGCAGGGCCTGGCCTGGCCGAGTTACGGCCGTAAGGTGCCGGTTACGGCCGTAAGGTGTGCGAGTTACGGCCGTAAGCGTGATCGGGTACGGCCGTGCGAGCGCTGGGCAGATTTTTGACGAAGGCCGGTTACGGCCGTAATGTGTGCCAGTTACGGCCGTAAGTGTCCGGCAGGTGCTGGGCAGATTCTTGACGAATGCCGGTTACGGCCGTAAGGCTTGCCGAGTACGGCCGTATGGGCCGAGTTACGGCCGTAAGTCACTGCCGGTTACGGCCGTAAGTGTCCGACAGTGACCGGCTATATAAGGCCTGGCAGCCCGTTTTTACTCATTTTCCTCACTTTTCTTGCGGCTATCGGACGGGTGCGACGGGGAATCGAGTTCTTGGCCGATTCTAATCATTTCCAAGGCATTTTGGAAGATTCTTGTGGATTATATCATCATCCAATCCGTGTTCTTCGTCAAATCAAGGTATATTCTTGATTTTCCTTCAAGTTGACTTTTTGGAGAAATTGTTCTTGATTTCATTTCTTATCCGATTTTGATACATCGATTGGTGTAGTATGATGTTATTAATCATGTTCTATGGGTTGTATATCCATATATCGAGTTTGTTTAACTCGATTAACGATTCGAGTGTTCTTGGGAATTATTGAACATTTAGTGTTCGATTAAATGTTCGAATGAGTTCCCTTTGATAGTTTGTTGGGATTTCCGTTGTTTTCGTCCTTGATTCTCATCGTAATCATGTTTTATTGTTCCTTCCGGAGGTTTATAGGTGTTCGAGGATTCCGATGTTGAATCCCGTTTGGTGATTGATGATTCGTGTGGTGTTATTCTCGTAATACTCGTGGTGCTATCACGTTCTTGATATTGATCGGGGGTTCGGGGCTATTCGACCGCGTCCTATCCGTCGTCTTATTGCGATCGTGATTTCGAGGCAAGTACCTTGCCCATACTATTCTTGTTTTATGGATATGATAATTGGTGATCGTATAAATGTGTTGGTTTGGTCATTTGAAAATTACTTTCAAAAGATTCGGTTTAGCCTTGTTAAAGGCTCGCTTTCAAAACGCGTGTGTTTTGTGAATGGTGTGATTTGTGAATAACTATGTGAATTCTATGGATATGTTTGGTGTTGATGTTGCACTTGGTATTGCGTGTGGCGTATATTATTTCATTTCGGTGCGTTGTGGTTGGACGTGGTGTTTTGCTAAGTGTTTGATGCTTCTTGGAGAATTGTTTGAATATCCTTGATGTGATATGTTATTTGTGTGAATGTGTGTATACGGTTGAAGGTCTACGGTGACACATGGCACGTGATCATGTGGTCAGGATGCAACAAGTGATTGATCCAACCGTGAGAGCCTGAGATAATCTACGGTGGCACATGGCATGCGATCATGTGGCCAGGATGCAACAAGCGATTGATCCAACCGTGAGATGTGTGTGATTTGTTTCGCTAGCCAGCTCGGGAGGGTCCTTCGAGGCCTCGAGTGGGATTTGTGGCTTCGTCCGGTCTGGCGATGCGCGTGTGCGATTATGTTTTGTTGATTTTATGTCCGTCGAGGACACGTGATGTTGGGCTCGCCTGTGGTGTGTCGGTTTTCTATTTGTGAAAACAAAACCTTTGGGCTGTGACCCTGTTGATTTTTGGAAAGATAAGGATTTGAAAATCCTAAGTTGTTTTCTATCAAAACTCTCGATGGCATTTAAACGGTTTTATAAATTGTTTTCCCTTGATTTGTGACCTTTCGGTTTTAGAATATTTTACCAAACTCTTGCCTCGGGAAGTGCTTTTCATTACGTTTGGATTTTTTTTGAGGATTCCTGATTATTATTGTTCTTGGAACTTGTATTGTATGGCTCGTATTTTTGCACTTGTACTTGCACTAGCAAAACAGTGGAGTTTTGCTAACCCCCGAGTATTCGGGGGGTGGATGTCTATTTTTGCATTCAGGTTTTGGAGCATAGCACAGGGTCGGCATGAAGGATGATGAAAGATGAACGATACTAATCACATGAGGATCCGTTGATGTCGTATTGGTCTAGTTGTATTTTCTTTTCCGCTGCAGTATCTTTTCCCCGTTGTACGGGAGTTTATTGTATTTTGACCCCTGCGTGGGTATGTGTTTGGAATTGAGTTATATGTTATTATTGAAAGATCAACTCGGTCTACTGAGTCATTTTAGCCTTAAAGGCGATGTCTAGATGTTTGATTTTAGTTATCAGCCTGGTAGATCCTCGAGGGGAGGGTCTACGGCGTGTAATATCCCTGAGTAGATTGGGGGTGTTATAGTTTCTGCATCTTACGTTAGCATGCACTATACACATGGTAGCGTGCACTAATTCTGCACAATAGCATGCGCCATACCTATATCAAACCAGAATTCACCACCACAACCACACCCGCACCGGGACAACACACATACACAATGATCTGACTCGCAACCAAACGCGTGTCCAAACATGACACACGATCTCAAAACTATACGATTGTGGTGCCCACACTTTATTAAAACAATCCTTTTGAAAACAAGAGGGCGAGCTACGTTTCGCCCAAAACTTGTAATTACTTTACTCTTATTGGAAGATGAGGTTTTATTTTACACGTCGATTTTGAAATCATTTTTAATAATACACAAAACAATTTATATTTTTAAAATTTTGAAGACGTCTATAATCCGAAATGTTTCAAAAATTTACTTGGGATTTTAGATAAAATGAAGATCCTCCCTCTTCTACTAATTGATTAATAAAAAATAAAAGATTTTCCACCGAATACATACATATTTGATATAACGACATTAAATCGTAGGTTGTCACCATTTGAAAGAGTTTCAAAAAACTACTTTAAAAATGCTTCTGCAGCGGTTAAATTGGGACATAAAATCTCATTCTTAAAAGAATATAGGAATCGATAGTATTCCCAATTTTCCAAAATACATTGTATAACTATTTTCACCCGGACCGTATACTCATTGTAAATCCCAAAACCCTAATACCACCAACAAGTTCTAGCCCATCAACCAAGGTTGATTGAATCAACACCACAAAATCATCGCGCCACTAAGAGGGGACTTATAATTGAAAGACTTACCTTCTTCTTACATCAATATGCACCAGTTCCTTAGACGTATAAGGGAAGGAAAACAATAGACACAACTCCAATGGAACACAATTCACAAGAGGAACTCAAAATCCAAGCATGTTTAGAAAGAGACTGAAACAATCTGGGCAGAAGGAATTAGAGTTCACAGAGACTTACAGCGCAGGTCGCACGAGATGGCAGCAACCCAGTGATATCATAAACAAACGACCAACTCAACTTTGACAGAAACCTAGGCTCCGATACCACTCTCTGTAACACCCATGTGATTTACAGAGATATTACAGCACCGTAGATTCCTTCTGGAGAATCTACCAGGCTTAGACCGACATAAAACACAATAACCATCAAGTGAACCGAGACATTCACACACTTAAAACCAACATTAACTCCAATACAACATACATCACAAAGCATGCCAATACATGGTCCTGTTGGATCACAACAGATACAACAACTCACAGCTGATCCAACAACATCAACAGCAACTAACACCCACACATTAAATAATATATGACAGTACCCGCGCGAGTATAAAATCAAAACACGACTCTGACCATAACAAAATGACCACAAACTCAAAATAACACATGATATCAGTGTTGCTCGCCATCCTCGTGCCCTTCCTGCGCCGGCTCGCCACAAAGACATATACCTGAATACACAATAAGTATATCCACCCCAAAAGGGGTCAGCAAACAGCCGGTGCAAGTACAACGATTCATGAATATGTACCACAAGTGAATAAACAATCAAATCACTATGCCATCACATGTATTCCGGAATATCATACCACAATCATCATCACAAAACAAACTCCCGAGCTGTACTGGCCCTGTACCTCATGCGAGATACACACCCCAGGGAGTCCTCGTCAGGCCTCTCTGGTTGTACAACCCCACCGAGTGATCCGTAGGGAACGCGGCCTATCGAACCCCAGAGGACCCTAACTGGTTTTAACTTGCTTCACACATACTCAGTAACCACATGGCACAAACCACATTTTCTGAAATTACTACTTTTCACAAAATCACATTTTTCACATATTCACACGAAGTACAGCAAACATAATCAAAGTACTTGCCTGGCGACTTCAGGGATAAAAATGTAATACCCGATTGTAAATTAATTCATTCTCATTCAGTAAACCGTTCCTTTGTAATTTTTCACTTATTGATAATCATTCATCATTCACATTCATTCATTCGTGTTCACCGTTCAGAGTAAGTTTGAGTCGAGTATCGATATTGTTCATTGTTTCAAACTTGCTTGAGAATTGAGATGAGAATATTATCTTGATTGTTGTAATTTCTTCGTTAGTCAATGTTGATATCGGAGTTCATACCATTTCATAATTTACTTCCTGTTCGAATCGTGCTATTGTTGGGAAAACTCTTGTAATCATTGCTCGAGACCACCATTTTGGGGTTTCCGCACTTCCATTTCGTGTTATTGTTCCCAAATATTGAATCCTGTTGCTTTTATTCTCTTACCGGGTCGTTTTTCATCATTTTTGGGCCTGAATAGTGTGCGCCGCGGCACAAGGGAGTGTGCGCCACGGCACACACCTTGTGCATTTTGGTCTAGAATCGCCTGTATCGCGGGCCCCGGCCCCCTGCTGGCCGGGCCGCGGCACTAAGCCAAAGTGCTGGGAAGTTTTAGGCCACGAGCCGCGGCACACTCAGTCCGTGCCGCGGCACGTGATGTAGAATAGCCTTTTTCAGCGGGTTTTGTGAGGAGAAAGCTCATTTCATCATCTTCCTTCTTCCTCTCCTCCTTAGGCGATTTGTGGGCGATATTTTGAGCGTTTTAGCATCATCAAACTCAGAGACTTTCATCCTTTTCAAGTTGTGTGGATTATCAACATATTTGTGGTTTCTTCATCTTAATTCAAGGTAATTTCTTCAACCCTAGATTCCATTTTGAGTTGGAGCATGATGTTTTGGATGATATAATCATGATTTGTGAAGGATATACGTTCGATTATGAGTTTTTATGAGTTATCATCGAATTATTGGAAGTTTTATTCAAGAACACTTTGAAGGTTGACCTGGAATTGGGATTTTCGATTAAATGTTATCGTAAGCTCGAATTGAGTATTCCTATTGGATTATCGATTATGTTGATGGTGTTTTGTTAGATTGAATCATTCATTAAAGTTCGGTTTTGATACAATTGGGATTAGCCGTAAATAATGGAAGATTGTTTACAAAGTGTTTGTCGAAATGTCCCAATGAGTTTGGATTTGTTGTATCGAACTATTGAATTGGTTATGATCGCTATTGATATGTATATTAAGCGAATTGTTGGTAATTGTGTTATTCAAGGTTGTTCGAGCGACCAATATCTCCATTAAGGACATTTGTTCGTGAGAGGACATTTCATCACTGGTATTGAGTAAGTTGATTCTTACTCGGTTAAAAGGATATTCATTCCTTTCGTTGTTGTTCATTCATATTCATAATTCATTCATGATATATTATTCATGTCGAGACTTGTAATTATCAAACTAATCATTTAATTCACGAGGGACGATGGTTCCAATCATTTCAGCGAGCGATCATTCATTTCATTATTATTTCATTTGGGTGTCATTATTGACCCTTGTCGATTTGTTATTCATTGATGTTCATCATGGTCACTTTTCTTCTTGTGACCTTCTGGGTTCATATTGCGTGGCCGGGTGGTTTTGTGTGAAATTTTTAGTCGGGCACACGATAGTCATGTGAAGGGTTCACCGAGGCAATGGACAGGGCACACGGTAACCTGCCTCCGTGAGACTAATTAGGTACAAGGACGTGTGTGTCCGGACACTCATCTTGTGCACTTGCACGTCCCATTACGGGCGTACTATGATGCCCCTATTCAGCTTGATCTCATGTCATATATATTTAATGATTGTGCTTGTTCAACTCTTGAGGATTATTGTTCTGTGTAACTGACCCCGTTGGTGGATATTGTTTTCAGGTCATGGCAAGGCAAAGGCACGGGAAGAGAATGTTGACGGCGAGGATTCCCAGTGATACTAGTAGGGGGCCCTAGTCCATCTATTTGTTCATGCTTTTCTTGTTATGTATTTTTCCGCTGCACTTCCGTTTGAATTGTCATTTATTTAGTGTTGTATATTTTATCGTCACATGAAATATACATGTATTCTGTTCTCCTGGGTGTGTTGTACTTGAAACTCCTCATCGGAGTAATTGATGATGTAATGTGGTTCGGTCCTACATTTGCATTGTGTAATTCAATATTTTTTCACTCGCCTGGTGGGTCCCAGTCGGGGGTCCACGACACTGTAATATCCGCCTAGTTTGGGGTGTTACAGAGTTGGTATCGAAGCGTGGTTTTAAATACTACCTTCCGAGTCATGTCTCATTGAAATCATTGTTCATCAGACTAGTATCATTGGACTATCGCGTCACATGTGACCTGTGCAAATGCAAGCCCCTCAAACCGAAAGAACTGTAATATTTCTGACGCCATGGTATAATTTCTGGCCATAAGAATCACTCATTCATCATTCACCAGTCAAAAATCCTCAATCATCAATATCATTTTTGGTCATGTCGATCATGTTAATTCATTCATCACTCAGTTAATTTCATTGCTCACTTGTTAATCTTGTGGATCGTATCATTAATCTTGTTAACTTGTTCAAGATAATCATTTCAACAATTTTATCAGATAATCATGTCACCTCAGTTGATCCTTTATGCAATCATTGTGTTAGAGCGCGTATGCTCATTATTATCATTTCATCACATAATCATAATGCGATATTCATACGAGATCTATAATTATCATGTGTTTCCTATCTTCAGTATGGATCGAGCTGGCAGAGGACGCAGGGGAAGAGGCCCGCAACCCGAGAGCTCGAGTGAATACCAGTGCGAATGAGAGGAATAATGCTAATTCATCGAGCTGCGACGCTGCCACCCACTCACCTGGAGATAATCATTCACCATCAAGGAGTCGTACCCAAAACACAACCCAATCGGAAGGTGTCCGAGTTGATGACAATACAAATGTTTGGGTACTAATCCTAAAAGCTCTCAAGGAGAAAGAAGACACTCTGAAAATCACTTTGACGAAAACACTGAAAAGTTCTTTAATCTTTTGGAGAATGCTGAAGTTGAGTTATTTCCTGGGTGTATGAACTTTACCATCCTATCATTTATTGTGCGATTTTTGCATGTTAAATTGCTTTGTCGGTGGAGCAACAATTCATTCACAATGTTGATAGAAGTATTGAAGGAGGCATTTCAACACATTGAGATGTTTCTAAGCTCTTATAGAGAATCTTGGAAAATAATCAAAGAATTGGGACTTGAGTATAAAAAGATTCATGTGTGTCCTAACGATTGTCAGTTGTATTAGAAGGATACAGAGAATGATGAAGCATGTAAGCACTGCAAGACTTCTAGATATAAGACATTTGGGGTGCAAGATGAGTGTTCAACTAAAAGAGAACATAGAGTCCCAACAAAAATTGTTCGGTATTTTCCTTTAAAATCGAGACTCCAAAGATTATATATGTTTTCAAAAACGTCTCAGCTAATGAGATGGCATGCAGAAGAACGCACTAGAGATGGTAAGCTTAGGCATCCGACAGACTCTAAAGTGTGGAAATCATTTGATGAAAAGTATCCAGACTTTGCCACAGATTGTCTTAATGTTCGACTGGGGCTAGCAGCAGATGGTTTTAATCGATTTAGGTCAATGAGCAATTCCCGCAGCACTTGGCCAGTTCTTCTCGTTCCATATAATTTACCTCCCAGAAGGTGTATGAAACAAACATCGATTATTTTATCTACACTTGTTGTGTAACACCCCCAAGACATTCAGGGTGTATTACAGCGCCGTGGACCCCACACTGTGGAATCCACCAGGCTAACGTACCAAACAAGACACTCGACAGCGACAAACAATCATCAATAATACGACAATTCAAATAAGATTACAATCCGACAATAAAATCCAACATCAATCCACTTCCCAAAACAGGAACACAACATTAACAATTTTGTGAAAGAAGTACTCGAGTACTTAAACCAATTTTAAAACACAAAAGTCCCAACACAAGACATCAAAAATAATGGACTGAAATGAACACCAATAAATGACTACTGATCAGTATCATGCTTGCCCATCATCCTCATACGGCTCGAGTGCTCGTTTGTCCCCACGATCAATACCTGAAATACAAAAGTATTTCCCCCATTTAAGGGGTTAGCGACAACTGCTAGTGCAAGTATAATCCATTTGAACTACATTCTAATCAGATGAATATATGCGCCAAAAAGTCATTTTAGAAAACATTTTATATTCCGGAATATTTACATTGCACAAGCACAAAACACATGTTCTCCAATCAAAACAATTCAAAGTTAACCTTGGTACGTGACTCACGGCCACCGTACCCCGCAGAGCCCCGTCGGACATCCCTGGGTGGTTAACCACAGTTCGTGATACGCACACACACGGCAATACGTATCCCTAGAGGCCCCGTCGGACCGTACCTAGGTGAACATACACATATTCTCCCACGACAACCACATATAGCCATAATTCAAATACTAGAACATGTAAACAAATGTAAAGTACTTGCCTTTGAGTAATCTTCGAAGAATCGGAAGTGAAAAATGACTACGGATGATCCGAATGGAAAACGACGGTTCCTAAACGAAGAATTAGCATAACTCAGTCCCAACGGACATCAATAATCGAAAGGAATACTCCCAAAACCCCGATTACAAATCACGACAATCGACGTTCAATCGGTACGGGCGAGGGTTTGTGCAAAATCTCCCCGTATCAACAATACATGGATTAATTCGAGGAAAAACGAATTGGGAATCACCCAATAACTACAATTGATAATAAGTTTCGCAACATACATGAACAATTCGGAGTCAATCACGAAAACCCCGAAAAACCCCCAATTTATACAAGTTAGGGTTCCTGAAGAAGATACCTCGGATTCGGACGATGGAGGATGATTACGCTGATGGTGATATGCTACTATAATTCTACGGTGATGGAACACGAAAGATTCTTCGATCAAACTGAAGGAATCGCCTCTGGAGTCGCCCCGTGAAGAAAAAACGAGAGAAGGGATAGAAAATGAGGTATTGGACCTCGCGCATTGTTTAAAAGCATGGGCTGTTACGGCCGTAATAGGATACTTACGGCCGTAACATGGCCAACTTACGGCCGTAACCCGGGTGTTACGGCCGTAACACCTCTTGGACAGCGATATTGGCATTTCTTGTCCAAACGAGTCCGGACGACCCCAAAACCCGGACCTGCTATCAAACCAAAAATACGACTACGAAGAATATTCGATGACGAGTCTAACCATCACAAGAAAATATCAATCCGACTACCCGGGAATCCGAAATACGACAATGAATATGAAATTCCCTAAACTTATAGGAAATTACGGAAATGACCCAAGTGACCGAAAGTCACAAAACGACGTCGGATTTACAAACCGAAAGTCTCAACATGACCAACTCAACCATACGAACTTGTACAAGCCAAGAAACAATGAAAAGGAACGAGTTTAACGAGAATCGAACGTTCATACGGCAAAACATGACATAAAATGAAATTACGTGAAAACATCATCAAAACTCGTCCAAACGGAAAAACTCCAAGAACAAAGTAGATTCGAAATGTCGAAACGGTTACAAGCGAGTCGATAAAAATGGACATACACCAAAAATGGAAACTGCTAAAAAAAATAGAAAATTACGGATATTACATTCTCCCCCTCTAAAATAAAGTTTCGTCCCGAAACTTAAGAATCAAAAAGCTCGGGGTATCTCGAACGCATATCCTCCTCTAGCTCCCACGTCGCTTCTTCTACTCCGTGTCTCGACCATTGCACCTTAACCAAAGGAATGGTTTTGTGCCTTAACTGTTTATCACGACGCTCCAAAATTCTGACGGGCCTCTCTTCAAACGTAACATCCTTCTCGATCTCCACGTCCCCAAAGTCAATAATGTGGGACGGGTCCGGAACGTACTTTCTCAACTGGGAAACGTGAAATACGCTATGTACATGACTCAGCGACGGAGGTAAAGCCAAACGGTATGCTAACTCACCGACTCTCTCCAATACCTCGAAAGGTCCAATATATCTCGGGCTGAGTTTCCCCTTCTTCCCAAAACGGAAAACTCCTTTCGTCGGAGACACTCTCAACAGAACATGGTCTCCCACCTCGAACTCCAAAGGTCTACGCCTAACATCCGCATAAGATTTTTGTCGACTTTGAGCAGCCAACATCCTCTTTCTAATCAATTCAATTTTCTCCCTCGTCTCCAACACAAGGTCCGGCTCGGTGCCAACCAAATCGGACGGCTCATCCCAACATATCGGTGATCGGCAACGTCGGCCATAAAGTGCCTCGTACGGTGCCATCTTAATCGACGCGTGCCAGCTATTATTATAAGCAAACTCAATTAAGGCCAAATGCTCCTCCGAATTACTACTCCAGTCTAACACACACGCGCGCAACAAATCCTCGAGCGTCTGAATGGTACGTTCGGACTGCCCATCGGTCTGGGGATGGAACGAAGTGCTCAAACGTAATTGTGTCCCCAATGCCTTATGCACTGCCTGCCAAAAATGCGATACAAATCGGCCATCCCTGTCTGAAATAATGGTCCTCGGCGTACCATGAAGCCTCACTATCTGAGTGATAAAAATACGAGCCAACTTTTCTGGACCCCAAGTATCCTTGATGCCCAGAAAATGTGCCGACTTGGTCAGTCGGTCTACAATCACCCATACCATATTCATACCAGTCTTCGTCCTCGGTAAACTCGTGACAAAATCCATAGAGATGTGCTCCCACTTCCATTCTGGGACGGGAAGCGGTTTCAATAATCCGGCTGGCCGCTGATGCTCAATCTTGACTTGCTGACAAGTCAAACACTTAGCTACAAACTGAACTACCTCCTTCTTCATATCGCTCCACCAGAAATTCTTCCTCAGGTCTTTATACATCTTACTCGAGCCCGGATGGACTGAGTATGGTGACGCATGAGCCTCTCGCATAATGTTCTGTCTCAGTTCCAAGTCGTTTGGAACACACAACCGACCTCGGAATATCAACACGCCGTCCTCATGAATAACGAATCCCGAGGCTTTCCCCTTTCCTACACTCTCTCGAAGCTGAATAAACATCGGATCCTCTAACTGTCCCGACTTAATGTCCTCGACCAAAGATGAAGAAATCTCAAGAGTACGCAATCGCCGGAACTCTCGCGACAATCTCAATGCTCAACCTCATAAACTCTCGCTGAAGTCCCGACTGGGCCGTAAGCAACTCAAGCGCTCGAAGCGATACCGATTTCCAGCTCAGGGCATCTGCTACCACATTATCCTTGCCCGGATGATAAAGGATCTCGATATCGTAATCCTTAATCAATTCCAACCATCTCCTCTGTCTCATATTAAGCTCCTTCTGCGTGAAAATGTACTTCAGGCTTTTGTGATCGGTGAAAATCTGACATGACGAGCCATACAAGTAATGACGCCAGATTTTCAACGCAAACACAACTGCGGCCAACTCAAGATCGTGCGTAGGGTAATTCAATTCATACGGTTTCAACTGACGGGAAGCATAGGCAATCGTCCTCCCGTGCTGCATAAGTACGCATCCGAGCCCTTGGCCCGAAGCATCACTATAAACGGAGAAACCATCATTACCACTCGGTAAAGCCAACACGGGAGCGGTCGTCAACCGCTTCTTCAACTCCTCAAAACTATTCTGCCTCTCATCGGTCCACATAAACTTCTCCGACTTCTGTAACAACTGAGTCAGCGGTCGAGCGAGCTTAGAGAACCCCTCGACGAATCTGCGGTAATACCCGGCTAATCCCGGAAAGCTGCGGACCTCCTTCACGTTCTTGGGCGGCGCCCAATCCAACACTGCCTCTACCTTATGTGGGTCTACACGAACACCCTCGGCCGAGATCACATGACCGAGAAACATAACCTCCCGTAACCAAAACTCGCACTTTGAGAACTTCGCAAAAAGATGCTGAGTTCTCAAAATATCTAACACAATATGCAAATGACGGGCGTGCTCCTCCTCGCTCCTCGAGTAAATCAGGATGTCGTCGATAAAAACGACTACACACTTATCGAGGTACTCGATAAAGACTTTGTTCATAAGCTGCATGAACACGGCTGGTGCGTTGGTTAGCCCAAAAGGCATAACCACAAACTCGTAGTGACCGTATCTCGTCCGAAAGGCCGTCTTCGGAATATCGGTATCCTTCACTCGGAGCTGATAATACCCCGATCTCAAGTCAATCTTCGAAAACACGGTTGCCCCCTGCAACTGATCAAACAAGTCATCAATCCTCGGGAGCGGATACTTGTTTTTGATGGTCACTTTGTTCAACTCTCGGTAGTCGATACACAAACGAAGTGACCCATCCTTCTTCTTTACGAATAGGACCGGTGCGCCCCAAGGCGAAGCGCTCGGTCGAATATATCCCATGTCTAGCAACTCTCCCAACTGTTTCTTCAACTCAAGCATCTCGGCAGGTGCCATCCGGTATGGCGTCTTAGAGATAGGTCCGCACCCGCTCTAAATCGATCAGAATTCAACCTCTCGGTCCGGCGGCAAACCCGGCAACTCATCTGGAAAAACGTCAGGATACTCACATACTACCGGAATAGACGAGAGTTCGACTCCCCCTTCCTCCGATCTCAAAACGTAACACCAATAGCCCGTGCAACCTCCTCGAAGCAGTCTCACGGCCCTCAAGGCGCTGATGAGTAACCTCTGGCAACTCAGTGTACTCCCCACAAAAGAATGCTCGACTGCCAGAGGCTAACATCGAAACGGTTCTCGTTCTATAATTCATGATCGCCCCATGACGGTCCAGCCAATCCTCACCCAGAATCAAATCCTCATCTCTAATATCTAGCGCAATCAGATTAGAAGGCCAAACCCTCCCGCGATACTCACTGGAAAATCTCTAATCTCACGATCCCCCACGATGCTATCCCCACTAGGCAGTTTAACAACAAAAGGCTCACAAGCAACAAGGCAATCAACATGTAGACGACGCACACAAACCATAGATATAAAAGAATCACTAGCACCAGAATCGAACAATACGGAAACAGGATGATCAAGGATGTGGACGGTACCTGTGGCCACCGTCGCGTCAGGATCTCCTGTTCGTCTCATCTCGTACACACGGGGCGGAACAGATCCCGCACTAGAAGCTCCCCCTCTAGAAGGCTGACCACGACCTCGACCTCTACCAAAACTCTGCTGCGGCTGAGGAACTGTCGGTGCCTGATTCACACTCGGCTCTCCCGCGGCTGGGGCTGATATCTGAGTAACTGGAGTCCGAGCTGCATCCGTACAAAACTTAGCACGATGACCCATCCGACCACAGGAAAGACACTGAATCGGAGGCCTATCACACTCACTCATCATGTGGCCCGGACGGCTACAGTTGAAGCACGTAGGACCACGAACGGAACCAGCAGGGGCAGACCTAGAACCGTTTCCTCGACCAACTGATGGCGACTGACTCCCGAAGACTCGCGAACCGGACTGAGCCTTCGGATACCCTCCTGACTTGCCTCCCGAACCGACTGCAGGTCTTCGCTTCTTTCCTTCTTTGTCTGTCGCCGAAAACGACATCTCATAAGCCATAGCTTTATTCTGATATTCCTTCAAAGTCGTGCACCCCAGACCAGACATGTAGTGGCGCACCCTCGGTTTCATCCGCATGTCAAAGTGGCGGATCTTATCAAGCTCATCGCGGACTTGGTTTCTCACATAATGTAACTGTTGATTGTAGTCTTTGATAGCTTGAGAAATAGGAACATCTTGGGGCTTAGCCTCAAAGAAGGCTCGGATCCTCCCCTCTTTCACTGGCCAAGGACAATATTCATCTTCCATCAGATCTCGAAACTCTGCCCACGTAGCTGCCCGGTCACGCGGTTTCACCGCTTGCCACCACGTTGCTGCTTCCTTGGCGAGGAAGTACTGAGCGATGGGTACCTTCCTCTCCTTAGAGCAGTTAGCAGCCTCAAACACCTTTTCCATCTCAAACAACCAACTCTCCCAACCGGAAGGGTCGGAAGCACCATCAAACTGCGGAGGACGCATACGAATCACGTCCTGAAGTAGCTTATCATTACCGGATCCAGCAGGCGGAACCGGGTTGGCATTAGCATGGCCGACCAGAACGGCCTGAGTCAGTAACGTCATCTGGTTCGCTACCTGCTGTAAAATGTTGGCCACTCCAACATTCTCATGAGCATTACCGGAGCTAGCAGACTGGTCCTGCTGACCTCCGGAACTAGGGGGAACACTGTTCGACAAGGAAGGCATCGCCGAATCAGTTCCCGAGTGATCGGACATGGCCGCCCCACCGGCTGCGCCACGTCCCCTACCGCGCCCGCGACCGCGTCCGCGTCCTCTACCAGTAGGAATTCTGAAGAAGCAACGGGTAAGTACAAATCAAACGCAAAACGCAATAAGATACTAAGACAGGAATAGAACAGAACGGTGAAACGAGTCAAGTTAGGAAAACTTACGAGCACCGGCGTACTGAGATGATGGCATAGCGGTGATCTTGTCCCAAAAACGACACTTAACTAGACCCGAATAACCGGCACCTAGGTATCCATAAACCTAAGCTCGATACCATATTCGTAACACCCCCAAGACATTCGGGGTGTATTACAGCGCCGTGGACCCCACACCGTGGAATCCACCAGCTAACGTACCAAACAAGACACTGACAGTGACAAACAATCATCAATAATACGACAATTCAAATAAGATTACAATCCGACAATAAAATCCAACATCAATCCACTTCCCAAAACAGGAACACAACATTAACAATTTTGTGAAAGAAGTACTCGAGTACTTAAACCAATTTTAAAACACAAAAGTCCCAACACAAGACATCAAAAATAATGGACTGAAATGAACACCAATAAATGACTACTGATCAGTATCATGCTTGCCCATCATCCTCATACGGCTCGAGTGCTCGTTTGTCCCCACGATCAATACCTGAAATACAAAAGTATTTCCCCCATTTAAGGGGTTAGCGACAACTGCTAGTGCAAGTACAATCCATTTGAACTACATTCTAATCAGATGAATATATGCGCCAAAAAGTCATTTTAGAAAACATTTTATATTCCGGAATATTTACATTGCACAAGCACAAAACACATTTTCTCCAATCAAAACAATTCAAAGTTAACCTTGGTACGTGACTCACGGCCACCGTACCCCGCAGAGCCCCATCGGACATCCCTGGGTGGTTAACCACAGTTCGTGATACGCACACACACGACAATACGTATCCCTAGAGGCCCCGTCGGACCGTCCCTAGGTGAACATACACATATTCTCCCACGACAACCACATATAGCCATAATTCAAATACTAGAACATGTAAACAAATGTAAAGTACTTGCCTTTGAGACATCTTCGAAGAATCGGAAGTGAAAAATGACTACGGATGATCCGAATGGAAAACGACGGTTCCTAAACGAAGAATTAGCATAACTCAGTCCCAACGGACATCAATAATCGAAAGGAATACTCCCAAAACCCCGATTACAAATCACGACAATCGACGTTCAATCGGTACGGGCGAGGGTTTGTGCAAAATCTCCCCGTATCAACAATACATGGATTAATTCGAGGAAAAACGAATTGGGAATCACCCAATAACTACAATTGATAATAAGTTTCGCAACATACATGAACAATTCGGAGTCAATCACGAAAACCCCGAAAAACCCCCAATTTATACAAGTTAGGGTTCCTGAAGAAGATACCTCGGATTCGGACGATGCAGGATGATTACGCTGATGGTGATATGCTACTATGATTCTACGGTGATGGAACACGAAATATTCTTCGATCAAACTGAAGGAATCGCCTCTGGAGTCGCCCCGTGAAGAAAAAACGAGAGAAGGGATAGAAAATGAGGTATTGGACTCCCGCCATTGCTTTAAAACAATGGTCTACGGCCGTAATAGGGGATACTTACGGCCGTAACATGGCCAACTTACGGCCGTAACACCCGAAGTTACGGCCGTAACACCTACTTGGATGCCAGCAGATTGGCAAATTGCCCAAACGAGTCCTGACGACCCCAAAACCCGGACACGCTATCAAACCAAAATACGACTACGAAGAATATTCGATGACGAGTCTAACCATCACAAGAAAATATCAATCCGACTACCCGGGAATCCGAAATACGACAATGAATATGAAATTCCCTAAACTTATAGGAAATTACGGAAATGACCCAAGTGACCGAAAGTCACGAAACGACGTCGGATTTACAAACCGAAAGTCTCAACATGACCAACTCAACCATACGAACTTGTACAAGCCAAGAAACAATGAAAAGGAACGAGTTTAACGAGAATCGAACGTTCATACAGCAAAACATGACATAAAATGAAATTACGTGAAAACATCATCAAAACTCGTCCAAACGGAAAAACTCCAAGAACAAAGTAGATTCGAAATGTCGAAACGGTTACAAGCGAGTCGATAAAAATGGACATACACCAAAAATGGAAACTGCTAAAAAAAAATAGAAAATTACGGATATTACATGTTGATGGTCCTCGAAGTCCAGGAAATGATATTGATGTCTATTTGCAGCCCTTGATTGATGAACTTCAAGAGTTATGGAATCCTGGGGTTCCTACATATGACGCAGTAGACAAAGGTATGTTCCAGTTACGTGCTGCGCTATTTTAGACTATAAATGACTTTCCTGCTTATGCTATGTTGTCGGGTTGGAGCACGAAGGGTGCATATGCATGCCCTTGTTGTAACAAAAATTGTCAATCTCGTTAGCTAAATAATGGGGGTAAGTTTTGTTATATGGGGCATCGTAGGTTTCTTCCAAGTAATCATAAGTATCGCAGAGATCCTACTCATTTTGATGGTTATGTCGAGAATGCTCCTAAACCTAAAAGATTATTAGGTTCAGAGATATTGAAGCAGTTAGATGGCATGCCAAATAACTTTGGAAAGTATACTGCCCAAAAAGTAGGGAAAAAGAGGAAATTGAAAGAAGTCAGTCAAGCTGATACTTCAGAATGCAGATACAATTGGAATAAGGTTAGCATTTTCTTTCAATTACCTTACTGGAATGAAAATCTTGTTCCCCATAACCTTGATATCATGCACATAGAGAAGAATGTTTTGGAGAGTATCTTATGGACTTTGCTTGGTGTTGCTCATAAAACAAAAGATAATCTTAAATCAAGATATGATCTCGAAGAGCTGGGCATTCGGAAGTCACTACATCCTCAGAAAAAAAGGTGATAAAATTTATCTGCCCCCTTCTTGTTTCACATTGAACAAGAATGAGAAAGATATTTTTTTGAAGGTCTTGAAGAATGTCAGGGGTACCAGATGGGTATGCATCAAATATATCAAAATGTGTCAATTTAGCTCAGCGGAATATATCTGGTCTCAAGAGTCATAATTGTCACATTCTAATGCAACAGCTGCTGCCAATTGCCTTGAGAAGATCAGCTCCTAAACATGTCTGCAAAGCACTAATTGGCTTATGTGATGTTTTCAAGCAATTGTATTCGAAAGTTCACAGTGAAGAAGAATTTGAAGCTTTGGAGACTCAAGTTGCATTGGTGCTTTGTGATTTGGAAAAAATATTCCCACCTTCATTTTTTGATGTTACGGAGCATTTACCGATCCACTTGCCAGAAGAGGCTAAACTTGCTGGTCATGTTCAATTTCGTTCGATGTATCCAATTGAGAGGTAATACTTAATATTAATTTAAATTACATTCATATTATGAGGTTAAAATTGTACATTTAACAACGGTTCTTTTTGGAACCGCTGTTAAATGTGCAATATATTGAATAAAAAATATATATTATTATAATATTAATATTAAAAATTATATTACATTATATATTGAAAAATATAATACATACATATTAATCTTGTGATACTTCAAAAGGCTGGTGAAAATTATGATTCCTGTACAAATCTGTTTGATCCAAGAGAGTTTTGACCAACTAGATCGTAACTTAGAACTATGATGTCGCTAAAAGTCGTCTCTATATCTCTTGAATTTGAGCTAGAATAATCACAAGTCCATATGAGCCAGAATAAGACTCCTTGTACTTCCAGTTACTAAACTTTTTTTCCTATAATGTCCTAACCTGACATTTATAAATGTTGAGTGTTTGCACTTGGAAAATGGAGTAAAATTCATTTACCATTTGATTAGAGCATCCTTTTTTTTATCTGGTAGTTGCTATAGCCTGTATTGCTACAGCCTGTTGATACCATTTGATTCCTGCACTTTTTTTTTTCTTTCTTTTTTTTTTTTTATAAATGATTCCTGTACAGATTTGTAAAACTTGGTTTGGTACTTTGGTTTGATGCAGGATAGAAGTGGAAAGTTATTTGATGTATATTCTGAAACTTCTTACAAGATGAATATAGGAAAACCGGCGGGTTAGTAATAGATTTGCTCTAGTAACATATGGAAAAGAAGAATTTGATGGTGAACACAGTCTCAGAATATATTTTAAAGGTCTAGAAAATCTATGTTGGTGAAAAAAGTTCATTTTTTTTAGTTCCCATATTCTCACTAGGAAATAGTGACATTAAACTATTCCCAGTCATTCTCAACTTCAAACCTACGACAAAATAAAACAATACAAGAATTTATAGATATTGTGACAACCTCTGGTAAATGCTAGCACTTCCCTCTCAAGATACTAAAACTTATATCACATAGAAAATGGTAATCTGAAAGCACTCTGGTTTAGACTTGCGGAGTATTTGCAAACACTAAGAAAGTGCCTCTCTATGTTTAGGTAGAAAATGTACTTAATCTTTTCACCTAGAAGTGTACAAGCACTTTCTCTTGGTGTTTGCAAACACTCCCTTTATTTCAAAAATTTTAACAGCGGTTCTTATACAACCGCTGTTAAAAAAAATAATTTTTGAAAATAAAAAAAAATTAATTTAACAGCGGGACCTTTAACAGCGGTTCCAAAAACCGCTGTTAAAATGGCTCCAGAACCGCTGGTAAATGCGTGCACATTCATATTATGTGGTCCCAATGAGGAGATAATAATATTTTTATTGTTTAGGTATTTGTGCACATTGAAAAATCATGTTCGCTCTCGTAGTCACCCAGAGGGATCAATAGCTGAGGGATATCTTGCCGAGGAGTGTATGACATTTTGTTCAATGTATTTAAGTGATGTTGAATCAAAGTTGAATAGACCAAGTAGAAACAGTGAAGGCGGTGAGAATGGCTCAACCCAAGATAATGGTCGACCTTTAGGAAGAGAAGAAAGATTTATGCTTGACATAGAATGGGTTCAAGCACATAGATATGTGCTCAATAATCTACCTATTGTCGACAAGTTTAAAAGGTTTTCACATATACACTATATTTCATTTATGTTTGAACCTTTAATTTTTATAGCTAAGTTGATAATATTTGAATTTGCAGGGAACATTTGGGTGTACTACGACGTGGTAATCGACGCATGTCAAGTTTTAATATGCAAAAGCTTCATGCTGAAACCTTTCATGATTGGTTTAAGAAAAAGGTATGTAAATAACATGTTTCCAATAGTGTTATGAACTATTTATTTTTTATAATATAATATGTTGTGAGTACATATTTAAATTATAGATTTTCTGTTAAAATGTATAGATATATGAAATGATAAATTCAAGTAATGCTATTAATGTACACCAAGATATTGCATTCCTAGCTGCTGGACCAAGTAAATGGGCTCGTCGTTACACTGGGTATCTTGTAAATGGACTTCGTTTTCACACTAAGAAGCGAGAGATGATGAGAAAAACCCAGAATAGTGGAGTGTTCTTGAATGCTTCTATGAGGAGTTTTTCAAGCAGCAAGGATAAGAATCCTATATTAGGTGACATGTCATTTTATGGTGTTTTAAAGGATATAATAGAAGTGAAGTACACCAATGACATTAAATTTATTCTGTTCAAGTGTGATTGGGTTGATCGTAATTCAGGATTGAAACACGATGAGTTTAATTTCACTTTGGTGAACTTTGCTCACTTACTATATAGAGGAAACGTGATGGATGAGCCATTTATTCTAGCATCTCAAGCTCAACAAGCATGGTATATACAAGATCCAGTTGATCCAGATTGGCATGTAGCTTTGAAGATGACCCCTCGAGCTATATTCAATGTTGACCCTGAGATTAATGAATTTGGAAGCACCGAGGATGAGCTGTTTTCTTATCAAGGTGAAACAAATATTGAAAATGAGATCATATCTTATGCTAGAGCAGATGTTGAAGGGGGGACACTCGTAAGAAGTGACCACTCTGATGAAAATAGAGTTCATGATTTAGAACAAGGACCAGATCACTATGCAAGTGATGATTTTGATCCCAATGATGATGATGATTTTTTTGAAGATGTTATACCACCTAATGAGAGTGAAGATGATTAGGAAATTCGGTATGCAGTAAGTTCAACTTCTTAGATTAATTTTATTGAGCATCTTTATGATTTTTTTTCCCACCATGATCATTTGTTATATATGCCTGTTAGTTTTTATATAGGGAAAAAAATTTTTACACTAAAAGCTTTTGGGCTAATTTGAAATTACACCACATTTTTTTTTCATCCGACACCAAAACCTTTCAAAAAATTTGAAATCACACAAATGCTGTGGATGGAGTTAAGAATTTCCGTCAGAAAAATAAAACGCAAAAAAAATCTGAAAATTCTTGAAAATCTAAAAAATCTGAAAAAAAATAAAAAAAAATCTGAAAATTCTGGAAAATTCCGCAAAACTGAAAAAAAATCGGAACTTTTATTTTTTAAGAAAAATTATATTGAATAATAATAGTAAAAATCAGATCTTTTATTTTAAATTCAAAAATAATAAGTAAAACATAAAAAAAATCTGGAAAATTTAAAATAAAAGTTCGGATTATGGAAAATTCTGGAAAAATTTAAAATAAAAAAATTCTGAAAATAATAATATTAAAAATCAGAACTTTTACTTTTTATTCTTGAATTTAAATAAAAGATCTGATTTTTAATATTATTATTCCAGGTAATTTTTTCTTAAAAATAAAAGTTCTATTTTTTTAGATTTTCTAAATTTTCAAGAATTTTCAGATTTCTTTTATTTTTTATTTTTGAATTTTAAATAAAAAATTCTGATTTTTAATATTATTCCATATATATTTTTTTTAAAAATAAAAGTTTTGATTTTTGTCAGATTTTTTAAATTTTCTAGAATTTTCAGATTTAGTTTAGTGTTTACTTTTTATTTTTGAATTTTAAATAAAAAAAACTGATCTATAATATTTATTCCAGATATTTTTTCTTAAAAAATAAAAGTTCCAATTTTTTTTTTTTTCAGATTTTTAAAATTTTGCACTTTCCAATTTTCGATTTTTTTACTTTTTATTTTTCTGACAGAAATTCTTAACGCAAATAAAAATTTGCGTGATTTTAAAATTCTTTACTTTTTTTTTTTTAACTTTTTTTTTTTACTTTTTATCGTGTGATTTCAAAATTTTTGAAAGGTTTTGGTGTCGGATGAAAAAAAAAGTTGTGGTGTAACTTCAAATTAGCCCAAAAGCTTTTAGTGTAAAAAAATTACCCTTTATTTATTGTTGTGTTTTTCTTCTTTAGAAAGGGTATTAGAGCAGTGGATTGGGATTCTGTCATCATCTGTTCTGGATTTGGTGGTGTTTTGGTGATAAGGTTAAAACTCATATAAATTGTTGGTTCTTTTTTTTTTTTCTCTTCTTAATTTTCTTTCTTTCTATTATTGCAATTATATATTTTAAAGCATTTGCATATCACGTTTCTAATCTGGGTCTTGTAAAGTAATAGGTCATACGAGTAGTTGTTGTTATTGTTGTTAGCTCTCTTTATCTCTACAAAACAATCCAAATATCACCATTTGAAGTTTTTTAACTTATATTGCAGGTAGAATATTTAGGTGAAGCAGTGGGAGCTGTGATTGGGAGGTCTTGTGCAAGGTTTTCTGAAGAAGTCCTTCATGGTGGATAGTTTAGGAATTATTTTACTGTTGCATTTTTTTGGGTTTTCTCTTCACCTTTTGTTTTTTGGTTTTCCTCTCTTTTTACTTCGTAACTCGTAAGATAGTCGATCTGCAAATTTACTTCATGACTTTCTCTACCACTAAAAGAGATATATAGGTTCGAATCTTGCTTTTAGCGGCATTTATGCAGCTTGTGGATATAAAATTAACTTGATTAATTTTATATTTATACACGACTGTCATATAATTTATGAGAGTATTTCTAGCACAAAAATCATCAAACACATTACAATTAGACATGAAGAAATGATGGCGAAAGTTTATCCTCTGAAAATTTAGAGCTTACAGATCAGTTAAATTTGATTTTGACTTAGATTTTAGTAAAATATTTGTTGGTATTTAAAATTATATTTTATTGTTATTTTTGTGCCACTAGTACAAACTCCATAACAAAAAGTGATGCAAAGTGTGCCATTCCTGTGCAACACCAATTTAAAAGTGTTGTATAATAGTGACATTTTATTGAGGTCTCATAAATAATGACACAATTTAGAAACACAAAAATGAGTGTCGGCGTC
This sequence comes from Orobanche coerulescens, assembly GCA_033398695.1. Classification (NCBI taxonomy): domain Eukaryota; kingdom Viridiplantae; phylum Streptophyta; class Magnoliopsida; order Lamiales; family Orobanchaceae; genus Orobanche; species Orobanche coerulescens. The sequence continues at coordinate 166,590,854 of CM065806.1, read as the reverse complement.
CGTGTCACTAAAATACGACACAAAATATAGATGACGCACAAATGACATGAATATACGACACTAGATGTAACGCTATTCTAAAAATATGGTATAACTATGACATTTGATTAATGTGTCACAAATAAATTGTATCAATTTAGAGTCATGAAAACGAGTGTTGTGCGTGTGTCACTAAATTGCGACACAATATGTATGTGACACACAAGTGACGTGAATATACGACACTAGATGCAATACTATTCTAAAACTATGGTATAATAGTAACATTTTATTGAGGTGTCATAAATAAATCAGCACAATTTAGAAACACAAAAATGAGTGTCGCATCCATGTCACTACAATACGATACAAAATATAGATGACGCACAAATGACGTAAATATACGGCAATAGATGTAACACTATTCTAAAAATGTGGTATAATTATGACATGTTATTGAGGTGTCGGAAATAAATTGTCTCAATTTTGAGACACAAAACGAGTGTCGCGTGTGTGTCACTAAACTACGACGCAATATGTATGTGACACACAAATGACGTAAATATACGACACTAGATGCAACACTGTTCTAAAAATGTGGTATAATTATGACATTTGATGGAGGTGTCGCAAATAAATTGTCGTAATTTCGAGACATAAAAAGGAGTGTCGCGCGTGTGTCACTAAACTACGACACAATATGTATGTGACACAAAAATGATGCAAATATATGACACTAGAAGCATAAGTGTGGTAGTTCAGTGACACTGTCGCATGAGCGTGTGTCGCAATAGGCCTATAATGTTGTAGTGTCATGATGGCCCAAATGACTCAGATGGCACGTCTAATAGAGAAGATGCAGCACTCAGCCACTCAGGCTCAACAGGCTCCTCCGCCGCCACCTCAGAGGCAAGAGAGGAGTGTGAGTAGTATCATCAATGACATCTCTCGCCAGAGGCCACCTACCTTCGAGGGCTCATCTGAGCCGGCGAACATTATTCACTGGCTGGAGCATTTTGAGAAGTTATTTTCTATGGTGGAGTGTCCCGAAGGGCACAAAGTTTCAGTTGCGGCTTACTATCTGGGTAAGAGAGCTCACTCTTAGTGGCTATCTTTGAAGCCCACCGATGGATCCTGTACTTGGGACCAGTTCAAGACCCTCATGATGGAAAGGTATTATCCGGACCCACTCAGAGAGGCCAAGTTTTAGGAGTTATTGAGTCCCGACCCCTCAACGGAAGATGATTTTCTCGCCATTGTCGAGAAGTTTCAGGAGCTACTTCCATTCGCCTCATCTATTATCTAATCCGAGGCGAATAAGATCAAGTACTTCAGCAAGAGGTTGAAACCTCATATGCGGCTACAATTCCTTAATCATCATTGCACCACTCTGGCCGAATTCATAGAGAAAGCTCTTGCTTATGAGCTTACTGCTAAGGAAATTGCTAAGAATCAAACTTCATCTTCTGGCAAGAAATTGAAGAATCGTAATCAGTCCGAAGGCAGTCAGGCAACCTTCAAGAAGCCGCGTGCGGGCTCTATTTTTTCTGAGCGACCTCCTATGGCGCCGAAACCTGCGGAATCTCAGTCCCGAGCATCCAGTTCGGCCATCATCTGTTACAACCGTGGAGAACAGGGTCATTTAATCACTAAGTGTCCGAATCCGACCCTCACGTGTAATAACCGTGGGATTGCTGGGCATAAGGCCCGTTTCTGCCGAAGAGACTCCAAGCCTACTACAGCGACATATCAGGCCTCGAAGCAGTTAGCGGTTCAGAATCAGGCCACTCAGTCTGCGTTGTTTAAGACGACAGGAGCAAATAAAGGTGGAGCCCACAGCTATCAAACGGGAGCATCCAGTTCTGGGGTTGGCAAGCCCCGAATTTAAGAGATGAAGAGGACTGACGATCCGGAGGCCCGAATGATCTCAGGTACACTCGAAATTCTATCTCAACCTGTGTGTACCCTTTTTGATACTGGTGCATCGCATTCATTCATTTCCGAGTCATGCTTGAGTAGACTTCATCTGGATATTGCTACTAGTTGTGAACCTTATATCATTGGACTACTTGACGGTAGAAGAATTATCAGAGATCATGAGATTAAAGAATTGTCCGATTCAGCTTCATGGCTGTGTTTGGTTGGCAGACCTGATCGTGGTAGATTTACCTAGAGATGATGTCATTTTGGATATGGATTGGATGGATCGTCATGATGCCATCCTTAGAGTCCGTAAGCATATGGTCACTATCATTTCAGACGATGGAGTCAAGTGTGTATTTCAGGGGAGTAATCCCATATGTTCTGGAAGAGTTATCAATATGATGAAAGCAGTGAAATTACTCAATCAGGGTTGAGTTGGTTATTGGTGCTATATGAACAAGACCGAGAAGTCATCAGTGTCATTGGCGGATATCCCGGTGGTGAGTGAATACGGTGATGTATTTCCAGACGAGTTACCTGGTTTGCCTCCACAGAGAAATGTGGAATTCATGATTGAATTGGAGTCGGTACATCTCTAATATCGAAAGCACCCTATCGTATGGCCCCGATCGAAATGCAAGAATTGAAGAATCAACTGGAGGACTTATCCGAGAAAGGTTATATCCGACCAAGTGCGTCCCCGTTGGGAGCACCTGTATTATTTGTCAAGAAGAAGGACGGTTCTTTTCGCTTGTGCATTGATTACTGTGAATTGAAGAGAGTGACGATCAAGAATAAATATCCCCTACCCCACATCGATGATCTTTTGGATCAACTTTAGTATTTTCCAAGATCGATTTAAGATCTGTGTATCATCAGTTGTGAATTCGAGAGTCGGATATCGCTAGAACGGAGTTTCGAACACGCTATGGTCATTATGAGTTTGTGGTAATGCTGTTTGGGCTAACTAATGCACCTGCGGTATTCATGGAATTAATGAATCGAGTTTTCATCAACTATTTGTCGTGGTTGTCTTCATTGATGACATTTCGATTTATTCCCATGACCGAGAGGAGCACGAATTTCACCTTCATCAGGTGCTCGACGTGTTGAGACGAGAGCAACTCTATGGAAAGTTTTCCAAATGTGAGTTTTGGATGTCCGAAGTGATGTTTCTCGGACATATGATTTCATCAGACGGAGTACGTGTCGACCTTCAGAATACGAAGGCTATATGAGATTGGCAACCTCCAAAGAATGTTAAGGAAATCCGAAGCTTTCTTGGATTAGCTGGTTATTATCGGCGATTTGTGGAAGGATTTTCTAAAATCGCTCAACCCATGACGAACCTTTTGCGGAAGGATATGAAATCCACGTGGTCTGACGCGTGTCAGTAGAGTTTTGAGGAACTCAAGAATCATTTAATTTCAGCGCCTGTCCTTTCTTTACCACAAGGGACAAAGGGATTCGTGGTTTATAGTGACGCGTACGGACAAGGTCTCGGATGTGTATTAATGCAGAATGGTAAAGTGATGGCCTATGCTTCGAGGCAACTGAGGCCTTATGAGGTCAACTATCTGACCCACAACCTAGAGCTAGCGGCCGTGGCATTCGCATTGAAGATTTGGCGTCATTATTTTTATGGCGTCACCTGTCAGATTTTTACCGACCATAAGAGCTTGAAGTATATATTTACTCAGAAGGAGTTGAATATGCGACAGAGACGGTGGTTAGAACTGATTAAGGATTATGATATTGAGATTCAATACCACCCGGGTAAGGCAAACGTTGTCATCGATGCCTTGAGCCGTAAGTCAGTTCAAGAGCAAATACTTGCTCGTTTAACTATTTAGAAGGAACTTCAACAGGAATTCCTAAGACCTGATATCAAGGTCTGGTTACAGCGAGTACAAGGGCAACTATGTATGTTAGAGATTTCATCACCACTTGAGGAGGGGATCAGAGTGAATCAGGGTTCAGACCCATTTTTGTTGCACATTCGAGATGATGTGGCTCAGGGGAAAGCCCCTGGATTTGTGGTCTACGAGGATGGACTTTTACGATTTAAGAATCCGTTATGTGTTCCGGCAGATGACGAGTTGGAAAACTCGATTTTGAGAGAGGCCCATGCTACCCCTTATTCTATTTATCCATGGTCTATAAAGATGTACAAGGACTTGAAATAAAATTACTGGTGGAGTAATATGAAGCGAGAAGTCGCAGAACTTGTTTCGAGATGTCTGATCTATCAGCAAGTCAAGATAGAACATCAGCGACCGGCGGGTATGGTGAAACCGCTTCCTATCCCAGAATAGAAGTGGGAGGATATTTCGATGGACTTCATCACGAGCTTGCCAGCGAGTCGTCGCGGCATGAATACAATTTGGGTTGTGGTGGACCGTTTACCTAAGTCAGCTCATTTCCTCGAGATTAAAGATACATGGGGTCATGAGAGACTTGCCCAGTTATTCATTAAAGAGATCATGAGATTGTACGGTACCCCTAAGAGTATCGTTTCGGATCGTGACGGGCGATTTGTGTCTCATTTTTGGAAATCTATTCATCGTGCCATGGGAACTCAGCTCAATTTCAGCACGGCTTTTCACCCCCAGTCCGATGGACAATCAAATAGAACTATTCAGACATTGGAGGACATGTTGAGGGCATGTGTCCTAGATTGGAAAGATGATTGAGAAGCCCAACTACCATTGATCGAGTTCACGTACAATAATAGTTGGTATGCTTCGATTCAGAAGGCACCTTACGAGGCCTTATACGGTCGTCGTTGTCGATCTCCCCTATGTTGGGATGACTTATCAGAATCGATCGGCACTAAACCTGATATGCTTTTAGCTTCCCGTGAGAAGGTAGCGTTGATCCGGCGTCATTTGTTGATCGCTCAGAGTCGACAGAAATCATATGCATATAATCATCATCGACCATTAAAGTTCGAGGCAGGTGACCACGTCTTTTTCAAGGTATCCCCGAGTCGAGGTGTTTTCCGTTTCGGGAAGCGAAGAAAGATGAGTCCGAGATTCATTGGACCATTTGAGATTTTGGATCGAGTATGCAATCTGGCTTTACCTCCGGCCCTGATCCGAATTCATAACATGTTTCATATCTCTCAGTTGCGGAAGTATATTGCCGACCCTAGTCACATACTCTAGTTTGATGAAATCGAGTTAGCGGATGATCATTTGTATGAGGAGCGTCCTGTACGAATCTTAGAGCGGCGAATCAAACAGTTGAGGAACAAGTCAATTCCTTTGGTTAAAATTCAGTGGTCGAGACACGGAGTCGAAGAGGCTACTTGGGAAACCGAGGATAGTATGCCGGAGAGTTATCCCGAATTGTTTCACCCTTAGTTTCGAGGACGAAACTATTTTTAAGGGGGGGAGTATGTAATACCCGATTGTAAATTCATTCATTCTCATTCAGTAAACCGTTCCTCTGTAATTTTTCACTTATTAATAATCATTCATCATTCACATTCATTCATTCGTGTTCACCCTTCGAAGTACTTTGAGTCGTGTATTGATATTGTTCATTGTTTCAAACTTGCTTGAGAATCAAGACGAGAATATTATCTTGATTGTTGTAATTACTTCGTTAGTCGATGTTGATATTGGAGTTCATACCATTTCAAAATTTACTCCTTGTTTGAATCGTGCTATTGTTGGGAAAACCCTTGTAATCATTGCTTGAAACCACCATTTTGGGTTTTCCGCACTTACATTTCGTGTTATTGTTCCCAAGTATTGAATCCTATTGCTTTTATCCTCTTCCTGGGTCGTTTTTCATCATTTTTGGGCCCGAATAGTGCGCGCCGCGGCACACACCTTGTGTATTTTGGGCTACAACCGCCTGTACCGCGGCCCGCGGCCCCCTGCTGGCCGGGCCGCGGCACTAAGCCAAAGTGGTGGGAAGTTTTTGGCCGCAGGCCGCAGCACACTCAGTCCGTGCCGCGGCACGCGATGCAGAATAGCCTTTTTCAGCGGGTTTTGTCAGGAGAAAGATCATTTCATCATCTTCCTTCTTCCTCTCCTCCTTGGGCAATTTGTGGGCGATATTTTGGGCTTTTAGCATCATCAAACTCAGAGAATTTAATCTTCTTCACGTTGTGGTGTGGATTATCAACATATTTGTGGTTTCTTCACCCTAATTCAAGTTAATTTCTTCAACCCTAGATTCGATTTTGAGTTGGAGCATGATGTTTTGGATGATATAATCATGATTTATGAAGGATATATGTTCGATTATGAGTTTTTATGAGTTATCATCGAATTGTTGGAAGTTTTATTCAAGAACACTTTGAAGGTTGACTTGGAATTGGGATTTTCGATTAAATGTTATCGTAAGCTCGAATTGAGTATTCCTATTGTATTATCGATTATGTTGATGTTATTTTGTTGGATTGAATCATTCATTAGAGGTCGGTTTTCGATACAATTGGGATTAGTCGTAAATAATGGGAGATTGATTACAAAGTGTTTGTCGAAATGCCCCAATGAGTTTGGATTTGTTATATCGACCTCTTGAATTGGTTATGATCGCTATTGATATGTATATTAAGCAAATTGTTGGTACTTGTGTTATTCAAGGTTGTTCGAGTGACCGATATCTCCATTAAGGACGTTTGTTCGTGAGAGGACATTTCATCACCGGTATTGAGTAAGTTTATTCTTACTCGGTTAAAAGGATATTCATTCCTTTCGTTGTTGTTCATTCATATTCATAATTCATTCATGATATATTATTCATGTCGAGACTTGTAATTATCAAACTAATCATTCAATTTACGAGGGACGACGGTTCCAATCATTTCGGTGAGCGATCATTCATTTCATTATTATTTCATCTCGGTGAGTCATTCTTGACCCTTGTCGATTTGTTATTCATTGATGTTCATCAGGGTCACTTTTGTTCTTGTGACCTTATGGATTCATACTGTGTGGTCGGGTGGTTATGTGTGGAATTTTTAGTCGGGCACACGATAGTCATGTGAAGGGTTCACCGACACAATGGACTGTGCACACGGTAACGTGCCTCCGTAAGACTAATTAGGTACAAGGACGGGTGTGTCTGGATACTCGTCGTGTGCACTTTCACATCCCATTACGGGCGTACTATGATGCCCCTCTTCAGCTTGATTTCATGTCATATATATTTAATGATTGTGATTGTTCAACTCTTGAGGATTGTTATTCTGTGTAACTGAACCCATTGGGGGATATTGTTTTCAGGTCATGGCAAGGCAAAGGCACGGGAAAAGAATGTTGACGACGAGGAGTCCCAGTGATACTAGTAGGGGGCCTCAGTCCATCTATTTGCTCGTGCTTTTCTTGTTATGTATTTTTCCGCTGCACTTCCGTTTGGATTGTCATTTATTCAGTGTTGTATATTTGATCTTCACATGAAATATACATGTATTCTGTTCTCGTGGGTGTGTTGTACTTGAAACTCCTCATCGGAGTAATTGATGATGTAATGTGGTTTGGTACTACATTTGCACTGTGTAATTCATTAATTTTTCACTCGCCTGGTGAGTCCCAGTCGGGGGTCCAAGACACTGCAATATCCGCCTAGTTTGGGGTGTTACAAAAAATGTTTCGAGTGGTTTGTATTAGGATTCAAAACTTGGAAATCTCTAGCCTACAACGAGGAATTCGTGTTAACCGGCATTAGGACTGTTCATTCTAATCGAAATAACGTCGAAAACCTTAATTGAATCCCTTAGGGAACTTTTATCGGACGCTTCGCGGACGGTATCCGTTTTCGATGGTTTAAATGGAGATTTTGATTTCCGTTCTGCTAGAATCGATAAGAACAGTCCCAGAATATTCGATATATAACCATTTTCAAGTTCTAAACAAGTATAAACCCAAAATCTCGAAAAACAAGTTTTAGGGTTCATGGTTGAATTACCTCCAATCTGGCGAAGTTGGCCTGACTCGCTCGTTATATACTCATTATCTGATCCCTCCGAATATTATGGAATGTTTAGCAACTCAAAAATCACTCCAGAATATCTGTGCTATAAGAAGGGCTGAAGGGGTTGGGAAAAATTGCCTGAAAACGCTGGAACCTGCCCTATTTATAGGGCTGTTTGATCAACACCGCGCTGGACCCGGTGGCGCCTGCGCCGTGTCTTGCGCCATTTCCATAAGGCATCCGAAAGTTACTGGAAAGCGTTAGAAGCTGTCCGGGCGGTTTGGACAACGTGGCGCTGTACCCGGAAGTGCCTGCGCCATGTTATTCGCCGTGTTCCGAAAAGCAGCCGATACACGGCGCTCACATCACCGGGTGCTGCTCACTGACACCCCTATCTTGCTTTGGCCATAACTTGTTCGTTCGGGTTCAGAATGACTCGTTGTTTGTTCCATTGGAAAGATAACTCAATAATATATGATGTTCTATAATTTTAGGATCTTTGAATTTTTCTGTGATTTACGGTTATTGATCAAAGTTGGTCCTGACGCACAACCTCTTCCAGAAAGGTCTACCCTTATTTATTACGGGATATTACAGTTTAGACAAGACTTGTATAACGTGTACCTTGGCATATAGAGTGCCTGTCTTCACAAAGGGTTAGTGGGAGCACATGTTATAGGTATGCTAATGGGATTAATATACTCTAACACGACTCACCTCTATTAGGTCACATGGATCTCACTATGGGATTGTCAAAGACTGAACTGAAAGGTTGTGATAGGTGTACGTGAACCTTTCACTTTTCAATCTCATAATTAACTATGTCAAATACTCGAAACCTATTAATTCCCTTTTCTCTCGAATTATGAGCAATTAAGTTTAACATGTAAAAACATTGATCAAGTGTCCTAACATGAATTAAAACCAAGTATTTGATAAAGAAATCACACTAGATATATATATGTAATATCCGGATTAATTATTGAGTATTTCATCTGTAATTGAACCCTGTATTATTCAGAATTGTGATAGAAGTATGATATTTCTCGTATTTGTATCCTTGTACATGAGTATGGCAACATGTAAATTTTCTCATGGAAATACGTGATAACATACACTAAGAAGGAAGCTTAACATACGTTATCTGCCAGAGTTAGCATACGCTACGAATGTAGCGTAGCGTACGTTAAACAGCCAATGATTGCGCTGGACGGTTAGCACATGCGCCAGCTGGACATGGGTCCAGATAAGATTCCCGCGGATGAACCTGGACATTTTTGGAGTCAACGATTGTTAAAGTACGCTAAGGAATGTGTCTAGCGTACGCAAATGTGTGTTACTTACGTACGTACCCTGATGGTGTAGCGTACGTAATCGAGTACAGAATGAGAACAGTTAACTATCAGTAACGATAGCTTATGCTAAGTATAATGGGTAGTGTACGATAAGTGACTAATGTATGTTATGCAGGAAGGCTAACGTACGTTAAGGACAGAAAGTTATAAATAAGACATCACCCCATTTGATTTCATTTGTTTCTTTTACTTGACTTTCAACACACTTCATCCTCAGAGAGGTCCTTGCACCTTTAGATCACTTAATACTTGGTCATTGAAAATTGGAGATTTCTTATACTTGATCATAGAAGTGGAAAATCATCTTTAAACGGCATACAAGCAACCGGAGTTGGATTCTACCTATTATCTTGGTGTTTTCTTCATTTTAAGGTATGTTAATACTATCTCCAACCTTAGATTTATATCCTTAAGAATATTATGATCATGCTATCAAGATATTAGTTCCTTGGATGAATTATTCAACCAAACATCATGTTTAAGAAGTTGAGATGATTATGATTTAAGTACCTCGGTTAAGAGCATCATAATTTGAATCTTGTTACAAGTAAAGGATGTTTTCTGAGATTGATAATCCAATTTGGATAGTGTCTTCGTAGTAATCATGGACTTGGTATTAACATCATTGTGGTTAGACGAACCTAGGAGATTGATCATAGAAGGATTTGTTGTACCTTGTAAAGGTAGATTGTTAACAATCTTCAAGATGATAGTTTGAATGATAGAATGATATTGACATCAACCTTAGACCTTGCGAATTACGTATGAGAATTTGTGATCAAATATTGGAGTATGACATCATGATGATATGCTTATCCTTGAAGTTATAAGTCATTGAACACTATTAGATCATTCAAATTTTTATGAGTGTATCATGCATGGAGTTAACGTACGTTAACACTGAAAATTTCGTGCGACGAGTCTGTTGGCTGAATCTGGGAAGAGACTGTCGGATGCTTGTTTAGCGTACACTAGGCTCTGCAGCTTACGTACGCTAATGGGCAAGGTTAACGTACGCTACGTTGGGTACGTAATGTACGTTATATCATCAGGCGAGTCAGTCGACTGATCATAGAGGAACTATCGATACATGGTTAGTGTGCGCTAGACTTCGTAGCTTATGTGCGGTAATGAATAGGTTTAAGGTACGCTACAACGGATATATAACGTACGTTATGCATGTCAGACAGGATACGTTTTATGAACTTCCGACCATGATTTGGATTGTTAGATGGTCGTACGACATGAGATGAACTCTATATTATTTCTTTTGTTTAAGGTTCGAGCTTTGCTACGTGATTGATCGAAGGGGAGACCTTCGAGTGTTTTGATATTCGTGGAAGTAATATTATTGTCATCGAATCGAGGCAAGTACTTTAATTGTTCTATGTATTGATGTTATACATATTGTTGTGCATATATGTCGTTATTGTATGTCCACCTCGTGTTGGTCCGACGGGATCATCGAGGGATCTATGCTAGCGTGTGCTGGATCATCGGACGGGTTTTTCCACCATGGGTTGGTCTGAAGGTATCATCGTGGGTTCTAGGCAGTGAACGCTGGATCATCGGAATTACCATGTGTATGTTGTGATATCATGTTGTGATTATTATTTGTGTATGTTATTTATGAGTTTCTCGTAGGAGGAGACTCGTTGGTATTTTGTCATTTATGTTATTATTATTCTTCATGGAATGTTGAATAATATGTTGTGGTACTTGTACTAGCATCGTTGTGCTAACCCATTCGGGGGTGAACATTTTTTTATGTTCAGGATCCAGGAGAGCAGGGAAACAACCACTGGAGTTGCATGACGATGAGGGTGCAGAGTAATGTTCCGGCCGGGTTTAATTGTCTGTTGTTTGTGTTGTTTTTAATAAGTACTCGAGTACGCCGTCGTTTGTGATGATTGGATTTGGTGATGTATTAATATTCTTCCTTTGAATATTTGTATTCTCGGTATTGGTTCATAACTGTTGTATTTTATTTCAGTCACTTTCATATGTTGGTATTTGTTGTTGTTCTTTCATTTCTTTAGCCTGGTAAATTCTTATGTAAAGGATTTACGGCGCTGTAATATTCCTGAATATATCGGGGGTGTTACAGAATATGGTATCAGAGCTAAGATTATGGATATCTTGGCCATTGGTTTAAAATAGGGATCATATATGTCTTTTGAGGTAACCGGCCGTGAATAACATCACTGTACTACCTACGTCTTCATGCGAACAATGGTTGTAAGTTCCTAACTCTATCTCATCCTTTACCTGTTATACCTCTTTATACTTGAACATTTGAACGATATTGTTTCCTATATATTGAGTATTTATGCTTACAGTATGTTGAGAGGTGGACGTGGACATGGTTGCGGTCGCGGATGCGGACGAAGGAATGCTGAAAGAGAAGCTTCGCCTTCTAATCAGGCCAGCCACAAAGATCTATTAACAATGAACCAGAACCTGCTGTGCCCGAAATCCTTCGTCAGGTGGTTAACGAGATGACTCAGTTTGCCCAGGTCTTGGACCGAATGCAGGTGGCAATAGGATAACAACAGGGGGATAGACAACAAGGTATCCCAGACATGGGGAATCGAGGCGACCGATGGCTGCAAGAGGTGGCGAAGATGCAACCACCCAAATTCGACGGATTTTCTGAGACCCCGATGTGTCATCATAGGTTAAAAGAAATGGAGAAAATTTTTGCCGGGATTAATTGCCAAGACGACCGGAGAGCCTCTATTGCTCAGTACTTTTTGATCGGGGAAGCATCCGAGTGGTGGGAAGCCATCTGGCCTGTAGATTATGATGCCGACTGGGGAGAATTTAGATTGATGATGGAAGCTCAGTACTGCCCTCGTCCAGTGAGGGAAGCAAAAGTTCAGGAGTTTTTCTCCGCGCAGCCTTCGGATGTGCCAGTATCTCAGGCGATTAAGACGTTTAACCAGCAGCTAGCATTTATTCGACATCTGGTCAGAACAGATGCAGAAATGCTAATCCATTTGATATGAGAACGAAACCAGAGATTCAGAGGTACATGTCCGGTTTTGAATGTACCACTCTCTGTCAATATCAGGATAAAGCATTGGCGTATGAAATCAAAGAAGTAGCAATGGAAAAGTTTACAGAATCCAAGAAGCAGAAAGTCTCTGGTAGTTTCACAGAGCACAAGAGCAGCGGGCCCCGCAAGGACCAATTATCCTTCCATTCGTTCAAGAGACCTCCGCACCCATCCAAGAGCAGAAAGAACTTCGGAGCAGTATCAGCCACGATAGATGTGACAAGGAAGTGCTTTAACTGTAGTCAGACGGGACATTATCGGCGAAATTGCCCCCTTCCCGCCGTGACTTGTTTTGATTGTGGTCGAGAGGGACATCATGCGGTGTTCTGCGAAGAGGTTAAAAAATCTTTTAGATCCCGTACATCACAGCCAACTCAGAGGGAAGCAAGTATTCAGCAGACGCAACAAAGTGTTCAGCTGCCCCAAAATTTTGGTTGCGGAGGAGACAGAGGACAGTTGGACAGAAAGGGGACATCGAGTGACGGATCCGTTCCCCCACGTCTGTACGAGATGAGGAGGGCAGACGACCAGGATGCTACTGTCGCATCAGGTACTGTTCATATCCTTTCACATCCAGTTAGCGTTTTATTCGATACAGGAGCTACGCATTCATTTATATCCTTGTCTTGTGTAAATCGTTTGAATATTTCTGGTTTTCATTACTATGAACCATATGTTGTTGGTTTACCGAGTGAAGAGAGGATTATTGGAAACTTAGAAACTAGAGATTTCCCTGTATCATTTAGAGGCAGAGAGTGGCTCCAAATCTGATTGTAATAGAAATGCAAGGAGACGACCTGATACTCGGAGACGATTGGCTTAATCGATATGGAGCTATTGTAAACTACCGAAGGAGGAATATCTCGCTGATCGCTGACGATGGCTCCGAAATACTATTTGAAGGATGGAAACCAGAAAGCTCAGGAACGATGATCAAGGCGATGAAAGCTGTCAAATTGTTGGAACAGGGCTGTACCGGATACTGGTGCTACACAATGAATAAAGAAGACGGAAAAGTAGAACTCTCATCCATTCCTGTTCTGAACGAATTTCTGGATGTGTTTCCTAACGAATTACCTGGACTACCTCCACGACGGGATGTAGAATTCATCATCGAGCTGGAACCAGGAGCTACGCCAATTTCTAAGGCGCCGTATCGTATGGCACCTACTGAGATGTATGAATTGAAGAAGCAATTGGAAGAGATACTGGACAAAGGCTATATCCAGCCAAGCGTATCGCCCTGTGGTGAACCAATTCTTTTCGTACGGAAGAAGGATGGATCGCTTTGATTGTGTATTGACTATCGAGAGCTGAACAAGACGACAATCAGGAACAAGTATCTGTTGCCATGGATTGATGATTTGTTTGACCAGTTGCAAGGAGCAACAATGTTTTTTAAGATCGATCTGAGGTCGGGATATCATCAGTTGAGAATTAAGGAATCCGATGTTCTAAAATCAGCGTTCAGAACTCGCTACAGACACTATGAGTTTGTAGTGATGCCATTTGGTCTCACTAACGCAGCTGCTGTATTCATGCAATTGATGAACTGAGTATTCATAGAGTATTTGGACAAATTCGTGGTCGTATTTATTGATGACATTCTGGTTTATTCCAAGAGCCCGGAAGAGCATGCACAGCATCTGCGGATCGTTTTAGACCTTCTGAGAAACGAGCAATTGTACGCTAAGATTTCTAAGTGTGAATCTAGCTAAAGAAAGTAATGTTCCTCAGTCATGTGGTATCAGCAGAAGGAGTCTGAGTAGATCCCCAGAAAATCGAAGCAGTTATGGATTGGAAGTCTCCTAAGAACGTGAAGGAAGTTCAGAGTTTCTCAGGACTTGTTGGGTATTATCGTTGGTTTGTGGAAGGATTTTCCAAAATTACCCGCCCACTTACTCGACTATTGCAGAAAACTCAAAAGTTTGAGTGGAACGAGATGTGCCAGACTAGCTTTGATGAATTGAAGAAGTGATTGACGACGACACCGATTTTGGCACTCCCACGGGGTACTGGAGGATTCATAGTTTACAGTGACGCTTCAAACAAAGGTCTTGGGTGATGTAAAATGAGAAGGTGACCGCCTATGCGTCACGACAGCTGAAACCTTATGAAGTAAATTATCCAACGAATGATTTGGAGCTGGCAGCGGTAGTTTTTGCTTTGAAAATCTGGAGACACTACCTGTACGGGACTCACTGTCAAATCTTTACGGATCACAAGAGTCTCAAATACATCTTCAGTCAGAAAGAGTTGAACATGCGGAAAATGAGATGACTGGAACTGATTAAGGACTACGACTTGGAGATTCTTTATCATCCAGGCAAAGCAAATGTAGTGGCCGATGCACTTAGCCGCAAGCCTATTTCTATTCAGATGCTGGAGACTCTGACCTCCCATCCCAGCATTCAACGAGAATTGATTTGCGAAGGAATTAAAATATGGTTGCAAAGAATCCAAGGACAACTGTGTGTGATGGAAATAACTTCATCGTTAACCCAAGAAATCAAATCTAAGCAATTGGACAATCCTCTGATGATTCGGTTGCGCGATGAAATGAACAAGGGAAAATCCCCAGGATTTGTAATTCATGATGATGGAGTCTTGAGATTTCTGAACCGACTTTGCGTTCCCGATGTCGATGTTCTGAAGCAGACAATTATGAAGGAAGCTCACAGCATGCCCTATTCTATCCACCCGGGCACCAGTATGATGTATAAGGACCTGAAGCAGAACTTCTGGTGGGGAAACATGAAGAAAGATATAGCGGATTATGTCTCAAAATGTTTGACTTGTCAGCAGGTTAAGATCGAGCATCAACGACCTGCCAGAATGCTGAAGCCGCTCCCAATTTCTGAATGGAAGTGGGAGGACATATCGATGGACTTTATCACTAATATGCCGAGAACCAAGACATGAATGAACATGATTTGGGTGATAGTTGACCATCTAACCAAATCGGCTCATTTTCTAGGCATGAAGAACACTTGGGGACCCGAAAAGTTGGCACGAGTATTTATTTCAGAGATAGTCCGATTGCATGGTACGCCGAAGACCATTATTTCTGACCGAGACGGTCACTTTGTGTCTCATTTTTGGAAAGCAGTCCATAAAGCCTTGGGAACCGAATTGAACTTCAGCACAGCTTATCATCCACAGACAGACGGGCAATCCGAGAGGACTATTCAAACGGTGGAAGATATGCTAAGGACCTGTGCCTTAGATTGGTCAACTGATTGGGAAGTTCATCTGCCGTTGATTGAATTCACCTACAACAATAGTTGGCATGCTTCTATTAAGATGGCACTGTTTGAGGCATTATACGGAAGGAGATGCAGATCGCCCCTATGATGGGACGATTCATCAGAATTGATCGGGACGGAACTGGAATTGATCGTATAGACACGAGAGAAGACAGCCTTGATTCGCGAAAGGCTGTTGACCGCCCAGAGTCGACAGAAATCTTACGCAGACGTGCGCCGTCGTCCATTAGAGTTCAGTATTTGAGATCATGTGCTTTTAAAAGTTTCTCCTACTCGGGGAATCTTTCATTTTGGGAGGAAAGGAAAGCTGAGTCCGAGATATATCAGACCATTCGAGATTCTGGAGAGAGTTGGAGAGTTGGCATACAGGTTGGCATTAGCGCCGTCATTGAGCCATGTTCATAACGTATTCCACGTATCCCAGTTCCGGAAGTATATACCAGATCTTAGTCACATCATTGATTTCGGTGAGATCGAAGTCGCTCAGGATGGCACATTTGAACAGAGACCGATCTGGATACTCGAGAGTCGAGTTAAGCAATTGAGAAACAAACCGATCGCTTTGGTTAAGGTTCAGTGGTCGCGCCACGGAGTGGAAGAAGCCACTTGGGAAACGGAAGATAGCATGAAGTCCAGATATCCAGAGTTATTTTCGTATTGAGTTTCGGGACGAAACTCCTTTTTAGTAGGAGAGTATGTAATATCCGGATTAATTATTGAGTATTTCATCTGTAATTGAACCCTGTATTATTCGGAATTATGATATCGATAATCGAAGTATGATATTTCTTGTATTTGTATCCTTGTACATGAGTATGCCAACATGTAAATTTTCTCATGCAAATACGTGATAACGTACGCTAAGAAGGAAGCTTAACGTAAATTATCCGCCAGAGTTAGCGTACGCTACGAATATAGCATAGCGTACGTTAAATAACCAATAATTGAGCTGGGCAGCTAGCACATGCGCCAGCCGGACATGGGTCCGGATAAGATTCCCGCAGATGAACCTGGACACTTTTGAAGTCAACGATTGTTAACGTACACTAAGGAATGTGTCTAGCATACGCTAATGTGTGTTACTTACGTACGTAACCTGATGGTGTAGTGTACGTAATCGAGTACAGAATGAGAACAGTTAACTATCAGTGATGATAACATACGCTAAGTACAATGGGTAGCGTACGCTAAGCAACTAACATACGTTATGCATGAAGGCTAACGTACATTAAGGACAGAGTTATAAATAAGACATCACTCCATTTCATTTTATTCGTTTCTTTCACTTGACTTTCAACACAGTTCATCCCCAGAGATGTCCCTGCACCTTTAGTTCACTTACTACTTGGTCATTGAAGATTGGAGATTTCTTATACTTGATCATTGAAGTGGAGAATCATCTTTAAACGTCATACAAGCAACAAGAGTTGGATTCTACCTATTGTCTTGGTGTTTTCTTCATTTTAAGGTATGTTAATACTATCTCCAACCTTGGATTCGTATCTTTAAGAATATTATGATCACACTATCAAGATATTAGTTCCTTGGATGAATTATTCAACCAAACATCATGTTTAAGAAGTTGAAATGATTATGCTTTAAGTACCTCGGTTAAGGGCATCATAATTTGAATCTTGTTACAAGTAAAGGAAGTTTTATGAGATTGACAATCCAATTTGGATAGTGTCTTCATAGTAATCACGGACTTGGTATTAACATCATTGTTGTTAGACGAACCTAGAAGATTGATCATAGAAGGATTTGTTATACCTTGTAAAGGTGGATTGTTAACAATCTTCAAGATGACTGTTTGAATGATATAATGATATTGACATCAACCTTAGACCTTCCAAATTACGTATGAGAATTTGTGATCAAAGATTGGAGTATGACATAATGATGATATGCTTATCCTTGAAGTTATAAGTCATTGAAGACCATTAGATCATTCAAGTCTTCATGAGTGTATCATGCATGGAGTTAACGTATGCTAACACTGAAAATTTTGTGCGACGAGTTAGTTGGCTGAATCAGGGAAGAGACTGTCAGATGCTTGTTTAGTGTATGCTAGGCTCTGCAGCTTACGTACGCTAATGGGAAAGGTTAACGTATGATACGTTTGGTACGTAACATACATTATATCATCAGGCGAATCAGTCGACTGATCAGAGAGAAACTGTCGATACATGGTTAGCGTACGCTAGACTTCGTAGCTTACGTACGCTAATGAGTAGGTTTAACGTACGCTACAAAGGATATGTAACGTACGTTATGAATGTCAGACATGATACGTTTTATGAACTTGTGACCATAATTTGGATTCTAAGATGTTCCTACGACATGAGATGAACTCTATATTATTTCTTTTATTTAAGGTTCGAGCTTTGCTACGTGATTGATCGAAGGGGCGACCTTCGAGTGTTTTGATATTCGTGGAAGTAATATTCTTGTCATCGAATCGAGGCAAGTACTTTAATTGTTCTATGTATTGATGTTATACATATTGTTGTGCATATATGTCGTTGTTGTATGTCCACCTCGTGTTGGTCCGACGGGATCATCGGGGGATCTATGCTAGCGTGTGCTGGATCATCGGACGGGTTTTTCCACCACGGGTTGGTCTGAAGGGATCATCGTGTGTTCTAGGCAGTGAATGCTGGATCGTCGGAATTACCACGTGTATGTTGTGATATCATGTTGTGATTATCATTTGTGTAGGTTATTTATTTTGTCATTCATGTTATTGTTATTCTTCGTGGAATGTTGAATAATATATTGTGGTACTTGTACTAGCATCATTGTGCTAACCCCTTCGGGGGTGAACATTTGTTTATGTTTAGAATCCAGGAGAGTAGGGAAACAACCATTGGATCTGCATGACGACGAGGGTGCAGAGTGATGTTCCGACCAGGTTTAATTGTCTATTGTTTGCGTTGTTTTTAATAAGTACTCGAGTACATCGTCGTTTGTGATGATTGGATTTGGTGATGTATTAATATTCTTCCTTTGAATATTTGTATTCTCGGTATTGGTTCAGAACTATTGTATTTTATTTCAGTCACTTTCATATGTTGGTATTTGTTGTTGTCCTTTCATTTCTTCAGCCTTGTAAATTCTTATGTAAAGGATTTACGGCGCTGTAATATTCCTAAATATATCGGGGGTGTTACAATAGAATCATCAATCCCTCAAAACCATATCAAATCAACGTACTCCCATGCTCGGAATCTAACAAGTTTAGCCGGACATGGTAATGAAAGAAAGATTTAATAATCAAAATGTTCAAGCTAAATAAATAACAAAAATGAGTAAAAAATAGGAAGAAGATAAAACTCTGATGGTGTCTTGAGTGAACTTGGTTCAAGCCTTCAAGTGTTCTTGATGTGTTCTTCCTTGTGCTTCCTTCAAAGTCTCCTTCTTTTGGTAAGTTTTCTCTCAAATCTTGTGTTTTTCTCTCTCTCCAACTCCCCAAATCTCAGAATATCTTTATTTTCCCAATCCATGGCCTTTTTATCAACCCAAAAAGCACTTTCTCTTGTTCAAACCGTGTAGAAATGTCAATAAAGTGATTTTGCACCGAAAAGTGACACGGCCCGTGTCAAAGTGTTCTAAAATTTGCAAAAGCTTCTGGACAAGCAACCCGACCGTGTTACATGACACAGTCGAGCAGGTGACACGGCCGGTGTCAAATGACACGGCCGGGTCAGTGTTGACTTTATTTTTTATTATTTTTCGGCTCGATCTTTCGTTTATGCATTGTTTGATATGTATTGGGGATTGAGACTTCGTCCTTGCTTGATAATGTCCTTAAAAACACCTATAAAATTAATAAAACGTACCCAAGTGCGATCGAGTCCAACAAACACAATATAAGCACGAATACCACAGTTCTACACATTCTGGGATCTTATAAATCCGGAAAAACCTTATAAAAGTATGTGTAAAAATGAGTGTTACCAAAATCTTCCAAACTTAAATGTTGATCGTGTAATAATTGTACCTTTTATCGCTTATAATTATGAATACATGAACTTTGTAGTTTGGTTCGTAATGTTTTCGAATATTGGTATCATGTGTTTGATTCGAGATTGAGCCTGTATGATGTGTTTCTTGTTAGTATTCTGTTAATATCCGTTATCGTTGTGTCAAACCGCTTGTATCGCTTCTGCAACCCAGGATTAGCGTGCGCTAATTTATATGGGTAGCATACGCAACGGAAGTTGTAGGCTAGCGCGCGCTACTACAAGGAGTTACGCACGCTAACCGGCAGCATGGGGCAGTCCAGAGAGCACTGGACTGGGTCTAAAAATCGAGCTAGCGCACGCTAAGGAAGCATAGTAGCGCACGCTGGGGGAACAGGTAGCGCACTCCACTGTTAGGTGATAGCGCGCGCTAAGTGACCCGGACGATAGAAGGCGGTGGCGTTTGGACTGCGGCGGACCAGCGAGTAACGTGCGCTAAGGCGGTGGTTGCGTGCGCTAACTCGTCGTAGCGCACGCTATTGGTTATAACGCCGCGCTACGGTATGGGACGAAGGGTTTCGAGCAGGCGAAGGTTACGGACTTATCTTTGGACACCCGATAGCGCACGCTAAGGCGGAAGCTGCGCGCGCTAACTCGGCGATACAGCGCACGCTAACTCGATTGAGTAGCGCACGCTATCGGATGTGGTGCACACCAGCTCGGCTGGACAGAAGGGTCTGGGCAGTAGACCTAGGCCGATAGCGCGCGCTATTCGGTAAGCGTTAGCGCGCGCTAAGGCGCACTTATATAAATACATGTGTTGCGGTCAACACTTGTCATTTTTCATTTTCTCTCCTCTTCTTTGAGCTTCTAGGCGACTCCAGGGCGGTGTAGGTGAGGGTTTCGGCGGAGCACGGTTGAAACTCAAATCTTTTCAACTTCAAGTAAAGATCTATCAATCTTACATCATCTTCACCAAGGAATTGAGGTAATCCTTCCGTAGAACCCTAACTTTGGGGAAATTTGGGGATTTTGGGGATCTCGTTTCTCCAACTGTTTTAGCTCCAAATTATGATGGATTAAAGTTGAAAATAGTTGTATAAGTATGATTTCATTATTTCCTCAAGGTTTTGTGGATTGATTCCAAATCTTCTTTTGTAAATCGAGCAAAACCCATTATGCCTCGTAGTGCTCAATTAAATGGTCCTAAGGGTAGAACTTAGGATGGATTTTAGTGTTTTCCAACAAAATTGTAAACGATTAAGCCTCAATGTTTGTTAGGAGAGGGATTCGGAAGATAGTTCGGACCGTAGCCTTGTTCGTTGTTTGTTCCTTTGAGAGTAAGAAAGTCGAGGCAAGTACTTTATTGCATTAGTTTATGGCATGCATTTCTGTGATGGTTTAGAGAATGATGAGAGTTGAAAGGTTATTCTTGGGTACTCTCACTCGGGGATTGACTCGACGGGGTCACACGGGGACCTGGTGGCTTAGCGGCTGAACCGGGTCACGAGATATACTTTGAGTGGACATCCTCACTTGGGGATTGCTCGACGGGGCACACAGGGACTTGGTGGCCTGAGGGCTGGACCGGGTCGCGAGGATTGTCGGAGTGTTTTTACTGATGATCGATAATGATATTTCGGAATATCGCGAATTAAACTGTTTTGGATTTTGAAATGATTTGGAAATGCCTGTAGATTAAAATAATTGTAATACTGTACTTTCACTAGCGGTTGTGGCTAACGCCATTGTTGGGGTGGAATGTTTTGTACATTTCAGGTATTCTCGAGGGACAGGAACCCCCATGTGGTGCACACGGAGTTGACAAGCACACTGGATGTTAGAGAGCTCATATCAGTTGTTATATTTGTTGTGTTTGAGTCAGTTTTATGTACTGTATTATGGTTGGTTTTGAGTTGTACTTTGTCGTGTAATGTTTGCGTTCAGCGATTGATGTTGAAATATACTATTTTGGCCGCGGCCGAGGCCTAATTTGTGTTTTGTATCCTTTGTTGGACTGTTATGTCATGGTTATTATGTATTGGATTGTGGTTAAATCCTGTGTGTCGTCAGCCTGGCGGGACCTTTGTGTGTCCTGTGGCGTGTAATAACCCAAAGTGAAATTGGGGTGTTACATTTATGGTATCAGAGCCTAGGTTTCGGAAATACCTAGGCCTTTGGTCATTTGATTGTCGAGTCGTAAGAGTCATATAAACTGATCGAGCTCAACACCGTGTGTTGTTGTCGAGCCGTGTGACCAATGGTGGTAAGACTCCTTAACTCTCTTTGTGCCTTGTCGCTTTCCTAGTAGGGTAGATTTAAGTCCCTTGGATTATGAACTGTTCTGATAATTTTAATCCTTCTATATCTCAGTATGTTGAGAGGCCTAGGTGGACGTGGCGAACGTGGACGCGGCAGAGGCCGTGGTCGTGGTACCGCTAACGAATCTGGCACACATTCTAATGATGCATCTGATTCGGCATCCCATACGGAGCCGAACACCGCTTCTCTGAACCCGAGCGGTCAGCCAGATCCTACTGTAAGTCAAGAACCGTCGGCTGACACTAATGTGAATGCCGGCATAGCTGCTATACTCCAGCAAGTAGCAGCACAATTAGTCAAATTGAATGAATCCGGGCATCATGATCAACCGACAGATGAGAGTAAATGGCTTCAGGGAGTGATGAAAATGCAACCTTCTCGTTTTACTGGTGCGTCTGATACGTTGGGCTGGGAAGGATGGTTGTTTCGGTTTGGCAGAATTTTTGACGCCCTTGCATGCCCCGAAGAGAGACGGGTCCCTATTGTACAGTATTTCCTTGACAAGGAGGCTGCGGATTGGTGGGAATCTGTGAAACCTACGGATCGTGTGGCCACTTGGGCCGAGTTTAAAGCTGCGATAGAAGAAGAGTATTGCCCTTGGCCTATTAAAGAAAAACGAATTGCAGATTTATTTACGGCAACACCTCAAGATGTACCTGTCACCGAGGCCATTGTTACGTATAATCAGCAACTGAATCATGTTCGTGAGCAAGTAAGGACCGAAGCGGATAAAGTCCGTTACTTTGATTTGAGAATGAATCCAAAGATTCGTGAGGCTATGGCAGGTTTCAGATGCGTTACGTTGAAGGAATATCAGGATCGTGCTTTGGCTATCGAGATGGTCATTGCTGCGTCAAGGTCGGGTACCGAGATGAAGAATCCGAAGACGACCGGTGGTTTTTCAGGAAGTAAGAGTGGTGGATTTCACAAATCTCAAGCTTCTCACCCCGCTATCGGGAAATCTGTTCAGCAAGCCAGTAGTGCTCCGAGTTTACGACCGAGCCAGTCTTCTGCCTTTGGTAGAGGACAATGTTTCAATTATAATCAAACAGGCCATCAGTGTCGAGAGTGTCCACTTCCTCCCATTATTTGTTTCACATGCGGTCAAGCAGGCCATCGGGCGGCTCATTGCGGTGCCACGGGTGTTAAGCAGCGAAGTCGGCACCAACTCGAGTGTGAACCGGGGACTACATCTAATCAGCCGCAGACTCTGGGATGTGGAAAGGTCGAGGCCGCTTGGATCGTCAAGGCCGCATCGAGTGTGGGTTCGATCTGACCAGAGTGTACCAGATGAGGCGTGCGGACGACACAGAGGCTCCGGTAGCTGCAGGTATCACGCAAATACTTTCTCAACCTGTATTGGTATTATTTGATTCGGGAGCTACCCATTCGTTCATTGCTCTTGATTGTGTGAAACGTTTGGGTCTTGGGTGTTCGATTGAGTGCGAACCATTCGTAGTAAGTACTCCTAGTGGAGAGCGTTTGATTGGGAACCAAGAGATTAAAAATTGTCTCGTGTATATCGGGAGTCGAGATTGGCCTTTAGACCTCATTGTGGTAGATCTGAAAGGAGAGGATGTAATTCTGGGAGATGATTGGTTAAATCGTCATGGTGCTATCATGAACTACCGAACGCGAAATATTTCTATAATAGCGAAAGATGGTGTCGAGCACACTTTCTTGGGTCATAAACCGGGTAGTTCAGGAGGGGTGATTTCCGCCGTTAAGGCGATAAAATTGTTGAAACAAGACTGTATTGGTTATTGGTGTTACGCCATGAGCGCAAATGACGGTGAAGCCGATTTATTATCCATTCCAGTTGTGAATGAATACCCAGATGTATTTCCGGATGACCTACCGGGATTACCTCCGTCTAGAGAGGTAGAGTTTCCTATTGATCTTGTGCCAAGCGCAGCACCTGTTTCCCGACCGCCGTATCGTATGGCACCCTCCGAGATGTTAGAACTGAAGAAACAATTGGGCGAGCTTCTGGATAAAGGGTACATCCGACCTAGTGCATCACCTTGGGGCGCGCCGGTCCTCTTCGTTAAGAAGAAGGACGGATCGTTCCGTCTATGCATTGATTATCGGGAATTGAATAAGTTAACTATTAAGAACAAATATCCTTTACCTCGGATAGATGATTTGTTCGACCAACTTCAGGGTGCCACAGTATTCTCTAAAATTGACTTGCGATCGGGATATTGCACGGTGAGGATTCGGGATTGACATTAGAAGGCGCCTTCGTACTCGGTACGGCCATTACGAATTTGTGGTTATGCCGTTTGGCCTAACCAACGCTCCTGCCGTGTTTATGCAGTTGATGAACAAAGTTTTCATTGACTATCTTGATAAATTTGTGGTCGTTTTCATTGATGATATTCTTGTCTACTCCCGAAATGAGGAAGATCATGCTGAACATCTCCGAATGGTGTTGAACACTTTGAGAATGGAGAAACTTTACGCTAAATTCTCAAAGTGCAAATTCTAGCTTAAAGAGGTGACATTTCTTGGTCATGTAATTTCGGTTGATGGAGTTCGAGTGGATCCCTAAAAGATAGCGGCCATTGTTGAGTGGGAACCCCCTAGGAATGTGAAGGAGACCAGAAGCTTTCTAGGGCTTGCTGGATATTATCGCAGATTCGTCAAAGGATTTTCAAAAATCGCTCGACCACTAACTCAATTGCTCCAGAAATCTCAGAAATTCGAGTGGACAGACGAGAGGCAAAACAGTTTTGATGAGCTTAAACGACGATTAACTTCGGCGCCCGTGTTATCGTTACCTCAGGGCACCGATGATTACGAGGTGTACAGTGATGCTTCCGGACTTGGATTGGGTTGTGTTTTAATGCAGAGAGGTAGAGTAATTTCATATGCGTCCCGACAATTGAAACCATATGAAATGAATTACCCTATCCATGATTCAGAGTTATCAGCGGTTGTATTCGTGCTAAAAATTTGGAGGCATTATCTTTATGGTTCTCCGTGTAAAGTCTACACGGATCACAAAAGTCTATAATATATATTTAGCCAAAAGGAGCTAAATATGAGACAACGTCGATGGTTGGAGCTGATTAAGGATTACGATCTTGAATTATTATATCATCCAGGAAAAGCTAATGTGGTAGCGGACGCATTAAGTCGGAAACCCGTAGCCCTCCAAATGCTGAATATGCTTACATCTCAACACGAGAGCTGTCGAGACATAATTAGGCAAGATATAGAGATTTGGCTTCAGAAAGTTCAAGGCCAATTATGTACTTTGGAGATCACGTCGTCTTTGATCAACGAAGTCAAGCCGAAGCAATTTGAGGATCCGTTACTAGTCCAGCTAAGAAAGGATGTGATGAGAGGAAAAGCTCCAGGATTTATGATTCAAGATGATGGTGTTTTAAGGTTTAGAGGTAGACTTTGTATACCTGCAGGCGTCGAGCTTAAGCAGACCATATTGAGGGAAGCGCACACTACACCGTATTCTCTTCACCCCGGTACGAGCAAAATGTATAAGGACGTGAAGAATAACTATTGGTGGAGCAATATGAAGAATGATGTTGAAGAGTTCGTGTCGAAATGCTTGACGTGTCAACAAGTCAAGGTTGAACATCAACGGCCAGCGGGGTTGCTTAAATCGCTACCAATTCCAGAATGGAAATGGGAGGATATAACGATGGATTTTGTCACCAATATGCCGAGTACGCGAACAGGGATGAACATGATTTGGGTTATTGTCGATCGACTGACCAAGTCAGCTCACTTTCTGGGACTTAAGGATAATTGGGGGCCCGAGAAACTAGCTCGTGTATTCATCACGGAAATTGTAAGGTTACACGGGACTCCTAAGAGCATTATTTCCGATCGAGACGGTAGATTTGTGTCGCACTTTTGGCAATCCGTTCACCGAGCTTTAGGGACGGAACTGAGGCTCAGTACATCGTACCATCCTCAGACTGATGGGCAGTCTGAATGGACAATTCAGACCCTTGAGGACATGCTGCGAGCATGTGCCCTAAATTGGAAGCATGACTGGGAATCACACTTGCCACTAATCGAATTTTCCTACAATAATAGTTGGCATACGTCGATTAAGATGGCACCGTTTGAGGCTCTATATGGACGGAAATGTAAGTCACCGTTGTGTTGGGATGATTCCTCTGAACTGATTGGGATGGAGCCGGATATGTTAGTGGAGACCCGGGAAAAGATCTTTTTGATTCGCGAGAGGCTTTTGGCCGCCCAAAGCCGACAGAAGTCCTATGCCGATAATCGACATCGACCACTAGAGTTTGAAGTCGGCGATCATGTGTTGATAAAAGTATCGCCAACCCGGGGAGTTTATCGCTTTGGGAAGAAGGGTAAACTCAGTCCGAGATATGTTGGGCCATTCGAGATTATAGAACGAATTGGCGAACTTGCTTACCGTGTGGGCCTTCTGCCTTCACTGGGTCATGTGCATAATGTATTTCATGTTTCGCAGTTGAGGAAATACGTATCAGACCCTAAGCATATCATAGATTTTGGAGAGATTGAATTGAATTCCGATATCACCTTTGAGGAAAAACCAATCCAGATTTTGGAGCGTCGGGTAAAACAACTTAAGCGTAAAGTTATCCCCTTGGTCAAAGTACAATGGTCGAGGCATGGATCGGAAGAAGCCACGTGGGAGACAGAAGAGCATATGATGTCTAGATACCCCGAATTATTCACTTCGTAAGTTTCGGGACGAAACTTATTCTTAGGGATAGAATGTAATAATCGTACCTTTTATCGCTTATAATTATGAATTCATGAACTTTGTAGTTTGGTTCGTAATTTTTTTGAATATTGGTATCATGTGTTTGGTTCGAGATTGAGCCTGTATGATGTGTTTCTTGTTAGTATTCTGTTAATATCCGTTATCGTTGTCTCAAACCGCTTGTATCGCTTCTGCAACCCAGGATTAGCGTGCGCTAATTTATATGGGTAGCGTACGCAACGGAAGTTATAGGCTAGCGCGCACTACTACAAGGAGTTACGCATGCTAACCGGCAGCATGGGGCAGTCCAGAGAGCACTGGACTGGGTCTAAAAATCGAGCTAGCGCACGCTAAGGAAGCATAGTAGCGCCTGCGGGGAGCAGTGGCGCACTCCTTTTGGGTGATAAGCGCGCGCTAAGTGACCAGGCGGTAAGGGCGGTGAGTGCGGACTGCGGCGGACCAGCAGTAACGTGCGCTAAGACGGTTGTTGCGTGCGCTAACTCGTCGGTCGTAGCGCACGCTATTCGGTCATAACGCACGCTACCGGTATGGACAGAAGGGTTTCTGAACAGGGCAGAAGGTTCTGGACTTAGACTGGACACCCGATAGCGCACGCTAAGGCGGAAGCTGCGCGCGCTAACTCGGCGATACAGCGCACGCTAACTCGATTGAGTAGCGCACGCTATCGGATGTGGTGCACACCCGGCTCGGTGGACGAAGAATGCAGGCGGTAGACCTAGGCCAATAGCGCGCGCTATTCGGTAAGCGTTAGCGCGCGCTAAGGCGCACTTATATAAATACATGTGTTGCGGTCAACACTTGTCATTTTTCATTTTCTCTCCTCTTCTTCGAGCTTCTAGGCGACTCCAGGGCGGTGTAGGTGAGGGTTTCGGCAGAGCACGGTTGAAACTCAAATCTTTTCAACTTCAAGTAAAGATCTATCAATCTTACATAATCTTCACCAAGGAATTGAGGTAATCCTTCCGTAGAACCCTAACTTTGGGGAAATTTGGGGATTTTGGGGATCTCGTTTCTCCAACTGTTTTAGCTCCAAATTATGATGGATTGAAGTTGAAAATAGTTGTATAAGTATGATTTCATGATTTCCTCAAGGTTTTGTGGATTGATTCCAAATCTTCTTTTGTAAATCGAGCAAAACCCATTATGCCTCGTAGTGCTCAATTAAATGGTCCTAAGGGTAGAACTTAGGATGTATTTTAGTGTTTTCCAACAAAATTGTAAACGATTAAGCCTCAATGTTTGTTAGGAGCGGGATTCGGAAGATAGTTCGGACCGTAGCCTTGTTCGTTGTTTGTTCCTTTGAGAGTAAGAAAGTCCAGGCAAGTACTTTATTGCATTATTTTATGGCATGCATTTCTGTGATGGTTTAGAGAATGATGAGAGTGGAAAGGTTATTCTCGGGTACTCTCACTCGGGGATTGACTCGACGGGGTCACACGGGGACCTGGTGGCTTAGCGGCTGGACCGGGTCACGAGAGATACTTTAAGTGGACATCCTCACCTGGGGATTTCTCGACGGGGCACACAGGGACTTGGTGGCCTGAGGGCCGGACCGGGTCGCGAGGATTGTCGGAGTGTTTTTACTGATGATCGATAATGATATTCCGGAATATCGCGCATCACGAAGCCCAACTCCCGATTATAATTAGCAATAGCCTGAGAAACAGGAATATACCGAGGCTGAGCATCATAAAAAGCATGGACTCGAGCCTGTTTAACTGGCCACGGGCAATATTCGGTCTCCATTAGGTCTTTGAACTCGACCCATGAAGCAACATGGTCCTTAGGTTCAACAGCCTACCACCAGTCGGTAGCGTCCCCAGTGAGAAAGTACTGGACAATAGGGACCTTGCGATCCTCGGGACAGTTGGTGGCAATAAAGACCTTGGATATCTCCTTGGTCCACCCCTCCCAACCAATCGGGTCTGAAGTCCCTGAAAACTGAGGAGGATGCATCTTGATGACATCCTGAAGCCAACGATCTACTCCGCCCCGAGTAGCATGGGCCGGAGTCGCATTCTGAACCGCCTGAGCTATCGTAGCCATTTGCTTCACCATTTGTTGCATCACAGCTGCAACTCCAAGATCATCGTCACCACCGGCTGCGCCCTAGTGAGTAGCACTATGGCTCTGATAACCATCAGTACTACCGGCCCCAGAATTGTGTGATGTGGCCGCCTCACTGGCTGCCCCACGTCCCCGACCGCGTCCACGACCATGGACGCGACCTCTACCTCGGCCTCTCCCAGCATCCATACTGAAGATAATGAGTAGCAAAAGCAATTGGATGATATGTACGAGAGGAAAAATAGTCACAGTTCAAGAAACGGAAGCACGATACGAGAAAACAATGAATCGAGTAAGGAAAACTTACGAGCACTGGAAGTACCGAGATGATGGCTTCGGGGTGACGATGTGCACAACAAAATGCAACTAGACCCAATTAACCGACAAGCCTAGGTATCCATAAACCTAGTGCTCCGATACCATCTTCTGTAACACCCCCAAGCAAACTCGAAAATGTAACAGTGCCATGGACCCCTACATGGGACCCACCAGGCTATGTGACCAACTACACTCATCGACTCACGAATATAATGCAATAACACCACATCATAAAGACACAAAATAATAATAATCCACCCATTTTGACCGGTCAAGCAACATCACAACAACCCAACGAAAATATACTGGATGAAGCAATTTACTTCGCAAAACCAAAAGCTCCTTAGTAATCGTGTACTTCTATTAGTTTACAAGTTTTCGAAATGATTTAAAGACCGAAAATAGATAAAACACTACTTTTGCACAACCATCACGCACGACTATCATCCTCGTACCGATCCAGTACCGGCTCGTTCTGCTGATCCTGACCTGAAATTCATAAAATGAATTTCCCCAAAAAGGGTCCCCCAAAGGGTTTAACAATTACGCTAGTACAAGTAACCCAATGAACAACTTACACCTTACACATATAGTCAAAGCATGCAAAAGAGAGAACATCAGTTGCAACAGACATTTCTGAAAACGCCATAACACAAAACACATTTATAAAAATGCACCACAATTAACCATTAGTCCACGCCTCTGTGGACCCCTACCGAGACCCCGTTGGATCTAACCCGTAGTGGCTAAAAGCCAAGCTCGTCGATCCACGCCTCTGTGGATCCATACCGAGACCCCGTCAGATCTAACCTATAGTGAGCACACACACACACACACGTTACTCATGCAATACTACTATGTTAAGCATGTAAGTTCATTACGAGTACTTGCCTCGATTATAAGCGACGAAAAGACGAAGTGAAACAATCACGGTTGCAAGAAACTGGACACACCGAACCTAGACGATTCGTCAAACACCATTACAACCAACTCGACAAGAATAATAATAACGAAAAACACCCGAAACCCCACCTACAATTCATGTAAGTTCGTATAAAACAACGACGAGGACGGATCGCAACCGAACCCTCTCGATTTCACAAACACAACGAAACTTACCATGAAATCATAGGAAAAACAAGAATACCACCAAGATTAATCATATACATCATGGATTAATCAACGATATGGAACAAATCGGACAAAAACTCAAAAATCCCAAATTTCCCAAAAAATAGGGTTCTATGAGATTATCTTGGATCGAAGATGAAGAACAAGTGTTGGTGTTGTTAATATACACCAGGAACTCAAGAAAGATGATGGCTAGGAGTTGCAAGACTTCAAATCGCCCAAAAATCGCCCAAGAACCGGATAGAGAGAGAGAAATGAAAAAGTGACAAGTCTGGGTCAACTCTTTGGTACTTATAACTAGAGAGTTTAGTGTGTGCTAAGGACTAGAGGTTAGCGCGCGCTACCCAGTCAAAAATAGGCTAGAACCTACGGTGCTAGCCCGTTAGCGTGCGCTACCAGGAAATAGCATGCGCTAACGGCCCCTCGATAGTGCGCGCTATCGGGCCATAGCGTACGCTACCTAGACACCTGGCCAAGTCCAGAAACAATCTGCCTAGTACTGGACTGCCGGATTAGCGCGTGCTACTGGACACCCAGCGCGCGCTAAGCCTAAACAATAGCGTGCGCTAGAATACATTCTTAGCATGCGCTAAGCTGCTCGTCCACAGAGCAGAGAGCAGAAACAACTTACTGCCACTGCTGGGATCGAGTCTCTAGCACACGCTATGAAACAAACATAGCGTGCGCT
Organism: Orobanche coerulescens; assembly: GCA_033398695.1. NCBI lineage: Eukaryota > Viridiplantae > Streptophyta > Magnoliopsida > Lamiales > Orobanchaceae > Orobanche > Orobanche coerulescens. The sequence goes on along the minus strand of CM065806.1, from coordinate 166,560,101 downwards.
ACTAAGCGATGCTAGCGTGCGCTATACAACAAAAATAACGCGAGCTAGGCACAGGGTACCAATGGCCCAAAACACCTGAAACACACAAAACACGAACGAAACATCAAACAGAAGCTCACAACATGCATAATAACATAAGATGGATTTACGGCAACCCCGAAATGGCAGTTCTGAACAACAATTACTAGAATCAGTGTTGGGATTCCGAAAATAAAACGAAATACGCAGCGGAAATAAATACGAATCCCAAACAGGATCGATCAAGTAACGTATATACGAAAAAAAAAATACAAAGATAAAGATTCATACCCTTGAAGCCTTTGAAATAAATCTTCGTAAAATGTAGACGATGATCACGATCCCGTCCCAAACACGAAATCCCTTCGTTCCAAGCACCGAAAATTCGAAGCCTCTACTTCACACGCGTCGGAAGTTGCCCGGAAAATTCGACGTAACTTCGTTCTCCAAGAACATGGCTAGGAAGTTACCGTAGGAATTTTCTCTCTATTTTTTCTTGAATTTCTTTCACCTCTAAGATGAAAATAACTTGAAAATAAAATTTTTCTCTCTCCCTCAAGAATACTTCACGGCTGAAGTAGCAGCAAGAAAGTATGTGTGTGTGTGTATATAGTTGTTATCATGTGTGTTTAATATATATCTCTCAAACATATAATTAATATGTCTAATAATGAGATAAAATGTCAACACATAATAACAAAAATACAACTAACACATACACATGCATGGAAATGATTCCATGTGATGTGGGGAGAGGGAAGGTGGCCCATGGTGGAAGTTTCCTAGAAAACGAGCCGAGTCACTCGGCTCGTGTACCGGACATTCGTCAAACGACTCCGTTAAATACACTCCGTTTAATCACCAATGTATTTATATTAATTAATTAATCTAATTAATTAATAATATCAAATACAAATATATTTCTCTAAGAAATATAATTTATAAATTAAATTAATTACCCGGTAACTTAATTTTAATTCATAAGACCGCTATTTTGATTTATCTAATAAATCATAATTAGATATCCAATATCTAATATTAATAGAGAGATAATAAATTCACATTTATCCGTCAACGCTCTGATGCGCGACTCGTAGGTCCGTCTCGGCCGGCATTGGGAGGAACTAATGAGTGCGGGCGCACTTAGCCGACTAGCGGGCGCCTTTGTAAACCCCGACTGAGAACGAATGAAGGGATCATTCCAGAACCATTATGTCGTGAATACTATATACGTATAGACCCTTCATCAGATGTCCCGGTCAAGTCTTCGGGTCACGGTAAAGTCAAACCCTACTGTTGACTAAACTCTATACATGTGTTAATGCAAATCAAGACCGACTGATTAATAGTGTATCTAATACGACTATATCAGAATGCTTTGGCCAAAGACTTATGATCTTATTTGCCATTAACCGTATAGGACATTCGCCTGCTCACTAATAGGAGATAGAATCCTTTCTTGGCGTACAGTAAAGACTGCTACCTGCCCGTATAGTCCGCACTTCGAGGTCGACTCAGCAATTAAGCAAATGAGTCTAACTACTCTAATGACAAACTAAACGTCACAGGCACATCTTCTACTGAACCCTCAAGTCAAAGGTCCACGTATACTATCACAACCTTTCGATTCGTCATCGACTCTCCGAGAGTGAATACCGTGTGACTGAATCGAGTATGAGTCGTGTTCGAGTATACTGGCCCCACCAATATACTTATAACTATGCTATCAAGACGTGCACACGTCCTAGCATCAGTTATACAAGTCATATTAAAACTTAATGCCCATTTTAAGTTTATTGACTTGCGAACAATTTATGTAAATAAACTTTAAACACTTCCAGTACATTTTCTCTTATCCCATAACGAGAATGAAATGTTCGATTTATTTACATGGACTTCACTTCAATGTTTACCAAGTCAAGAATGCAATTGAAATACAATAAACAGTGAATGAATCGTATTGCCTTTTTATTAATTATTCCATAATTACAAGTACAATGCCCCTACTCTCTCATCCCCTGAGTGGCATTCGAGGGCATATTCCTAACAATCAGACCACTTGCACTCAATTCCACACATCATGGTATCCAATACCCATGTTCTTCAGATGTCTTTCTAAGACGGCCTGAGATAATGGCTTAGTCAGCGGGTCAGAGACATTGTCTTCTGAGTCTACTCTTTCCAATGAAACATATCCTTTTTCCACCATCTCTCGAACGATGTGGTACTTTCTCTCTATATGCTTGGTGTTGTGGTGAGCCCTCGGCTCCTTGGCTTGGGCGACAGCTCCATCATTATCATAGAATAGTGATATAGGCAACTCCGCGTTAGGCACCACTTGAAGTTCTTGTATAAACTTCTGCATCCAAAATGCTTCTTTGCTAGCCTCTGAGGCAGCTTGATACTCTGCTTGGAAGGTGGAATCTGCAGTAGCGGTTTGCTTGGAGCTTCTCCAAGATACTGCTCCTCCATTGAGAGTAAATAAATACCGGATGTCGACTTAGAGTCGTCATTGTCTCCTTGAAAATCGGAATCGATGAATCCAATCACCTTCGATTCTCCACCACCATAAGTAAGAACGAAATCTCTCGCTCTTCTTAAGTACTTAAGAATGTTCTTTACGGCAGTCAATGTTCCCTTCCCGGGTTTGCTTGAAATCGACTTACCATACTCACGGCGTAGGCTAAGTCTGGTCTCGTACACAACATAGCGTACATGAGGCTACCCATCGCCGAGGCATAGGGTACCTTACTCATCTCTCTCTTGTCTTCCTCACTTTGAGGACACATTTTCGTGGTGAGATGAATTCCATGTCGCATGGGAAGGAACCCTCTTTTAGATTCATCCATCTTGAATCTTCTCAGGATTTTATCGATATAAAGGGCTTGGGAAAGTCCTATCATTCTTCGTGGTCTATCTCTGTAAAGACGGATCCCTAGAATATAGGAAGCTTCTCCCAAGTCTTTCATGGAGAACGTTTTAGAAAGCCAAGCTTTCACAGTGCTGAGCATTGCTACGTTATTTCCTATAAGCAGAATATCATCTACATATAGTACTAAGAACGCAATGTTGCTCCCACTGACCTTTTTGTAAACACACGGTTCCTCCTCATTTCGTTCGAAGTCAAAGTCCTTAACTGCTTCGTCAAATCGAAGGTTCCAACTCCGAGAAGCTTGCTTCAGACCATAAATGGCTCGTTGCAGCTTACACACTTTATGAATATTAGCTTTGGACACAAAACCTTTAGGCTGTTCCATATAGATTTCCTCCTCGAGGTATCCATTTAGAAAAGCCGTTTTGACATCCATTTGCCATATTTCATAATCATAATAGGCAGCAATGGCAAGCATCATGCGAATCGACTTTATCATAGCTACGGGCGAGAAGGTATCATGATAATCGATTCCTTCCCTTTGGGTATAACCCTTTGCCACAAGCCTGGCCTTATAGGCATTAACCTTGCCATCCCCATCAGTCTTTCTCTTATAGATCCATTTATTTCCAATAGTCCTCATGCCAGTTGGAAGATCTACTAGAGTCCAGACCTGATTGGTATGCATCGAGTCTATCTCAGCTTTCATTGCTTCTTACCATTTATCGGAGTCTACATCCACTATCGCTTGGTCATAGGTGACAGGGTCGTTTTCACTGCTATCAGGTGTGTCGTGGAGACCCAGTTCCTCGACATGTGTATAGCCATACCTCTCAGGTAAGTGAGATACCCTATCAGACCTTCGAAGTGGAGGTTGTGTTACAATAGGTTCGGTTCTTGATCCCTGATCAGATGTCTCCTTAGGACTTTCATTATGCTCTTCCAAAGAGATATTTCTACCCGAGCCACCTTCCTGAATGAATTCATCCTCAAGGAAGTGCGCTTGTAATGCCACAACGACCCTATGGTCTTCTGGCATGTAGAATAGATAACCCATCGAGTCCTCTGGGTATCCTATGAAACGTCCTTTTATGGACCTCGCTTCCAGTTTGTCCACCTTAGCCTTTTTGACATAGGCTGGACATCCCCAAATCCTTATGTGATTAAGGCTTGGTTTCTTACCCTTCCACATCTCATGCGGAGTGATAGGACAGATTTGGAAGGACATCTATTTAGGATATGGCGCGGTTAGTAAGGCATACCCCACGGGTAAATAGGTAAATCGGTGTAATTTAACATGGAGCGAACCATGTCCAACAAAGTCCGATTTCTCCTTTACGAAACACCATTTAAGCGTGGGGTTCTGGGCGTGAATTGTGAAACTATTCCATGTTCCTTAAGGAACTCATCAAACTCGGTGCTCATATATTCGCCACCTCGGTCGACCGAAGTGCTTTGATATGACATCCAGTTTGTTTTTCAACTAGGGCCTTAAATTCTTTGAATTTAGCAAAGGCTTGATTTATGTTTCATTAAGTACACAATCCCATACCTAGTATGATCATCTGTGAACGTTATGAAATATTGATATCCGTCTCGGGCTACTTCTAAAGCACCACAAACATCGGTATGCACCAATCCAAGTTTATCGGCGGCCCTTTCAAAAGTCCCTGTGAAGGGAACTTAGTCATTTTGCCTCTAAGGCAAGATTCACAAGTTGGATAGGGTTCTACACCCAATGGACTTAAAAGTCCATCTTTTTCCATTTTCGAACCTTGGTCGACCAACATGACCAAGTCTATGGTGCCATTTAAGAGCTTGATTAGTATCTTGCCTACCACGTTTCCTAGTTATAGTGTTCACTTCTTTGTTTTATTTTGCATGTTCGGATGATATAAACCATTCAACAATGTATTGTTCCAACCAATTTATTTGAAAATAAATTTTACAAGCGCCATTGCCAATGAAGAAACAAAATCTTTTCGGTCCAAGACGGAATGGATACAATGTTTTTATGCCCCTTGGGCAAAACAAGTACTTCATCTAATGTCAAAATAAAACCGATTCTAAACCCGTAAGGATTGATCCAATATCGGTTGGCTCGACACTTTGTCCGCTTCCAACGGTGATCATTATTTCCCGACTTCAAGTTTTCTACTTCGTTCCAGATCTGATTCATAGTACAAATGTGAGAAGTGGCACGAATCAGAATCCACGAAGCGAGAATATACGATGCGGAACAATTAGTTTCAAAAACAAAAGTTCCGTGCACGATGCGCCATTAATCTTGGGACAAGTCCTTCGCGATGGACCGACTCACCGCATTCAAGGCATTTGTGTAGGTTTTGGACCGCCTACCTTTTGAACCTTTCGGGCCTTGCCCTTTCCTTTTGGACCCCTTTCTTGGGTTTGTCTTTCGTAGGTCTTTTTCTTCTTGTTCTTGGACCTCTTAGGCCCGGAAGAAATCACAAGAGCAGCCTCTCTCGGTTTAGTCTTCATGTTAGGCTGCGCCGTCACCGGTTATTCATTAGCCCGGCTAATGTGCATGTAATTTCATTACGGTTGAAATTCATTACAAGCTGCGTGAAAGAGTCGGAGTAGAGATTGAAGGATGAGATCAATTTGAAGGGATAAATCCATATTAAAGTTGAGCACCTCGAGCCTCTCAATCATAGAGATCATCTTGAGGACGTGGTCTCCCACTTTCTCCCCTTCTTTCATCCTAGCCTTTGAACAAGCGCTTTGATATCTCATATCTAGCGGTCCTGTGCTCTCCATAAAGTTCGATCAAGTGTGCCAGAATGCACTAGCGAAGTCATTTTCTCGTGCGCTCTGCGGCTCATTAGTCATTGAGCCCATCATAAAACCACGGACTAGCACATCATCCTTGACCCATTTTTCATGGACATCAATGTCTTCTGATTACCCCTAGTCCGGATTGGAGTCGGTGGAATGTCCGCCTCCAAGACGTATCCCGAGACTCCATCGAGTACAATCATCGATTCGCAACCGATCAACAAAGTTAGGGCCGATTAGGAGATTCTTTTCAAGTAGTATTGCAAGTGGGTTTTTAGCCATTTTAGAGAGATTGATTTCGTTTTACGCAAAGATTTAGACAAGATTGAATTAGTGACTTGTTTAATTATGACAGTATAGAACTTAAGGGCTTGTATAATTCTTGTCTCGCTCCCACTAATTTTATCGGAATTATACACTCCCATGTTATAATCCGAAATCATGGTTAGATCGATTTCTTAGTGGTGATCAAGTTCTTTACAAATTTTATGCACGCAACCTATCGGGTTTCTTGCCAATTAATTTACGTAAAGTGGTGTCTAACACCAACCCGTCTAACGGATGATTTGATCTTCTTTTACCCCTAGTCTTCATGCCCTCAACCTATCGGGTTTCTTGGCAATCCGGACTATCTAAGTTGTTGACCATCAACGTCTATCGGTTTGACTATTGAATCTCACCGGCAACCTATCGGGTTTCTAGGCGAAATTTATCACCAACCGAAGGCATCTAATGCACTCAAGAATTTTTCAACCTCTACCAAATGTACTACCCCGATAACTCGGAAGCATAGCACACCAGCTCGGGTATCAATTTTCTACGAGTTTGATGGAGGGTAGGAAACCTCGTAACCTTTTTCAAACTTAGTCTGTTTGTTGTCGGGAGAATTTCGAGATTAATGTTACACTTTGCACATCAATTCATTTATACGCGCGTTTGTATGTTTGTCAATCATTCAAAATGAAAAAACAGAAAATAGTAACCTAGTTACTACCAACATATAGCTCATGGACCTAATTCCTAAGTACTGGGCCAAGCGAATGACCCAATAAATAAAAAAAACAGTCTTCGATTCTTCGTCTTCTCGGTCGGTTGTCTTCGGTCTTCTTCATACCCAAAATAATAATTACATCATTGAAAAATTGCATCCTATACAAGTTTTTCTAGTAAATATAAATAGGCTCAAAACGGCCTTTACAACCCAATCGAATCGAACAAATCAAAAACTAAGTCCACGAGCTATATCACCATCACATAAGGATTCCATACAACATGTAATGGAAACGAAATTAAACAATTAATTTTAATATAAATTAATCTAATTAATCTATAAAATTAATCTATTCAATTTCTACTATATTAATCCAATTAATATAAAGTGGCATTAAAATTAAATAATCAATTAATATATATTAATCCAATCAATATAAAATTAATCTATTCAATTTTAATGGTATTAATCAAATTAATACTAATAATCATCATTTTAATTCGTTCGAAGTAATCCGGCCAAAAATAATATTCTCGTTTAATTTATTTCCCTTAACTCAAAAATATTCCAAATATTAATTTAGTCAAATTAAAATCCAATTAAAAATTCGGGAAATAATTACAACGAAATATAAACTTAAAACGGAGTCCCGGACAATCCGGTTTAGGCCCAGCCCGCGGCCCGATTCAAAATCGGGCCAAAAACCCGAGGGCTGCCTGGCCGAGCCACTGCTCGGCAGGCTGGCCGATCATTCTCGGCCCCCTGGCCGAGCACTCTCAGCCCCTGGCCGAGTCATGGCCGAGCATGCTCGGCAGCCTGGGCAGGCAGCCCAGGCAGTGCTGCCGGCACCCTGCCGACAGCCCCGTTTCTTCGTTTTTCGGCCCGTTTCAAAAAACGTGATGCTACAACGAACAATTTAAAATCTACAATTATTCCAAACATGATTCTAAATCATAATCATCATTCAAAAAGCATTCAAAATGCACAAATAATCGTATATACGGAAACATTGACCTCGCTCTGATACCACTGTTGGGATTCCGAAAATAAAACGAAATACGCAGCGGAAATAAATACGAATCCCAAACAGGATCGATCAAGTAACGTATATACGAAAAAAAAAATACAAAGATAAAGATTCATACCCTTGAAGCCTTTGAAATAAATCTTCGTAAAATGTAGACGATGATCACGATCCCGTCCCAAACACGAAATCCCTTCGTTCCAAGCACCGAAAATTCGAAGCCTCTACTTCACACGCGTCGGAAGTTGCCCGGAAAATTCGACGTAACTTCGTTCTCCAAGAACATGGCTAGGAAGTTACCGTAGGAATTTTCTCTCTATTTTTTCTTGAATTTCTTTCACCTCTAAGATGAAAATAACTTGAAAATAAAAATTTTCTCTCTCCCTCAAGAATACTTCACGGCTGAAGTAGCAGCAAGAAAGTATGTGTGTGTGTGTATATAGTTGTTATCATGTGTGTTTAATATATATCTCTCAAACATATAATTAATATGTCTAATAATGAGATAAAATGTCAACACATAATAACAAAAATACAACTAACACATACACATGCATGGAAATGATTCCATGTGATGTGGGGAGAGGGAAGGTGGCCCATGGTGGAAGTTTCTAGAAAGCGAGCCGAGTCACTCGGCTCGTGTCTGAACATTCGTCAAACGACTCCGTTAAATACACTCCGTTTAATCACCAATGTATTTATATTAATTAATTAATCTAATTAATTAATAATATCAAATACAAATATATTTCTCTAAGAAATATAATTTATAAATTAAATTAATTACCCGGTAACTTAATTTTAATTCATAAGACCGCTATTTTGATTTATCTAATAAATCATAATTAGATATCCAATATCTAATATTAATAGAGAGATAATAAATTCACATTTATCCGTCAACGCTCCTGATGCGCGACTCCGTAGGTCCGTCTCAGCCGGCATTGGGAGGAACCAATGAGTGCGGGCAGCACTTAGCCAGCCTAGCGGGCCGCACTGTAAACCCCGACTGAGAACGAATGAAGGGATCATTCCAGAACCATTATGTCGTGAATACTATATACGTATAGACCCTTCATCAGATGTCCCGGTCAAGTCTTCGGGTCACGGTAAAGTCAAACCCTACTGTTGACTAAACTCTATACATGTGTTAATGCAAATCAAGACCGACTGATTAATAGTGTATCTAATACGACTATATCAGAATGCTTTGGCCAAAGACTTATGATCTTATTTGCCATTAACCGTATAGGACATTCGCCTGCTCACTAACAGGAGATAGAATCCTTTCTTGGCGTCTGATAAAGCGCTACACCCGTATAGTCCGCACTTGAGGTCGACTCGGCAATTAAGCAAATGAGTCTAACTACTCTAATGACAAACTAAACGTCACAAGCACATCTTCTCCGAACCCTCAAGTCAAAGGTCCACGTATACTATCACAACCTTTCGATTCGTCATCGACTCTCCGAGTGAATACCGTGTGGTGAATCGAGTATGAGTCGTGTTCGAGTATCTTGGCCCCACCAATATACTTATAACTATGCTATCAAGACGTGCACACGTCTGGCATCGATTATACAAGTCATATTAAAACTTAATGCCCATTTTAAGTTTATTGACTTGCGAACAATTTACGTAAATAAACTTTAAACACTTCCAGTACATTTTCTCTTATCCCATAACGAGAATGGAATGTTCGATTTATTTACATGGACTTCACTTCAATGTTTACCAAGTCAAGAATGCAATTGAAATACAATAAACAGTGAATGAATCGTATTGCCTTTTTATTAATTATTCCATAATTACAAGTACAATGCCCCTACTCTCTCATCCCCTGAGTGGCATTCGAGGGCATATTCCTAACAATCAGACCAATTAGCGATGGAGGACTAATAGACGCGGAATTGAGTAAAATAAATCCGAAACAAGCTCGGATAACAAAAAGTCCAGAAATAAGTATTCTCGAAATACCAATACGGTTACACCCGATCCACCAAAAATGAGAAATACACAAAAATGAAAAATACCAGAAAAGAAAAATGCGGATATTACATAAAACACCAACCTTTTCGTACTGACTTTTGTAGATTAACACTTAATCTTGATATTAATCAATAATTATGGTGTTAAGGAGTGTTCTTGGGTTGTTTTTATTGGACATAAACCTATTATACATATGAATCATTCAATCGATCAATGCCAGCGAAGTGTTCGATAAAAGCTCTCAGTGAGTTCTCCTTGATATTTTTGTAGTCTTGTTGATTAGAATCACTTGTTCTCTTTACAATTATTTGTTCGTATAGGTTCTAAGTTGGTGGATTCTTGAATTGCCAATCAAAATTCATGCTTGTTAGACACCTTGTATCTTAACAACTTGTAGTCAGTGGTTGAGGTGCTGAGGTCCCTGTCAACTAATCATAAGGGTTCATCGACTACCGTTGTGATATTATCGAACGAGGCAAGTTTTATGATTATACACCTTATAATGTTATACAAACTATATATCTATGCGCGCATTGTGTAATATGTATGTGAAGGATCTTATTCATCGTGGGAAATGGTAAGACCTGGATGGCATTGATAGTATATGTATATGTGTGTTTCTTGTGTATGGTAAATATATGTTGTGTGTATGTTAGGTGATGTGTCTTAAGCAGGTAGGGCATATGCTACCGACTTTAATGAGGGTACAAATATCGCCTCAACTCTTATAACATGTTTAACAGTGTTCTTGTGGGATCTATGATTGTATATGATGTGCTGGACTGCCTTTGAGGTATGTGTTATTTTTGATTGGATAACTTTGATAATTGTTTTGGTATCGATGTGATCAAGTATCTTATGTGATAATACTATTGGGTGTTGCATTAACCCCAAACGGGCACCAAATTTGTGATTAAAAGTGTGAGTGGATTTGACTGTGAAGTTGGTGAAATGCTGATAATATGCCTGAAAAAGTACTATGAATGATATAACATGATTTTAATCCGGTCTTGCAGGACTGGTGGAATCCGTGGACTGTACGGATACGGATCAGGCATGGTGACTTTCAACTATGTAGAGCTGTGTGGCATTGTCCGATAAACTGTGCAGATGCCGGAACACAGAAGTCCCGAATGCCAGTAGTTTAATGTTAGTGTTAACTCCTGATTAAGTCGGTCTTATAGGATTGATGAGATCCATATACTGTGTGAATGTGGATCAATTTGTATATTGTGGGGATGTGAATTAGTGTTGTGATGAATTTAAAAAGCTTTATTGATGAAATACGATTTTTGGTCATGTACCCTATGAAATGGTGTAAAAGTGGCAAGCAAGAGTTTTGGGTCTTATAACCTTTATAATTCAAAAATGGTTAAGCAGTGTTTGAAAGTGTCTCTAATGCTAGATTGTTTTGAAATATGTGTTGGAAAGACTCTGAAGTTTGATAAATATAACCCCCGAGGTTTCAAGTTTTTTTCATACTACTTTAAAAATATCTTTCTTTTTATAAGAAAGTGACAAAATCCCTTTTCAAACTATTTTGTGTAATATCCACATTTTTTTTCCCGGTATTTTCATTTTCGGTGTATTTCTCGTCTTTAGCGACCTTCGTGTAACCAAATTAATTTTTGAGAATAATTGTTTCGAGACTTTTTGTCATCCAGTTCTACGTTTATTGGTTCTTCCGTCATCTATTGATCTGATTCTCGTAATTGTTGTTCGGAACCGCCGCTTCGGGGTTGCCGTGGATCTATTCTATGTTACTATGCGTTTTGAGATGTTCCGTTTGATGTTTCGTTCATGTTCCAGTGTTTTGGGCCGTTAATATTTCGTGCCTAGTGTGCGCTAATCTTTCTGCGTAGCGCACGCTAGGGATTCCTCAGTAGTGCACGCTACGTTTGGTTCGTAGCGCGCGCTAGTGAGCTGAGCCCTAGGAGTGGCAGTGAATCTATTTTCAATTCCAGTCCTCTGGACTAACGGATTAGTGTACGCTACGTTGTCTAGCGCACGCTAATGTCGGAGGACTAGCGCGCGCTAGGTGTCCGGTAGTGCACGCTAACGCGACTGTCCAGTACTGGGCAGTTTGTTCTGGACTCGTTCTGGTGCTCAGGTAGTGCACGCTATAGCTCGATAGCGCGCGCTGCCGAGTCGTTGTTAGCGCATGCTAATAGTAGTAGCATACGCTAACGATCCAGGACAGTGAGTTCTGGACTGTAATATAACTGGGTAGCGCACGCTAACCCTTATCCGTTAGCGCGCGCTAATCCGTGTGGCTATATATACCCAGGAGTTGACTTTGGACGGATCTAATTCTCATTTCACCTCCTTCTCTGCGGCTTTGGCGATTTTGGGCGATTTCTTGGCGATTTCTTCCTCCAATCATCTCAACCATCATCTTCTTTGAGTTCTTGGTGTATAATAACAACATCAACACGAATCTTTCATCCTAATCCAAGGTAAATCTTCTAAGAACCCTACTTTTGAGTAAATTTGGGGTTTTCGGGTTTTTCTTCGATTCGTTCCATATGGTTGATTAATTCATGTTGAATATGATTAATCTTGCTAGTATTCTTGTTTTCCCTATGGATTCATGGTATATTTCATGGTTGTTGCGTATTTGAGAGGGTTTGGTTGTGGTCAGCCATCGTTGTTGTTTTTATACGAATATACATGAATCGTATGCGGGTTTTCAGGTGTATTCCATTTCCGTATTCGTTTAGAGTTGTTTGTGATTATGTTCTTTGAATCGTTAGGTTCGGTTCCGTTGGTTCCTAGCGTTCGTCGGTGATTTTCCTTTCCGTTCGTTGCGTCGTCAATTATTCAAGGCAAGTATTTTTGGAAACCTTTATGCTTAACGTGAAATGGTAATGTATATTGTGTGTGATTTGCTCACCTCGGGAGGGTCCGACGGGGTCACGGAGGGAATCCAATGGTTTTAGCCCTCGATTCATGAGTTTGTTTAGCTAGCCAGCTCGGGAGGGTCCTTAGAGGCCTCGAGTGGGATTTGTGGCTTCATCCCGGTCCTAGGCGATGCACGTGCGTGATTTGTTTTATGATATGTCTAGCTCGGGAGGGTCCTTAGAGGCCTCGAGTGGGATTTGTGGCTTCGCCCCGGTCCTTGGCAAATGTGATTGACTGTTTGTTTCCGGAAAAGACATGTCTGGTTTTGGTTTTGAAATGATTTGGTGCATTGTACTATGAAACGTGTAAGCGAATGGTTTGCCTTGATTACTTGTACTAGCGTAATTGCTAACCCCTTTGGGGACCCGTTTTGGAGAAATTCTTGTTATGGATTTCAGGTTATGTTCTTCCGGACGAGCGGCCGCTGGGACAGTACGAGGGTGTTGGCTAGGGTCGTTGACATGTGCATTCGAGTCTTCTTATTTCTCTTGTCCCTTCGATATGGTTGTTTTCCACATTTATAGATTGTAATCGCGAGTACTTAGGCTTTTCACTCCGAACTTCATCTTGTATTAACAAAAGTTGCTATATTGTCGGTTGATGTTTATTACGCTGGTTGATTCTGGCGTATTTTTATATGTTGTATTATTTAAATGTGTGTCCTCGCTAACTGAGATGGTAGGTCGAGTGGTGTTTTCTTGTTTTAGCCTAGTGGGATCCATGTAGGTGTAATATCCGCAATTTTCGATTTCCGGTAAATTTCTTTTTCGGCCGGAGTCCGTTTTGACGACTCGCTCATGACCGTTTCGTCATTTCGAGAATGATTAATTCTGCGCTTTTTGTCATCCGAGTTCGTTTCGGTATCGTTTTGTTGAGTTCCGAGCTTTTTAGCGACTTTTCCGCACTTGAGTTCGATTCTTGCGAATCTCGTCCGAAACTGTTGTTTCGAGTTTCTCGTAATTTCATTTAATGTTATTATTCATGTTGCGAGCTTTGGTTTGGTGATTCGATCACGTATCGTGATTTCCGGGCATTTTGGGCCATTTTGTAATTTCTTAAAAGTTACGGGTATCCGTATCTGTAATTGTTGTCTCGACCCGTTTCTTGGTCGCGTATAATTAATTATTGCATTATGTTTTCATTTCGGGTTGTTGATGTCGTCCGCGAACTTTTCGTCGTGTTCGTTCCGTGCGTTTTCGGAAATCGAGTCGTCGAGCCACGGCAGGCGGCTGGCCGGACGGTTGCGGGAGAAAGCACGGTTCTTTGGGCTCTGGCCGGACGGCGCGCGAGGGCCGGCATAGCGTACGCTCTGCCGGGAGGCTGCGCGCTAACGGCGATCGTAAGCGCACGCTATGCGGCACCAGTAGCGCTACAGGCGAGGATCGATCCGAGCCTCTGGATCGACCATGGTCGGCCGCTAGCGCCTGCCGCTGCACGCTAAGCGCACGCTAGCGATGCCACTATATAATTGACCGAGCACTGTTTCAACCCGTTTTTCATTTCCATCTTTTCCTCTCCATGGTGGAGACTTGGCGATCCAGAGACATGTTGTCAAGCAACTAATCCACGAAGATTGGGAGTTCATAGCATCGATTAATCGCTCCATAACCTCCTTTGATCCAATAATCAAGGTGAGATTTCCTAGAACCCTATTTTGGGAAAATTTGGGGTTTTTGCGTTTTTGTCCGATTCGTTCCGTGTTGTTGATTAATACACGATGGGTATGATTAATCTTGGTAGTATTCTTGTGTTTAACATCATTTAATCCATTGTTCTTCGTCGAATCGAAGTATATTTCTTGATTTCCTTCGAATTGACTTTTTGGGGGATTTGTCCTCGATCTCGTTTTTCATCCGTTTTCGATGGATCGATTATGGTTAATTGATGTTGTTAAACATATTCTATGGATTGTATATCTATATTTCGACTTGGAATTCCGTTTTCGGGTTTTAACGGAACGAATCGTGTTCTTGGCCGTTTTGGGGGAAACGCTTGAACTTTCGTCATTTGTTCTTTGAATTCAGCGACTTTGGGTCGTACTTTGGAATTCATTTTCGTTGTTATTGTTTTCGTTCGTAGTTCTTTGTTGTGGATTGTCGTTCGGTGGAGTCGGCGAGTTTGTAGTCGGTTCGTGCCAACCTACTTCGGCCGATTCTTCGCGTTGTGGTTTTTCGAGGCAAGTATCTTGCCCATACATTACGTGTTTTGTGGATATAATGGTTGTTAATCATCGATATGTGCTAAATAAATATTCATAACCATCTTTTTCAAAAGTATCGGTATATTTACCATCATGGTTTTCTTAAAGACGACTCGTGTGTTCCGAGAATTAATATGCTTAATTGAATACATGTATTAATGTTGAGTATAAGATCGTAATACTTTCGTGTGATGCCATTGTGTGTGATTACGTTGTCGGTAAGTTTTGAAGTTTAATCCTTTGTTTAAGCTGTATGTGGAGACATGTGGTTATCGATGAATTATGTGAATTTATGTGATATTGGTTGCGCCGTTCGGTGCTGTTGGAATAGTGTGCGTTCTTGTTGATAGTATTAGTTCTGGGTTGTGAGCATGTGTTGGATGAATTGGCCATTCTAGCAAGGTACCTCGACTATATATATTTTGTGTGTTTGACCTTTGAGGGTCGTGGTTTTGTATCTGTGAGTTGTTACTCTTCCACCTGGGGATGGCATGTGGCCTCTGGGGGCCGATACTAATGGGTACGGCCACGGAAGTGGACTTGGGTGCGTGTGTTGATGTTCTTCCACCTGGGGACGGTTCGACGGGACCTCTGGGGGCCGATACTAATGGGTACGGCCGCGGAAGTGGTTTCCCACCTGGGGACGGTCCGACGGGGCCTCTGGGGGCCGATACTAATGGGTAAGGCCACGGGTTACCAAGTGTGGTTTCTGTGATATTGATGTTGATGTTTTGATGATTAATTGTGATATGTCCGGAGTATCACATTGCTTTGCGCTCGGGGTCGAGATACATTATATATCAGGTCTTGGTGTTTGGCTAGAATGGCATAAGAATAATGTGTTATGTGTAATGTGTCCTTATAAGTGAATTGAAGTGGATGACAGGGTCGTGGACCCTGTGTTTTGTGACCGGAATGGTTGGGTCGTTGACCCCGTGTTTTGTTAAACGGATTTGTATTTTGGAAAATGAACTTTGGGGCTGCGACCCTAAATGGCTTTTGAGGAATTAAGAACTTTTCAATTTCTAATGTTTTCAAAACTCCCGAGATTTGGAATTGTTTTCAAAGTGCTTACTTGCTTCGCTTCTACTTTCAAGACTTGAACTATTTTTAACTAAATATATCTCGGGAAGTCTTTCATTCTATTCTCGGAATGTGTTGTGTAGGGCTCGTATTTGCACTTTATACTTGCACTAGCGAAACAGTGGAGTTTTGCTAACCCCCGAGTAATCGGGGGGTGGATATCTGTATTGTGTCCAGGTACATGCAGGTTTTCGGGAGCAAGACACAGGATCGGCACGAGGGATGATGAAAGACGAATGATACTAATCACACGAAGTCCAGTTTTGGGTTCAGTTACTCGGAGTCCATTATATTGTCTTTTCCGCTGTCTTATTGTTCATTGTTGCAAGTATTTTACCCTTGCGTGGGTATGAGTCTGGATGAGTTTATGTATTTTTATTTGTATGTCAGTGTCGAAATACCAAATTGGTGTATTGGTTCGTTATTTTGATTCGTCGGTATGTAATGTAATGTGTTGTTTAGATGTCTAGCCTGGTGGATCCTCGCGGAGAGGGTCTGCGGCGTGTAATATTCCCGGTTCGATCTGGGGATGTTACATTTATGGTATCGGAGCTTAGGTTTGCGGAAACCTAGGCTGTCGGGTCCAGTCGTGTAATGTTGGGTCTTGTCTTGATGGAGTCTGACTGATGTCGTGTCGCGACGCGTCGTTTGGAATGTCGGCCGTGATTAGTATCAGGGTACAACCATCATCTTCGTGCGATCTGTGGATGTAAGTCTCCCTACTACAGGTCGTACCATGAGCTATACGAGCCTGTGTGATTCTGTGTTATGTAGTTAGTATTTGAAGGTGCATCGTGAGTAAGTGACATATATTTGTTGATTCCCGTCTTGCGCTAAAATGTAGAATGATATTGCTGAATGTATCTTTGTATAAATCGTTTTTCTTGCAAGAGTATAAACCTTGGAATTTTAAGTTTTCGAATCCTTTCGGGGAGTCACGTAAAAATTTTTAAAATGTCCTCCAAGGGAGGAAAAAGTTTATTTTCGTATGTTGACCTCAAGGCTGAAAGTTCTAAAAACTCGAATTATTGATAATTCTTTCCCACTGTGTACTATAAGTTTTCAAAACACGAGTTTTGAACTCAAATTAGTTCTACAAAATATACTCAAGACGTGACCCTTGCTTTTAACTTTTCGGTTTTGAATGACAATTGCCTTTTGATGGTTGCTCATGATGTGTTGTAATTATGTGAATCGATGGCTTTGAGATTCGAATATTGTTGTTGTTTATTTGAGACCTTCGATTCCAGTAATGTCGTATATATGTTCGCATTCATGTTGCTAAAATAGAACCGTTAGCGCACGCTAAGTGTAAGGCTAGCGCGCGCTAATGCAGCATGGGTAGCGCACGCTAAATATGTGTTGTAGCGCGCGTTAGTCAGTCTGGACAGAGGCTAGGGAACTACATTTCTTTTAGCCGTTAGGCCTAACCTTAGCAGTCAATCACCCGGGACTGTATTCTATGTGCGTTGTCAAGTAATGACAACTGTTTGGTATGAATGTGCGTTATGATTTTTTTTCGTTGCACTAAGTGATAATTGATCGAGTCCGGCAAATTGATAAATTATGTCTGCCGCGAGTGTGTTCGAACACGATTTTCTAAAACTTTCATAAGTTTGTGCAAGTGCGATTAGCTGGCGGCTTCGTATGAACTTTGGAAATTGTTTGAAATTTGCGAGCCGGCCTAGGATTCTCAAATAAAACCTCGACGGTATTTGAAAGAGTTGTTTTAAAGTACCTTGAACATTTTGTAAATATTACCGTCGTTGATGTTTGTGAAGTGTTGGGAGAATTTTCGAAAATAATTTTAACGTATTGTTGCATTTTCAAATAATTCGAGTGAATGATTTTCAAAAATCGTTCACACCATAAAAATATTTTATTTCAAAAACCAATGCGATTTTTATTTTCAAAAATATATAGTGAAAGATGAGAAATCTCACTCGATGTAAAGTTCAAACTCGGATTCGGAAATGTTGGAGTATGTAAGAATGATTTGATGATCTTGCATGGTTAACTTGTTAGTTGTTAACGGCGATGATGATACGTAGAGGCATGATGACTTAAAATGATTTCAAATGAGACGGTTAAAGTATGTTGTTTACAAGTTTTGATGAAACAAATCGAGGTACCAAAAGTACTTTTAAAGTTTATTTTAAATAGCATACAAATCCAAGGATTTTCAAAAGATTTCCTTTAAAAGGATACCTCGTGGATTTTCTTTTCGAGTTGTTATTGGTTACCTTATGTGATATGTCGTGCTGAGTTGGTACTTTAGTATAATATTTTGCGAAGTTGTGCAATCGTATTGAGTGGGAATCCGCTTAGTATGCCGATGGGCAGAGGATACAGTCGTGACCACGATACTAATGGCCATGAAGATCGGATGTGGACCAAGAGGATATGGTCGGGAAGGTTTCTATTCCAGCACTTCGTTCTCGTTGTTTAGGTTTCAGGACGAAACCTCTTTTAAAGGTGATATGATGTAATACCCACATTTTTCTTTCTTTCTCTTCTGTTTCGTCCAACCGTAACGACTCGACTATGTTCGTTGATGCTTCTGACCTGGTGTTGTTTCTCACCTTGTCATTCGAGCGAGTTCTGATATTGTCCCAAATTGATCTATATATATCGTTGTGACCTTTCCAAGTTCGGAAAATTAGTCTCGTTTTCGATCTTCCAACCCTTGGGCGGTGGAATTCAGTATTTGTTCAGCGATTGGCTCGCGTTTTGATTGATGTACCGTTGGGTTGGTCAATCATATTGATTTTCGTCCGTCGTGTTTCGTGATTGTTCGGATAATTGACTTGATTGTATTATCCATTTGATGACGCTTGTCACTTGTTGGTTTTGTTATTTCCCTAACGGCGACGTCGTGTTGGTCGTCGTGGAGCGTGTTTTCACGCCGTATATTCCTTTGCGTGCTTGTAACGTTTCGGCGATGGGCGTAAGTTACGCGTTTCCTTGCGTATATCGTTGAGTTTTCCTGGCGGGATATTGCTTCTCCCTACTTGTTTTAAGTTTCGGAACGAAACTTCTTTTGAGGGTAGAATGTAATATCCGCAATTTTCGATTTCCGGTAAATTTCTTTTTCGGCCGGAGTCCGTTTTGACGACTCGCTCATGACCGTTTCGTCATTTCGAGAATGATTAATTCTGCGATTTTTGTCATCCGAGTTCGTTTCGGTATCGTTTTGTTGAGTTCCGAGCTCTTTAGCGACTTTTCCGCACTTGAGTTCGATTCTTGCGAATCTCGTCCGAAACTGTTGTTTCGAGTTTCTCGTAATTTCATTTAATGTTATTATTCATGTTGCGAGCTTTGGTTTGGTGATTCGATCACGTATCGTGATTTCCGGGCGTTTTGGGCCATTTTGTAATTTCTTAAAAGTTACGGGTATCCGTATCTGTAATTGTTGTCTCGACCCGTTTCTTGGTCGCGTATAATTAATTATTGCATTATGTTTTCATTTCGGGTTGTTGATGTCGTCCGCGAACTTTTCGTCGTGTTCGTTCCGTGCGTTTTCGGAAATCGAGTCGTCAGGCCACGGCAGCCGGCCCAGCCGACGGTTGCAGGAGAAACCGCACGGTTCTTTGAGCTCTCTGGCCGGACAGGCGCGCG
This sequence comes from Orobanche coerulescens, assembly GCA_033398695.1. NCBI lineage: Eukaryota > Viridiplantae > Streptophyta > Magnoliopsida > Lamiales > Orobanchaceae > Orobanche > Orobanche coerulescens. The sequence continues at coordinate 166,540,609 of CM065806.1, read as the reverse complement.
AGACCGGCATAGCGTCACGCTCTTCGCCGGGAGGCTGTGGCGCTAACCGGGCGATCGTAAGCGCCGCTATGCGGCACCAGTAGCGCTACAGGCGAGGATCATCCAGAGCCTCAGGATCGACCATGGTCGGCCGCTAGCGCACGCTGTGGCACGCTAAGCGCACGCTAGGCGGTCTGCCTATATAATTGGCCGCGACCTGTTTCAACCCGTTTTCATTTCCATCTTTTCCTCTCCGCGGTGGAGACTGGGCGATCCAGGAGACATGTTGTCAAGCAACTAATCCACGAAGATTGGGAGTTCATAGCATCGATTAATCGCTCCATAACCTCCTTTGATCCAGCGAATCAAGGTGAGATTTCCTAGAACCCTATTTTGGGAAAATTTGGGGTTTTTGCGTTTTTGTCCGATTCGTTCCGTGTTGTTGATTAATACACGATGGGTATGATTAATCTTGGTAGTATTCTTGTGTTTAACATCATTTAATCCATTGTTCTTCGTCGAATCAAGTATATTTCTTGATTTCCTTGAATTGACTTTTTGGGGATTTGTCCTCGATCTCGTTTTCATCCGTTTTCGATGGTTCGATTATGGTTAATTGTTGTTGTTAAATATTTTGTATGGAGTGTTTATCTTTATTTGGACTTGGAATTCCGTTTTGGGTTTGTGGAGCGAATCGTGTTCTTGGCCGTTTTGGGAAACGCTTGAACTTTCGTCATTTGTTCTTTGAATTCAGCGACTTTGGGTCGTACTTTGGAATTCATTTTCGTTGTTATTGTTTTCGTTCGTAGTTCTTTGTTGCGGATTGTCGTTCGGTGGAGTCGGCGAGTTCGTAGTCGGTTCGTGCCAACCTACTTCGGCCGATTCTTGGCGTTGTGGTTTTGAGGCAAGTATCTTGCCCATACATTACGTGTTTTGTGGATATAATGGTTGTTAATCGTCGATATGTGCTAAATAAATATTCATAACCATCTTTTTCAAAAGTATCGGTATATTTACCATCATGGTTTTCTTAAAGACGACTCGTGTGTTCCGAGAATTAATATGCTTAATTGAATACATGTATTAATGTTGAGTATAAGATCGTAATACTTTCGTGTGATGCCATTGTGTGTGATTACGTCGTCGGTAAGTTTTGAAGTTTAATCCTTTGTTTAAGCTGTACGTGGAGACATGTGGTTATCGATGAATTATGTGAATTTATGTGATATTGGTTGTGCCGTTCGGTGCTGCTGGAATAATGTGCTTTCTTGTTGATAGTATTAGTTATGGGTTGTGAGCATGTGTTGGATGAATTGGCCATTCTAGCAAGGTACCTCGACTATATATATTTTGTGTGTTTGACCTTTGAGGGTCGTGGTTTTGTATCTGTGAGTTGTTACTCTTCCACCTGGGGATGGCATGTGGCCTCTGGGGGCCGATACTAATGGGTACGGCCACGGAAGTGGACTTGGGTGCGTGTGTTGATGTTCTTCCACCTGGGGACGGTTCGACGGGACCTCTGGGGGCCGATACTAATGGGTACGGCAGCGTAAGTGGTTTCCACACTGGGACGGTCCGGCCGGGGCCTGGGGGCCGATACTAATGGGTACGGCCACGGGTTACCAAGTGTGGTTTCTGTGATATTGATGTTGATGTTTTGATAATTAATTGTGATATGTCCGGAGTATCACAATGTTTTGCGCTCGGGGTCGAGATACATTATATATCAGGTCTTGGTGTTTGGCTAGAATGGCATAAGAATAATGTGTTATGTGTAATGTGTCCTTATAAGTGAATTAAAGTGGATGACCGGGTCGTGGACCCTGTGTTTTGTGACCGGAATGGTTGGGTCGTTGACCCCGTGTTTTGTTAAACGGATTTGTATTTTGGAAAATGAACTTTGGGGCTGTGACCCTAAATGGCTTTCGAGGAATTAAGAACTTTTCAATTTCTAATGTTTTCAAAACTCCCGAGATTTGGAATTGTTTTCAAAGTGCTTACTTGCTTCGCTTCTACTTTCAAGACTTGAACTATTTTTAACTAAATATATCTCGGGAAGTCTTTCATTCTATTCTCGGAATGTGTTGTGTATGGCTCGTATTTGCACTTTATACTTGCACTAGCGAAACAGTGGAGTTTTGCTAACCCCCGAGTAATCGGTGGGTGGATATCTGTATTGTGTCCAGGTACATGCAGGTTTTCGGGAGCAAGACACAGGATCGGCACGAGGGATGATGAAAGACGAATGATACTAATCACACGAAGGCCAGTTTTGGGTTCAGTTAGTCGGAGTCCATTATATTGTCTTTTCCGCTGTCTTATTGTTCATTGTTGCAAGTATTTTACCCTTGCGTGGGTATGAGTCTGGATGAGTTTATGTATTTTTATTTGTATGTCAGTGTCGAAAGACCAAATCGGTGTATTGGTTCGTTATTTTGATTCGTCGGTATGTAATGTAATGTGTTGTTTAGATGTCTAGCCTGGTGGATCCTCGCGGAGAGGGTCTGCGGCGTGTAATATTCCCGGTTCGATCTGGGGATGTTACAGTAGGGGTCCACGACGCTGTAATATACTTCGAATATCTCGAGAGTGTTACAGAAAATAGTATCGGAGCACTAGGTTTATAGATACCTAGGCTTGTCGGTTATTTGGGTCTACTTGTGTTTTGTTTTGCACATTGTCACACCGCTGCCAACATCTCATTACTTCTTATTTGGGTCTAGTTGTGTTTTGTTTTGCACATTGTCACACCGCTGCCAACATCTTAGTACTTCCAGTGTTCATAAGTTTTCTTTACTCGATTCTTTGCTTTCTCGTACCGTATTTCCATTTCTTGAACTGTGGTTATTTTCCCTCTTTTACTCATCATCGAGTTGCTGTTTTCCACCTCTTAACACCAGCATGGATGCTGGAAGGGGCCGTGGTCGTGGTCGTGGTCATAGCCGTGGACGCGACCGGAGACGTGGGGCAGCCGGTGGGGCGGCCACGTCGCATTCTTTGGGAGCCGGCAGTACCGGTGACCTTCATAGCCATGCTTCTTCTCAAGATGGCACCGTCCTTGGTATTGTGGCTGTCATGCAGCAAATGGTGAACCAGATGGCGGCTATAGCTCAGGTGGTTCAGAACCCGAATCCAGCCCATGCTAATCGGGGCAGAGCAGACCGTTGGCTTCAAGATGTCATCAAGATGCATCCTCCTCAGTTTTTGGGAGCATCAGACCCGATCGGCAGGGAGGGGTGGATCAAGGAGTTATCTAAAGTCTTCATTGCCACCAACTGTCTCGAGGACCGTAAGGTCTCTATTGCTCAGTACTTTCTCACTGGGGACGCTACTGACTGGTGGGAGGCTGTTGGGCCTAAGGACCACGTTGCTTCATGGGTGGAGTTCAAGGACCTAATGGAGACCGAGTATTGCCCGTGGCCTGTTAGACAAGCTCGAGTCCATGCCATCTATGATGCTCAACCGCGGGACATTCCTGTCTCTTAAGATATTGCCGATTTTAACAAGGAGTTGGGCTACGTGAAGACCCAAGTTGTCGAGGAGAATGACAAAATTTTTTACTTTTCCAGGCGGATGAAACTGTCAATCCGGGACTATATGTCTGGGCTCGTCTGCACTACTTTGAAGGATTATCAGAGTAGGGCTCTTGCGTACGATATGTCGGTGACGGCTAGTGAAGCGGCTCGTGAGAGCAAGAAGCAGAAGTCAGTCGGAAATTTTTCTGGTCCCAAGGGTGGAGGCCAGCAGAAATCTCAGGCTGCGAATATTTCTACGGGCGGTTTGGCTCGTTTCTCTGGGAGTTTTTGAGGTGCTGCCGGAACCTCCATTCGTGATCCCACATGCTTTAACTGTGGCCAGTCGGGCCATAGGAATCGGCAGTGTCCTCGTCAGAAGTTGACTTGTCATACTTGTGGTCAGTCGGGACACAAGGCTCTCTTTTGCGAACAAGTCAGACAGATTCGCGAGACCCATGATTCTTTTCCAGCACCTGGAGAGCCGAGTGTGAACCAGGGCTCGTTTGCTCCACAGTCTCCGCCGAGTGCCAGCCGAGGTAGAGGTCGGGGTCAGCCCGCTAGAGGAGGAGCTTCCAATGTCGGCTCCGCCCAGCCGCGTATCTACGAGATGAGGAGGGCCGATGATCCAGCGGCCACTGTGGCGACAGGTACCGTTCATATCCATTCTCATCCTGTCAGTGTGCTTTTCAATTCTGGTGCTACACATTCGTTCATATCGATGGAGTGTGTGTGCTGTTTGAGTCTCAACTGTTTGTCGCCTTGCGAGACTTTCATCGTTAAACTTCCTAGCGGTGATAGGATCGTTGGCGATCGAGAGATCCGAGACTGCTCTGTGTTTATTTGTGAGAGAGCTTGGCTCTCTAATCTTATTGTCGTTATTATTGAGGGTGAGGATTTGATTCCCGGGGATGATTGGCTCGAGCGGCATGGCGCAATCATGAACTACCGCACGAGAATCATCACTATGTTAGACGAGGACGACACTGAGCACTCTTTCGCGGGGCGAAAGAGGGGAAACCAGAAGTTTGTTATTAATGCCTTGAAGGCGATGAGGCTCCTGCGAAAGGGGTGTACTGGTTATTGGTTCTATGCCTTGAAGGCGGAGGATGGTGGAGTCGAGCTTTCATCGATTCCAGTCGTTAGTGAGTTTCCTAATGTGTTCCCTGACGAGTTACCGGGATTGCCACCGAATCGTGAGGTCGAGTTTGCTATAGAGTTAGAGCCAGGCGCGGCTCCGATTTCGAAGGCGCCGTATCGCATGGCACCTTCAGAGATGGCCGAGTTGAAGAAGCAGTTGAGTGAGCTTCTTGAGTCGGGGTATGTTCGACCGAGCGCTTCGCCTTGGGGCGCACCGGTCCTGTTTGTGCGGAAGAAGGATGGTTCATTGCATTTGTGTATCGACTATCGCGAACTAAAGAAGGTGACCATCAAGAACAAGTATCCTTTGCTGAGGATTGATGACTTGTTCGATCAGTTGCAGGGAGCTGCTGTATTCTCGAAGATTGATTTGAGATCGGGGTACTATCAGCTCCGGGTGAGGGAGACTGATGTGCCGAAAACAGCTTTTCGGACGAGATACGGACATTATGAGTTTGTAGTTATGCCTTTCGGGTTAACTAATGCACCGGCGGTGTTCATGCAGTTGATGAACAAAGTCTTTATCGAGTATTTGGATAAGTGTGTCGTCGTCTTCATTGACGATATTCTTATTTATTCGAGGAACGAGGAAGAGCATGCCCATCAATTGCGAGTAGTGTTAGACATTTTGAGGACCGAGCAACTCTATGCGAAGTTCTCGAAATGTGAGTTCTGTCTGAAGGAAGTGATGTTTTTAGGTCACATGATTTCAGCCGAGGGGGTTCGTGTGGATCCGCAGAAGAGTGAGGCAGTGTTGGATTGGGCACCGCCCAAGAATGTGAAGGAGATCTGTAGTTTCTTGGGTTTGGCCGGCTACTACCGTAGGTTCATCGAGGGTTTCTCGAAACTGGCTCGGCCACTTACACAGTTGCTCCAGAAGTCCGAGAAGTTCGTCTGGAATGACGAGAGGCAGTCGAGTTTTAAGGAGCTGAAGAGGCGTTTGACTTCGGCCCCGATTTTGGCGTTGCTGTGTGGCAACGGGGGTTTTGCTGTTTATAGTGATGCTTCGGGTCAGGGTCTTGGGTGCGTATTGATGCAGCACGGCAAGACTATTGCATATGCGTCGAGACAGTTGAGGTCGTATGAGCTTAACTACCCTACTCATGATTTGGAGTTAGCGGCAGTTATTTTTGTGTTCAAGATTTGGCGTCACTATCTTTTCGGCTCTGCATGTCAGATTTTTACCGATCATAAAAGTCTGAAATACATATTTACTTATCGGGAGTTGATATGAGGCAGAGGAGGTGGTTAGAGTTGATTAAGGATTATGACCTCGAAATCCTTTATCATCCGGGCAAGGCGAATGTCGTGGCCGACGCCTTGAGTCGGAAACTGGTTGCGTTGCGAACGCTTGAGATCCTTACGTCTCAATCTGAGCTTCGGCGGGTTTTGATCGAGTTGGATGTTGAGGTTTTGTTGCCTGGAGCTGTTGGGCAACTTTGTGCTTTAGAGATTTCATCATTTTTGATCGATGAAATTAAGCTGAAGCAGTTGGAGGATCCGATGATTACTCAAATCCGAGAGAACGTTCTTAAGGGAAAGTCTCCTGGGTTTGTAATTCACGAGGATGGTTTTTTGAGATTCCAGAGTCAGCTTTGTGTACCGAACGACTTAGAGTTGAGACAGAGTATTTTGCGTGAGGCCCATGCTACACCTTACTCCGTTCATCCTGGTTCGAGTAAGATGTACAAGGACCTGAGAACGAATTTCTGGTGGAATGATATGAAGGAGGAGGTCACACAGTTTGTAGCGAGATGTTTGACTTGTCAGCAGGTCAAAATCGAGCATCAGCGACCGCCCGGGTTATTGCAGTCACTTCCCGTTCCGGAATGGAAATGGGAAGATATATCGATGGATTTCATTACGAGTTTACCGAGATCGAGGTCGGGCATGAATATGGTATGGGCGATTATTGATCGTCTGACCAAGTCGGCACATTTTGTGGGCATCAAGGACACTTGGGGCCCGGAGAAGTTGTCTCGTGTGTTTATCGCGCAGATTATGAGGCTTCACGGTACTCCGAAGTCTATTGTTTTGGATCGTGATGGCCGTTTTGTATCGCACTTTTGGCAGGCGGTGCATAAGGCGTTGGGTACTCGTTTGCATTTGAGTACCTCTTTTCATCCTCAGTTAGATGGACAGTCGGAACGCACTATCAAGACGTTCGAAGATATGTTGCGTGCTTGTGCTCTCGATTGGATCAGTGACTGGGAGAGCATTTGCCACTGATCGAATTCACGTACAACAATAGTTGGCACGCGTCGATTCAGATGGCACCGTATGAGGCACTTTATGGGCGGCATTGTCGATGACCGATTTGTTGGAATGAGGCGTCCGATTTGGTCGGGACCGAGCCGGATATCGTTTTAGAGACGAGGCGGAAGATAGAATTAATTTAGGAGCGGATGTTGACTACCCAGAGTCGACAGAAGTCATATGCCGATGTACGTCGTCGACCTTTGGAATTCGAGGTGGGAGACCACGTTTTGCTAAAGGTGTCGCCGATGAGAGGAGTTTTCCGTTTCGGGAAAAAGGGGAAGTTGAGTCCGAGATTTATTGGACCCTTCGAGATTCTCGGGCGAGTCGGTGGGTTGGCATACCGTTTGGCATTAACCCCGGCCCTGAGTCATGTTCATAGCGTTTTTCATGTTTCCCAGCTGAGGAAATATGTCCCGGATCCTAGTCACGTCATCGATTATGGTGAGATTGATGTCGCCGAGGATATTACTTTTGAGGAGCGTCCTTTGAAGATTTTGGAGCATCGTGAGAAGCGACTGAGGCATAAGACCATCCCTTTGGTCAATGTGCAGTGGTCGAGACATGGTGTCGAGGAGGCAACTTGGGAAACCGAGGATAGCATTCGTGCTAGGTACCCCGAGTTGTTTGTTTCTTAAGTTTCGGGACGAAACTTATTTTTAGAGGGGTAGAATGTAATATCCGCATTTTCTTTTCCCGGTATTTTCATTTTTCGGTGTATTTCTCGTCTTTAGCGACCCTCGTGTAACCGTATTAATTTTTGAGAATAATTGTTTCGAGACTTTTTGTCATCTAGTTCTACGTTTATTGGTTCTTCCGTCATCGATTGATATGATTCTCGTAATTGTAGTTCGGAACCACCGTTTCGGGGTTTCCGTGGATCCATTCTATGTTATTATGCATTTTGAGATGTTCCATTTGATGTTTCGTTCATGTTCCAGTGTTTTGGGCCGTTAATATTTTGTGCCTAGCGCGCGCTAATCTTTCTGCATAGCGCACGCTAGGGATTCCTCAGTAGCGCACGCTACGTTTGGTTCGTAGCGCGCGCTAGCGAGCTGAGCCCTGGGAGCAGTGAATCTATTTCCGATTCCAGTCCTCTGGACTAACGGATTAGCGTACGCTACATTGTCTAGCGCACGCTAATGTCGGAGGACTAGCGCGCGGTAGGTGTCCGGTAGCGCGCGCTAACGCGACTGTACTGTACTGAGCAGTTTGTTCTGTACTCGTTCAGGTGCCCAGGTATCGCACGCTATAGCTCGATAGCGTGTGCTACCGAGTCGTTGTTAGCGCACGCTAATAGTAGTAGCGTATGCTAACGATCCAGGACAGTGAGTTCTGGACTATAATATAACTGGGTAGCGCACGCTAACCCTTAGCCGTTAGCGTGCACTAAGCCGTGTGGCTATATATACCCAGGAGTTGATTTTGGATGGATCTATTTCTCATTTCACCTCCTTCTCCGCGGCTTTGGCGATTTTGGGCGATTTCATCTTCTTTGAGTTCTTGGTGTATAATAACAACATCAACACGAATCTTTCATCCTAATCCAAGGTAAATCTTCTAAGAACCCTACTTTTGAGTAAATTGGGGGTTTTCGGGTTTTTCTTCGATTCGTTCCATATGGTTGATTAATTCATGTTGAATATGATTAATCTTGCTAGTATTCTTGTTTTCCCTATGGATTCATGGTATATTTCGTGGTTGTTGCATATTCGAGAGGGTTTGGTTGTGGTCCGCCATCGTTGTTGTTTTATACGAATATACATGAATTGTAGACGGGTTTTCGGGTGTATTCCATTTCCGTATTCATTTAGAGTTGGTTGTGATTATGTTCTTTGAATCGTTAGGTTCGGTTCCGTTGGTTCCTAGCGTTCATCGGTGATTTTCCTTTCCGTTCGTTGCGTCGTCAATTATTCAAGGCAAGTATTTTTGGAAACCTTTATGCTTAACGTGAAATGGTAATGTATATTGTGTGTGATTTGCTCACCTCGGGAGGGTCCGACGGGGCCACGGAGGGAATCCAATGGTTTTAGCCCTGGATTCATGAGTTTGTTTAGCTAGCCAGCTCGGGAGGGTCCTTAGAGGCCTCGAGTGGGATTTGTGGCTTCGTCCCGGTCCTAGGCGATGCACGTGCGTGATTTGTTTTATGATATGGCCACCTCGGGAAGGTCCTTAGAGGCCTCGAGTGGGATTTGTGGCTTCGTCCCAGTCCTAGGCAAATGTGATTGACTGTTTGTTTCCGGAAAAGACATGTCTGGTTTTGATTTTGAAATGATTTGGTGCATTGTACTATGAAACGTGTAAGCGAATGGTTTGCCTTGATTAGTTGTACTAGCGTAATTGCTAACCCCTTCGGGGACCCGTTTTGGAGAAATTCTTGTTATGGATTTCAGGTTATGTTTTGCCGGACGAGCGGGCGTTGGGACAGTACGAGGTTGTTGGCCTGGGTCGTTGACATGTGCATTCGAGTCTTCTTATTTCTATTATCCCTTCGATATGGTTGTTTTCCACATTTATAAACTTATAGATTGTACTCGCGAGTACTTAGGCTTTTCACTCCGAACTTCATCTTGTATTAACTAAAGTTGCTCTATCTGAAAAAACTTAAAAAAACCGGAACTTATTTATATTTATTTTTAAAAAAATATATGGAAAATAAAAAAATTCAGACTTTAAGGTAATATTTTTGTAATTCTGGAATATTAATATTAAAAAATCAAAACTTTTAATTAAATTCGAAAAAAAATTAAAAAAAATCTGGAATATATCTATAAACTCTTTTTTATTTAAAAACTAAAATTGGAATATTGTTTTCCATAATAAATAAAATCTGAATTATTTATTTTATTTTTAAAAAAATAAACCTTGTAGTTTTATTTAAAAATTTTCTTTTCATAAAAAAATCTATAAGTAAAAAAAATCAGATTAAGAATTAATAATTTAAATAATCTGGAATATAAGTAATAAAAAATTTTCTGAACTTTGAATTTTTTTAATAGAAACAGGAACTTATTTTTTAAAATAAAATTACAATATTTTAATAACAAAGGGAAAATACTAAAAAAATTTACAAACCTGAAAATTTAAAAAAAATAGAAACAAAAATTTGTAATAAAAAACTATTTTTATTGTTTGCATAAATAAAATAAATGTTTGTAATTTTTATTTTTTAAAAAAATCTGAATTTTTTTCCCGTAAAAACATAATAAGAATATTTGGATATATATTTTTTTTAGCTCAATATTATTAGTCTATAAATATAATAAAATTATAATAAATATAAAAAATATAAAAACTTAAAAAATATAAAATATTAAAAACGAAAAAAAATCAGATTTTTTTTAAAATAATTTATATCTTGTCTTTAGTTTAAATAGAATCTTGTAGTGGTAAATTTAGATTGTGTTTTTAGTTGTTATTTTCTATTTACAGTATTTTTTAACATTTAGTTTAATTGCAATATTTCTCGTCGTACAATTTAGTTTATCAATAGATATTGCTTCCGTAGATCAATTAGTAAGTTTATTCATTTGAATTCTGTTACATCCTATAATATTAGTAATAATTATAATCATCATCATCATTATTAATAATAATAATAATAAAAAAAAAATATAAAAACTCAAAAAAAATAATTAAAACAATAAAATCCTTTAAAGATTCAACAAAGGATTGATACTTTTCACTCACTACTTTGTTCGATTTGAATAGAGAAAAGGTAAATATCAATCTTGTACAAACTGGTTTTGAAAACCGACTGAATTTTGGCAAAAAGGCCTTTGTTGTACATGCCGAAGAAAGTTGGATTTTAAGTGCGACCGTTATGACGCCTCCAACGATCTGGAAGTTCGATCGACTATCATAATTTTGTTTGTATGCAAAGTTAAAAAGTTGAAATTATGGTGAATGCAAGTTTGGCAACGAAATAATAAAGGTCGATTAACGAGAAGAAGATTGTCCTTAACTAAAACTGAAAAATCATCATCATAATATTAGTAATAATTATAATCATCATCATCATTATTATTAATAATAATAATAAAAAAATACAAAAACTCAAAAAAATAATTAAAACAATAAAATCCTTTAAAGATTCAACAAAGGATTGATACTTTTCACTCACTACATTGTTCGATTTGAATAGAGAAAAGCTAAATATCAATCTTGTACAAACTGGTTTTGAAAACTGACTGAATTTTGGCAAAAAGGCCTATGTTGTACATGCCGAAGAAAGTTGGATTCTAAGTGCGACCGTTGTGACGCCTCCAATGATCTGGAAGTTCGATCGACTATCATAATTTGGTTTGTATGCAAAGTTAAAAAGTTGAAATATTGGTGAATGCAAGTTTGGCAACGAAATAATAAAGGTCGATTAACGAGAAGAAGATTGTCCTTAACTAAAACTGAAGTTCAACAAACAAAACCAATACAAAAAATGGACGAAATCGAAAATCGGAATAACCAAGTTGCAAAAGAGAAAACTTTAATATAATATTTTTCTCCAGTAACTGCTCGCCTACGACTAATGCAATTCATTTCGAACTTAAACCATCAATAATTCAACTTCTTCCATCTTTTCACGGTTTGAAAAAAGAAGATCCATATATGCATGTCAGGGAATTTCTCGACATCTGTTCTACTTTCCGATTCCAAAATTTCTCTGATGAATCTGTCAAACTTAGATTATTTCTATTTTCTCTCAAAGATAAACCAAAATTCTGGCTAAATTTTCTTCAAGCAAGAACAATTACTAGTTGGGACCAACTAGTGAATAAATTTCTCGCAAAATTTTTTCCAATGTCCAAAACTGATAGTCTTAGAAGAAAAATATCAGAATTTTTTCAAATATAAAACGAAGAATTTTATGAGTGTTGGGAAAGATTTAATGATTTAATCTTTAAGTGTCCCCATCATGGTTTTGAAATATGGTGTTTGGTAAAATATTTTTATGACGGTTTAACTCCAAACAATTGCCAATTAATCCAATCAATGCATGGTGGAAACTTTCTTAACCTTATTGGAGACGAAGCTTGGAATGCACTAGAAAATATGTCAATTAATTCACAACCATGGAATTCACTCGACTCTAAAGCCAAATCAATGCATACGACCCCAAAAAAGGTGAAATTTACGAGGTTAAATAAGATGTTGAAATAAAATCTACTATAGATGATTTAGTACGAAAAGTGGATGCGTTAGTCTTGAAGCAATCCATCCCCTCGTCAAACTCAAAAAATGAATTTTGCATTTCATATGCGGAATCATTTCATTCATCTCAATCTTGTCCCTCTGGTCCACAAAATCAAGAAATTTTTAATGAAGAAGTCAATGTGTTACATTCATATGGAAAATCTTCGGACAGTCCATTTGCTCCAACTTATAATCCAAATTGGAGGAATCATCCAATTTTTTCCTGGAAGCAAAATATGCCTCCAATGAATCAAGGAGGACATCAAATGAACATGTCAAATCAACAAAATGTCCGTCCTAATCAATATCCTCCAAATACTTATCAGTATCCTTCTATAGTACCAAAGAAACCATCTTTGGAAGATACGTTGCAACAATTCATGCAATCTACTCAACAAATGTTCCAATCAACTCAGCAAGCCATACAATCAAACTCACAGGCTATTTCTAAGCTTGAAACACAAATTGGTCAACTTGCAACAACTTTAGCTAAAAGAGAAAAGGGAAAATTTCCGAGTTAGTCCATCCCTAATCCTAAAGGACAATATGAAGTAACCTCTTCTAACGCAGAAGTTTAGTCCATAACTACCCTTACAAGCGGAAAAAAAATACAAAAGCATGACTATGATTTGGAAGAAAAATCAAATGAACCACAAGTTTCAAAACCAAAAGATTCTAAGGGAAAAGAAAAACCTTACGTTCCAAAAGCTCCATTTCCTGAAAGACTTATTCCAAAAGATAAAAGTGCGCAATACAAAGATATATTGGAAATATTTAAACAAGTTCGAATAAATATTCCATTCCTTGATGCTATTAAACAAGTGCCTGCTTATTCTAAGTTCTTGAAAGATCTTTGCACAGTAAAAAGAAGAACAAATGTTCCAAGAAAGGCATTTTTAGCTGAACATGTTAGCTCAATAATCCAAAATAAAACTCCTATTAAGTATAAAGATCCTGGTAGTCCTACAATATCTTGTGTCATTAGAGATCACATCATTAAACGAGCCTTGCTTGATTTAGGAGCCAGTGTGAATTTATTACCATATTCTGTTTATACACAACTTGGATTAGGGGAGCTAAAATCAACATCTGTGATATTCCAACTAGCTGATAGATCTATAAAAATACCTCGAGGAATCGTAGAGGATGTTCTGATTCAAGTAGATAAATTCTACTTTCCTGTTGATTTTATAGTCATAGACACTGAACCTATTGAGAATACCAAAGATCAAATCCCTGTTATTTTAGGAAGACCATTTTTAGCTACTTCAACTGCATTAATTAATTGTAGAAATGGCATCATAAAATTTCCTTTTGGAAATATGACTATTGAACTAAATATGTTTAACATTTCTCAACAACATGATGATTATGATGATGTCTGTGAGGTAAATATGATAGAGAGTATGAGTCCTTATTTCTTTCCAAAAATAGATGATGATGATGATGATCTTTTTGAAAGTTGTCTTGCTCATTTTGGCTCAGATTTTGACATCGAAAGTTCAATTAATGAAGTAAATTCCTTACTAGAGTCTACACCATTATTGTATAATGATAAATGGAAAGCTTAAACTGAACCACTTGAGAGTCAAATTCGTAAAGAACTACCTATTGAAGATTCAAAGATAGAGCTCAATCCATTACCCGAGTCTCTAAAATATGCATTTTTAGGACCATCAGAAGCCCTTCCTGTCATCATAGCAGCTGATTTAGATGAAGAACGAGAAGATAAGTTAATCAATGTTCTTAAAGAACATAAAGAAGCAATAGGCTGGACCATCTCCGATATTAAAGGTATTAGTCCTTCTATATGCATGTATCGAATTCACCTTGAAGAAAATGCAAAAACTTCCCAAGAATTTCAAAGAAGACTAAATCCTAATTTGAAAGAAGTTGTAAGAGCTAAAATAATCAAACTCTTAGATGTAGGGATCATCTACCCTATTTCTGACAGCTCTTGGGTTAGTCCCGGTCATATAGTTCCAAAGAAATCTGGCATAACTGTAATCACGAATGAAGAAAATGAACTTGTTCCAACCAGAATTCAAACTGGATGGAGAGTCTGTATTGATTACAGAAAATTGAACTCTCTTACAAGAAAAGATCACTTTCCACTCCCCTTTATTGATCAAATGCTAAAAAGGTTAGCCGGTCATGCTTATTATTGTTTTCTTGATGGATATTCCGGCTATAACGAAATTCCCATTGCTCCTGAAGATCAAGAAAAAACCACTTTTACCTGTCCTTTCAGCACTTTTGCTTACCGACGAATGCCATTTGGTTTGTGCAATGCACCTGCTACTTTTCAGCGGTGTATGATGAGCATTTTCTCTGACATGGTTGAGCGGTTTTTGGAAATTTTTATGGGTGATTTTTCTGTATTTGGGTCTAGCTTTGATGAATGTTTACACCACTTAACCCAAGTGTTGGTTAGGTGTAAGGAGAAGAATCTTGTCCTAAACTATGAAAAATGTCATTTTATGGTTAAAAAAGGAATTGTCTTAGGACGTGTGATTTCTGAAAAAGGAATTGAGGTTGACAAATCTAAAGTTGATTTAATATCCAGTCTTCCACCCCTACGAACGATTAAAGAAATTCGGTCATTCCTAGGCCATGCTGGTTTTTACCGTTTTTTCATCAAAGATTTTAGCAAAATCTCAAGGCTTTTATGTAATTTACTTTCAAAAGACACACCTTTCGTATTTGATGATCATTGTCTAAAAGCTTTTAAGAAACTCAAATCTATGTTGAGCTCTGCACATATCATCAAATCTCCAAACTGGAATCTTCCTTTTGAAATAATGTGTGATGCATCTGACTATGCCGTCGGTGTAGTATTGGGTCAAAGAAAAAATAAATTGCCAACTGTAATATATTATGCAAGCAGAACTCTAAATGATGCCCAATTAAATTACTCTACAACTGAAAAACAATTGCTTACAATTGTTTTTGCCTTAGACAAATTTCAACCTTACTTGATTGGTTCGAAAGTCATAATTTACTACGATCATGCTGCATTAAAATATCTTCTGTAATATCCAGGGGTAATTTTTTCCGTTTCACTGTTGGGTTGTACATATTCATTATGAATTGTACAAATTCCGTTGTATTGTATCATTCGTGTTTGTTGAGGTGCATTGGATTGTAGTTGGTTCATTCCGGTTGAGAGTTGGTGGAACAACTTGGTTGTCCACTTTAATGAGCTAATGTACGTTAGCTTGTACGCTTAATGTACGTTAGTCTTTAGGCATTACGTACGTTATGATATTCATGTTACGTACGTAATGAGTGCTAGGTGGAGGGAACCTTCCTCGGACTCGACTTTCGGACGGTGGGTCCCAGGCATCTTTGATCCGATCTTACTATAGTAGCCAATGGATCTTTACGTACGTTAAGAGATGAGCTCTACGTACGTAATGCATGTAGCTTGCTAACATACGTAAATTGTTATTGTTTACGTACGTTAAGGTCTTCCTATTTTGGGTCAGTTGGTTCTGGAGTTAGCATTACGTACGTTAATGTTTTGGCATAGCGTATGTAATGGGCCCTTACGTACGTTAACCTTGGTGTATAACATATGTAATGTGTTTGTCAGATTATATAACTTGGTTTCGTATTTCATTTCTTCACGAACCAAAATCATTTTTCTCTCCCTAGAATCGTTCTCTTGGACTTGTTCTTGATATTTAGCCTCTTCCATCTTGTTTTTGATCATCATAACTTTGATTTGGAGCTTGGAGTTGGAATCTTGTTGGTGCTCCTTTGGTGTTTGGAGAGTTCTTCTTGTTCTTTATTGGTAAGTTCTCCTAATCTCTTGTTCTTCAAGTGATTTCCGAGTATGTTGTTGATGTTGTTGTTTTCTTCGGGTATTGATTGATTGTTGGAGTATATCATGATTCTTGATGAGTTTTAATAACTTGTGATGAAGAACATGATGATTTTGTCTTGAAGAGGAGTTGTTTTTGATGTTTTAGGATGTTTGGAGGTTATAATCATGTCTAGGAAGGATTATGTTAAGATTGTTATATGATTAACATATTCTTGATATGATTTGTGTTGTTGTTTGTGTTTCTTGGGGAGATTTTCACCATTTTGGTAAGGAATTATGATGAATTATATAATGATTATCATAATCTTGCAATGGTTGATTTAATCTTGTGGTTTTTTCCGAATTCATGATGAATTGGTGATGGATTATTGTTTAGACATCATGTTTGTTGAGATGATGATGTTCTTGTGGTATTGATGATGATATTAGTGATATTATCATTTTGAGATGTTTGTTTTGATGATTGTTCTTAAGTGATTCTCGTGGAATTGATTTCACAAGTGTTAAGAATGTAATGATCATGTTAATTGATCATTGAGGTGATAGAGGATGTTAAAATTCATAGTTGAGAACTATGATATTTGTTGGTGGAGTCTAACCGATTCGGGGTTGAATCGGGATTGTTTTGGTGTTGCATTCCATTGATTTTGTGTTATTGAATGAATTGTATTTCATTCAAAGTTGTTCGAGTGCTTGTGATCATCGGAGGACTCCGTTCTTTGTTTCGTGGAAGGACGTTGATCGTGGAAGGACTTTCTCGCCTTCGGTTTGAGGCAAGTTTTATACTTATACTGGTCAATGAGATTAATGTTATCATGTATGTGTACGAATATGTGTATCATTTCGAGACTTGGTCTCTCTATGATTTTGTTGATATTTGGAGATTGTTTACCCTTCTGTAAGTTATGCCAATTGTTGTTATTGTCCGATAAAGGCCCTTCAGGGCTTTGAGATACTCATTGTTGATGTTATTATCGATAGTCGGTTCGCGGTATCGATGTATCAGTTATTGTTGTCGACATTGATTTCAGTTTAAGACATTGTTATGATCATTGTTACTGATATCGGTATTTTTTCTATTGATGCTGTGATTGGCCGAGTGTAGACATTGAAGTGTTCGATTATCATCTCCGTCATCGGTAACCATTTAAAGGTAACAGGACATCTGTTCTAATCATTTCATTATTTATCGATTGACCGTTCTAAGGTAATTGAGGTATTGAATTGGGATTATCGAAGATAATTCCCATCCGTTGTATCCTTGTTTATCGATTGATCGTTCTAAGGCAACTGAGGTATTGAATTGGGATTATCGAAGATAATTCCCATCCGTTGTATCATTATTTATCGATTGACCGTTCTAAGGTAATCTACGTATTGAATTGGGATTTTCAAGGATAATTCCCATCTATTGTATCGTTTTTATCGATTGACCGTTCCGAGGTAATCGATGTATTGAATTGGGACTGTCGAGGACATTTCCCATCCGTTGTATCATTATTTATCGATTGACCGTTCTAAGGTAATCGACGTATTGAATTGGGATTATCAAGGATAATTCCCATCCGTTGTATTGTTGTTATCGATTGACCGTTCCGAGGTAATCGATGTATTGAATTGGGACTATCGAGGACATTTCCCATCCGTTGGGTCGTTATCGATTGGCTGTTCTAAGGTAATCGATATATTGAATTGGGACGGTCTAGGACATTTCCCATCCGTTGATTCGTTGTGATCGATTGGCCATTCCAAGGCAGTCGGGGTATTTTGAATTGGGACCGCCGAGGACGGTGCCCATCCGTGAGTTATTGTTGTCGTGTAGGCCTACTCAAGGCAGCACACTATTATTCTTGTGAATTCGGTAATCTTGGGATCGTTGCCGTTTGTGATTAATTGTGTTTTGGAGGATAGTCTCGGCTAGTGCTCGATGGGTAAGTCTGGGGCTTTAACCTTCGCGGTTAGCTTCCCAGCACCTGTGATTCAGTAGGTCATGGTCACTGGGGGATCTCATTATGGGTAAGTTTGGGGCTTGCACCTCCGCAGTTGGTTTCCCAACACCTACAGTTCAGTAGGTCACGGTCATTGGATGACCTCATTGTGATACGGCTTCGTGTCGTGGCTTCGGCCCTCATTGTAATACAGCTTCGTGTCATGGCTTCGGACCTCATTGTGATACGGCTTCGTGCCGTGGCTTCGGCCCTCGTTGTGATACGTCTTCGTGCCATGGCTTCGCCCCTCATTGTGATACGGCTTCGTGTCGTGGCTTCGGCCCTCAGATGATACAGCTTCCGGCTGTTTGGCTTCAGGCCATTGTGATGTGGCAGCTTCAGCTGAGTGGTTTTTCAGACCATTGTGATGTGGCAGCTTTGGCTGAGTGGCTTTCAGGCCATTGTGATATATCGGTGTTATCGTTGGAGCCTTCGGACAATGTGATTCGTATTTATTTCAGCGTTGGTTTGATTTACCTTCGGGTAATGTTTTGGTTGTGTTCTATATTGATGATTCTCCATTGGGCACTTGTGTTCTAACCTGTTGAGCAGGTACCAATCGTATGTCGTGAACATAATGTTTCTCGAATGCTCGATTCTTACTTTGATTTGTGAGCATCTCGTATTACCCTTGTTGTACCATTTATTCTGCTTCTGGATGCATATCATGTTGTACATGTATTTGGAATTCATTATCTGGATGACTGACCCCATGGGGGCGGAACATGTTTACATGTTTTAGGTGCTTGCGAGGAGAGAGTTGAGACACAGGGGCATGACGATGGTGACGAGGCATTCGAGCGATACTAGTCCGAGATATTTCAGTGTTCATGTCGGTCAGACAGTTGGAGTACTCCAGTGTTGTTCAGTTGTTGTCATTTTGTATTATCCGAGCGAGGCTCATGAGTGTTGTTGTATTTTTATTTTGACCATGTAGGGCCACTGTTGTTGTTGAAATTCCATATCGGAATATTATGTCGGATGTCATAGTAGGGACTAAGATTCCCCTTTTGGTCAGTTTGGTCGTGTTCGCCTGGTGAATCTCCTGGTGTGGGGTCCACGGCACTATAATGACCCAAGGGGATTTGGGGGTGTTACAGAAGATGGTATCAGAGAATTGGGTTGTGAGATATCCTGATATGTGAGTTATGTGGTTCTACCGACGCGGTAGTAGTGGGGCTGTCAGGTTATGACAATCTGGACAGTCGGGTTTTGTGAGTCGTGATAGTTGTACGACTGTATGAGTCATTCTTTCATTGAGTCGTCATCAGTGAAGACTAGTATCGCAAGACCTCGAAGCTTCGTATGACCTGTGTAAGAACTCGATTCTCTTTTATGTTCATACATTCATTATGCCATTGATTATACATGTTTTGTTGAAACCTGTATGTAACATTTTTATTACGATTCATTCATGATTATTTGTTTTGGAGCGTGTGGGATCAGTATTGGCTATAATTAGCATGTTTGAGGTGATTGTTTATCTGTTGAGTATGTATACTCGTGTTTGGCTATTGACTTAGCATTGGGATTGGCCGTTGAGGCATATTTAAGCTTTGTTCATGATCGAGCGTTATTCTTTCAGTATGGTAAGAGGAACCCGAGGACGTGGCAGAGGGGGTAGAGGCTGCAGAGCAGGCCGAAACCCAGAACCTTATGTTTATACGCGTACGAATGCTGAGATGGATTAGAATTCGATCGGAGATATGACTTATGCGACTGGTTCTCCTTCGGGACGTCATACTCGAGGAGTCGATGAGACTGACATCGACCCTTTCTTGCTTATGAGGGGCATGATGGCCCAGATGACTTAGATGACGCAGATAATGGAAACCATGCAGACCTCAGCGGTTCGTGGTCCACCGCAGTAGGGACTCCAGGTGCCGTTTTATGGACAGGCCGGGTGTAATATCCTAGAATTTCACTATGAATTTTTCGCATTATTTTATCTGAGTTGTACTGTATAGAGTGGGACCGATACAGTATGGATAAATAATTTTGGAAACCGTGACAGTCGTGCCAGTATGTCTATCGAGGTTATTTTGATTCTAGGATATTACATGCTTGGTGTGTCTTTCGATGTCAGATATACCGTATGAGTATTTGTATGATTGTCGTACTTGGTCGACAGTTGTAATTGAGGATATCGTGCATCAGACGTATCGTATGAGAATGATATCGGAATGAGTATATGTATTCGGTATGTCGCGTGTATGTGTTCGGTTTATTGAGACGACAGACAGGGGCAGAAATGGCTAAGTATGAAAGCCATTACGTACGCTATGTAAGGAGTCTTACGTATGTAAGTAAGCAGGATTAACGTACGTTAAGGAATGTACATTACGTACGTTAAGAAGGGATTCGGACAGGATCGAGTCGTGGTCAGCAGGTGGGACCCGGTGTCAGCTGCTTTCGGCGCAGGATGTGGACAGGCGAGTCAACCTCGGTATTACATACGCTATGCATGGCATATTACGTACGTAATATGGGTTGATACTATAGCAAGTCAACCGCTACATTACGTACGCTATGGTGATGGTATTACGTACGTAACGCAAGGTACAAAATAGTACAGTTAACCCGGGATGACCATTACGTACGCTATATAGGACATATAGCGTACGTCAAAGGCCTTACGTACGTTAAGATTGGGACTTAACATACGTAACGAGATGCGCAGTTTATATACTAAGAGCTGGTCTGTCATTTGTTCACGAAAGGAAACTCATTTCTCCCACCCCAGTTCGTTCTTCTTCACTTCTATGTGTATTCTAGACACTTTTACCTTGGCTAGGAGCTTGAGAGCATGAATCTGAGGCTTGGATATGAAGATGTTAATGATTCTTGAAGTGTTTGATCCTTGTGGTTCTTCTTCAAAAGGTTGCGTTTAGTGATCGTTGAAGTACCGTTGTGCTGCGGATGAGTCGGGGCTGTGGAGCTTGTAGATGAAGACGACGGGACTAGTAACAACTTCATCGTATCGGTATTGAGGCAAGTTATGCTTGCTCAGTTCATAATGTTAATAAATGATTTCGTTTTCATTCATTTATGATTCATATAGCAATGGTATCGTGGAATATGGATTGTCGGAATGATTATACATATATTATGATTGGACTAAGATAAATCATAATGTATATGATTTTAAGGATGTCTAGTGGAAATGGGAACATAAATTATAATTGGTCTATTATATAAGGAGTTAGATATCAAGGCTAGTTATCCCGCCGATGTTGAACTCGGGATGTGGTATGGATATTAGTTATGGACTGTACTTCATTTTGGATTGTCGGATAAACCGTGTATTCGTTCAGGGCGGTTGGTCGTGGAAAGGTTAGCGTCTCCAGCTTGAGGTAAATTAATATTGTTAGATTACGATAATCATCATGTTGCATTATTGCATGTGTGTGTTGATATTTCATGCGGTGAATGTGCACCATTGTTTGTTACATTTTGTGAAGTACTCTTTCTTTGAGCCGTAATCTGTGGGGCTTGTGTGTTGGGGATAAAACTTGTATGGTACCCGAATGGAAATGTGTTAGGGGATAAGACCTAAATGGCACCTATGTCCGGAGTATTCCTGAGTAGATGCTTCCGTGACCCTCGGCTCCTGCCTTGGGAGTTTATGTGATATTGTCCGGAGTATTCCTGAGTAGATGCTTCCGTGACCCTTGGCTGCTGCCTTGGGAGTTTATGTGCTATTATTATATGCATTTTCGAGCATGCTGTGAACTGATGTCTAACGGAATACGACATTGTGGTCGTGTCGATCTTTCATGATCGAGTTATTGTTTCCCTCTTGGAAAATCTTCTGATCCTTGTTGGATATACGTTTCTTTGAGATTGGTTGTCATGTTTTATCGTGGCATATCCGGAGTCAGATACGTTCTGATCGTTCATGTGTAGGATTTTTGGGACGGGCACGTGTAGCATATGTTGGTTTCGACCTCATATTGAACCGTGCACACGAGACGTACTTCGTGAGGCTGATTAGGTACGAGAACAGACGTGTATTGATCAATAACCGTGGTTGGCTTATACATGGACACATGTCCGGATCGAGCGTATCGTGACGTCCATCTTGAGTCTTATTGATTGGTCATTCACAGTTCGTGTATAATTGGATTTGTTCGATATTCGGATTGTCTTTGAAATTGCGTATATATGATTTGTATATAGTTGACGATTTTATTCTTTCGTGTATCTGTCGCCATTGAACCTTTACTAATCTCGTTCGAAGTTACCATATCGATGGTCAACTCACTGATATCGGTCCTTTATAAATCTTGTTTGGAGTTCACCCTGTCATTGGTAATCTCGTTCGTTATTGATCCTTATTGATTCCGTTTGGGAGTTGTCTCACCGTTGGTATTCTTGGTTATTAGTCCTTGATTGATGTTATTGGAGTTTACCGTGTCATCGGAATTCTCGGTTCTCGATTCCTTATTGCTCTTGTTGGAGTTTACCGTATCGTTGGTATTCCCGGTTGTTGGTCCTTACTGATCATGCTAGAGTTTTCTGTGTCGTCAGTATTCTCGGTTGTTGGTCCTTTATTGATCTTATTGGAGTTTATCGTACCGTTGGTATTTCTAGTTGTCGACTCTTATTTATCTTGTTAGAGTTTACCGTGTCATCGGTATTCTCGGTTATTGATTCTTCATTGATCCTTACCGTGTCGTCGGTATTCTCAGTTATTGATTCTTCATTGCTCCTTACCGTGTTGTCGGTATTCTCGGTTGTCAACCTATTATTGATCTTGTTGGGATTTGCCGTATTGCCGGTATTCTTGGTTATTGATTCTTCATTGATCTTGTTGGAGCTACCACATCATGGTATTCTCGTTCGTGGTTGATCCTTTGTCGATCTTGTGTGGAACTATCATGTCATCGATATTTCCGTTGTGATGCATTGATTGTTTAACATTATTGATTGTGTGAGCATTCATGCTTTGTATTGATATCCGGGACTTGCCACTGTTTAGGGATAGTTGATTTGCAGATGGATTGTGTGATATCGGTTTCTATCAGTGTTGGGATCCAATTGTGCGACCCAGCCAGCAGAATCGAACTTGGCCAGATTATTCTATACTCGAGATATGTTTATGTTTGGAAATCTCGGTATTGTTTCGGATACAGTACAGGTGATTACATTTGAATTCGTTCATTACTTAAAAACGCGGGACGTGGATTATGGTAAGAACTGACTTGATATGGATTGTGATGGATCAGTAAGGTTATACTGGAATTATCCTTACCTTGTAATTACATTGATATGTATTGTTTTTGTGATGTGATCGTTATCATTGTTGAGTATTATGGCTGACCCCGTCGTGGGCTTTATCTTTTAGGTACTCGGAGTTCGAGCTAGTAGCGGCGTGAAGGGATGAGCTTTCCGGTGATACTGGCTATGGCGTGATTGTCGGGATTGTGTATTCTTTTCTGGTTTTTCTAGTTCCGCTGCAATTGTATTTAATTATGTTTTTATCCGCTGTGTGTATATTCTAAAATGGCTTTCGGTATTCTTTGAATTGTGTTTTCCGCTGCGTGTGTATGCTTTCAAAGGGCCTTTTTGCATTTTTAAACGTTTGCGAAAATGATTTTAGCCTTGTGGGTTCCAATATGGGGCCCACGACGCTATAATATTCCCGGTTGGTTTTGGGGTGTTACAGAAGATGGTATCAGAGCTTTGGGTTTCGTAAAACCCGGGCATGTGTGTTATGTGGCTCTACCAGTGCGGTAGTAGCGTGACTTTTGAAAATGATTTTCTGACTTTTGAGTCAAACCAATTTTAGAGGTTTCAAAATTTTTGAAATATTTTCAAATTTGTTGTATTTGCGATGCCGATGTGTTGTTAGTGTGCTGAGACTTTGTATGGGAGTCATATGCTGGTATCACGGAAGATCATCGACTTCACGGACTTGTAAGTATGTTCTTTCAGTTATTTCAGTTTTGATGATGATTATTTGAGTATGGTGTCGTGATTTTGAGATATTTCGGGATTGAGATACTGATTATGACAGGTGTTGAGTTTCGAGGACGAAGCTTATTTAAGTGGGTATGTATGTAATATCCTAGAATTTCACTATGAATTTTTCGCATTATTTTATCTGAGTTGTACTGTACAGAGTGGGACCGATACAGTATAGATAAATAATTTTGGAAACCGTGACAGTCGTGCCAGTATGTCTATCGAGGTTATTTTGATTCTAGGATATTACATGTTTGGTGTGTCTTTCGATGTCAGATATACCGTATGAGTATTTGTATGATTGTCGTACTTGGTCGACAGTTGTAATTGAGGATATCGTGCATCAGACGTATCGTATGAGAATGATATCGGAACGAGTATATGTATTCGGTATGTCGCGTGTATGTGTTCGGTTTATTGAGACGACAGACAGGGGCAGAAATGGCTAAGTATGAAAGCCATTGCGTATGCTATGTAAGGAGTCTTACGTACGTAAGTAAGCAGGATTAACGTACGTTAAGGAATGTACATTACGTACGTTAAGAAGGGATTCGGACAGGATCGATCCGTGGTCAGCAGGTGGGACCCGGTGTCAGCTGCTTTCGGCGCAGGATGTGCACAGGCGAGTCAACCTCGGCATTACGTACGCTATGCATGGCATATTACGTACGTAATATGGGTTGATACTGTAGCAAGTCAACTGCTACATTACGTACGCTATGGTGATGGTATTACATACGTAACGCAAGGTACAAAATAGTACAGTTAACCCTGGATGACCATTACGTATGCTATACAGGACATATAGCGTACGTCAAAGGCCTTACGTACGTTAAGATTGGGACTTAACGTATGTAACGAGATGCGCAGTTTATATAATAAGAGCTGGTCTTTCATTTGTTCACGAAAGGAAACTCATTTCTCCCACCCCAGTTCGTCCTTCTTCACTTCTAAGTGTATTCTAG
Organism: Orobanche coerulescens; assembly: GCA_033398695.1. Lineage (NCBI taxonomy): Eukaryota > Viridiplantae > Streptophyta > Magnoliopsida > Lamiales > Orobanchaceae > Orobanche > Orobanche coerulescens. The sequence goes on along the minus strand of CM065806.1, from coordinate 166,515,783 downwards.
ACACTTTTAACTTGGCTAGGATCTTGAGAGCATGAATCTGAGGCTTGGATATGAAGATGTTAATGATTCTTGAAGTGTTTAATCCTTGTGGTTCTTCTTCAAAAGGTTGCGTTTAGTGATCGTTGAAGTTAACCGTTGTGCTGCGGATGAGTCGGGGATGCGGAGCTTGTAGATGAAGACGACGGGACTAGTAACAACTTCATCGTATCGGTATCGAGGCAAGTTATGCTTGCTCAGTTCATAATGTTAATAAATGATTTTGTTTTCATTCATTTAAGATTCATATAGCAATGGTATCATGGAATATGGATTGTCGGAATGATTGTACGTATATTATGATTGGACTGAGATAAGTCATAATGTATATGATTTTAAGGATGTCTAGTGGAAATGGGAACATGAATTATAATTGGTCTATTATATGAGGAGTTAGATATCAAGGCTAGTTATCCCGCCGATGTTGAACTCGGGATGGTGGTATGGATATTAGTTATGGACTGTACTTCATTTTGGATTGTCGGATAAACCGTGTATTCGTTCAGGGCGGTTGGTCGTGGAAAGGTTAGCGTCTCCAGCTTGAGGTAAATTAATATTGTTAGATTATGATAATCATCATGTTGCATTATTGCATGTGTGTGTTGATATTTCATGCGTTGAATGTGCACCATTGTTTGTTACGTTTTGTGAAGTGCTCTTTCTTTGAGCCATAATCTGTGGGGCCGATGTGTTGGGGATAAAACCTGTATGGAACCCGAATGGAAATGTGTTAGGGGATAAGACCTAATGTAACACCCCCAAAACCATCCGGGATATTACAGCGCCGTGGATCTCGCGCCGGAACCCACCAGGCTAAAAACCGTTTACAAAACCATTTCAAAAACGCCAAAAGGCTGATGATGGTAATATTTTAAATACTCAAATATTTTCAAAAGCATAGTTTCCAAATACCGTCATAAAATACCATTTGAAAATACAAGGCGAAGTGCCAAATCTCGATAGTTCAAAATGTACGTTAAGCTACCACTTAAACGTACCGATAAAATAGTTTAGGAAAAGGTTTAACGAAATAACTCAAGTTCACAAAATGCAAAAAGGCCCTTTTAAAATACACACACGCAGCAGATAAAGATACCGAAAAGCCATTTTGAAATATACACATGTAGCGGATAAAAAAACACAGTTCAAAATACACATATGCAGCGGAAATGAATAACTAGAAAAGAAATACTCAATACTCAAATAAATGCCACAACCAGTATCACCCGGGAAGCTCATCCCTTCACGACCGCTACTAGCTCGATCTCCGAGTACCTAAAAATAAAGCCCACGACGGGGTCAGCCACAATACTCAACAATGATATCGATCACATCAACATAAATAATTACATACCAATGTAGTAATACTGTAAGAATACTACCAACGTAATCTTACCGTTATAACCTTACCAATTCATGGCAATCCAAACCAAATCGATCCTTACCATAATTCACATTTCGCATTTTCGAATGACGAAAAGAAATCAACAATTATCTGTACTGTATTCCAAAATACCAACAATCCTCCAAACCTCATTATAACTTATAAGTGTGGAAATAATCCAACCTGTGCCAAACCCTGTCCGTCGGATCGCACAATCAAATCTCAGTTTGGGTAAAACCAAATATACGCGATACATCTGTAATTCAAATTTCCACAGAACAATGATAACAAGTACTGCAACATCGACGTACAGTCCAAATACTCATACGATCATCACAATGATCAAAACAATAGGTCAACCGAGAATATTATCGACATGGTGACTCCAATACGATCAATAAATGATCAACAATAACTGAGAATACCCTCAACATGGTAGACTCCAAATGATCAACAAAGGACCAACAATAACCGAGAATACCCTCAACAAGGTAGACTCCAAATGATCAACAATAATGGATCTTAAAGAAATAACTTTGACTGTCGAACATACCCCTCGGGCGTATGAACAACCATTCGCAAACCGTCGAACACATCCAATACTATGGACTATGAAACGACAAAAATATACGGTTCAAAGATGGACATCACAGTACGCCCGATCCGGAAATGTGTCCGTGCATATGTCCGCCCCGTATACGGAATCCAGAATATACGTGGGACAATGTACCTAATTAGCCTCACGAAACTACGTCTCGTGTGCACAGTCCAATGCGGAATAATATCCACGCATGACTATATATGTGCCTGGCTAAAAATCCTACACAATAACCAATCGGAACGCAGATATGATTCCAGATATGTCACGATGCAACATGACAACGAATTCAATAAATCACATATCCAATAAGGATCAAAAGACTCACCGAAGTGAACAACAACAGACTGGCAATGAAAAGTCGACAAGACTAATCAATACCCAAAACAACAATCCTGGGATCATCATCCCCGACAAATGATCAACACGATCAACGATCTCAATACAATCAGCCCTGGGATCATCATCCCTCACGAAATAATCAATCGGAATCAACATATAACATATACAATAATTCCTCAAAACAATTATCCTCAGAATCGAACAATACCGAATTACCTCAAGCCGAAGACAATATCCTTTCCACGAACCAACATCCCTGAACGAATACACAGTTATACGAATAATCTCAAATAAGGTACCATCCATTCAATACCAATAAATCTTTATCCCAATACTTATGTCATCGCGATAATTATCCTCGATATCCGATATACTATACCCTTGACCAAAGTTAACTCACGTATTCCTTGAACACAATTAAATCATATACCTTATGATTTAATACAAACCAGAGCACGATATACAACTCATTAACCGACAACTTACCTTTCTAACAACATTGCTATACGAATTATAAATGAAATGAAAACGAAACCATTCATCAAATATTATAAACTGAACAAGTATAAACTTGCCTCGATACCGATACCACGAATCCGTTACCAAAATCCATTGCCTTTGTCTACGAGCTCCTCAGCCCCGACCAAAAGCAATTTACGAACTCTTCGACCTCAACCGCAACACAACGGTCATAATCCATGATCAAAACATCACAACCTATTGCAATAATCAATTAACAACAATCCGATAACAATCAATAACCGACATAGCCAACTAAGCGACTCAACGGCTCAACAATACCCCGATCATAAACAAAACCGAACAATACAACTCAAACAAATACGAACTCATATCCACGATACAAGTCGTAACTCGATGATCACAAATAACAATCAATAACCGATCAACAACGGTTCTACAATATCCCGATTAAACACATATCCAAACAACCCGAACCAATCGAACACGAATTCAAAACCACAACACGGTTCCAAAATCCGAATATCATATCAATAATCAATTTAAACCAACAAAGGTCTAACATTACCGATTCCAAATTCAATCTTAAATACGGATACAAGTTTCCTCCTTGTAAATTCATAATATAAACCAATTACCGGTTATCATCATTAATCCGGACAATCCGATCAATTCAACATTATAGATAACCATATTCCAAAGGTTTCAAATAATTCCATTATCCGAATTGAACACTTGTTAAATACCTATGAATTCTCAAACTCAAAAGTGAATCATAAACTTATCAAATCCGAAATCATATTCGTATTCCTATACGAATATTGTACCAAAACACATAACTTAGTTCTAGATATGAATATTCCATATTCATATATAAAACACCAACACCTTAAAACGTATTCATCAAATCAATGATCAATTCATCTCGACATTAAGGATTTTATAACATATTCGATTCCAACTTCAACTCCAAATACGAAGACAAAACTCCTTCTTGTTCATACTTGTAAATTCGTAGAAAACAATTTACCGATTATTATCGTGAATAATCACATTCCAAAATTATCCGAAATCCTTCCAAAATCATAACATATAACTCAAGAGTTCTTTAAGAACACGAATTATCCAAATTCACGTTTACAATCCATAAAACAACATAACCCGATGTTTTCTAACATCTAAACAACCCTTAATCATAATTCAAGGTGTATATAATCATGTCCTTCAACATATACTTCTCATAACATCATGAATCGCAACAAACCACCAAGAACATCGAGAATACTACGATTCCATAATCATAACAACATAATCGAATCATTTGATCACCAATTCATTATATTCCCTTAACAAAATTCTCGTAAATACCAAGAATCATCACAACAATATCAATTCAACCATTATTCATACGAAAACGTGTAGAATTTTCCAAGTTCTACTCATTGAGACATTTCATCGAACACTTTGAAGGCATAGTCCAATTCAATCGATTATTCAAAGAAATACTCGAATCTGTTCCACAAAACTTCAAGAATAATGAATGATTACGAGTATACAATCAAGTTCAATCAATAATCTGAATCAAAACGAAGCAAATCGGCCAAAACACCAAGAAATCTCAAGAACATCCAAAAACCAAAAGTTTAGGTGTTCTTACCTTCGATCCGGGTGGAAGATGATGTTAATCCATGATTCCAACTTCCAAACATGTTGCTAGATGATGATATTACTCAAATCCATCCACTTTGATGAAGAAATCGCGAAGAAACGAAGAGAAAACATGAAAATGGCCGGATGACTCGGTCCAGGCCTTTAAATAGGCGGAACCTGCCGGCCCATTACGTACGTAACCGGCCACTGCCTTACGTACGTAACCGGCCATGGCCTGCTCACTTCCCAGTTCAGTCGGAACCCTTACGTACATAACCGGTAGCTGGCTTACGTACGTAACTGGCCCTTACGGTCGTAACCGGCCACTGCCTTACGTACGTAATCGGCCAGTCCTAGCCATCCCTTCGAGTTACTGCCGACCGTGATCGGCCACCCCCACGAATCACTGCCGACCATGCTCGGCCATTCCAACGAGTCACGACCGGCCATGCTCGGCCATCCAGGTCATCTCGGCCACGACTCGACCGGCTACTCCGTAACGTACGTAACACTTATTCCGTTGCGTACGTAATACGTACGTTGACTTGCTACAGTATTATACTCGTATTACGTACGTAATACACCCTGTATAACGTACGTAACTCCGTCCGTTGACTCACCTGTCCACATCCGCGCCGAAAGCTGCCGACACCGGGCCCCACTATCCGATCACAAGTCTGATTCCTCTTGTTACGTACGTTATGTACACTATATAACGTACGTAAGCTAACACATTTTACGTACGTAAGCTCCAAGGCTTAACGTACGTAATGGATTTTATACTTAGCCAAAAATCAATTGTTCTGTCCGACGTCTCGACGTACAAAATACAAACATACGGCATCTGAATACACATCGAATCAAAAATATTCTCATACGATATACCTGATATCCAAATCAGTTCAACCTGATACAACATATCCTGAATATATCTGTCAATCAAAAACGATAATTACACCAGTATAGCTGTCTCGGTTCTCAATTTATTTTATCCACACTGTATAGATACCAAACTATACAGTATATCTCAGATAAAATAACGCGAAAAATTTATACTGACAATTCGGGTATTACACCTAAATGGCACCTATGTCCGGAGTATTCCTGAGTAGATGCTTCTGTGACCCTCGGCTGCTGCCTTGGGAGTTTATGTGATATTGTCCAGAGTATTCCTGAGTAGATGCTTCCGTGACCCTTGGCTACTACCTTGGGAGTTTATGTGCTATTATTATATGCATTGTCGAGCATGCTGTGAACTGATGTCTGATGGAATACGACATTGTGGTCGTGTCGATCTTTCATGATCGAGTTATTGTTTCCCTCTTGGAAAATCTTCTGATCCTTGTTGGATATACGTTTCTTTGAGATTGGTTGTCAGGTTGTATCGTGGCATATCTGGAGTCAGATACATTCTGATCATTCATGTGTAGGATTTTCGGGACGGGCACGTGTAGCATATGTTGGTTTCGACCTCATATTGAACCGTGCACATGAGACGTACTTCGTGAGGCTGATTAGGTACGAGAACAGACGTGTATTGATCAATACCCGTGGTTGTGACGTCCATCTTGAGTCTTATTGATTGGTCATTCACAGTCCATGTATGGATCTGTTCGATATTCGGATTGTCTTTGAAATTGCGTATATATAATTTGTATATGGTTGACGATTTTACTCTCTCGTGTATCTGTCGCCATTGAACCTTTACTAATTTCGTTCGGAGTTACCATATCGATGGTCAACTCACTGATATCGATACTTTATAAATCTCGTTTGGAGTTCACCCTGTCATTGGTAATCTCGTTCGTTATTGATCCTTATTGATTCCGTTTGGGAGTTGTCTCACCGTTGGTATTATTGGTTATTAGTCCTTGATTGATGTTGTTGGAGTTTACCGTGTCGTCGGTATTCTCGGTTCTCGATTCCTTATTGCTCTTGTTGGAGTTTATCGTATCGTTGGTATTCCCGGTTGTTGGTCCTTATTGATCTTGCTAGAGTCTCATGTGTCGTCAGTATTCTCGGTTGTTGACCCTTTATTGATCTTATTGGAGTTTATCGTACCGTTGGTATTTATGGTTGTCGACTCTTATTGATCTTGTTAGAGTTTACCGTGTCATCGGTATTCTCGGTTATTGATTCTTCATTGATCCTTACCGTGTCGTCGGTATTCTCAGTTATTGATTCTTCATTGCTCCTTACCGTGTCGTCGGTATTCTCGATTGTCAACCTTTTATCGATCTTGTTGGGATTTGCCGTATTGCCGGTATTCTTAGTTATTGATTCTTCATTGATCTTGTTGGAGCTACCATGTAATTATCCTTACCTTGTAATTATATTGATATGTATTGTTTTTGTGATGTGATCGTTATCATTGTTGAGTATTATGGCTGACCCCGTCGTGGGCTTTATCTTTTAGGTACTCGGAGTTCGAGCTAGTAGCGGTCGTGAAGGGATGAGCTTTCCGGTGATACTGACTATGGCGTGATTGTCGGGATTGTGTATTCTTTTCTGGTTTTTCTAATTCCGCTGCAATTTTATTTAATTATGTTTTTATCCGCTGCGTGTGTATATTTTAAAATGGCTTTCGGTATTCTTTGAATTGTGTTTTTCGCTGCGTGTGTATGCTTTCAAAGGGCCTTTTTGCATTTTTAAATGTTTGCGAAAATGATTTTAGCCTTGTGGGTTCCAATATGGGGCCCACGACGCTGTAATATTCCCGGTCGGTTTTGGGGGTGTTACACCGGGAGGGTGAGTCAGATTGTCGGCGACATCTCTCGCCAGAGGCCGCCTATTTTTGAGGGTTCGTCGGAGCCAGCTGACATTGTTCATTGGCTTGAACATTTTGATAAACTCTTCGATATGGTTTAGTGTCCGGAAGAGGGTAAGGTGGCAGTAGTAGCTTACTACTTGAGCAAGGATGCTTATTCATAGTGGCTTTCTGTGAAGCCCACCGATCGAGATTGTGATTGGAACAAGTTCAAGACTCTCATGTTAGAGAGGTGTTATCCGGCTCCACTTCGTGAAGCCAAGTTGTCAGAGGTTTTGAACCCTGAATCATTCGAGGACGAGGGTGTTATTGTTATTGCCGAGAAGTTTTAAGGACTTCTTTAGTTTGCTTCGTCTGTTATCCATACTGAGGCGGATAAGATCAAGTATTTTAGCAAGAGGCTAAACTCGTAGTTGAGGATGCAGTTGTTCAACCATAATTGTAATTCACTTGGTGAATTCATCGAGAAGGCTCTTAGAGTAGAGCTTTTGATCAAGGAGCTTGCTCGGAAGAACCCTTCAGTTTCTTCTGGTGAGAGGACTAGGATGCCGGTTCGTTCAGAGGGACATCGGGCTCCGAAGTCCATGAGGTCGTCTTCTAGTCGTCTTCGTGCTGGGAAAGCATCTTCCTCTCAGACGACGAGTTCGACTGTTGTTTGCTTTAACTGCGATTCAGCAGGGCATGTTAGCACTCGTTGTACTGTGCCAACTATTTTTTGTTTTTTGTATGGGAGCAGGGACACCTTAAGAAATACTGCAGGAGTTCTAGTGTCAATAGGTCTCGGGAGAGCTCACGGGCCTTGAGAGATTTTATTACCCCGGTCCGTACTTCATCCGAGGGGTCCTATCAGGCTTCGGGAGCCAGAGGTAAGGACAGCCGAGGAGGAGCAGCGAGTTCGGATTTGAGTCTTCTTCGAGTTGATGAAATCGATGAGCTCGATGATCTGGAGGATGTTGATTTCGGGTACATTTGAGATGTAACCTTGAATTGTATTTTCCTTGTTTTTCGGATTGATGTTTGACTCCATCTGTATTGTAGTGTTGTGGTTGTAAACCATTTGTTGTTGATCTATATTGTAACGATAGTATGTGATAATCTTAAGATTTGAGGTCGTTTGATGTGTTTTCTTCCTTTTGGTGTTGTACCTGAGATTTTGTGGTAATCTGGGTAATTGTTCATTGAGATTCGAGACGTCAAGTCGTGAGGACTTGGGCGTGCGAATGATATGGTCCCAAGGACTATATGTGCGTTGTTATTTTCCTTTTGTGGCGAAGGAGTCATGATTCGACTGATCTCGCACTTAGTTGAGTGTTTTCATCACTTGATTTTAGCCGTGTTCCGGCAGAGGAGACGTGGGGACCCGTAGGGTTGGCCCAATTACTTAGGCGGAGTGGTTCTCAATGAGGAGTATTCCTAGAGATGTTGTTTTCAGATCCTGATGGATAGTTCGTACCCCGTGTTGTGCGCCCTGAGTTTCGGGGACGAAACTCTTTTTAAGGGGGGAGTATGTAATATCCAGGGTAATTTTTTTCATTTCACTGTTGAGTTGTACATATTCATTTGGAATTGTACAAATGCCATTGTATTGTATCATTCGTGTTTGTTGAGGTGCGTTGGATTGTAGTTCGTTCATTCCAGTTGAGAGTTGGTGGAACAACTTGGTTGTCCACTTTATTGAGCTAACGTACGTTAGCTTGTGTGCTTAACATACGTTAGTCTTTAGGCATTACGTACGTTATGATATTCATGTTACATACGTAATGAGTGGTAGGTGGAGGGAATCTTCCTCGGACTCGACTTTCGGACGGTGGGTCGCGGGCATCTTTGATCCGATCTTACTATTGCAGTAATGGATCCTTACGTACGTTAAGAGATGAGCTCTACGTAAGTAATCCATGTAGCTTGCTAACGTACGTAATTTGTTATTGTTTACGTACGTTAAGGTCTTCATATTTTAGGTCAGTTCGTTCTGGAGTTAACATTATGTACGTTAATGTTTTGGCATAGCGTACGTAATGGGCCCTTACGTACGTTAACCTTGGTGTATAACGTACGTAATGTGTTTGTCATATTATATAACTTGGTTTCGTATTTCATTTCTTCACGAACCAAAATCATTTTTCTCTCCCTAGAATCGTCCTTCTAGACTTGTTTTTGATATTTAGCCTCTTCCATCTTGTTTTTGATCATCATAACTTGATTTGAAGCTTGGAGTTGGAAGATTGTTGGTGCTCCTTTGGTGATTGAAGAGTTCTTCTTGTTCTTCATTGGTAAGTTCTCTTAATCTCTTGTTCTTAAACTGATTTCCGAGTATGTTGTTGATGTTGTTGTTGTTTTCTTCGGGTATTGATTGATTGTTGGAGTATATCATGATTCTTGATGAGTTTTTATAACTTGTGATGAAGAACATGATGATTTTGTCTTGATGAGGAGTTGTTCTTGATGTTTTAGGATGTTTGGAGGTTATAATCATGTCTAGGAAGGATTATGTCAAGATTGTTATATGATTAACATAGTCTTGATATGATTGGTGTTGTTTGTGTTTCTTGGGGAGATTTTCACCATTTTGGTAAGGAATTATGATGAATTATATAATGATTATCATAATCTTGCAATAGTTGATTTAATCTTGTGGTTTAATCCGAATTCATGATGAGTTGGTGATGGATTATTATTTAGACATCATGTTTGTTGAGATGATGATGTTCTTGGGGTATTGATGATGATGTTAGTGATATTATCATTTTGAGATGTTTGTTTTGATGATTGTTCTTAAGTGATTCTCGTGGAATTGATTTCACAAGTGTTAAGAACATAATGATCATGTTAACTGATCATTGAGGTGATGGAGGATGTTAGAATTCATAGTTTAGAACTATGATATTTGTTGGTGGAGTTTAACCGATTCGGGGTTGAATCGGGATTGTTTTGGTGTTGCTTTCCATTGATTTTGTGTTATTGAATGAATCGTATTTCATTCAAGGTTGTTCGAGTGCTTGTGATCATCGGAGGACTCCGTTCGTCGTTTTGTGTAAGGACGTTGATCGTGGAAGGACTTTCTCGCCTTCGGTTTGAGGCGAGTTTTATACTTGTATTGGTCAATGAGATTAATGTTATCATGTATGTGTATAAATGTGTGTATCATTTCGCGACTTGGTCTCTCTATGATTTTGTTGGTATTTGGGGATTGTTTGATGCAATATCCTTCGGTAAATTATGCCAATTGTTGTTATTGTCCGATAAAGGCCGTTCAGGGATTTGAGATACTCATTGTTGATGTTATTGTCGATAGTCGTTTCGTAGTATCGATGTATCGGTTATTGTTGTCAACATTGTTGTCGGTTTAAGACATTGTTATGATCATTGTTATGATCATTGTTATTGATATCGGTATTTTGCTATTGATGCTGTGATTGGCCGAGTGTAGGCATTGAAGTGTTCGATTATCATCTCCGTCGTCGATAACCGTTTAGAGGTACTGGTACATCTGTTCTAATCGTTTCATTGTTTATCGATTGACCGTTATAAGGTAATCGAGTTATTGAATTGGGATTATCGAAGATAATTTCCATCCGTTGTATCCTTGTTTATCGATTGACTGTCCTAAGGCAATCGAGGTATTAAATTGGGATTATCAAAGATAATTACCATCCATTGTATCATTATTTATCGATTGGCCGTTCTAAGGTAATCGACCTATTGAATTGGTATTATTAAGGATAATTCCCATTTGTTGTATCGTTGTTATCGATTGACCGTTCCAAGGTAATCGATGTATTGAATTGGGGCTGTCGAGGACATTTCCCATCCGTTGTGTAATTATTTATCGATTGACCGTTATAAGGTCATCGACGTATTGAATTGGGATTATCAAGGATAATTCCCATCCGTTGTATCGTTGTTATTGATTGACCGTTCCGAGGTAATCGATGTATTGAATTGGGACTGTCGAGGACATTTTCCATCAATTGGGTCGTTATCGATTGACCGTTCTAAGGTAATCGATATATTCTAAGGTAATCGATACATTAAATTGGGACCGTCTAAGACATTTTCCATCCGTTGAGTCGTTGTGATCGATTGGCCATTCCAAAGCAGCCGAGGTATTTTGAATTGGGACCGCCGAGGATGGTGCCCATCTATGAGTTATTGTTGTCGTGTAGGCCGATCAAGGCAGCACACTATTATTCTTGTGAATTCTTTAATCTTGGGATCGTTGCCGTTTATGATTAATTGTGTTTTGGTGGCTAGTCTCGGCTAGTGCTCGATAGGTAAGTCTGGGGCTTGAACCTTCACGGTTGGTTTCCAGCACATGCGATTCAGCCGGTCACGGTCACTGTGTGATCTCATTATGGGTAAGTTTGGGGCTTGAACCTTCGCGGTTGGTTTCCCAACACCTATAGTTCAGTATGTCACGGTCATTGGATGACCTCATTGTGATATGGCTTCGTGCCGTGGCTTCGGCCCTCATTGTGATACGGCTTTGTGCTGTGGCTTCGGCCCTTATTGTGATACGGCTTCATGCCATGGCTTCGGCCCTCATTGTGATATGGATTAGTGCTGTGGCTTCGGCCCTCATTGTGATACGGCTTCGTGTCGTGGCTTCGGCCCTCAGATGATACAACTTCGGGCTATTTGGCTTCAGGCCATTGTGATGTGGCAGCTTCGGCTGAGTGGTTTTTCAGACCATTTTGATGTGGCAGCTTCGGCTGAGTGGCTTTCAGGCCATTGTGATGTATCGGTGTTATCGTTGGAGCCTTCGGGCATTGTGATTCGTATTTATTTCAGCGTTGGTTTGATTTACCTTCGGGTAATGTTTTGGTTGTGTTCTATATTGATGATTCTCCATTGGACACTTGTGTTCTAACCTGTTGAGCAGGTACCGATCGTATGCCGTGAACATAGTGTTTCTCGAATGCTCGATTCTTACTTTGGTTTGTGAGCATCTCGTATTACCCTTGTTGTACCATTTATTTTGCTTTTGGATGCATATCATGTTGTACATGTATTTGATATTCATTATATGGATGACTGATCCCGTGGGGGCAGAACATGTTTACATGTTTTGGGTGCTTGCGAGGAGAGAGTTGAGACACAGAGGCATGACGATGGCGATGAGGCATTCGAGCGATACTAGTCCGAGATATTTCAGTGTTCATATCAGTCAGACAGTTGGAGTACTCCAGTGTTGTTCAGTTGTTGTCATTTTGTATTATCCGAGCGAGGCTCGTGAGTGTTGTTGTATTTTTATTTTGACCATATAGGGCCACTGTTGTCGTCGAAATTCCATATCGGAATATTATGTCGAATGTCATAGTAGGGACTGAGATTCCCCTTTGGTCAGTTTATTGTATTTTTGGTCGTGTTCGCCTGGTGGATCTCCTGGTGTGGGGTCCACAACACTGTAATGACCCAAGGGGATTTGGAGGGGTTACATCTTCTTTCCAAGAAAGATGCTAAACCTTGCTTGATCCGTTGGATTCTATTGTTAGAAGAGTTTGACTTAGAAATTCAAGATAAAAAAGGTTCTGGAAATGTTTGTTGATCATTTGTCTAGGCTAATCGTGAATTTTACTGATAAAGAACCTCCCATTAATGAAACTTTCCCTGATGAACAACTCATGTATGTTTCTCACATACCTTGGTATGCAGACATTGTCAATTACCTTGTCACTGGTAACATGCCATCTTATTGGAATAATCAAGTTAAAACAAAATTTTTAAACGAACTAAAAAATTTCTTTTGGGATGATCCATATTTGTTCAGATATTGTCCTGATCAAATAATTAGGAGATGTGTGTCTGAACATGAACAACAAAATATCATTACCTTTTGTCATGATCATGCATGTGGAGGTCATTTTGGTTCAAAGAAAACAACTGTTAAAATTCTGTAATGTGGTTTTTATTGGCCAACACTTTTCGAAGATACACATTCATATTGCAGCACATGTGATAGACGTCAAAGATTAGGTCGAATTTCTAAAAGAAATATGATGCCTTTAAACCTAATTTTAATTATTGAAATATTTGATGTTTGGGGCATAGATTTTATGGGACCTTTTCCAATTTCTTTTGGCAATCTTTACATTCTTGTGGCTGTCGATTATATTTCAAAATGGGTAGAAGCAATTGCTTGCAAAACAAATGACCACAAAGTCATGGTAAAAATTTTGAAAGAAAATATTTTTTCCAAATTTGGAACACCACGAGCAATTATAAGTGATGGAGGAAAATATTTTTGTAATAAATTTTTGAATCATTTATTTAAAAAATATGGTGTTACACATAAAGTTGCTACCCCTTATCACCCTCAAACAAGTGGACAAGTTGAAATTTCAAACAGATAAATCAAACATATTCTTGAAAAAACTGTTAATCCTACAAGGAAAGATTGGTCTTTGCGATTGAATGATGCATTGTGGGCTTACCGTACTGCTTTTAAAACTCCCATCGGAATGTCTCCATTTAGGCTTGTCTTTGGAAAACCATGTCATTTGCCTGTTGAATTAGAACATAGAGCATACTAGGCCATAAAACGATTAAATTTTTCATTAGACTTGGCTGGAATTCATAGGAAACTTCAACTAAATGAGTTGGAAGAAATCAGAAATGATGCTTACGATTGTGCAAGGAAATATAAGGACAAAATGAAAATTTTTCATTATAAACACATCTTGAGAAAAACTTTTTCTCCTGGTCAAAAAGTCCTTATTTTTAACTCTCGTTTGTTATTATTTCCAGGCAAGTTGCGTTCACGATGGTCTGGTCTATTTATTATTCGTACGGTCTATCCTCACGGAGCTGTAGAAACTGAAAATCCAAAAAATGGTAATATTTTCAAAGTAAATGGTCAACGGTTAAAACCATACTTGGAATTAAAATCTTTTGAGGTAGAAAAGGTTCTTCTTAAGGACCCCAATATTGTGAATTAATACTCCATTTTATTTGTCCGGTCAAGTGGCGGATAACAGTACTCCGTGGCTAGTAAAGTCAGATTTTTTAGTTTCCCACAACAACTGATTTTGTAGATATTTTTTTATTTTTAATTATGGAACAAACTTTGAAAACAATTGAAAAAAGATTTCCCTTTCTTAGCAAAGAAGTCATTTTGAAACTTTACCAAGCCAGAATTGAAAGGATGAGGTTGCTTATGAATAACGGCATACCTTTTGATATTCGATTCATTATTGAAGCCAAAGTAAGAATAAAGGGTGAATTCACGAAAACACTAACTAGATTTTTACCAGGGCTTGGAAAAAGTTCATATGCCAAGAAACGACGAGCAAAGAAAATGGCCGTTTGCTATAAATGTGCCAGGTGGAACTGTGATTTAAGATGTCGATCTTTAGAAATTCCTTCCACAAACAGAGAAGATAAAATTCAGTTCATAAAGGATGGTCTGAATAAGGAGAATTTAGATGATATCGAAATTTCTCTTGACAAGCATCCTAGTGTACTTGTACATTATGGAATTCGATGTTTGTGGAATAAATTCAAATCAGAATATGAACAACGTCTTGGGAATCTGACGTTAAAAGACCCTGTTTGCCAATTTGTAAGAAAATTAGATGGGAAGTTTCTCCCCGACTCATAGAAGGCGTTTAAGCCGTTTCTGAATGTAAAATCAGAGGAAGATGTGAGCTACAATCACAACTACTGTACATACACGTGAGTATCTATACTTTTTGTCGTTCTTTTAGATTTTCTGAATAAAAAATGTGATACGCAATAAATGCATTCATTATTTAATTGAGTAGTTGAAGCGCAATTAACGCGGTCACAAATTTGATAAATCTTTTTACTTTGTTTTGCATCTATAAATAAACATTACATTTATTTCTTTTCTGCATCCCTGAAACTTGTATTCTTTTCCTTTTCTCTCTAAAATAATTTTCTTTTTCAAAAAAAAATGGAATCATCATCTTCCACAAAAAGATTTAACTCTATCTGCATTTTTGGTGGAGCTAGTCATGGGAAAGAGGCTTGCTTTACTGAAGCAGCCCATAACTTGGGTCGTACCTTAGGAGAAAAATGCATTCATGTAGTTTACGGAGGAGGAAGTCTAGGATTAATGGGACGTGCTGCTGCTTCTGCATATATGAAAGGAGTAAAAGTGTTAGGAATCATTCCAAAACCTCTGGCTGAAAGTAAAATCACCAAAGCAACCATTGGAGATGAGTTCAGAGCTGTGAGTATGCAAGACCGCATAACTCACATGACAAATAATGCTGATGCCTTTATCACCCTTCCCGGTGGTTTTGGCACTCTTGAGGAACTTTTTCATGTGGTTACCAGAGCCCAGCTAAATGTTCATACGAAACCAATAGGTCTGCTAAATGTCAATGGTTTCTTCGATGGTTTACTATCTTTCATCAACTACTCTTCTGAAAAAGGTTTTATTTCTGAGCGTGCTAAACGAATCATAGTTGTTGCAATAACTTCAGAAAAGCTGATCAAAAAACTTATTGCATTTGTTCCTGAACCAGACCCAACTCTAGCTAATATTGTTTGGATGGAAGATTTCACTGTGCGGAAACGCAAAATTGATACATTCCTTTCCTTCTGATATCCCACTTCATTCCTCTTGTTGTTTTTTACTTTTTAGCGGGTGTAAAAATCGTGAAAATGATGGCAGCTTAAGGAGTTTTCTTTTCGATCTCCTGACGCATATCTATCCACGATTTATGTATTGTTATTTCTATTACTGTACTTTTTCTCGCTTGTTTTTAATAAAAGTATTGATTGCAGCGTAAGGCGACTCTTCGGACTCTCTTGAAGCGCATCTAGGTTGTTTGTGTTATACTTCCGGATATATATATATATATTTTGTTGTTTTGCCACACTTATTTCTTGCAGGTCCAAAAAAGGCTTGAGCGAAGCGTCGTCTTCATAAACAGGGAAGCCTTATTTAAACCCTTACTTCATTGTTCTTTTTACACAATAAGGATATTGTTTATCATTAAGTGTGGGGGAAGGTGTGTGTATATATATATATATATATATATATATATATATAATATAAAAAAAGAGGTTGAAAATCACGGCACCATTTTCTTGAGAAAACGTTAGTGAAAAAATCATTTTTGGTATGTTTCACTGGTTTTGATAATGGATTGGATGGAGGTGTATGGGATTCAGTACACAACACCCCTTTTGTGAGTTTTGAGCCTTAGAGAAATCCTTATATATACGCTCTATATTTTTTATTGTGTAGTCAAACATATTGTGTTCATTCTAGAACTTGCTCATTTATAAATTTCGAGACTATATTTATAAACTCTTGCATTAAGATGATAAAGGCAATTAGGATTAACCCCTTGTTGGCTTATATTTTCCCACCCATTACATTTTATCCTTAGAGGCCCCATTGAGTCTTAGCCTATTTATTTGATCAAGCATATTACTTTAGCCATTATCTATTCTTGTTGATTACTCATCCATTTGCACTCTCTAGTCAAAGATTTAATTGTGAACTAGATGTGTGACAAATAGGGACCGATGTTCATAAGAGTATTGTGGAGATCAAGAGCTTTCGCTGAAATTGAAATGGTATGAAGTACATTGGAGTATTGAATCGGTAAAAAAAAGAGAAATATAAATAAAGGCAAAAAAAAAAGAATGACTAGAAAGAAAAACACGGGAGGTCAAGTGCGAAAATAATCACTATATATACATAAAATAACACTTTAACTATCCCTTGAATGATACATAATTCCTTCCAGAAGATCCATTGCATACTTTTTCTTACACAAGAGTATGACCTTGCCAGATGAATATTCAATTACCATGTAAAGTACAAAATAACTTGGGGATGATGGTTTGAGAGTTTTCATTACAAAATGGGGGATGTTTGTAATACCCGAGATTTCTGATATGTATTTGGAACTTGTGATATTGTAATTGTTGCACTTTAATCTGAGTATTATTCTCCATATCTCATAGTCCGGTGTTGTTGAGCGTATGATTTCATGAATGTGATTTACAAATTGTGATTCTGCGCATGTAGCGCACGCTATCGTCTATGTGTAGCGTACGCTAACATGGATCCATAGCGCATGCTACAAAGGAACCTTAGCGCACGCTATACGTGGTCAATATGATTGAGACGTGTGGAAGATGAGATCAGGCCGGGGATCTTGGTCGGATTGTGTCGGGATGAACCTAGACGGCTTTCGGGAAAAGCCAAGTCAACGCCTTAGCGCACGCTACTGATATGAGAATAGCGCACGCTAAGTGCTGAGTACAGTGAAGTCAGTAAGCCGTTAGCGCACGCTACGAGTATGGACTAGCGCGCGCTAATAACCATTTTCTATAAATAGACAAGATCCTTTACGTATTTTCAGTCTTTTCTCTTCCCACATCCGAATCCTTATACTTAGAGTATTACTCTCTACATCCTAAACACTTCATATCAGCATCCTAGCTCGTGTTGAAGATTGTAGATCATTGAGGATTGGTGTTCAAGCCTTCGACGTTGGATTGCTTCGATTTCCTCCTTGTTCTTCACTACTTTGAGGTAGGTGATTCTTCACCAATATTAGTAGTGTTCTAAAGGACGTTTGATCATGTTTATCTAGTCAGTTAGATTCATTAATAGTCAAACATCATGTGTTAGAAGGATATTTTCGACGTTTCGGCACTTATTCATCGTATGATCCATTGAACCTTTTTAGTATGTGGACTCCTAAGCATATTATGTATCTTCAAAACCGATCATGACCAGTATATGAAGATTACCTAGTTCGTATGTTTTACGTAAGGAATCATATGTTTTGGGACTTGGAATGAACGGAACTTAGAATATTTTCTTGAAGATCAAGATGAATTATGGTGTAGTAATGATGATACGTATCCTTGTGTCTCGTAGTCATTTAATCCATAAAGATCTTTCATAAACCGTATGAGCATGATATGCACGGAGTTGGCATGTATTAACACTGAGGATTTCATGAGTTTTCATCACCTTTAGCTCAAATTTTACCCAGTAGTGACTGCCATGCACGATTAGCGCACGCTAAGATGTATATATTAACGTGCGCTATCGGGAACGAGTAACGTGCGCTACGTTGGATACGTAACGTACGTTATATCATCGGCGGTAGTCTGCTTGAAGAAGACTCACAAGATACACAGCTAGCGCACGCTAAACCTGGTCATTTGCGTACGTTAATGGGCAGGCTTAGCGCACGTTACGTATAGTACGTAGCGCGCGCTAAGTAGTTCAGGCAGAATTCATTTTTAGAGCTTGCGGTCGTAAACCGGATTATTAGACGTTCGTACAACTTGAGAGGAATTCTTTATTATTTCTTAGGTCCGAGCCTTGCATAAGGGACGATCGAGGGGCGGTGGCATATGGACGCGTGTCATTTGTTGGAGTATTTCCATTCTTGCCATTTTCGAGGCAAGTATCATATGTCGAGTTCGATTTATATTAAAACTTTGATCATGCTTATGGTTTTGTTCATGTTGTCGAATATGAGATGTATTTCTGTAATTTCTCGTGGTATTCGTTGTTAATTGTTCGTATTGATGAACATATTGAAATGCATATATGTATGCATAATTGATTGATTTATGGTATAAATGATCTGAGGGGATCATGAGGATCTATGCTGAGGGCGCTGGATCGAATGTCCACCATGCGTTGGTCCGACGGGATCATCATGGGGATCTATCTTTGAGGTCTTTGGATCGGGACGGGTTTTCCACCATGCGTTGGTCCGATGGGATCATCATGGGGAGCTATATCAAGGGCGCTGGATCATTTGGATTACCTGTCTTGCCGATGGAATCGTGAGGATTCGCATCGTTGGATTCCGTGACGGAAGTCCGTTTGCATGTTTTATGATGCACTGATGATTTATGTATTATGATACTTGTACTAGCATTGTTTTTCTAACCCCTTCTGGGGTGGACATTGTTTTGATGTTCGGGTAGCCGAGGAGCGGAAGCAACCACGATGCAGACGGGACGATGAAATGGCTCAGTGATGTGGTTGATGTTTATTGTTATTGTAATTTGTCTTCTTGGTTCATTTAGTACTCGAGTACGTCTGTTTTAATAATGTCATTTCGATATGGTTGTATAAGTTAACTCATTTGATCGGTTGAATCAAATCTGTATTTTGAACTTCAGTTGTACGATTGGATTATATTTACATTTCTTTTAAATTAGCCTTGTAAATCCTTACTTAAAGGGTTTACGGCGCTGTAATTATTCCGAATATCTCGGGGTGTTACAGAATATGGTATCAGAGCTAAGATTCATGGATATCTTGGCAGTCGGGTTAGTGGGGTCTGTTTATGTTATTTGATTATTGGTCGTTCGTAACATCACTGCTGAGCCAGCATCGTCGTGTGGACCGTGGTTGTAAGTTTCCTAAATCTCAAATACTACTGTTTTATTTAATTCATGTTTTGTGAACATTGATGGATGTACTTTTAGAAAGTTTGCCCTGGATATTGAGTATTTGTGTTTACAGTATGTTGAGAGGAGGTCGTGGACGCGGACGTGGAAAAGCGATACAAGAAGATTCGGTGTCTACCCCGGAAATAACCGCTAGCCGAACGGATTCCCATTCTGGGGGACAACAGGGATCAGCAAATAATAATGCAGATCCTAACGTGCCGGGAGTGCTTCAGCAGGTGGTTGCCCAGATAAACCAGTTTGCTCAAGTTGTGGATCGCATGCAGACGGCGATGGGACAGCAGCATAACGTGGATAATCGGGGAGATAAATGGATTACCGAGGTGATCAAATTGCATCCTCCGAAATTTGATGGTTTGGCTGAGACGCTTTCTTGGGATCACTGGTTGAAGGAATTAGAGAAGATTTTTATGGGATTAATCGTCTCCCAACAATGAAGGTTCCGGTCGCCGGTACCTTCGATAGGGGAGGCTTTCGGTGGGAGGCCATTCGATGGAGGAGCATAATGTTGGTGGACGGAATTCAAATTAATGATGGAAGCGCAAGATTGTCCTCGCCTGCTAGAGAGGCCCGAGTTCGGGAGTTTTTCTCACCACAAAATTCAGAAGCATCTGTGACGGACGTGATTAGGACTTTTAATCACCAGCTGACTTATGTGCGCCACTTGGTCAGGACCGAGGCGGAGAGGATTTTCCATTTTGACATGCGAATGAAGCCGGAAATTCAGCAATATATGTCCGGATTTGAATGTACCACTTTGCGATGATGTCAGGACAAGGCGTTGGCCTATGATATGAAGGAGGCAGCAGTAGAGAAATCGACGGAAGCAAAGAAGCAGAAAGTGGCTGGCAACTTCACGGAGAATAAGAGTAGTGGGCCTCGCAGGGGCCAGTCCTCTTTTCATTCATCCAGGAGGCCTTCGCATCCTTCTCGAGGAGGAAAGAAGTTTCGGGAAGCACCAACCGTTTCAGACGCAGGGAAGAAATGTTATAATTGTGGCAAAGCGGGGCATATTCGACGTAACTGTTTCGCGCCTGCTGTGACCTATTTCGAGTGTGGACAGGAAGGACATCGCGCAACATTTTGTGGGAATGCGACTAGATCTTTTGGCACTCACACTCTGTGCAGTTCGAAGGACACTAGTATAAACCGAGCCGCAGAGCGGTTTCCCGCAGCAGAATGTTGGGAAAAGAGAGGCATCCAGCGCTGGGTCCGTTCCTCCGCGTATTTACGAGATGAAGAAGGATGATCAAAACACAGCTGTTGCATCAGGTACGATTCAGATCCTTTTGCAACCAGTTAGTGTCTTGTTCGATTTGGGAGCTACGCATTCTTTTATATCTTTGAACTGTGTTAATCGTTTGAAAATCTCGTGCTTGTATAATTGTGAACCTTATGATGTGGGTTTACCGAGCGGAGAGAAAATTATGGGAATCCTAGAAGCTAGGGATTTTCCAGTGTCTATAGGAGGGAGAGATTGGCTATCGAATCTTATTGTAGTTGACATCTACGGTGACGATTTAATTCTCGGAGACGATTGGCTCAACCGTTATGGAGCTATTCTGAATTACCGAAAGAGAGTTATTTCTATCATTGCCGATGACGGATCTGAACACTTATTCCGAGGATGGAGACCGGGAAGCTCGGGAAAATTGATCAAAGCAATGAAAGCCGTGAAATTACTGAAGCCGGGATGTCATGGACTTTGGTGCTATGCCATGACGAAAGAGGAAGGAATAGAGCTCTCATCGATTCCAGTTGTGAATAAATTCGCCGACGTATTTCCTGACGAACTACCTGGGTTACCTCCGCAGAGAGAGGTGGAATTCACTATCGAATTAGAGCCTGGAGCCGCTCCTATTTCTAGAGCACCATACCGCATGGCGCCAACCGAGATGTATGAACTCAAGAAGCAACTGGAGAAATTGTCACAGAAGGGTTATATTCAACCTAGCGTTTCTCCTTGGGGAGCGCCCGTTCTCTTTGTCCGGAAGAAAGATGGATCCTTCCGACTGTGTATTGATTACAGGGAACTCAACAAGAAGACGATCTAGAATAAGTATCCTATACCTCGGATCGACGACTTGTTTGATCAACTGCAAGGGGCAAGGGTATTCTCGAAGATTGACTTGCGATCAGGATACCATCAGTTGAGAGTTAAGAAATCGGATGTACCGAAGTATGCTTTCAGGTCCCGGTACGGGCATTATGAATTTGTTGTGATGCCATTTGGACTTACCAATGCTCCTGCGGTATTCATGCAATTGATGAATCAGGTATTCTTAGAATACTTGGATAAATTTGTGGTCGTCTTCATTGATGACATCTTGATATATTCGAAGGACGCAGAGGAGCATGCCGAACATTTGCGTGTGGTTTTGAGCACCTTGAGGAAGGAACAGCTGTATGCAAAGCTTTCCAAATGCGAGTTTTGGCTTAGGGAAGTAACTTTCCTTGGGCATGTGATATCAGCTAACGGAGTTCAGGTGGACCCGAAGAAAGTCGAAGCAATCTTGGAATGGGAAATTCCTAGTAACGTAAAAGAAGTCCGGAGTTTCCTAGGACTTGCTGGATATTATCGCCGCTTTGTAGAGGGATTTTCCAAAATTGCTCGTCCGCTCACTCACCAAGTTGCAAAACTCAAAAGTTTACGTGGGATGAGAAATGCCAGACTGGTTTTGATGAACTTAAGAAGAGACTGACAACAGCACCTATATTAGCGTTACCAGATGGAACTGATGGATTCATGGTATACAGCGAAGCTTCAAATCAGGGTCTGGGATGTGTGTTGATGCAAAAGGATAAGGTAATTGCCTATGCTTCTCGGCAATTGAAACCGTATGAGGTTAATTACCCGACTCATGATCTGGAGCTAGCAGCTGTGGTCTTTGCCTTGAAAATTTGGCGACATTATTTGTACGGCACTCGTTGCCAGATCTTTACAGATCATAAGAGCCTCAAGTACATTTTCAGTCATAAAGAATTAAACATGAGGCAGAGAAGGTGGCTGGAATTGATCAAGGATTACGACTTGGAGATTCTCTATCATCCGGGGAAAGCAAACGTAGTAGCCGATGCTTTGAGCCGTAAACCTGTTTCTCTTCGAGTGTTGGAAGCACTTACATCCCAAACAAGCATTCAGTGGGAACTGATCCACGAAGGGATTGAAGTATGGGCACCAGGAATCCAAGGGCAACTATATGTGATGGAACTGACTTCATCACTAGTCGAGGAGATCAAATCTAAGCAGTTGAATGATTCTCTGATCCTTCGGTTATGTGACGAAGTAAAGAAAGGAAAGGCCCCAGGATTCGTGATACATGATGATGGAGTTCTGAGATTTCAGAGTTGATTTTGCGTTCCAGATGATGATGATTTGAGACGGACAATTCTGAAGGAAGCTCACAGCGCGCCCTATTCTATTCACCCAGGCGTGATAAAATGTATAAAGATCTTAAACAAAACTTGGTGGGGAATATGAAGAAGGACGTGGCAGTACGTTTGAAGTGTTTGACTTGTCGTGAGTTAAGATTGAACATCGGCGACTGCCGGAATGTTAAAGCCGCTTAGATCCCGAGTGGAAGTGGGAGGATATCTCGATGGATTTCATCACCAGTATGCCAAGGACTAGAACGGGAATGAACATGATTTGGGTTATAGTTGATCGACTAACCAAGTCGGCTCATTTCCTAG
This sequence comes from Orobanche coerulescens, assembly GCA_033398695.1. Taxonomy (NCBI): domain Eukaryota; kingdom Viridiplantae; phylum Streptophyta; class Magnoliopsida; order Lamiales; family Orobanchaceae; genus Orobanche; species Orobanche coerulescens. Next base: position 166,492,404 of record CM065806.1, on the reverse strand, counting down.
GAATTAAAGATACATGGGGACCCGAGAGATTGACGTGAGTATTTGTTGCGGAGATAGTCAGATTGCATGGGACGCCGAAGACCAGTATTTCGGATCGAGATGGTCGCTTCGTGTCGCACTTCTGGAAGGCATTTCACAGGGCTTTGGGGACTGAGCTCAACTTTAGCATGGCTTATCATCCCCAAACGGACGGTCAGTCCGAAAGGACTATACAAACAGTAGAAGACATGCTTAGAGCCTGTGCTTTGGATTGGTCAACTGATTGGGAAGTTCATTTGCCATTGATTGAATTCACCTACAATAATAGTTGACATGCTTCTATTAAGATGGCACCATTTGAAGCTTTGTACGGGAGAAGATGTCGATCACCCCTGTGCTGGGATGATTCTTCGGACTTGATCGGGACAGAACCGGAATTGGTAGTTCAGACTCAAGAGAAGATAGCTTTGATTCGGGAAAGACTGTTGACTGCCCAGAGTTGACAGAAGTCTTATGCAGACGTACGTCGTCGCCCTCTAGAGTTCGACGTTGGGGACCATGTACTATTGAAGGTGTCTCCTACACGAGGGATTTTCCGTTTTGGGAGGAGAGGTAAGCTAAGTCCGAGATATATCGGGCCATTTGAGGTCCTAGAGAGAGTTGGGGATTTAACATACAAGTTGGCTTTACCACCATCGCTGAGTCACGTTCACAATGTGTTTCACTTATCCCAATTGCGGAAGTATGTACCGGACCCCAGTCACGTCATTGATTTCGACGAGATCGAGATAGCTAATGATGGCACCTTCGAAGAGAGACCAATCAAGATACTTGAGAGTCGGATCAAACAATTGAGGAATAAACCAATACACTTGGTTAAAATACAATGGTCACGACATGGAGCTGAAGAGGCCACTTGGGAAACAGAGGACAGTATGAAGGCTAGATATCCAGAGTTGTTTTCATCTTAAGTTTCGGGATGAAACTTCTTTTTAGGGAGGAAGGATGTAATACCCGAGATTTCTGATATGTATTTGGAACTTGTGATATTGTAATTGTTGCACTTTAATCTAAGTATTATTCTCCGTATCTCATAGTCCGGTGTTGTTGAGCGTATGATTTCATGAATGTGATTTACAAATTGTGATTCTGCGCATGTAGCGCACGCTATCGTCTATGTGTAGCGTACGCTAACATGGATCCACAGCGCACGCTACAAAGGAACCTTAGCGCACGCTATACGTGGTCAATATGATTGAGACGTGTGGTAGGTGAGATCAGGCCGGGGATCTTGGTCGGATTGTGTCGGGATGAACCTGGACGGCTTTCGGCAAAAGCCAAGTCAACGCCTTAGCACACGCTACTGATATGAGAATAGCGCACACTAAGTGCTGAGTACAGTGAAGTCAGTAAGCCGTTAGCGCACGCTACGAGTATGGACTAGCGCGCGCTAATAACCATTTTCTATAAATAGGACAGCATCCTTTTTATATTTTCAGTCTTTTCTCTTCCCACATCCGAATCCTTATACTTAGAGTATTACTCTCTACATCCTAAACACTTCATATCAGCATCCTAGCTCGTGTTGAAGATTGTAGATCATTGAGGATTGGTGTTCAAGCCTTCGACATTGGATTGCTTCGATTTCCTCCTTGTTCTTCACTATTTTGAGGTAGGTGATTCTTCACCAATATTAGTAGTGTTCTAAAGGACGTTTGATCATGTTTATCTAGTCAGTTAGATTCGTTAATAGTCAAACATCATGTGTTAGAAGGATATTTTCGACGTTTCGGCACTTATTCATCGTATGATCCATTGAACCGTTTTAGTATGTGGACTCCTAAGCATATTATGTATCTTCAAAACCGATCATGACCAGTATATGAAGATTACCTAGTTCGTATGTTTTACGTAAGGAATCATATGTTTTGGGACTTGGAATGAACGGAACTTAGAATATTTTCTTGAAGATCAAGATGAATTATGGTGTAGTAATGATGATACGTATCCTTGTGTCTCGTAGTCATTTAATCCATAAAGATCTTTCATAAACCGTATGAGCATGATATGCACGGAGTTGGCATGTATTAACACTGAGGATTTCATGAGTTTTCATCACCTTTAGCTCAAATTTTACCCAGTAGTGACTGCCATGCACGATTAGCGCACGCTAAGATGTATATATTAACGTGCGCTATCGGGAACGAGTAATGTGCGCTACGTTGGATACGTAACGTACGTTATATCATCAGGCAGGGTAGTCGGTTGTTCAGAGAAGACTGTCAGTACACAGATAGCGCACGCTAAACCTGGTCATTTGCGTACGTTAACGGGCAGGCTTAGCGCACGTTACGTATAGTACGTAGTGCGCGCTAAGTAGTTCAGGCAGAATTCATTTTTAGAGCTTGCGGTCGTAAACCGGATTATTAGACGTTCGTACGACTTGAGAGGAATTCTTTATTATTTCTTAGGTCCGAGCCTTGCATAAGGGACGATCCAGGGGCGGTGGCATACGGACGCGTGTCATTTGTTGGAGTATTTCCATTCTTGCCATTTTCGAGGCAAATATCATATGTCGAGTTCGATTTATATTAAAACTTTGATCATGCTTATGGTTTTGTTCATGTTGTCGAATATGAGATGTATTTCTGTAATTTCTCGTGGTATTCGTTGTTAATTGTTCGTATTGATGAACATATTGAAATGCATATATGTATGCATAATTGATTGATTTATGGTATAAATGATCCGAGGGGATCATGAGGATCTATGCTGAGGGCGCTGGATCGAATGTCCACCATGCGTTGGTCCGACGGGATCATCATGGGGATCTATGTTGAGGGCACTGGATCGCTGGACGGGTTTTCCACCATGCGTTGGTCCGACGGGATCATCATGGGGAGCTATACCAAGGGCGCTGGATCGCTGTATTACCCTGTACTGTGTTGATGGAATCGTGAGGATTCGCATCGTTGGATTCCGGTGACGGAAGTCCGTTTTGCATGTTTTATGATGCACTGATGATTTATGTATTATGATACTTGTACTAGCATTGTTTTGCTAACCCGTTCTGGGGTGGTCTTTGTTTTGATGTTCGTAGCCGAGGAGCGGGAAGCAACCACGATGCAAACAGGACGATGAAATGGCTCAGTGATGTGGTTGATGTTTATTGTTATTGTAATTTGTCTTCTTGGTTCATTTAGTACTCGAGTACGTCTGTTTTAATAATGTCATTTCGATATGGTTGTATAAGTTAAATCATTTGATCGGTTGAATCAAATCTGTATTTTGAACTTCAGTTGTACGATTGGATTATATTTACATTTCTTTTAAATTAGCCTTGTAAATCCTTACTTAAAGGGTTTACGGCGCTGTAATTATTCCGAATATCTCGGGGTGTTACAATGTTGACAATTATTTGTAGGATTTGTTACGCATGCATTTAAATTCACAATTGATCTTGGCTAGTAAACCTCATAATTTTCCCTTTATCCTACCATACCCAAAGCCACTTTACAACCAAAATAAAGACCTTTTGATTTATGCATGAGTTTATTTTTAAGTAGTGGAGATTTGATTTTTGACCAAGCATATGGTAAGGACACATTATGCTTTGATATGAGTGAACTCTTATCGAATATTCCTTATATACACTTGAGTGAAGAGTGACATCCACCGTGAGGGTATTGAATCTTTTTGCATTCGAATCTCAATGAAGTTGTTAGAATTTGGTGCAGCATCCTATCTCACTTGGACCATGATCACTTGTTTTCTCTTGATATTGGTTTTACCATGAATTTTTCAGCATCTGAAAATTATTACTCGGGTATAAGATTTGCCCGAGGACATGCAAAAGATAAGTGTGGAGGAATTTGTTTGGTATATTTTGAGTAATATTTTTATTAGTATTTTATGTATATATTTGTGCTTTTTGTGTGATAATTTATCATTTTCCCCATATATTTATATTATTTCATGATAATTGCTCACTAATCGTAATAATGTAAAGTATATTTTGTATATTTGGATTACTTGCACAGATAATAGCTGACCCCTTCGGGGGTGGATATATTTTTGTGTGCATGTACATCGAGATGGAGTTGCAATCACATAATCGACGTAGAGATGGAGATCCAAAGTGATACTAATCATTCCAGTCAAAGAGGTCCTCCCTAGTTGGTGAGTAGTATCCTCCACAATTGCATTCGAAAAGTCCATGTGTGGGCTAAGTTAAAGTATTGTATATTTCATTGATCATGTAGTCGGTTGTTTGGTATATTTTGAGTAATATTTTTATTAGTATTTTATGTATATAATTGTGTGTTTTGTGTGATAATTTATCATTTTCCCCATATATTTATATTATTTCATTTTGTTAGAATTTTCTATAATTTTGTGTCATTTTTGGATAATTAATTAGAATTAAATTATATCTGCAGGTTAATCAACCGGTACAAAACAGATCAATTGGTTCAAGGAAGATATTTTTACAAAATTCAAATATAGTTACCACTGGTCTCATTTTATTCGTCTCGTCAAAACGATCGTTTTAAAAAAAATTCATCCGAATCCGAGTTCGTATGAAGAAGTTATGACCGTTCGAAGGACAATTAAATAGACGGACCATATTGCGCCACGTGTCAACACCGGATTGGACCAGAAATTCAACTCTCTACTGAAGTCATCCATGACGTCAGCACCCCTTGGCAGCCGTGAATTATTGAAATGGTGGGATTTAAATATTTTAAAATTATTAATTTATTAATTTTTGAAGTAGGATAAATAGGGGATGAATGTGTTGTAATACCCTCGCCTTTAATATTGTATTTTATGATTTAAGCTAAGTATTTTCGCACCATATCTGTGATGTCGTAGCAAGTATCGATGAATTATGTTAAGTTGGAATCATGTTCATTCATACTATATTAGTTGTTGGGTGATATTGGGAGAATTCCATTTATGCTTGTTATAGTACTTAACGTACGTTAACCTATCTTCATAACGTACGCTATGTATGTCGCCTTACGTACGTAACATCAATACGTTAACGTACGTAATGCGGGAGATCCTCCAGCAGTCCGCCTTTCGGCGGGTGGGGCCGAGCGGGGGTAGGTGGTCGGGAGTCGATCGCGACAGCCAAGTCAACGGCTATTACGTACGTAATAGCTTTATAGTTACGTACGTAACGAATTGTGTGTTTTGAGGCGTAAAGATCTGATGAAATTGGTTACGTGCGTAATGATCATAAGATTACGTCGTAAGGGCTATAACGTCGTTAACCACTTTCGTTAACGTACGTAATGCCGAGTTCAGATTATAAAAGTATGACTTGCCATTCATTTCCTACTCGACCCTTTCAACCTCCCAACTGAAAAACGATTCCTTTCCCTTCCAACTTCGTTTCTAAGCCTTTCTAACTTGTGTTGGAGCTTCAGCACTTGATTGGTGACTTGGAGAGTTAGAGATTGAAGTGTATCCCTTGAAGTGTTGGTGTTGTTCTTCATTTTAAGGTTGGTCTTTCTTTAACTCATATCAATTCCATGCTTATGATGATGTTAGTAGATAAATACTTCACATAATGTTAGTTTAAACTAGTGCAAACATGATAAGTTAATTGAATCATGCTCAAACTAAGTGAAGATTAACATTTAAGGTATTAGTGTTACTTCTTGATGTAAATAACTTCATAATGTGATTGTGTTGATAATGATATACATAAAACCCGATGTATAACATGATGATCGGAAGGTGATTATAGTCTCAACACTAGGAACATGTTAGGGATGATATCCTTAATGATTAAAGGTGAGAAATGTTAAATTTGTCTTGAACATTCAATTGATTCTTGAAGGTAATATGGAACCATGATTTTTGGCCCCTAAAACCTTTGTAATAAATTTTTTTGAAAGATTATGTTAACCCTTTGAAGATGATCTTCGCTAGATGGGATGAAGTTACTTCAAAAATTTCAAGTATCCAATGATATAACTAGGATTTTAATAAATTCTTCAAAGTAAAACAATGGATGTTGATAGAAGGAAGTTGTAATCTTCATATGTTCAAATTAATCGATTTCGTTAAGGGGTGTTAATCACTACATTAATAGGTTGATAATATTCTTAAGAGGATTGCGTTGAATATGATGATACAAATGCGGTAGATGAGTAGCCGAATTCCATTTCATTAATCCGTGCGTGTTAAGAGACGTAAATTAAGATGATGTTCTTAGTTCACTAAAAACCTAAACTTATGTTTCATATAGTAATCAAGTTTTGAATGTAATCGTTGGTAAAATAATGAAGAACGTGATTAAACACAAACTTATATCGTAATTGGAAGTGTTGATGATTTGAAAAGATATTTTCACTATATTACATTGATAATAAACTAGACATCAAGTATTTGACATTAAGGTTAGAATATGTGAGTGAACATGTTAAACATACGATGATTTGTAATAATAACATTAAAATGATCAATAGGATAATTGATTTATTCAAGTAAATTTACGAATATTATTTACGTAATAATACCGTTATCGTACGAATGTGTTGTTGAATGAATTACATTTCATTCAAGGTTGCTTGTTCACGTGAGTATTGTTAGACGAGGATACCGTTCGTTTGACCATTCAAAGAAGGATTATTCATCTACGGAATTGAGGCAAGTTATCTTGCTTGGTTATAATGATGGTTGAATTCTTGTGATTATTATGCGTTTCGTGTGTATGAAATGTTCTGATAATCTATGATTCGTGATATGGTGATACCCTTGATCGTATTGTCATGGTGTTGGGGATGATATACCCGAAATTACCGTCCTTGTTACCGTTAGTCCTTTTGAGCTTTGTTGACACTTCGGTGAGTTGTTCGATTCCTTGGTAAAAGTGTAATTCGTTGAGTTTCGTTGTCATGTTGTATCGTGACATCTCTGGAGTCATATCTGCGCGCCGATTGGTTATGTGTAGGATTTTTATCCGGGCACTTGATGATCATGCGTGGATGTTTTCCGCATTTAGATCGTGCACACGAGACGTAGTTCGTGAGGCTAATTAGGTACATCGTCCCACGTATATTCTGGATTCCGTATACGGGGTGGACATGTGCATGGACACATTTCCAGATCGGGCGTACTGTGACGTCCGTCTTGAGCCATATTATATGGTCGTTCGTATATTTGGTTATGTTCGACAGTTGGGACTGATTGTTTATACGCCTTCGGGGTATATTCAGTAGTCGGTGATTTTCTTTGAGATCAGTATATATGAATTGTATAATGTCATGAGAATTATTGTCATGTATAGCTGACCCTGTGGTTTGGGGCGAAATACTTGTATTTCAGGGCGAGGAAAGGGCAAGGCACAGGAGGAGCACAATGGCGACGGAGGATTCTGAAGTATGCTATTTCGGGAGCCCCGAATCTTTTGGTTGTTCGGTTATGTTTTATTGTGACTTTCATTTTATTTTGTGTCGGATGAATGTACTAAAATTTGTTAGGTACTGCCCATCGTCATATGGTCTATACCGAATTTGGATCCTGTGTATGTTTGCTCGTATTTAAAGACATGAATAACTCATACTCCACACCGGGGTTTTGATAAATATTTTGGTACGGTGCCACGTTGTCAGATTATAAATGTATATTGTGATATCGCCTGGTGGGTCCCGGCAGGGGTCCACGGCACTGTAATAGCCACTGTTTTTGGGCTGTTACAGAAGATGGTATCGGAGAGTGTGTTTTTATTTTGAGTCATTGTAGAATAGAAATAGCATCAAGAAACCTTCGTGCCACGTGTAACCTGTGCAAGCGCCTGACCCGTCAAATACGGTATGTTCTCATGAACCATAATTTGATTACTGGCATGATATTGACGATGTATTGGTCTCCTTACTTATCTTGGCATCTTGCTAACATGAGGTAAAATTCATCTGTTTGAGGTGAACCTAAATTAATTATGTGATTGGAATTGTTTCGACTTGATGTTGATATGATATTGAGTGTGTAAAACCTGTAGTGCCAGTGATTCTTTACAAACTGCTTTGTTGGATAGGAAATTCCCTGTTGCTATTAACTTAGCATGAATTATGATTGATAAATCGAATCAGACTTGTGACTTGATTCTTTCGGTATGGAAAGGAATCCGAGAGGCCGTGGCGAGGAGGGACGAGGCCGCGGAAGAGGCCGAATTCGATACCACGAGCCAACAGACGCGCGAATGTGGAATGCGAGTTCCAGCAGTGATTCGCCTTCTAGGGACCAATCACACCACACCGAGAGAATGCACGTGTCGATCCTTACACCGTGATGCGGCATGATGGCCCAGATGACCCAAATGGGTCGGTGATGGAAGCTATGCAGAGGAATACTGCGGTCAACGGCAGGCAACAGCATCCGCCTCTGGTGCCTGGCGGGATCGTGAGCCGGATTATTAGTGACATATCACGACAGCGACCTCCGACTTTTGAAGGCTCATCTGAGCCTGCTAACATTGTACACTGGATAGAGCATTTCGAGAAACTGTTCGAGATGGTGGAGTGCCCAGAGGAAAATCGAGTTCTTTGTGGCGACTACTACCTTAGTAAGAGTGCCCATACTTGGTGGCTTTCTGTGAGGCCTACCGAAGGCGCGAGTACTTGGGAGGAATTCAAGAATCTTATGCTAGATCGTTACTATCCTGCACCCCTCCGTGAAGCCAAACTGTCCGAATTACTAAACCCTGACCCATCGGAAGACGAGGATGTGTTAGCAATTGCCGAAAAATTCCAAGCACTTCTCCCTTTTGCTACGTCAGTTGTCCGTTCGGAAGCTGATAAGATCAAATATTTCCTCAAGAGGCTTAAACCCCCAATGAGGATGCAATTACTCAATCACCACTGTACGACCTTACCAGAGTTTATTGAGAAGGCTTTGGAGTATGAACTTACTGCGAAGGAGATTTCTAAGAAGCAGCCTCAGTTTTCCAACAAGAGATCCAGAACTGCACTCCAAGGAGACGAATCGGGGTATTCAAGAAACCCCAGCCTGTACCAAATCCTTCTGAGCGGCCACCTATGGCACTGAAACCGGCAGGAACGCACTCTCGGGCAATCAGCTCACCTGTCGTGTGTTATAACTGTGGGGACCAGGGGCATATCAGCTCCAAGTGTCCGAAGCCGGCCGTTGCCTGTCATACTTGTGGGAAGAACGGTCATCGTGCTCGCTATTGCTGGGGTGGACTCGGGCGTGCTCCAGTAACATCTCTTGCTCCAGTACAGTCTTCTGTTCAGGAACGTGCTCCTCCATACGCTTATTACCAGACTACCGGGGCGAACAAAGGGATGGGCCGTGGAAATCAAGCTGGTACACCTGCTTCCGGGGTTGCAAAACCTAGAGTCTACGAGATGAAGAAAGCCGATGATCCCGAAGCCAGCATGATTGCAGGTACTCTCGAAATCCACTCTCAGCCCGTTTGTGTTCTTTTTGATACTGGTGCTTCACACTCCTTTTTGTCTAGTTCTTGTTTGAGTCGTTTGCATTTGAATCATGTTACCGATTGTGAACCTTATGTAATTGGTCTACCCGATGGTAGAAGAATTATTGGGAGTCGTGAAGTACAGAACTGTCCGATTAGCATGAACAACCATGAGTGGTTGTCCGACTTGATTGTGGTTGATTTGCCTAAAGATGATGTAATCTTGGGTATCGACTGGATGGATCGTCATGATGTCGTGCTTAGCGTCCGTAAGCGAATGGTGACCGTCATATCGGATGATGGCGTCGAGTGTATTTTTCGGGGTGATAATCCCAATCATTCTGGGAGAGTCATCAGCGCTATGAAGGCTATGAGATTACTGAACCAGGGATGCATTGGTTATTGGTGTTACATGACCAAGACAACTGACCGTCCAGTTAAATTGATTGATATTCCAGTAGTTCGAGATTATCCAGATGTATTTCCAGAAGAGCTTCTAGGAATACCCCCACAGCAAGAGGTAGAATTCACCATTGAGTTGGAGCCAGGGACGTCCCCGCTTTCGAAAGCACCATATCGTATGGCCCCGACTGAGATGCAGGAGTTGAAAAGACAACTCGAAGAATTAACTGAGAAAGGATATGTTCGACCCAGTGCATCCCCTTGGGGAGCGCCGGTGTTATTAAATGCGGAAGAAGGGACGGATCATTTGCGTTTGTGTATTGATTAATGAGAGTGAACAAAGTAACAATTAAGAACAAATATCCTTTACCTCGCATCGATGATCTATTGGATCAGCTCGAGGAGCATTGTATTTTCCAAGATCGACTTGAGGTCCGGGTACCACCAATTGCGGATTCGAGAGTCTGACGTCCCGAAGACAGCTCTTCGCACTCGCTATGGGCATTATGAGTTCGTTGTCATGCCATTCGGACTGACTAATGCACCTGCAGTGTTCATGGAATTGATGAATCGGGTTTTTATTAATTATCTGGATCGTTTTGTAGTCGTTTTTATTGACGACATCTTGGTCTACTCTCGTGATCATGAGGAGCATGAGTATCACCTCCGCCAGGTTCTCGATGCATTAAGGCGAGAACAACTCTATGGAAAAATTTCTAAGTGTGAATTCTGGATGTCTGAAGTTATTTTTCTGGGACATGTGATATCAGCAGAGGGAGTAAGAGTAGACCCACAGAAGACGGAAGTTATCCGAGACTGGCTACCCCCGAAGAGCGTGAAGGAAGTTCGTAGTTTTCTGGGTCTAGCAGGCTATTACAGACGATTCGTGGAAGGATTTTCCAAAATTGCTCAACCGATGACTAATCTGTTGAGAAAAGATAAGAAGTACTTGTGGTCGGAAGCATGTCAGCAAAGTTTTGATGAACTCAAAGGTCGATTAATTTCAGCACCTGTTTTGGTACTACCTAGAGGAACGAAAGGATTCGTGGTATATAGCGATGCATCGAGACAGGGCCTTGGCTGCGTATTAATGCAGGACGGGAAAGTGATCGCCTATGCATCCAGACAGTTGCGTCCTTACGAGGTCAACTACCCGACTCATGACTTGGAGTTAGCAGCCGTAGTGTTTGCTTTAAAAATCTGGCGCCACTACCTGTATGGAGTTACCTGCCGGATTTTTACGGACCACAAGAGCCTGAAGTATATTTTTACCCAGAAGGAGTTGAATATGAGACAAAGGAGGTGGTTAGAGCTAATCAAAGACTATGATATCGAGATCCTTTATCATCCAGGCAAGGCAAACGTGGTTGCCGATGCCTTGAGCCGCAAGACGGTGCAGGAGCAGATACTAGCTCCTCTGACCGCCCAGAGGGAGTTGCAATTAGAGTTCATGAGACCAGAGATTGAGGTCTGGTTAACGCATTCAGGGACAACTGTGCACGCTTGAGATTTCACCATCCCTTGATGAGATGATCAGGACGAAACAGATGACGGACCCATTCTTATCCAGAGTTCGAGGAGAAATCGATCAAGGGAAGGCCCCTGGATTTGTGGTTCACGATGATGGACTGATACGCTTTAAAAATCGAGTATGTGTACCAGCAGACGAAGAGTTGAGGAATACTATTCTGAAGGAGGCTCATGCTACCCCGTATTCCATACACCCGGGATCGAACAAAATGTATAAGGATTTGAAGCCGTATTATTGGTGGGGTAACATGAAACGGGAGGTTGCCGAATTCGTTTCGAAATGTTTGACCTGTCAGCAGGTCAAGATTGAGCATCAACGACCAGCTGGCATGATGAAACCGCTTCCGATTCCCGAGTGGAAGTGGGAAGACATATCGATGGATTTTATTACTAGCTTGCCGACGAGCCGTCGAGGCATGAATACAATTTGGGTGATTGTGGATCGATTGACTAAATCAGCCCACTTCTTAGAGATCAAGGATACTTGGGGCCCTGAGAGGTTGGCCCAATTATTCATCAAAGAGATTGTGAGACTGCATGGCACCCCTAAGAGTATTGTATCAGATCGGGATGGACGGTTTGTGTCGCACTTCTGGAAGGCGGTTCATCGTGCTATGGGTACACAGTTGAACTTCAGTACGGCCTTTCATCCTCGGCCAAGCGGTCGATCTGAGAGGACAATTCAAACTCTAGAGGATATGTTGAGGGCATGTGCTCTCGATTGGAAGCCTGACTGGGAAGCCCAACTGTCGTTGGTAGAATTCACATATAATAACAGATGGCACGCCTCGATCATGATGGCACCTTATGAGGCATTGTATGGTCGTCGTTGTATGTCCCTTTGTGCTGGGACGAATTGTCTGAATCTATTGGTACGGAACCTGATATGTTATTGGCAGCCCGCGAGAAGATTTCCCTGATCAAGAGTCGTCTATTAACAGCCCAAAGCCGCCATAAATCATATGCAGATAATCATCGACGACCACTCGAGTTTGAGGTTGGTGACCATGTACTAGTCAAAGTATCTCCTACTAGAGGTGTTTTCCGATTCGGGAAGAGAGGCAAATTGAGCCCAAGGTATATTGGTCCGTTTGAGATCCTGGAACGAGTAGGCGACCTAGCCTATCGTTTAGCATTACCACCAGCTTTGTTCCAGATTCACAACGTATTCCATGTATCTCAGTTAAGGAAGTATGTTGCTGATCCAAGTCACGTTATTCAATTCGACGAGGTCGAAATAGCCGATGACCATTCGTATGAAGAACGGCATGTGCAGATACTCGAGATAAGAATTAAACAGCTGAGGAACAAGACGATTCCCTTATTAAAAATTCAGTGGTCGAGACATGGAGTCGAAAAAGCTACATGGGAGACTGAAGATAGCATGCGAGAGAAATACCCCGAACTGTTTACCCCTTAGTTTCGGGGACGAAACTCCTTTTAAGGGGGGGAGTATGTAATACCCTCGCCTTTAATATTGTATTTTATGATTTAAGCTAAGTATTTTCGCACCATATCTGTGATGTTGTAGCAAGTATCGACGAATTATGTTAAGTTGGAATCATGGTCATTCATACTATATTAGTTGTTGGGTGATATTGGGAGAATTCCATTTATGCTTGTTATAGTAATTAACGTACGTTAACCTATCTTCATAACGTATGCTATGTATGTCGCCTTACGTACGTAACATCAATACATTAACGTACGTAATGCGGGAGATCCTCCAGTAGTCCGCCTTTCGGCGGGTGGGGCCGAGCGGGGGTAGGTGGTCGGGAGTCGATCGCGACAGCCAAGTCAACGGCTATTACGTACGTAATAGCTTTATAGTTACCTACGTAACGAATTGTGTGTTTTGAGGCAGAAAGATCTGATGAAATTGGTTACGTACGTAATGATCATAAGATTACGTACGTAAGGGCTATAACGTACGTTAACCACTTTCGTTAACGTACGTAATGCCGAGTTCAGATTATAAAAGTATGACTTGCCATTCATTTCCTACTCGACCCTTTCAACCTCCCAACTGAGAAACGATTCCTTTCCCTTCCAACTTCGTTTCTAAGCCTTTCTAACTTGTGTTGGAGCTTCAGCACTTGATTGGTGACTTGGAGAGTTAGAGATTGAAGTGTATCCCTTGAAGTGTTGGTGTTGTTCTTCATTTTAAGGTTGGTCTTTCTTTAACTCATATCAATTCCATGCTTATGATGATGTTAGTAGATAAATACTTCACATAATGTTAGTTTAAACTAGTGCAAACATGATAAGTTAATTGAATCATGCTCAAACTAAGTGAAGATTAACATTTAAGGTATTAGTGTTACTTCTTGATGTAAATAACTTCATAATGTGATTGTGTTGATAATGATATACATAAAACCTGATGTATAACATGATGATCGGAAGTTGATTATAGTCTCAACACTAGGAACATGTTAGGGATGATATCCTTAATGATTAAAGGTGAGAAATGTTAAATTTGTCTTGAACATTCAATTGATTCTTGAAGGTAATATGGAACCATGATTTTTGGCCCCTAAAACCTTTGTAATAAATTTTTTTGAAAGATTATGTTAACCCTTTGAAGATGATCTTCGCTAGATGGGATGAAGTTACTTCAAAAATTTCAAGTATCCAATGATATAACTAGGATTTTAATAAATTCTTCAAAGTAAAACAATGGATGTTGATAGAAGGAAGTTGTAATCTTCATATGTTCAAATTAATCGATTTCGTTAAGGGGTGTTAATCACTACGTTAATAGGTTGATAATATTCTTAAGAGGATTGCGTTGAATATGATGATACAAATGCGGTAGATGAGTAGCCGAATTCCATTTCATTAATCCGTGCGTGTTAAGAGACGTAAATTAAGATGATGTTCTTAGTTCACTAAAAACTTAAACTTATGTTTCATATAGTAATCAAGTTTTGAATGTAATCGTTGGTAAAATAATGAAGAACGTAATTAAACACAAACTTATATCGTAATTGGAAGTGTTGATGATTTGAAAAGATATTTTCACAATATTACATTGATAATAAACTAGACATTAAGTATTTGACATTAAGGTTAGAATATGTGAATGAACATGTTAAACATACGATGATTTGTAATAAGAACAATAAAATGATCAATAGGATAATTGATTTATTCAAGTAAATTTACGAATATTATTTATGTAATAATACCGTTATCGTACGAATGTGTTGTTGAATGAATTACATTTCATTCAAGGTTGCTTGTTCACGTGAGTATTGTTAGACGAGGATACCGTTCGTTTGACCATTCAAAGAAAAATTATTCATCTACGGAATTGAGGCAAGTTATCTTGCTTGGTTATAATGATGATTGAATTCTTGTGATTATTATGCGTTTCGTGTGTATGAAATATTCTGATAATCTATGATTCGTGATATGGTGATACCCTTGATCGTATTGTCATGGTGTTGGGGATGATATACCCGAAATTACCGTCCTTGTTACCGTTAGTCCTTTTGAGCTTTGTTGACACTTCGGTGAGTTGTTCGATTCCTTGGTAAAAGTGTAATTAATTCGTTGAGTTTCGTTGTGATGTTGTATCGTGACATCTCTGGAGTCATATCTGCGCGCCGATTGGTTATGTGTAGGATTTTTAGCCGGGCACTTGATGATCATGCGTGGATGTTTTCCGCATTTAGATCGTGCACACGAGACGTAGTTCGTGAGGCTAATTAGGTACATCGTCCCACGTATATTCTGGATTCCGTATACGGGGTGGACATGTGCACGGACACATTTCCGGATCGGGCGTACTGTGACGTCCATCTTGAGCCATATTATATGGTCGTTCGTATATTTGGTTATGTTCGACAGTTGGGACTGATTGTTTATACGCCTTCGGGGTATATTCAGTAGTCGGTGATTTTCTTTGAGATCGGTATATATGAATTGTATAATGTCATGAGAATTATTATCATGTATAGCTGACCCTGTGGTTTGGGGCGAAATACTTGTATTTCAGGGCGAGGAAAGGGCAAGGCACAGGAGGAGCACAATGGCGACGGAGGATTCTGAAGTATGCTATTTCGGGGGGGGGGCGAGTCTTTTGGTTGTTCGGTTATGTTTTATTGTGACTTTCATTTTATTTTGTGTCGGATGAATGTACTAAAATTTGTTAGGTACTGCCCATCATCATATGGTCTGTACCGAATTTGGATCCTGTGTATGTTTGCTCGTATTTAAAGACATGAATAACTCATACTCCACACCGGGGTTTTGATAAATATTGTGGTACGGTGCCACATTGTCAGATTATAAATGTATATTGTGATATCGCCTGGTGGGTCCCGGTAGGGGTCCACGGCACTGTAATAGCCACTATTTTTGGGGTGTTACATGTGTAGTGTTTGGAAGGGAGAAAAAAGAAAATAGAGAGTTTTATTGTAAGAGAGAAAAATAAAAATATTGTGTAATAAAATCATATTTGAGTAATAATATTATGAAATATTTATTTATTTGTGTTGTTATTATGAGTGAGTAATTTTCATTTACTGGGGTTATGATGAAACCATGTCTATATTATTACTATTATTAATATTTATATAATAATTCTAAATAAATGTTTTTAATGATTATAATTTCGCTTCAATAGGGGAATATTATTTCATCAATTATATCACGTATTTTTTATAGTTATAAATCCCCATTGCTTTGTAATTATTGATATTAGTTAATTTCTCTGATTATTTATTTTCCATTAAATTGGATACATATAATGCTTAGAAATTATATTTTTCAAGCGAAGGAAAATCTATATTTGAATTATAATTTTGTACTTATTGTCAAATCTATAGGGGAATATTGAGATTGATTTCAGAATCTATTCCCTGAATTTCTTGGAATTAAAATATAAAATAAATAATAAATAGACATTGGTGGATTCTAAACTCTAGTAAATTATTTAAAATCAATTTATCTAAAATCTACTTAAAAATTACTGTTATTTAATGCAATTATTATAACCATTAAAAAATAAAATTATTTGGGACTAGGATAGAATTTAATAAAATTTGGTTTAAAACGATTGTAATATTTTTACTTCACTATCATAGTCCTCCCTGTGGAATCGACCTTGCACCGCATATCTGTAACACCCCCAGATCCAACCGGGAATATTACAGCGCCGTGGGCCCCGAGATGAAACCCACAAGGCTGAAGGAAATTTTCGCAAACATTTACAAATGCCCAAGAGGCCAACGACGGTGCTATCCTTAAAACATTCGAAGATTTTATAAAACTCGATTATCAAAACCGTCGTAAAATCTCATTTGAAACCACAAGGCCCGAAATACCAAAACTCAACAGTTTAAAAACATACGTTAAGCTATCGCTTACACGTACCAACAAAATAATTTAGAAAACGATTTCCAAAGTAACCTAAGTTACCAGATACCAATAGGCCATTTAAAAATACTCACGCAGCGAAAAAAGATAAACAATTAAAATACCCTAGCAGCAGAATACAAGAACTGATCAGGTAACTCAAAACACAAATACATGTCCTAGCCAGTATCCTCCGGGAAGCTCATCTCTCCACGACCGCTATAAGCTTGATATTCCAAGAACCTAAAAAGAAAGCCCACGACGGGGTCAACCATAATATCAATGATAACCATCACATCACATCAATAATTACATACCAATGAAAATACTAAGTAAGAATACGACCAACGTAATCTTACTGCCGTAACTTTACCAACTCGTGATAATAATTACCTAAGTTCACATCTCGTATCCTTTCAACAACACATTAAGCTCATACCGAAATATCTGTATTTTATCTCAACAACACCCAAGGTTCTCAAAACATCATCATAACTCACTGTTATGAAAATCTACTAACTCTGTCCAACCCAATCTATCGGGTAACATCATCACATCTCAACACGATAATCGATTTTCCATCAAAGGAAATACGGAACATACCTCAAGATATGAAATGCCACGACGAAATCATGTCAGTCTAATCCAAGATCAGATCAACACAATATACGGACATGGTCCTAACACAAGACCTACAAATGCATACTCATATGACAACGTCAATATGCTCACATCAATAACAACACTGTATACTTATCGCAAACCCATAATATACATATGCACAACAAAAACACATGGTAATCCACGATCCAGCGCACACAGCTATAGATTCCCATGATGATCTCATCGGACCAACACATGGTGGAATTACCTGTCCAGCGATCCAGCGCACACAGCTATAGATTCCAATGATGATCCCGTCGGACCAACGCATGGTGGACATATGACAACAATGCACAACTGCACAAAACAACAATACATAATGCACGACAACAACAATACACAAATGCATCACAACATGATTGACACAAAATGACAAAATGATATTTTACTTGTCCCGAGTCCTTCGAGAGCAATCTCGATGTCAAAACCATCACCAACAATTATCCTCAATATTCGACGGTCCAAAATGTCATGGACGGTAGATAATTCATGTCTTCAGCTATAACACAATGTATACTCGATACCCAAGTATACCAATAACAAACGTAAACTATATACATTATGATTTAAATTCCCAAAATCCGAAAACAACTTACAATCCCAAATCTCCTATGTTCACAATTATAATCATTGCTATACGAATTATAAAAGAATGAAATCGAAACCATTCATTAAATATTATAAACTGTGCAAGTAATACTTGCCTCGATACCGATGAAGCCGTTGCCAATTCCTTATCGTCGTTTATAAGTTCCTCGGTCCCGACCAAATCAATTCACGAACATCCTCGAACTCGACTGCAACACACGGTTATAATCACCGATCAATATTCTCAACCTATTACAGTAATTCGATAAACAACACGTTCGATGACAATCAACAATCAATAAAACTAATTCACAAACCCAACGGCTCAACAATATCTTGATTAACCACTAGTCTGAACAAGCCAACTTAAACGATCACAAATTCATAACTAAAACAGGATATACTACACTGTCTGTTGACTTAGCGCACGTTAATCCCTTAACATAGCGTGCACTAAGTTGCTTCCGTTAGAGTGCGCTAGCCAGTAAACTTAGCGTGCGCTAATGACATGCAGTTGTATGCATTTTAGATACCGATCAACATATGGCGATTATCAAGAACACTAAGTGATTCTAAACCATGTTCATAGCTATCAAAACAACGAAATCCGATATCCTTTAACATATAGGTAATCATCCAACTCTTCATACAATTCATATAATCACATATCATCTTCTTCCTCAACTATCAACATAATAGACACCAAGAACTCATAATCATCGCCATGTTCACCATCATATGAAGAAACCAACAACAACAACATCAAAGATCTGAATTGAAGGAAGACATTAGCTAACATATCTCTTTGAACACAATTCGAAACCATTCGAATCATATTAATACCCGTATATCAACCATAATATCAACATAACTCGGTAACCAATCTCATAATCATACTTATTAGCTTGCTTATATGATAATCATCAAATTAAGAACATCAACATTCAATCCAAAATGAAATCCAAAGATGAAGAGTAATTACCTTTTTGAAGGAATGAATTGAATCCCAAGTTTGAATCCGTTCTCACTCACTTCTAAGCTTCAAATATTGTTATGGATGATTAACTCCACCATAATATAGTGTTTGGAACTTTAAACATCTCTCTCAGAACCCTCTCTATCGTTTACAAGGAATAATGGACGAAATGAAGAATAATGGTCAACTGCACATATATATACTGACTATTATTAGCGTGCGCTAACTGTCCTTGTTAGAGTTTGCTATCGCGGTCCAGAGGCTACTGCCTTACTGCATATAATCATTTACGTACGCAACGCCCATGCAATAGCATACCCAAAGGCCTCCATTTACCGTACGCAAATTTTCATCCATAGCGTGTGATACTCATAGTTGACTCATTTGTCTGTATGCTCCGAAGACGGGTCCACACGCCGACAGCTCTGACAAGGATAAGATCCTCTTTGGACCGATCTGATGTTAGCTGTAATATCCGGATTTATTACAGTGTATTTCATCTGTATTCAACCATGTATTATTTCGGATTGGTGATTTTGATTATTGGAGTATGATATTTCGTGCATTGATATCATTGTACATAAGTATAGAAACATGCAAAATTGCTCAAACAACCTAGTGATAGCGCACGCTAAGAATGTATCTTAACGCGCGCTATCGGGCCACTATTAGCGTACGCTACACAGGTAGTAGTAACGTGCGCTAAAGACTCAATTATTGAGCGGGGCAGCTGGCTCGTGCGCCAGCGGGACATGGGTCCGGATAAGATTCCCGCTGACGCACCCGGACAAAATCTGAAGTCAACCATTATTAGCGCACGCTAAAAGATACTTAGTAGCGTGCGCTAACTTATCAATAATGCAGAAATTATAAATGGGACAACAACCGCTTGAGCTTTCATTTCCTTCGTCTATACTTCATCTTTGAGAGTCCAGAGAGCAATAATCTACCTTCTAAACACTTAGAACATGTATGAGTGATCATAGAACGATTGAGTATCACTTGTGAAGTGATCCTTGAAGAGAAGTGACACCTTGGAGGGGCACGTAACCAACCGAGTCGGATTACACCTTGTGGTTCAGTGATTTCGGCATATTAAGGTATGTTCAACCTATCACCAGTCTTAGATTCGGATTTACAATGGATATGATGATCATGTTAACAGGATATTGAATTTCATTAGTAAACTATTTCAACAACATCATGTTTAGAAGATTGGGATGTCTACAATTAAGATATTATTGTTGGAACCTTGAAGTTGGAAATCCTAGTACTTCAAATGATGAGAGATATATTCGGAAGTTAACAATCCGTATGATTTATGTTATCTTTGTGATCATGATTTGGAAAATATGTTATAAGAACTTAAAGGGAGAATCATCTTAGGAAATATTCTTTCGTATAAGTCGGAATTGTTAGTTCACCGCAAGATGAAGTCTGAATATGTATAATGATAGTAGAATCTAATACATCAACCGGAGATCACCAACTTTGCATGAGAATTGTAATCAAGATGGATTATGGTGTCATGATGATTATTCGTATATTTGCATCTTGAAGTTGATATAATCGAGATTATTCATAAGAGTAAGAACTTGGTATTCATGGAAGTAACATGAATTATCACGAAGGATTTCATTGTTTCGTTCATGGCAAGAACAGTTCTTGCTTTCGGTGATGGCGCCATGCGAATAGCGCACGCTATGTTATGCGATTTAACGTGCGCTTATCGAGCACTAGTTAGCGTGCGCTACGTTTGGTACGTAACGTCGCTAG
Organism: Orobanche coerulescens; assembly: GCA_033398695.1. Classification (NCBI taxonomy): domain Eukaryota; kingdom Viridiplantae; phylum Streptophyta; class Magnoliopsida; order Lamiales; family Orobanchaceae; genus Orobanche; species Orobanche coerulescens. The sequence goes on along the minus strand of CM065806.1, from coordinate 166,471,675 downwards.
ACCATCGACGAAGTCGATTGGTAGTCGGTGAAATCTTGACCATGCGTCGTTAGCGTGCGCTAGGCTTTGTTGTTTGCGTGCGCTATCGGGCGAGGCATGTAACGCACGCTACGAAGTACTTAGCGTGCGCTAAGCTCATCGGGCGGTGCGGTTTATGAACTTTTGGACCGTTAAGCGGGTGTTAAACATCCATACGACGTGAGATAAACTCTATATCATTTCTTTTGTTAAGGTTTGGTCTCGTTACGTGATTGATTGAGGAGGACGATCTTCGAGTGTTCATTTTCGTGGAAGTATTGTTATTGTCTTCAAATCGAGGCAAGTACCTTAATTGTTTTATGTATTGTTGTTATACATATTGTCGTGCATGTATGTCGTTATTGTGTGTCCACCTCGTGTTGGTCCGACGGGATCATCGGGGATCTATGCTAGCGTCATACTGGATCATCGGACGGGTTTTTCCACCACGGGTTGGTCCGACGGGATCATCGTGGGTTCTAGGCGATGAACGCTGGATCGATGGAATTACCATGTGTATGTATTGATATCATCTTTGTGATTATCGATTGTGTATGTTATGTTTGAGTTTCTCGTAGGAGAAGACTCGAAGGTATTTTGTCGTTAATGTTATTATTATTCACCGTGAGATATGAATAATATGTTGTGGTACTTGTACTAGCATCGTTGTGCTAACCCCTTCGGGGGTGAACATTTTGTTTGTGTTCAGGATCCAGGAGAGCAGGGAAACAACCACTGGAATTGTATGATGACGGGGGTGCAGAGTGATGTCCCGACCGGGTTTATTTATCTTTCGTTTATTCGTTATTTCAATAAGTACTCGAGTACGAAGTCGTTTGTGATGTTTTGAATTGGTGATGTAATATTGAGTTCTGTTGAACAAATTGTACTATTTCTGTATTTGGTCAGAATTGATGTACTGAAATTCCGTTATTTCCATTCGTCAGTAACTTTTTATACTTGTTAAATTCTTCAGCCTTGTAAATCCTTATGTAAAGGATTTACGGCGCTGTAATATTCCCGAATATATTGGGGGTGTTACATTAGCGTGCGCTAACAACAGCATTAGCATGCGCTAACCCTTCACAACAAACATTCGTTGACTCGTCAGCACATGCGCCGAAAGTGTCCGGGTCCATACGTAGATTCCCTCTGAGCTGTTCTGCACTAGCGTACGCTACCCTGTGCCCGTAGCGTGCGCTGAACCCGCACAATAGCGTGTGCTACTCATGTATATTAGTGTGCGCTAATAAGGCTAAACTTAGCCATTTTTAGCTACTCTTCTCCAACGTCTCGACATATAGAATACGAACATACGACATACTGAATACGTATACTCCTTCCACTAATATTCTCATATTATACACAATATTCTCAATTGCAATTGTCGACCAAGTACGACAATTATATCAATACATATGTCTCAGTCCTTTATTTATTTTATCCATATTGTACAGATTCCACGCTGTACAACATAAATCGGATAAAATAACATTAAATAACAGTAGTAGAAATTCCGGATATTACATTACCATATTCTGTAACACCCCCAGATCCGATCGGGAATATTGCAGCACCGTGGGCCCCGAGATGGAACCCACAAGGCTAAAGGAAATTTTCGTAAATATTTACAAATGCCCAAGAGGCCAACGACGGTGCTATCCTTAAAACATTCGAAGACTCTATAATACTCGATTATCGAAACCGTCGTAAAATCTCATTTGAAACCACAAGGCCCGAAATACCAAAACTCAACAGTTTAAAAACATACGTTAAGCTATCGCTAACACGTACCAACAAAATAATTTAGAAAACAATTACCAAAGTAACCTAAGTTACCAGATACCAATAGGCCACTTAAAAATACTCACGCAGTGGAAAAAGACAAACAATTAAAATACTCTAGCAGTGAAATATAAGAACTGACCAGGAAACTCAAAACACAAATACATGCCCTAGCCAGTATCCTCCGGGAATCTCATCTCTCCACGACGGCTATAAGCTTGATATTCCAAGAACCTAAAAAGAAAGCCTATGACGGGGTCAGCCATAATATCCAACAATGATAACCATCACATCACATCAATAATTACATACCAATGAAAATACTAAGTAAGAATACGACCAACGTAATCTTACCACCGTAACTTTACCAACTCGTGATAATAATTACCAAAGTTCACATCTCGTATCCTTTCAACAACATATTAAGCTCATACTGAAATATCTGTCTTATATCTCAACAATACCCAAGGTTCTCAAAACATCATCATAACTCACTGTTACGAAAATCTACTAACTCTGTCCAACCCAATCTATCGGGTAACATCATCACATCTCAACACAATAATCGATTGTCCATCAAAGGCAAATACCAAAGGAAATATGGAACATACCTCAAGATATGAAATGCCACGATGAAATCATGTCAGTCTAATCCAAGATCAGATCAACACAACATACGAACATGGTCCTAACACAAGACCTACAAATGCATACTCATATGACAATGTCAATATGCTCACATGAATAACAACACTGTATACTAATGGCAACCCCATAATATACATATTCACAACAACAACACATGGTAATCCAACGATCCAGCGCACACAACTATAGATTCCCATGATGATCCCATCGGACCAATGCATGGTGGAATTACCTGTCCAGCGATCCAGCGCACACAACTGTAGATTCCTATGATGATCCCGTCGGACCAACGCATGGTGGACATCTCCCCTATATACTAATGCAGAATATGTTGATCCTAAGTGGCAGCTTCTCATGCTTCGGTTGCCACATGTTTTCTGTTGGTGCTTTGTGTGCTTATCTGTCATCCTCTCATGCTTCAGCTGACACATAATCAATTACTTGCCTAATCATCATTGCATTAATTACATTATAATTATACCTGAAATAACTCCTACCTACTTTATTAATTTTTATAAATCAAGGAATGTGAATTACGAACAAAATAGGAATTGATTATATTTATAAAAACATATCATGTTTTCATTAATTAAAAAATATATATCCCAAACAAAGAGAAATTTAATATAGTAGTGTGTACTATAAATTAAAAACTTTCACCTAAAATCTCACGGAAATATTATGTATTTTCACATATTAGTTAGTTTATATTAATTAGTTACTATGATTAGGTATATCAATAAAAAAATATCAACTAAAATGAAAGATGCTTGGGAGTATTGCAAAAGAAGTGTTAAATATATATAATTAAAAAGTACTTGAGGCCCCAATCAATTAAATAAATCGAAATAATTTTATTAAAAAATATTATTGAAAGTGTAGGAATAATTATTTTAATTATTATTAATAAATAAATCCAAAAAACTATGGAAGAAATTAATTAGTCTATCTTAATTTTAAATCTTATTTAATTAATATAAAATAACAAAATATATTAAAAAATTTATAATTACTAAATTATATAATTAGTGGTTTTATGAATTTTCAAAGAGATATTTCTAAATACATAAGCAATTAAATTTAATAATATATTACTTCGTCAAAGAGAATTTTAGAAAATAAAAATTGGTCGAAGTCCTAATCAATTAAATAATTTGAAATAATCTTAATAAAAAAATATTACACTAATACAAAAATGATCTATGGTCACACTTTTGCCAAAACATCCCAGCCACACTTTTGATTAAAATTGTGGCTAAAGGTTATTGATAAAATTTTGTCATTGTTTTAGCCACATTTTAAGTTGTATTTCATGACCATCAGAAATCTAATCAAGAACTTTAACCACGCTAAAGATAACAAATGTGACAATTACCAATCACAGTCGAACACTGTGGCCAGATGTCACCATCTGGCTATGGGTTTTGTTTGATATATTGAAAAAATTTGTGAAAGTTTTTATATGAGACGATAGATAAATATATGGCCATATGAAGCAAATGTTTATGTGTCCAAATCATAGAGTGGAATTAGACACATGAATCCAATATAGCTAAAAGCTAATATATGGCGACATGAATTATTTGTGCGTCCATAGAGTAGCGTTTATTAGTCACTTCGTAAAAGAAACAAAATAAGTTTCTGTAAGTATTTTATGGTCATGTTCCATTTTACTACTTGTGTCTAAAAATGAGTACTTGTCATGATAATAGAAAAAAACTTGTGAGTGTAAGTATTTTATGGTCACGTTTAATTTTTTATGTGTGTCTTCATGGTAAAAGGAAACGCGTGTGGCTATAAATATTTTATGGTCACTTTTATGTTATGATGTATGTCTAAAAGTAAAAATTAGTCATAATAAAAGATAAAAATATGACAGTAAGTATGTAAGGGGCACTAATTAATTTATTATGTGTGTAAAAGGGAAAAAATTCATGATTAAATAAAAAAACATGTGACTATAAGTCATTTGTTGCCACTTTTGAGAACACAACATGTGAATATAAGTATTTTATGGTCATCATGTAATTTTTTGTGTGTATAATAGTAAACAATAGTGATGATAAAAGAAAAAAGATATGACTGTTATTGTTTGTTGGACATTTATGAATTTTAAATATGTGTCTAAAAGAAAAATATATTAATGATAAAGGAAGAAAATATGTGACTTTTAGACTACCAATAAGAGCAACCATCCAATCTTTTGAAATATTTTATTAATTTTTTCTCCTCCATTTATCCAATATTCTTTCCAATACAACAACCTCTATTTTGAATGAATTATCTGTGACCACTCCAATCATCCAACCATCCAAACACAATATTATATATAATTATATTTTCATATTTTTAAGCATAAATAATTATTTCAAAAATATTAATTTTAAAAATTATAATTATAATAAAAAATTCGAAAAAAAAATGCAAAAATATAAAATCGAACAATATATAGAAAATATGCCATGTTTTAAAATGGCATATTTTAAATCTTATGCCATGTTTAATTCTTATTGTGACCAATAAGAATTAAACTGTGACCAATAAAAATTCTATATATTGTAAATCTTAAGAATTCTTATTGGTCACAGTTTAATTCTTATGTGTGTCTAAAAGTGAATAATTTTTATGATAATAGGAATTAAAACTTGTGTATACAAATATTTTTTGGTCATGTTAGCGTGTGTCTAAAAGTGAATAACTCGTTATGATAAAAGAAAAAACATGTGACCATAAGTAATTTTTTTGCGACAGATAATCAAAGTTTAAAAGTTAAACTCCATGCATATTGTAAAATAGTCAAAGTAGCTATAGTGATTGTTTAATTGATTACATGTGTCAACAAGCTAATAATTAGTAACATTGAATGCATGCGTGTATGTGATTATTATATGACCATGATTTAAATGGTCTATGCGTAAAATTAAGATACACAAATTATTCTATGTCCAAGCAAACTTCCATTCTAGTTTGTAGTTACGATGAAGACAGTCGGGAGGAGGGGGGCTACCATGTTTGAGGTTTAATCGTATTTTCAAACAGTCTGGGAACCATATCTACTAATCATAGTTATTTAATCTGATTATAGATTAAAGAAAATAATTTAAATTCATTTTAATTGAATTAAAAACAAATTCCATAAAAAAATGCTAGCAAGGAACTGCGAATAGTACAATTACAAAGAGAGAAACATAAAGAACAATATTATAATTAGAGCCCACCACCAATTTATCAAATAAAAGAATAAAAGTTAAGCAATAAGGTTATTATTGTCAATTTTGGGCCAAAACACCAATCATGAGTTCCAATTCTAAATAAACATCAACTAGAAGGGTCCCGTAGGTGTTATAATATTTGTTTTCTTTATCAATTGATGCTATCAAATCTAAGAGGCTATAATAAACTCCTCCTGTATATATTCCATTTTATTCTACGATATAAGTTTGTGAGTTAAAATTACCTAGAAATAAGAGAATGCTTATAATCCTCTCTTGGAATAATGTAAGATCAAGGGAACATAAAAGAGTTTTGAAATAATATGAAGTGGAACATAAAAGAGTTTTGGTTAGACTTCCCCACCTTGAAATGCAGAACCTTGACTTGAAAAATGCACTGCAATGAGTGTTCATACTCTTCAGAATTCACGCTATGATCTACGAATAATTCGAAAATAACGTATAAATAATTATATAAATTAATAGATAGTTAATATTTTTAATAAAGATTATGGGATTGGACTTTATGTAAATTTCATAGTTAAATTGGACGGCTCCGGAATTAATCGGATTATGGAGAGGTAATTATATAATTTAAAATTAATTTATTATGGTCTGGATTGAATGTAATTAAAACTAACTGGGGTCATTCATCAGAACTTGAAACAAACTGGGGCGAATTGAATAACTTGAAAAGTTTAGGATGGATTGAAAAGTCTTGCAAAATACAAGGTATACAAACCATTTGCCCTAATTTTTATCGGCCGACATATCTCTCTCTCAACTCTCCTCTCTCTCTCTCTCTAAGGATTTTCGGCCTTTTCCCTCTCTAAACTCACTGCAAAATTTCCTCATTCTTGTCCGAAAATTACCATAGCGATATTTTGAGATTGCAACCCACATTTTACCCCATATTTTGAGATTGCAACCCACATTTTAAAATAGGGCTTCTTGCAACCCAAACACAGATAAAATAGGCCTTTGCAACCAACAGATAAAATAGAACTTTGCAACCCACATTATCTGTGTTTGGGTTGCAAGAAGCCCTATTTTAAAATGTGGTTTGCAATCTCAAAATATGGGGTAAAATTTCCCATTACCATATTGCCTATGAATCAAACACACACGCATACACAGGACCCCACCCCCTCTCGCCGGTCCGCACGACGTCGTAGCATCGATGGTGGTAATGGGAACACGACCGTCAGAGGTGCTCGGGCTGAAAGGGGGTGTTGAAGGTGGGCCGAGCGGGCTAGGGTTCGGATTCTTGTTGACTTCCAAATTTTACGGTAAGGATTCTGAAGGATTTCATACTTCAAAAAAATACATGTGGGTTCCATGTTTAGAACGACTAGATGGTTTTGAAAGGGGCTGCAATATGTCATATAAATTATTTATTTATTTATTATGTTTTTCTGAAAGAGGATCCAGTTTCGGGCCTGGTTTGAAATTCCCATCGGGTTTGGTGGCTGGCGGTTCCAGTTGATGACTGAGGTCTCCGACGGGCTTGACAACCGGCCGTGATGGTCAGATTTTTGTGGGTAGGTTTAGAGGGAAGTATAGAGCACATTACCTAGTTTTTTGGGAGATCTAGTACGGGAGAAGGTAGGAGTTAGTGTCTTTAACTGGAAGGAGGTAACAAAAGAAGTCAAGGATAAACTATGGGAAGAGATAATGGTAAACATTTTTTTTTTTTTTTTTACTTGCAGCTGTTATGTTATTGATATTCTCCATTGTAATTTCATTCCATGCCTGACCTAATACTTATTCATTCTTAATTTAGTATTATTATGAAATTGATGAAAGTCGAAGAAAATTTGTAATGAGCCGGCTTGGTATGCTTCTTCGGAACTTTAGAAGAAAACTCTATGCAACGTACATAGAGCCCAACTTAAAGAATCCCACCAAACTTGCAAGGATTACTAAACAATATCGGACAATACTTCGTAACCAAGAACACTGGAACAAGTTCGTAGTACACGTTCAAAGTTAAATTCATTTTTTCTTATGTTCTTCATCATTTTTATTTTATATTTTTCTTAAGTTTAAAAAAATACTTCCGGGGACCTTAAAGTTTATTCTTTTGAAGGATGTGTCGAAAAAGATGATAATAGCGCATTCCAAGTCCATTTATGATCATCGGATGGGACGAGGAGGATATACAGCTCTAAGAGAGAAGTTGGTAAGTTCCATCTTTGATTTAATTGTGTGAAACTGAAATCAAACCTACTAGTTAGCTCTCATATTTGAAGTTTTAATACTCAACAAAAATTACTATTATGTACCTGAAAAGCATGCAAGACTTGTTGGTAAGAATATAAAACTTTTACTCAGGGACCATTATTGTAATTTCTGGAAATTTATATTTTTTTTTCTTTTTAAATCATTGTATATGGAAGTACACTTCTATATTTGGTAGCAAGAAGAAAGTAAAATGCTATAAAGGACATGGACCATTTATGTCAATATAATTTAAACAGGGACCATTTCTGTAAATATACATTCAACAGGGACCATTTCTGTCAAGAAACAAAATCAGGGACCTTTTCATTATTTTCTGGAATGTTTACACTCAGGCTCCATTAATGTAATTTCTGGAAATTTATTATTTTTTCCTTTTAAACCATTGAATTCGAAAGTACAATGCTATAAAGGACATAAACTGGTTGTATGCGACTTTGTGTGTGTTGAATCTAAGAGTGCAACTACAGATTCACAGCAAAAAACAAAAGATACACTTTCACCAAAACTCCTACAGGTTTGTATTTTGACTTGGTAATATATATTTGTTTTAACTTTTTTGATGTTAATGTGATAAATCCTTGTAGTCAATCAAGTGTACTCAGGGTGCTGTAATAGATCCAAGAAACATCGTTGCATTGAGTACCGTTTACTTGTCATCAAAAAGACAAAACATTCACGGAGTTCCACTGCAAGATGACTGTCCATTGATGAAATGAAAAAGGGTGTTGTATTTTTACTGCATGAAACTGGTGAATACAAAACAGTTGAGCAGGCACATAAAAAGTTTTGTTGCATGGCCAAAATTCCTTGTCAAATGTGATTCAAAGTCAAAGGTTTGTTTTATCTATTAACTATTTTATGTATTATATTTTTTTCTTCATAAAGTAGTGTTTTAAATTATTATTTGTTCAAATTTGTTTCAATGTTGTTCCTACATGTACCACATATGAAGTCAACTCAAGATATTTAACCTCAAAACTCGAAGAAGCGCAAAAAAAGATTTTGCACCAGAGATGGCATTGTCAACCATACAAGGAGCACTATGAAAAAGATAAAAAAATATCTAGTTTTTGGTTTATGACGTTTTTCCTTTCTTTATCATAGTTTATAGACTTGTTTTGATTCGAAGTTTTTTTTTTTTTACTATTTAACTAGCGAAGTTATGTATGGATTATTTTTATTGGAATTATTATTAGTATCAATATCTTTTTATCGTTTTATATTCTCACTTTATCGTTACATTCATATCACATTGTTTTTTTGTGTCTGAAAGATAGAAAATGTAATAATCAAATTTAATTAATGTGCCTAAATGTTAAACAATACCACACTTAAAATATTCCGTGCGTCTATGATAAGTTTTTCGCCATGTTATAATTTGTTTTATGTCACTAAAATGTATGCAATGGTCACTTTACAATAACTTTTTCATGTGACTAAAAGTTAACAATAGACATGATATAAACTCAGTATGCGTCTACAAGTGTTTTACAGTCATGTTTTGATTAAACATATGTCACTAAAACTGAAACAATAACAACGTTAAAAAATTGTGTAAAAAATATACCAATGTCATTTTATTAAATAATCATGTGACTAATAGTTTGTGTCTTGTCACATTTAAACAATACTTGTGTGTTAGAATCTATAAAAACGACATGATAAAATAGAATTATTGTGGCAATAGGGTCGACAATAATTGTGTCCATATAACACTAATGGCTATGATTTGATTGGTTCACGGCGTGTAAATTATAATCAATAGCCCTATCGAAAACTAATGGTGTGTCTAAATGATAACAAATATTATGGTTAACATAATTCGTGTGACTAAATACTAAACTATAGTTACGATAAACATTACTTGTGTGTCTACAATGATTTACAGTCTTGTATTAAATTTATATATGTGACTAAAAACTAAATAATAGTACCAATGTAATAATTGTGTCAAAATCATAAGAATTCGTCATGTATTAGTACATTCATGTGACTGTATGTACTACTATAGTCATAGTTATAAAAATATTATGTGACTATAAAAGATTTACAACAATGCTTTTAAGTACGTATATGTGGCTATAATACAAACAATAGTCACTCTCCGCAATTTTTGAGTGTCCAAATGATAACATAGGTCATACTGAAAGCAAATTGTTGTGGTCATAAGGTTAATATTAGCCACAGTTAAAGACATTTTTGTGTCTATAAATCAATTACAGTCATTTTATAATTGTTTTTCTATGTTGAAAATATATAAATTAGTCACACTTACAACTTTTTGATATGTCTGACTAATAGCAACTGTCATGATAAACAATACGTATGTAGCTGTAAGTTATATGATAACCATAGTTAAAATAAAGTTGTGTGTCTTTAAAATACTTTTGGTCATGCTTAGCTTAATTGTGTCTAAACCTCGGGACGTCTTTTTCGACCCGTTTTGTGGACGAATATAGACAACAGTCATAATAAACAAATTTCTTTTGTGACAAATTATTAGCAAAACGCCACAATGAAAAAAAATTCATGTGGCCATTCGGTGAACATGGTCATGCTTCACTTAATTGTGTGTCTCTAAAAAATAGCCAATAGTCATAATAATCATTTTTTTGTGTGACAGATTATTAGCAAAACGCCACAATGAAAAAAAATTCACGTGGTCAGTGGTGAAAGATAGTCAGTAAAATATCAAAAATATGTGTCTAGAAAGGGTGTACGACACTATTGGAGAAAATGATTGATTACAGCAACAAAAATCCCTACCCAATAGCCACACTTTCATGCTACGGTCACAATTTTTCATATGATACAGCCACTTAATTTTAAAGTGGCCATAAGATACCAAAAATGACACGACCTTCGGTGACACTTTTGATGAAAAAAAAGTGTGGCTATAGGCACATGGTCACAGTTTTTTGGTGTGACCATTGATCATTTTTGTACTAGTGTTATTGAACGTGCAGAACAATAATTTTAATTATTATTTATAAATAAATCAAATAAACTATGGAAAAATCAATTAGTCTATATTAGTTTTAAATCTTATTTAACTATATAAAATAACAAAATAAATAAAAACTCATATTTACTAAATTATATAATTACTGATTTTATGAATTTTCAAAAAAAGATATTTTTAAATATATAAGCACTAAATTTAATAATAATAATATACTAATCCATAGATTCGTCTTTGTACAAAGAGAATTTTAGAAAATAAAAATTGATTGTTTTAAGTGATTCTCAAGTGATTTTTTATTTTTAAATTTTAAATGATTTCTTAATTTATTTACTTTTGAAATCAACTAAATACTTTTAAAAGTTTTGGATTTGCTTTTGTACTTTAAATTATATTCAAATAATTTATGTAGTTTTTTCAAATATAAGTATTAATTATCTCCTTTTTGCATTAACAGAAATCGTTAAATACTTAACGATTTGGACCATTTTGGTAAAAAAACGACGTGAACCCAAATCTATTTTAAATTTTTTCTCATATGACGAGAGTGTAATCTTTCCTTCTAAAATATGTAAGCAATTTTGTTTGATAACAACATATTTATCAACGGAATGATCTTTAAATAAAAGAGGGTTATAGAGAATAAAAATTGACTATAAATCTTTTTAAATGTATCTCGATAACTATTTCAATTATTTTTAAATTTCAATCACTCAAAAAATAGAAAATTTGTGTGAGAAAAAAAGGAAATTATTGTGCTATTGCAAGAATAATTGATTATGTGAGAGGCTTTAGTTTTCTTTATTTTATTTTCTAATATGTTTTGGATGATGCATATTTGCAATATTTTGGTACAATTGCTTCCATAATATTTAATATGTTATACTATACATTTAGGAGTAAAGTATATATATTCCACAAATGATATTAGACTCTTCAGATAGTCGATTGGCATGTAAATTTCAAAGACGACAATGTCCAATAACTATGTTTTTCTATAGTTATGCATCCTCTCATGTTGACGTATCTGTCAAGACTCATATTCAATCGTGGTCAGTTTTATGTAGTCGTATCAAAGTGAAGAGCACGAAAGCCTTCAATTTTTTATCACGACAAGAATGGTGTAATCGTAAATAGATCAACTAATGTAATCTCCCCTATATACTAATGCAGAACATGTTGGTCCTAACTGGCAGCTTCTCATGCTTTGGCTGCCACATGTCTTCTGCTGGTCCTATGTGTGCTTATGTGTCAGCCTCTCATGCTTCACCGGATACATAATCAATTACTGGCCTAATTATCATTGCATTAATTATATTATAATTATACCTGAAATAACTCGTACATACAAATTAAGGAATATGAATTACGAATAAATAGGAATTGATTATATATAAAAATATTTCACGTTTTCATTAATAAAAAATAAAAATCACAAATAAAGAGAAATTTAATATAGTATTGTGTACTATATATTAAAAACTTAAACCTAAAATCTCGCGGAAATATTATATATTTCTACTAATTAATTAGTTTATATTAGTTAGTCACTATAATTAGGTATATCAAAATAAAAAAAATCAACTAAAATAAAAGATGCTTGGGAGTATTGGAAAAGAAGTGTTGAATATATATAATTAAAAAGTTGATATTTCTAAATACATAAGCAATAAATTTAATAATAATATATTCATCCGTATATTCGTCTTTGTACAAAGAAAATTTTAGAAAATAATAATGGATCATTTTAAATGATTTTTTATTTTTTAATTTTAAAAGATTTGTTAATTTATTTAATTTTGAAATCAATTATATATTTTTGAAAGTTTTGGATTTATTTTTTGTATTTTAAATTATATCCAAATAATTTATGTATTTTTTTTGAAATATAAGGATTAAATTATCTCATTTTTGGCCATTTAACAGAAATCATTAAATACTTAACAATTTGGACTATTTTGGCAAAAAAAGGACCAAAAAGAACGACCTATTTATCAACAAGACCAGAGTGTAATTTTTAAAAACTTCTCATAAGACCAGAGTATAATTTTTTCTTCTAAAATATGTGAGCAATTCTTTTTGTTAACAACCTATTTATCAATAGAATGATCTCTAAATAAAAGAGGGTTATAGAGAATAAAAATTGACTATAAATCTTTTTAAAAATATATCTCGATAAGTATTTTAATTATTTTTAATTTCCACTCACTCAAAATATTGGAAATACGTGTGAGAGAAGAAGGAAATTATTGTGCTATTGCAAGAATAATTGATTAGGGGAGAGTTTTCTTTATTTTATTTTTTAATATGCTTTGGATGATGCATATTTGTAATATTTTGGTACAATTGCTTTCATAATATTTATTATGTTATACTACACATTTAGGAGTAAAGTATTTATTCCACAAATGATATTAAACTCATGGTCGATTGACAATTAAATTTCAAAGACGACAATTTCCACTAATTATGCTTTTCTATAGTTATGCACTCTCTCATGTTGGCATGCATCTTCAAAACTCATATTCAATCGTGGTCAGTTTTATGTAGTTGTATCAAAGTGAAGAGCACGAAAGCCTTCAATTTTTTTATTGCAACAAAAATGATGTAATCGTAAATAGAACAACTAATGTAATTTACTAAGAAATGCTATAAAATTTAAAATAGTTGAGTATTATGTGTTTCTATGTGAATTTTTTTTGTTCCCGTATACGGGTGATATACTAGTATGACAACAATGCACAACTGCACAAGATTGACGACGGCACCGATTTTAGCACTCCCACAGGGAACTGGAGGATTCATAGTTTACAGTGACGCTTCGAACCAAGGTCTCGGGTGTGTATTGATGCAAAATGAGAAGGTGATCGCCTATGCTTCACGACAGCTGAAACCTTATAAAGTAAATTACCCAACGCATGATTTGGAGCTGGCAACGGTAGTTTTTACTTTGAAAATCTGGAGACACTACTTGTACGGGACTCACTGTCAAATCTTTACGGATCACAAGAGTCTCAAATACATCTTCAGTCAGAAAGAGTTGAACATGCGGCAAAGGAGATGGCTGGAACTGATTAAGGACTACGAATAGGAGATTCTATATTATCCAGGCAAAGAAAATGTAGTGGTTGATGCACTTAGCCGCAAGCCTGTTTCTATTCAGATGCTGGAGACTCTGACCTCCCAGCCCTGCAAACGAGAATTGATTCGCGAAGGAATTGAAGTATGGTTGCAAAGAGTCCAAGGACAACTGTATGTGATGGAAATAACTTCATCGTTAACCGAAGAATTCAAATCTAAACAAGTAGATGATCCTCTGATGATTCAGTTACATGACGAAGTGAGGCCCCAGGATTCGTAATTCATGATGATGGAGTTTTGAGATTTCAGCACCAACTTTGCGTTCCCGATGTCGATGTTCTGAAGCAAACAATTATGAAGGAAGCTCACAACACGCCCTATTCTATCCACCCGGGCACCAGTAAGATGTATAAGGACCTGAAGCAGAACTTCTGGTGGGGCAACATGAAGAAAGATGTAGCGGATTATGTCTCAAAATGTTTGACTTGTCAGCAGGTTAAGATCGAGCATCAATGACCTGCCGGAATGCTGAAGCCACTCCCAATTCCTGAATGGAAGTGGTAGGACATATCGATGGACTTTATCACTAATATGTCGAGAACCAAGACAGGAATGAACATGATTTGGGTGATAGTTGATCGTCTAACCAAATTGGCTCATTTTCTAGGCATTAAGGACACTTGGGGACCCGAGAAGTTGGCACGAGTATTTATTTCAGATATAGTCTGATTTCATGGTAAGGCGAAGACCATTATTTCTGACCGAGACGGTCGTTTTGTGTCTCATTTTTGGAAAGTAGTTGATAAAGCCTTGGGAACCGAATTGAACTTCAGCACAGCTTATTATCCGCAGACAGACGGACAATCCGAGAGGACTATTCAAACAGTGGAAGATATGCTGAGGGCTTGTGCCTCAGATTGGTCAACTGATTGGGAAGTTCATCTACCGTGATTGAATTCACCTACAACAATAGTTGGCATGCTTCCATTAAGATGGCACCGTTTGAGGCATTATACGGGAAGAGATGCAGATCACCCCTATGTTGGGACGATTCATCAGACTTGATCAGGACGGAACCAGAATTGATCGTGCAGACATGAGAGAAGATAGCCTTGATTCGCAAAAGACTGTTGACTGCCCAGAGTTGACAGAAATCTTACGCGGACGTGCGCCGTTGTCCATTAGATTTCAGCATTGGAGATCACGTACTTTTAAAAGTTTCTCCTACTCGGGGAATCTTTCGTTTTGGGAGGAAAGGAAAGCTGAGTCCGAGATATATCGGACCATTCGAAATTCTTGAGAGAGTTGGAGAGTTGGAATACAGGTTGGCATTACTGCCGTCATTGAGCCATGTTCATAACGTATTCCACGTATCCCAGTTACGGAAGTATATACCAGATCCTAGTCATGTCATTGATTTCGGCGAGATTGAAGTCACTCAGGATGGCACGTTTGAAGAGATACCAATCAGAATACTCGAGAGTCGAGTTAAGCAATTGAGAAACAAACCGATCACTTTGGTTAAGGTTCAGTTGTCGCGCCACGGAGTGGAAGAAGCCACTTGGGAAACGGAAGATAGCATGAGGTCCTGATATCCAGAGTTATTTCCGTCTTGAGTTTCGGGATGAAACTCGTTTTTAGAAGGAGAGTATGTAATATCCGGAGTAATTTCATCTGTAATTGAACCTTGTATTATTTAGATTTCTGATATCAATAATCGAAGTATGATCTTTCTCATATACGTATCCATGTGCATGATAATATCATCACATAATTCTTCATGCAAATACGTGTTAACGTACGTTAAGAGGAAAGCTTAACGTACGTTATATTGACAAGTATAGCGTATGCTATGAAGGATAGCGTAGCGTACGTAAGGCAGCCAATAATGGAGCAGGGCGGCTGGCATATGTGCCAGCCAATCAATGGGTCCGGATAAGATTCTCGCGGGTGAACCTGGACAGTTTTGGAGTTAATGCTCGTTAGCGTATTCTAAGGACGTCACGGTAGCGTACGCTAAATAGCTAACATACGTTATGCGTGGAAGGCTAACGTACGTAAGGACAGAAACACTATATAAGGGACAACACCCCATGTTATTTTATTTACGTTTTCTTCACTTGTCCTTCATTTCTTTGGAGTCCAGAGAGCCTCCCATCCTTCATAAACATCCATAGGCCATCTATACTCGATCTTTGAAGATTGGATATCACTTATGCTTGATCATTAAAGTGAAGAAACATCTTGGTTTGGCACACAAGCAACCGAAGTTAGACTCTACCTATTGTTTCGGTGTTTTCTTCATCTTAAGGTATGTTATGCTATCCCCAACCTTGGATTCATATTTTTAGGGATGTTATGATCATACTACCGAGGATATTAGATCACATAGATGACTTATGCAACCAAATACCATGTTTAGAAATTGGGATGATTATGATTGAGTTATCATTGTTGGGAACATCATAGTTGGAATCTTGTTATGTCAAATGATGAGAATAGTGTTATGATATTGATAATCCGTATCGAATGTTATAGTCATATTGATCGTAGACTTAGTGTTGATGCCACTTTTGATAAATGGACTTAAGATAAAATCATCAAAATTTGTATCCTTTCTTATAAGTTGGATTGGTTAGTTCATCTTTAAGATAAAGTTTAAATGCAATGATGATATTGGAAACAAGCGCATCAACCTAGATCACCCGAACTTCACATGAGAATGGTAATCGAGATTGAATATAAGTGTTGTGATGATATATATTTCCTTGAATTCGAAGATGTTTGAATCCGTAAGATCATTCATAATTGTATGAACATGATATGTAGAAGGGTAACATACATTAATCACTGAGGATTTCGTACGCTTCATAATCAATCAAAACAGTAGGCTCTGCATCTTACGTACGCTAATGGGCAGAATTAATGTACGCCATGATGTGTACCTAATGTATGTTATATCATCAGACGAGTTAGTCGACTGATCAGAGAGGAACTATCGATACATGGTTAGCATACGCTAGACTTCGTAGCTAACGTACGCTAACAAGAAGGTTTAACTTATGCTACAGAGGGTATGTAATGTACGTTATTCATGTCATACAGGATCCGTTTTATGAACTTCCGACCGTAATTTGGATTGTTAGATGTTCGTAAGACGTGAGATGAACTGTATATTATTTCTTTTGTTTAAGGTTCGAGCTTTGCTACGTGATTGATCGAAGGGGCGACCTTCGAGTGTTTTGATATTCGTGGAAGTATTATTCTTGTCATCGAATCGAGGCAAGTACTTTAATTGTTCTATATATTTATGTTATACATATTGTTGTACATATATGTCGTTATTGTATGTCCACCTCGTGTTAGTCCGACGGGATCATCGAGGGATCTATGCTAGCGTGCGCTGGATCATCGAACAGGTTTTTCCACCATGGGTTGGTCTGACGGGATCATCGTGGGTTCTAGGCAGTGAACGCTGGATCGTCGGAATTACCATGTGTATATTGTGATATCATGTTGCAATTATCATTTGTGTATGTTATTTATGAGTTTCTCATAGGAGGAGACTCGTTGGTATTTTGTCATTTATGTTATTATTATTCTTTGTAAGATGTTGAATAATATGTGGTGGTACTTGTACTAGCATCGTTGTGCTAACCCTTTCGGGGGTGAACATTTGTTTATGTTCAGGATCCAGGAGAGCAGGGAAACAACCACTGGAGCTGCATGACAACGAGGGTGCAGAGTGATGTTCCGGCCGGGTTTATTTATCTGTTGTTTGTGTTGTTTTTAATAAGTACTCGAGTACGTCGTCGTTTGTGATGATTGGATTTAGTGATGTATTGATATTCTTCCTTTGAATATTTGTATTCTCGGTATTGGCCCAGAACTGTTGTATTTTATTCCAGTTACTTTTATATGTTGGTATCTGTTGTTGTCTTTTCATTTCTCCAGCCTTGTAAATTCTTATGTAAAGGATTTACGGCACTGTAATATTCCTGAATATATCGGGGATGTTCTTATGTAAAGGATTTACGGTGCGAATCTACAATTTGCCTGCTCTTCGTCTCCCATGGCGCTGTAACACCCCAAAAAGGCGGCCATTACAGTGTCGTGGACCCCACACTGGGACCCACCAGGCGATACCCAAAATACAGATTAAATACACAACACTTGTGATACCGAACCACAATACATAGTACTTACTCCGATTAGGAGTTTACAGTAGTATGGGCAACGACCTTATTACACACAGGATCTGAAGTACGAGTATAATCCATATGGAGATGGAATATACCTTAAATAACAATACATTAGTCCACAATTTAAAATAAAGCAGAAAGATAACATTACACGGATCGAACAAAACCGGACAACAAAAGACTTGGGGCCCCCGAACTAGTATCCTTCGAACCCTTCGCCGTCACCATGATCTTCCCGTGCCTTCCCTTTTCCTCGACCTAAAATACAACACAAGTATTTTGCAAAGGGTCAGATATACATGATAAATGAATTCTCAAGATATTATACAATTCACATACATTAGATCTCAAGGAAAATAACCCGACTAACGAACATACCCCTCGGGAGTATGAACGATTAGTCACAAAATGTCGAACACATCCAAATATATAAATAGACTATGAACGACCAAAAATAGTACGGATCAAGATGGACATCATAGTACGCCCGATCCGGACATGTGTCAGTGCACATGTCCACCCCGTATACGGAATCCAGGATATACGTGGGACAATGTACCTAATTAGCCTCACGAACTACATCTCGTGTGAATAGTCCAATACGGAAATATCCATGCATGACTATATATGTGCCTGGCTAAAAGTCCTACACAATAACCAATCGGAACGCATATATGATTCCGGATATATCACGAACAACATGACAATGAATTCAATAAATCACATATCCGATTAAGGAATCAAGAAACTCACCGAAATGACAATAAGTATCAATGATATCAACGGTTCAAAGTGACGAACTTGGGAATGCAATCCCACGATGAAAACGGAACATCATCAAGAATAATATCAAATCACGGGTCACATATTTATAAGTGTTTCACATACACGAAATGCATAATCATCACAAGAATCCAAACATCATTATAACTAAGCAAGATAACTTGCCTCAATACGGAGACGAGAATAGTCCTTCCTTGTCGAACAAACGAACGGTCCTCGATTTAATATCGGTTTCTCGAACAATCAACCTTGTAAGGGATATAATCCATTCAATAACACATTCTCATAACTATCGGTATCTAGTTCAGCGAATCGATATCCTAAATTCAATTCGCTTAGTTCAACTATCTTTGTATCAGAATTCTATTTCAAGGATTCATACTAACTTCAATTTATACTCATTATCGGTTATCATTCAAGGTGTTCTCGATTATTCGTATGGTTCAAACGGATGAGAATTTATCAAGAACAACCATCAAGGAGAACTTTGCTAAAATTGATATACCGATATAATTTCTTGAAAACAACATCAATATTTTGAAAGATATAATCCAAACAACTACGTTTCATAAAACATTGATCAAAGTGAAGGTTACTCAGCGATTATCATTGTTCGAATGAATCATGAATTTGTAAAGTTATTACTATGTTCATCAGTTATGAGTTCACCTAGTTAGATTAACGATATAGTCGAGTTATTCATGTAACACCCCAAGATATTCGGAGTATATTACAGCACCGTGGACACCTACATGGGACCCACCAGGCTACAATAAGAAAGCACTACTCGACTAACCATCTCGGTTTGCGAGGATTCTTATTTAAATAATATGACATATAAAGATACGCCCGGAGCAACCGGCGAATTAAGCATCAACCGACAATGTAACAATTTAAAGTAATACATTACGGAGTTTAAAATGAAAAGCCTAAGTACTCGCGAGTACAATCTATAAGTTTATAACTGTGGGAACAACCATATCGAAATGGACAAAAGAAATAAGAGGACTCAAATGCACATGTCAACGACCCTGGCCAACATCCTCGTACTGTCCCGGTGCTCTCTCGTCCGGATAATCATAACCTGAAATCCATAACAAGAATTTCCCCAAAATGGGTCCCCAGAGGGGTTAGCAATTACGCTAGTACAAGTAATCAAGGCAAACCAATCGCTTACACATTTCATAGAACATGCACTAATATCATTTCGAAAACCAAAACCAGACATGTCATTTCCGGAAACAAACAGTCAAACAATTTGCCTTGGGAACAGGAATACCATAGATCCCGCCCGAGGCCTCTAAGGACCCTCCCGAGCTGGCCATATCATAAAACAAAACACGCACATGCATCGCCTTGGGAACAGGGTAATACCATTGATCCCGCCCGAGGCCTCTAAGGACCCTCCCGAGCTGGCTAGCTAAACAAGCTCATGAATCCATGACTCAACCCTTTGGACTCCCTCCGTGATCCCGTCGAACCATCCCGAGGTGAGCAAATCACACACAAAATACATTACCATTCCACGTTAAGCATAAAGGTTTCCAAAAAAAATACTTGCCTTGAATAATTGATGACGCAACGAACGGAAAGGATAATCACCGACGAACGCTAAGAATCAACGGAACCGAACCTAACGATTCGAAGAACATAATCACAACCAACTCTAGACAAATACGGAAATGGAATACACCCGAAAACCCGCCTACGATTCATGTATATTCGTACAAAAATAACAACGAGGGCGGACCACAACCAAACCCTCTCGATTCCGTAAAAACCACAAAATATACCATGAATCCGTAGAAAATCTAATGATACTAACAATATTAATCGTATTCATCATGAATCCACTAACAAAACGGAAAGAATCGGACGAAAACCCCAAAACCCCCAAATTATCCAAAAGGTAGGGTTCTAAGAGATATTACCTTTGAGGATCCAAGTACTTTAATCCGATGAAATCGCGTTAGATCGACAATCCGAGCTTCACAACCAAATGAAAATGATGAAAATCAAACCCTCAAGTGATGAATGATGAGAAGTTCTCCCCTCAAGCTCTCTCTCTCTCTCGTGCAGGTGAAGGAAAAGGAAAGAAAATGAGCTACCCTCGCTCAGAAACGCAATTATAGGGGTTGACTGCCCTGTGTGCCGCGGCCCAGCCAAAGTGTGCCGCGGCACAGGGCCAAAAAATTGCATCCAGTGATCGGCATACCGCTCTGTGTGCCGCGGCCCAGACGAAGTGTGCCGCGGCAATGACTCGGCATTGTGCCGCGGCCCCGTCGGCATGTTCCGCGGCACAAGGTACAGGAGGTTTGGCCGATAAGTGTAACACGAGTGTGCCGCGGCCCGGACGGGTGTGCCGCGGCACATAGTACAGGCCGCTCGGCCAAAAACTGGAAAATGTGTGTGCCGCGGCCCACACCCCCCCTTGGGTTCTAAAATGAAGAAAAATGACCCGGGAAGAGAATAAAAGCAATAGGAATCGATATTTGGGAACCAATAACACGAAATGAGGTACGGAAACCCCGAAACGACGGTTCTGCACAACAATAACGAGAATCAGATCAATAGATGACAGGAAAGATACACTGAAATATACACGAGGGTCACTACAATCGAAAACAAATACGCCGGAAATGAAAATACAAGGGAAAGAAAAATGCGGATATTACATTCTACCCCTCTAAAAATAAGTTTCGTCCCGAAACTTAAGAGACAAACAAACCGGGGTACCTAGCATGCATGCTATCCTCGGTTTTCCAAGTTGCTTCCTCGACACCATGTCTCGACCATTGCACTTTGACCAAACGAATGGTCTTATGCCTCAGTCGCTTCTCACGACGCTCCAAAATCTTCAAGGGACGTTCTTCAAAGGAAATATCCTCGGCAACGTCAATCTCACCATAATCGATGACGTGACTAGGATCTGGGACATATTTCCTCAGCTGGGAAACATGAAAAACGCTATGAACATGACTCAGGGCCGGGGGTAACGCCAAACGGTATGCTAACCCACCGACTCGCTCGAGAATCTCGAAGGGTCCAATAAATCTCGGACTCAACTTCCCCTTCTTCCCGAAACGAAAAACTCCTCTCGTCGGCGACACCTTCAGCAAAATGTGGTCTCCCACCTCGAATTCTAAAGGTCGACGACGGACATCGGCATAGGACTTCTGTCGACTCTGAGCAGTCAACATCCGTTCCCGAATTAATTCTATCTTCCGCCTCGTCTCTAAAACGACATCCGGCTCGGTCCTGACCAAATCGGACGCCTCATTCCAACAAATCGGTGATCGACATCGTCGCCCATAAAGTGCCTCATACGGTGCCATCCTAATCGATGCATGCCAACTATTGTTGTACGTGAATTCGATCAATGGCAAATGCTCCTCCCAATCGCTGCTCCAATCGAGATCACACGCACGCAACATATCCTCGAACGTCTGGATAGTGCGTTTCGACTGTCCATCTGACTGAGGATGAAAAGAGGTACTCAAACGCAAACGAGTACCCAACGCTTTATGCACCGCCTGCCAAAAGTGCCATACAAATCGGCCATCACGATCCGAAACAATAGACTTCGGAGTACCGTGAAGCCTCACAATCTGCGCAATAAACACATGAGCTAACTTCTCCGGGCCCCAAGTATCCTTGATGCCCAGAAAATGTTCCGACTTGGTCAGACGATCAACAATCACCCATACCATATTCATGCCCGACCTCGATCTCGGCAAACTCGTAATGAAATCCATCGATATATCTTCCCATTTCCATTCCGGAACGGGAAGTGACTGCAACAACCCAGCCGGTCACTGATGCTCGATTTTGACCTGCTGACAAGTCAAACATCTCGCTACAAACTGTGCGACCTCCTCCTTCATATCATTCCACCATAAGTTCCTCCTCAGGTCCTTGTATATCTTACTCGAACCAGGATGAACGGAGTAAGGTGTGGCATGAGCCTCACGCAAAATACCCTGCCTCAACTCTGAGTTGTTCGGCACACAAAGCCGACTCTGGAATCTCAAAATACCATCCTCGTGAATCACAAACCCAGGAGACTTTCCCTTAAGAACGTTCTCTCGGATTTGAGTAATCATCGGATCCTATAACTGCTTCAGCTTAATTTCATCGATCAAAGACGACGAAATCTCTAAGGCACAAAGTTGCCCGATGGCTCCCGGCAACAAAACCTCAACATCTAATTCGATCAAAGCCCGACGAAGCTCAGACTGAGACGTAAGGATCTCAAGCGTTCGCAACGCAACCGGTTTCCGACTCAAGGCATCGGCCACGACGTTCGCCTTGCCCGGATGATAAAGGATTTCGAGGTCATAATCTTTAATCAGCTCTAACCACCTTCTCTACCTCATATTCAACTCCCGCTGAGTAAATATGTATTTCAGACTTTTATGATCGGTAAAAATCTGACATGTAGAGCCGAAAAGATAGTGACGCCAAATCTTGAGCGCAAAGACAACTGCCGCTAACTCCAAATCGTGAGTAGGGTAGTTAAGCTCACATGGCCTCAACTGTCTCGACGCATAGGCAATGGTCTTGCCGTGCTGCATCAACACGCACCCAAGACCCTGTCCCGAAGCATCGCTATAAACAGCAAAACCTTCGTTGCCACATGGCAACGCTAAAATCGGGGCTGAAGTCAAACGCCTCTTCAGCTCCTCAAAACTCGACTGCCTCTCGTCATTCCAGACGAACTTATCGGATTTCTGGAGCAACTGTGTAAGTGGCCGAGCTAGTTTCGAGAAACCCTAAACGAACCTACGATAGTAGCCAGCCAAACCCAAGAAACTACGGATCTCCTTCACATTCTTGGGCGGTGCCCAATCCAACACTGCCTCAATCTTCTGCGGATCCACACGAACCCCCTCGGCTGAAATCACATGACCTAAAAACATCACTTCCTTCAGCCAGAACTCACATTTCGAGAACTTCGCATAGAGTTGCTCGGTCCTCAAAATATCTAATACTACTCGTAAATGATGGGCATGCTCTTCCTCGCTCTTCGAATAAATAAGAATATCATCAATGAAGACGACGAAACACTTATCCAAATACTCGATAAAGACTTTGTTCATCAATTGCATGAACACTGCCGGCGCATTAGTTAACCTGAAAGGCATAACTATAAACTCGTAATGTCCGTATCTCGTCCGAAAAGCTGTTTTCGGCACATCGGACTCCCTCACCCGGAGCTGATAGTACCCCGATCTCAAATCAATCTTCGAGAATACCGCGGCTCCCTGCAATTGATCGAATAAGTCATCAATTCTCGGCAAAGGATACTTGTTCTTGATGGTCACCTTGTTTAGTTCGCGATAGTCGATACACAAACGCAGTGAACCATCCTTCTTTCGCAAAAATAGGACCGGCGCGCCCCAAGGCGAGGCGCTCGGTCGAACATACCCCGACTCAAGAAGCTCACTCAACTACTTCTTCAACTCTAACATCTCTGAAGGTGCCATACGATACGGCGCCTTCGAAATCGGAGCCGCGCCCGGCTCTAACTCTATAGCAAACTCGACCTCACGGTCCGGTGGCAATCCCGGTAACTCGTCAGGAAATACATCAGGAAGCTCACTAACGACTGGAATCGACGAAAGCTCGACTCCACCATCCTCCGCCTTCAAGGCATAGCACCAATAACCGGTACACCCCTTTCGCAGGAGTCTCATCGCCTTCAAGGCGTTAATAACGAACTTCTGGTTCCCCTCTTTCGCCCCGCGAAAGAGTGCTCGGTACCATCCTCGGCTAACAAAGTGATGATCCTCGTGCGGTAGTTCATGATTGCGCCATGCCGCTCGAGCCAATCATCCCCGAGAATCAAATCCTCACCCTCGATACCCACGACAATAAGATTAGAGAGCCAAGCCCTCTCACAAATAAACACAGAACAGTCCCGGACCTCTCGATCACCGACAATTCTATCACCGCTAGGAAGTTTAACGATGAAAGGCTCGCAAGGTGACAAGCAGTCGAGACTCAAACGGCATACACACTCTAGAGAAATGAATGAATGCGTAGCACCCGAATCAAAAAGCACGCTGACAGAATGGGAATGGATATGAACGGTACCTGTCGCCACATTAGCTGCTGGATCATCGGCCCTCCTCATCTCATAGATACGCGGCTGGGCAGAGCCGACACTGGAAGCTCCTCCCCTAGCGGGCTGACCCCGACCCCTACCTCGGTCGGCACTCGGTGGAGGCGGCGGAGCAAATGAGCCCTGGTTCACACTTGGCTCCATAGGTGCTGGGTGAGAATAACGGGCGCCGCGAAGCTGTCTGATCTGTTCACAAAAGAGGGCCTTGTGGCCCAACTGACCACAAGTATGACAAGTGAACTGCGAACGAGGACACTACCGGTTCCTATGGCCTTGCACACCACAGTTAAAGCATGTGGGTTCACGAGCGGAGGTTCCGGCGGCACCCCAGAAGCTCCCAGAGAAACGATCCGAACCGCCCGTAGAAATATTCACAGCCTGAGATTTCTGCTGGCCTCCACCCTTGGGACCGGAAAAATTTCCGACCGACTTCTGCTTTTTACTCTCACGAGCCACATCACTAGCTGTCACCGACATATCATAAGCGAGGGCCCTACTCTGATAATCCTTCAAAGTAGTGCAGACGAGTCCAGACATATAGTCCCGAATGGACAGTTTCATCCTCCTGGAAAAATGGACAATTTTGTCGCTCTCTTCAACAACTTGGGTTTCACAAATCGCAACTCCTTGTTAAAATCGGCAATAGCTTGGGATACGAGAATATCCCGAGGTTGAGCATCATAGAAGGCATGCACTCTAGCTTGTCTGACCGGCCACGGGCAATATTCGGTCTCCATCAAGTTCTGCAATTCGGCCCACGAAGCAACATGGTCTTTGGGCCCAACGGCCTCCCACCAATCCGTAGCATCCCCAGTGAGAAAGTACTGGGCGATAGGGACCTTACGGTCCTCGGGACAGTTGGTGGCAACGAAGGCTTTAGATATCTCCTTGATCCACCCCTCCCAGCCGATCGGGTCCGAATCTCCCGAAAACTGAGGAGGATGCATCTTGATGACGTCCTGAAGCCAACGATCCGCTCCGCCCCGATTAGCATGGGCCGGATCCGGATTCTGAACCACCTGAGCTATAGCCGCCATTGGTTTACCATTTGTTGCATAACGGCCGCAATACCAAGATCGGCGCGCTCCTGAGAAGAAGCATGACTGTGACGGTCACCGGTACTGCCGGCTCCCGAAGAATGCGACGTGGCCGCCCCACCGGCTGCCCCACGTCCTCGGCCGCGTCCACGACCACGACCACGACCACGGTTTCCTCCGGCATCCATACTGGTGTTAAGAGATAACAGAAGTATATCGAGGATGAGTAAGGGGGGAAAAAGCAACTACGACGATAAGCAAAAGAGGGAGAATAAGCACAGTTCAAGAAACGGAATACAGTACGAGAAAGTAAATAATAGAGTAAGGAATCTTACGAACACTGGAAGTACTGAGATGCCGGCAGTGGGGTGACAATGTGCAAAACAAAACACGACTAGACCCAATTAACCAACAAGCCTAGGTATCCATAAATCTAGATCTCTGATACCATTTTCTGTAACATCCCAAGATATTCGGAGTATATTACAGCGCCGTGGACCCCTACATGGGACCCACCAGGCTACAACAAGAAAACACTACTCGACTAACCATCTCGGTTAGCGAGGATTCTTATTTAAATAATATGACATATAAAGATACGCCCGGAGCAACCGGCGAATTAAGCATCAACCGACAATGTAACAATTTAAAGTAATACATTACGGAGTTTAAAATGAAAAGCCTAAGTACTCGCGATTACAATCTATAAGTTTATAACTGTGGGAACAACCATATCGAAATGGACAAAAGAAATAAGAGGACTCAAATGCACATGTCAACGACCCTGGCCAATATCGTCGTACTGTCCCGGTGCTCTCTCGTCCGGATAATCATAACCTGAAATCCATAACAAGAATTTCCCGAAAATGGGTCCCAAGAGGGGTTAGCAATTACGCTAGTACAAGTAATCAAGGCAAACCAATCGCTTACACATTTCATAGTACATGCACTAATATCATTTCGAAAACCAAAACCAGACATGTCATTTCCGGAAACAAACAATCAAACAATTTGCCTTGGGAACAGGGTAATACCATAGATCCTGCCCGAGGCCTCTAAGGACCCTCCCGAGCTGGCCATATCATAAAACAAAATACGCACATGCATCGCCTTGGGAACAGGGTAATACCATTGATCCCGCCCGAGGCCTCTAAGGACCCTCCCGAGCTGGCTAGCTAAACAAGCTCATGAATCTAGGACTCAACCCTTTGGACTCCCTCCGTGATCCCATCGGACCATCCCAAGGTGAGAAAATCACACACGAAATACATTATCATTCCACGTTAAGCATAAAGGTTTCCAAAAAAAATACTTGCCTTGAATAATTGATGACGCAACGAACGGAAAGGATAATCACCGACGAATGCTAAGAATCAACGGAACCGAACCTAACGATTCGAAGAACATAATCACAACCAACTCTAGACGAATACGGAAATGGAATACACCCGAAAACCCGCCTACGATTCATGTATATTCGTACAAAAATAACAACGAGGGCGGACCACAACCAAACCCTCTCGATTCCGTAAAAACCACAAAATATACCATGAATCCGTAGGAAATCTAATGATACTAACAATATTAATCGTATTCATCATGAATCCACTAACAAAACGGAAAGAATCGGACGAAAACCCCAAAACCCCCAAATTATCCAAAAGGTAGGGTTCTAAGAGATATTACCTTTGAGGATCCAAGTACTTTAATCCGATGAAATCGCGTTAGATCGACAATCCGAGCTTCACAACCAAATGAAAATGATGAAAATCAAACCCTCAAGTGATGAATGATGAGAAGTTCTCCCCTCAAGCTCTCTCTCTCTCGTGCAGGTGAAGGAAAAGGAAAGAAAATGAGCTACCCTCGCTCAGAAACGCAATTATAGGGGTTGACTGCCCTGTGTGCCGCGGCCCAGCCAAAGTGTGCCGCGGCACAGGGCCAAAAAATTGCATCCAGTGATCGGCATACCGCTCTGTGTGCCGCGGCCCAAACGAAGTGTGCCGCGGCAATGACTCGGCATTGTGCCGCGGCCCCGTCGGTATGTGCCGCGGCACAAGGCACAGGAGGTTTGGCCGATAAGTGTAACACGAGTGTGCCGCAGCCCGGACGGGTGTGCCGCGGCACATAGTACAGGCCGCTCGGCCAAAAACTGGAAAATGTGTGTGCCGCGGCGCACACTCCTTGTGCCGCGGCCCACACCCCCCCTTGGGTTCTAAAATGAAGAAAAATGACCCGGGAAGAGAATAAAAGCAATAGGAATCGATATTTGGGAACCAATAACACGAAATGAGGTACGGAAACCCCGGAATGGCGGTTCCGCACAACAATAACGAGAATCAGATCAATAGATGACAGGAAAGATACACTGAAAGATACACGAGGGTCACTACAATCGAAAACAAATATGCCGGAAATGAAAATACAAGGGAAAGAAAAATGCGGATGTTACAATTCATCACAAGATCATCACGATATCATCATTAAGGTGAATTAAACACCTCTGAACTATAACCTTATGTTGATGTGATTCAAGGTTCAACCAAATTAGATGAAAATCTTAAGTTCATTTAGTTTAGAATCTTCCTAAACATGATGGTTTGATTCAAAATAATGATAACAATCCTATAAATCAACCTATCTATAATGAAACTAAGGATCATTATTGTTCTAGTGATGTTAATAGTCCAGCAAGAAGAGTGTATTTCTACTAAACATGATTACTATGATTTAAGACATCAAGAACACATCATATCAAACTCTTAATCACCATATTCATCATTAAGTTGTTAAAAGCTTAACTACAAACATGTTTAGCTTGATTAATTCAACATTAGGTGGAGTATACTTTACCACTAACATTATAACTACGAGATTATAGGGTGAAATCGTATAACATACCTTCATAAATGAAGAACAATACACCAAAACCACAAAAACACACTATAAGCTTCAAGAATGACTCCAAACTCCCAATCAACAAGCTCCAAATCAAAATGCAAAGCTCAAACACAAGTTTGAAGAAGGTAGAATTGATCTAGGGAGGCAGGGGGATGATTATAGGGGTGAAAAATCAGAGTTTGGACGTGCAAAATGAAAGACACAAGTTGTCTTTTTATAACAGCACAGTTCGTTACGTATGTTATACCCAAGAGGATAACGTACGTTAGCATCTTTACGTATGCTACACCAATAGTGTTACGTACGTAAGCTAGTTCCAGAGGCTACTGGACTAAAATACGAACATCATTACGTACGTTATGGCTTGGAGCATTACGTACGTAATGTAGGTCAACTAGGCTGCTCCAAAAGATCAGATATTCGAATCATGCCTGACCCCACACGCCGAAAGTTGAGATCGGATAAGACTACAAGCATTACGTACGTAAAAAACACCTCCTTACGTACGTAAAAGCCACAATATAGCGTACGTTATGCTAAATGGTTAGCGTACGTTACGCATAGAATTACTAGCCCAAAAATGCACTTATCTATACAACGTTGAGAAATCAATCATAGTGCGAATGATAGTTGTATTCAAGTCTATTATGATATATTCCACCATCAATAAACACTAAACAAATGTAACAAGACTACAACAGTATTTAATTATCCGAATAATACAACAGTAGGTAAGAATTTTGGTCGGATATTAAATACTCCCCCCTTAAAAGGAGTTTCGTCCTCGAAACTAAGGGATAAAAAATTCGGGATACCTCTCTTGCATGCTGCTCTCCGTCTCCCATGTGGCCTCCTCGACTTCGTCTCCCATGTGAAGGTAATGAACCTACACATGACTATACGTGCCCGCCCTGAAAATCCTACACATAACCGATCGGCACGCAGATATGACTACGGATATGTCATGATGCAATGACAACGAAACTCAAGGAAAACACATATCCAATAATGATCAATAGACTCACCAAAGTGAACAACGACACACGGATAATGAAAGATCGACACGACCAACAATTTACAAAACAACCATCCTGGTATCACCATCCCCAAAGAAAGATCAACACGATCAACAGTCTCAACACAACAGTCCTGGAATCATCATCCCTCAACGATCAATCAACACAACCATTAATACCAACCAATGGTCATGGGATCAACATTCCTCAACGAACAGTCAATACGAATCTCATTATATGAAACATCAACATACAACATACACAACAATTCATCAGAATAATTATCCCCATAACTGAACAATACTTAAATTACCTCAAAGCCGAAGACAATATCCTTTCCACGAACAAACAATCCTGAACGAATACACAATTATTTGAATAATCTCGAATGAGGTACAGTCCATTAATATCAATAAACCACCGTCCCGACATCAATATCGACACGATAAACCACTACACCATAAGTGCTCATATGCAATGCTTCCTATTGTTGCATTATGCCCTGTTTTCTGTTGCCTTAGGCCAGAAATTGATATATCCAACACTTTGTGGGTGTTGCATCGGATAGTGTGGGATTTGACTTCTAATCCAACACTTTTCCTTTCTAATGCAACAGACAGAAAGTATTGCATTATCTACATAGTGCAACACAAAACAAAATATATGCAACAGAAAACAGTGTTGGCTTAGAGGAGAATACAGTTCAAAAAAGTGGTGCCCACAACCGACGACACATCAGCAGTGGGTCCCACTTCATCCACATCGGTAGTGGGTCCCACTTTCATCCACGTCAACATTGGGTCCCACTTCCATCCACATCAGCAATGGACCCTTTTGCCATGTCAGCAATGGGTCCAAGCCAGTAGTGGGCTCTTTTGCCACTTCAGCAGTGGATTCCACCAGACATAATGCAACACTTACATTCTTATATCCAACAGTAACATGGTTATTATATGCAACACTAATTTGAAAATATGCAACACTACCGAAGATAAATGCAACAATAACTGAAATATAAATGCAACAATTTAAATAAAAAATTCGTAATAACCATTTCATACGTACATCATTCCATACAAATAAAATACCGTCCAAAATTCACACCCTGTCATTCAGTACCAAATACAACATCCCAACAAACAGTCGGTAATAAATACCAACATCCCAACAGTTGCAAAATACCAACTCCAACTACTATCCAACAACTCTTATACTAACAATTCGAAACGCAACACCATAACTAGTGTCTAATTTAAGACCAAATTTCTGTGCAGGGTTTCCGACCGCTTCCTTAACTTCCTCTCGTCTTCAAATTCTTCCTTAACTACCATAACTTGCAGGCTGCATATCATGATTGCTCGTCTCAGCCTTGTGATTATGCTGCATTAGTGATGCAGCTACATGCCACCTTAAACTACAACTTCCTGGCTGGCATTACAAATAATAACAAAAAAAATTAACTCAGGGAAAAGAAAAAGGAACTTGGCACTTCTCGATGGACATTAAAGATGAACAGAAAACAGATATTCAAAAATACAAAATAGAACATTTACTATTGTGACACAACTCATTTATATTGTGAGACCGCTCGAGTTTTCGACCACGGAGGTAAAACTCGACCAAAATTGCACCAATACAAGGAGAACTCCGAAAAAAAATATGTTGTAATTAAAGATAATAATTACCCGTGGGCAAATTGTACAGATGAAAACCAAACTACATCGATATATCAAAAATCAATTCTTTCAAAATAATCCACATATTTTAATCCCAGAAGGAACATAACATACCTAGAGTCGCAGGTTTGACAAATATAACAAAGAAACTGACCTGAATAGAAGAACCTCGACCACACCAGACTCACCAAACACCTACAGAAAACAATTCCTACTAAGTAACATACACCACATATTTTAATCCCAGAAGGAACATACACCACATATTTTAATCCCAGAAGGAACATACGTGGAGTCGCAGGTTTGACAAATATAACAAAGAAACTGACCTGAATAGAAGAACCTCGACCACACCAGACTCGCCAAACACCTACAGAAAACAATTCCTACTAAGTAACCAAAACTACTACTAATGACAAATAAATAAACAATTCCTACTAAGTAACCATACTTACAATTTTTTTTGCCACTCCTTCACTGTATGTTTGTCTGTACTTACCTCTCTTGATTCTCCAGTCAGATTTGGAAACTGCAACTCTTACATATCTTGAAAACAAGCAATTCCATATATAAACAGAAATTATTTTATATGATTGAAACATGTGATGGATTGTAAATGGTACCATGAAATCAGCAATTAGCTCCTCCAAAACTCTTCATATAGAGGAACCTCCAATAACAAAAAAAAAAAAAAAGAGTTCTCTACATCCCACTTTTAGTTACTGGAAGAATGAATATTTTTAATAATATAGATAGTTTGGAACTATAAATCTGAGTCACAACAGTTTTGTAAATGAGTGTGTGTATATATATATAATGACTGCCATATCTCACATTAACCTTAAATATTTCCAAAAAAGAATTGGTAGATATATGATCTCCAGCAAAAATGAGCCAAGCATGATTCCTAGAATGAAAGAGAGGAGATTTTCGCAGCATCCTTGAAACGTTGATGAAAATTGAAGAAGGAATGATCTTCCATAGTTGCTATAATACCAACAAGATACCTACATCATCATCAAGACAAATCAAGACAAAGAAAGAGATTGGCTGCAAAATAATAAGTACAAAGAACAACCTAATAAACATTGTAACACAAATTAAAGATTAAAGAAAAATGAAAAAGAGAAAACATGACAATAATAAAAAACAAATAAATAAAGTACCATATCATAATCTTATTTTCTTTTCCAAATGATAGACCAACAGAGGAGCCTGAGACAATAACCCCATAGTAACTCACCATGGCTAACAAAGCCTCCAAGATTTAACATGAATTACTTATTATGAAAGCTACTACTGCATATTCATCTAATGTTCTTCACATTTGAATAATCAAAGAAAGGTTTGGGATTACATATTTCTTAACCTTCTCTCTATACAGTAGTACATTTCAGTTAATATAAATGAGTGGTCTCAAATTCATCTTCCCAACACAAAAAACAATAAATTAAAACTTGGCAAGTAAAAACAAACTAAAAATTTCCCAAACCCACCAACCCTGCAACTGTCGGTGGCTAGATGGTGGGGGAGATGACAACGGCATAGGAGACATGGCTTGATGGCAAAGCGGCCTGGCCCGGGCGAACAACGAGGTGGAGGGCGGCGGCGGCGGCGAGTGATGAGCGACGGGGATGTCAAACGAGCTGACGACGAACCGCAGAGTGAGCTAACGGCGAACCGCGGGGTCCAGCGGCGGACAGGAGTGACCGGAGGTGGTGTCGCGTCGGTGGGGGTGAAAGGATCTCAGGTTCAGATTTGAGTTTTGTATTTTGATTCACGCAGCTGCTTGCTTCTTGTGTTTGAAAAGAAAAAGCCCTACTTAAAGTGTAAATGTGTAATAAAAGATAAATATATATACATATATATTATTAAACTTGGGCGGGCCTATTTAGCCCGATAACCCCCGGGCCATTTCGGCCCAAAGCCCGATCGGCCTTCAAGGCCAACGGGCGGGCTGTTTAGGCCCGAAATTTTTCGGCCCACAATTTTCTAGCCCAGCCCAACCCAAACTCCGGGTACCCCGGGCCGGCCCATCAGGCCGGGCCAATTTTGACAGCTCTACTGGTGGCTCAGTAGAAATCATGGATTTTTGCTTGTGGATTTCTCGGCCATGGCTTGATGACCCGGCGGCGGTTAGGGTTCTGGTTCACTTGGGTTAGAATTGGGTGAGAATTGAATATGAAAACTAGGATCGATAAATAATAGTACACGATGGTAGTGAAGGGAGGCGTAAATTTTTATTTTTATGATAAATGCATTTTTATTTTTTCGTTTTTTATAATATTAATATAAATAAATTTTAATTTATATTTCTTATTATATTTAAAGAGTTGAATGTATAAATTTTAAATTATAATTTTCAAAAGAAAAATATATGTATTCATATAATATATTTTATTTATTATAATTTTAAGGAATAGTTTTCTTTTTTTTTTTAAATTTATTAATTTTAATCCGAAATTTTTTTAAGTAGAAAACTATATGTGCTCTTATAAAAAATCTGTTATAAAATGATTAAACAAATTCAAATAATTTATCTTGTTTTAGTGTAAAAAATTAAATTTGACGATATTTTTTTAAGAATATTTAAAATATTTTTCGTAATTGTTAAGATGATTTAGTCTATTGCATCGCTTTAAGTTCACGTATAATGCAACACTTTAGGTTAGTGTTGTCTTAACGTCATTTGCAACAATGCATTCAGGTCTAATGCAACACTAATTGAGTAGTATTTCAAAAGACCAAAGTTGAGATAGCTATTGCAATAATTTTCCTTGCAACACTAGGGATATGCGTTGCATATGAGCACTTATGGCGTAGTGAACTATCCTCGATATCTGACATTCCACATCACAGACCAAAGATAACTCACATCTCCGTCTTCACCAAACACATTTAAATCATATACATTATGATTTAATCCAAACCAAAGCACAATATACAAACAATCATCCCAACAATTTATATTTATAATATCATTGCTATATGAATTATAAATGAAACGAAATCAAAATCATTTATTAAATATTATGAACTGAGCAAGTATAAACTTGCCTCAATGACGACTATCACGGTGCCTTCATACTCCAAATGCATCCAGAGAAATCCATAATTTGTCTAGCCTTGAATCGGGTCAAATAAAAGGTAAGGTCTAATAAAGGGTAATTGAATTTATTCAAATTCGCGTGCTAGTCGAAAAAATCAACAGACCAGCCAAGCAGTCAAACCTCAACTCGCGTAAACAATTCGGGAGACCTCTCTTGCATGCATTTCAGATACCGATCAACATATGGCGATTATCAAGAACACTAAGTGATTCTAAACCATGTTCATAGCTATCAAAACAATGAAATCCGATATCCTTTAACATATAGGTAATCATCCAACTCTTAATCCAATTCATATAATCACATGTCATCTTCTTCCTCAACTATCAACATCATAGACACCAAGAACTCATAATCATCGCCATGTTCACCATCATATGAAGAAACCAACAACAACAACATCAAAGATCCGAATTGAAGGAAGACATTAGCTAACATATCTCTTTGAACACAATTCGAAACCATTCGAATCATATTAATACCCGTATATCAACCATAACATCAACATAACTCGGTAACCAATCTCATAATCATAATTATCAACTTGCTTATATGATAATCAACAACTTAAGAACATCAACATTCAATCCAAAACAAAATCCAAAGATGAAGAGTAATTACCTTTTTGAAGGAATGGATTGAATCCCAAGTTTGAATCCGTTCTCACTCACTTCTAACCTTCAAATGTTGTTATGGATGATTAACTCCACCATAATCTAGTATTTGGAACTTCAAACATCTCTCTCAGAACCCTCTCTATCGTTTACAAGAAAGAATGGACGAAATGAAGAATAATCGTCAACTGGACATATATATATACTGACTATTATTAGTGTGCGCTAACTGTCTTTGTTAGCGTGCGCTATCGCGGTCCAGAGGCTACTGCCTTACTGTATATAATGATTTACGTACGCAACGCCCATGCAATAGCATACATAAAGGCCTCCATTTAGCGTATGCAAACTTTCATCCATAGCGTGCGCTACTCATAGGTGACTCGTTTGTCTGTATGCTCCGAAGACAGGTCCACACGCCGACAGCTCTGACAAGGATAAGATTCCCTTTGGACCGATCTTATGTTAGCGTGCGCTAACAACATGCATTAGCGTGCGCTAACCCTTCAAAACAAATATCCGTTGACTCGTCGGCACATGCGCCGAAAGTGGCTGGGTCCACACATAGATTCCCTCTGAGCTGTTCTGAACTAGCGTACGCTACCCTGTGCAAGTAGCGTACGCTAAACCCGCACGATAGCGTGTGCCACTTATGTATATTAGCGTGCGCTAATAAGGCTATACTTAGCCATTTTCAGTTACTCTTATCCAACGTCTGGTGTTGTGAGGAAATCCCTCACACTATGCCGTAAGTGCACGGTGTCAACAAGTAATAAAGTGATAAGTAAGATATCGTTCCCTCGAGGACTGATTTCACTAAGTACCAAAATATAGTCAACTCGTAATTTTATTTGAAGAACAATTATATAGAATTTATTACTAAACTAATTGCAGAAAAATAAATAGAAAATAATAATAGTAATAATAAAAATAATAATAATAAGGGCGTAGGATTATGATTTTCACCTCAAACAATCATGAATGATTTTTATTTAATTCAATTCACTTTTATTCAATTGATTGTAAGCCAGGGATTCCTAAATTATTCTAAATCCTTTCCCAAGGTCGATAGAAAATACTAAGAATTATTAACTCGATATATCCCTATTCGAATTAGATAATTAATAGCTAAAACAGTTCAAGAATCCCCACAATAAATAGGCTTCACAATTCCCATGAGTATATCCCTATCTCACGAAAATCATGATTTTTCTCATAAGAACTATGCCTAAATTTCATCTCCCGAATCCATAAATACATTCAAATCAATTCAACTATTGGCCAGACAATTGAAAGCATTGAGAACAGTTAGAAGAATCCAATTCAATACGAATAACGAGTAAATTGAAATAAAAATAAATAAATCAAACCGTCATGTAATCGGCTACAATCACAATCCTACTCAAACAGATGTAGACAATAAGATGCGGAAAAATTAAGAAAACCCGTAAGGGATCCGTGGTCTTGTCGTCACCCTCAATTCTCTTCGTTTCTGCTCCTCTGGTGTCTCTGCTCTATCTATCGATCCCCTCCTTTTTATGAACTTCAATCCCTATCTATAACTTTCCTCAGCCTCCAAAACACGTCCGGGGATTTGGGTCAAAAACTGCTCCAAAAACGGCAAAGAAACGCGGAAGTCTCAGCAAAACCGCCCTGTGGGCCGCAGCTCACTTAAGCTGTGCCGCGGCCCCTAACCTTCAGCGCATACCTGGGCGTGCTATTTTTCTCCTGGGCCGCGGCTCAGCATCCTTGTGCCGCGGCTCAGGGTACAGTCCGCTTGGGGCTTCGCTGGGGTCGTGCGTGTGCTGCGGCTCATGACCAAAAATTGCTGTTTTCGCTCGTTTTTCGTCGTTTAGGCTTCCAGACTCCAATTTCCTGCAAAACATATAAGAATGGTGCATTAAAAGCTCATTTATGCATTTTTAGGCTCAAAATGGATATAAACTAATGATAAATAAGCGCATAAAAATACGCCTAACAAATACCCCCAAACTTGAGCCTTTGCTTGTCCTCAAGCAAAAATCAATTTTCAAATAAAAAGTATCATGAATGATCGTGCAAATCCATAGTGCTCAACTTAATCAATACTACCCTGAAAATCTCAAAGAATAATACGAGTGTCGTAATAGTGAGTCACATCCACGGACACTGATTCCAAGAAGTAATCATTTTCAGTCCTAACCAATCGTTCATGAAGAAAATCAAGCTCAAAGATTAACAAGCGTGAATTTAACCGACCGTCAATATGAAGGGTTGGATTAAACAAGCCAATTCGCCCAGTCCCACAGTCTAATGGCAAAAATTTAAGAGTTTCATCATCAAAATTAATCCTCGGATGGTATTCCCTTATGTACGATCAATAATATAGATTCGAGTTAACCACTAGGTTCGGATTTCGGGATGTTTCATCGGGATAATCCTAGGGTGGATTTCCATCTCATATATTGGGGAACCGTTTGACGTAAAAGACACTCATGGGGCACATGGATGCTTCTAGTTACTAAGTCCCCCTCTACAGCGGAGAAAAACTCGAATAGCTATTCTCGCATGTCCAATTCAAGGTCGCTGTTTTACGCGAGAGTAAACAACGGGTCACGCGAATACCCCCAGTTACTAGGCTCCCCATCATCGGTAATGCGATATTTCTAAATCATTAGTCTATTCAGGGTTGTCGTTTTACGCGAGAGTAAACAACGGGTCACGTGAATACTCCCGGTTACTAGACTTCCCATCATAGAACAACTAATATCTCGACTTTTTGGGAAAAAACTATCCGACTCTAAACTTAATTAAAGTGCTAACACGACTCATGTTACTGGACGACTAGCTACGCGAAAAGTGTAATCAAACATATAGATGGCGATTTGAAAACATGTATGTCTCCTTTCTTATCTGCTAAGATTTCTACAAAAACGATAAAATTTCGAACCTAAATGAATACTCAACAGAAACAGATATCGCTGACTGCAACTCGACTAAAACTCAACCGTTTCTTCCAAGAGAAATCAGTATCGTAACATCAGTTTTACACACGGAAGCACAAAAAATTCACGTTTTTGGCAAAAAACCATCAACAGCATGCAAGAAAATAAAGCAATGATGAAATCACAATTTATAACCAAGAAAAATTAAGAAAAAAATCGCATGCTTCAATTTATTCCACTACACATAGAATCATCAACAATAAAACTCATGTGAAAATAAAAGAGATAAGGAAAAGTGAATCTTATTCCAAATGTCTTCTTGAACGCCAGCACATGTCTGAGTGGAATCGTCTGTCAATCCATACTTCAAGTAATGCCCAACATCACCAGGGACCCCCAAACTTAGTCTCTAGTCATGAAATAACCGTAGACATTAAGTCAAGAAAGACTAGAATATGAAGGATAATAACTCATTGGGGTTATATATAAAAAAAATATTAGAGAAATAAGGGCCAACAAGAATACACGAATCCAAACAAAAAAACAAAACAAAGGAAAAAATTATTAACGAAAAATCAAATAAAAACAACTAACTAGAAAGCAAGTAAAAATAATGGGTTGCCTCCCATCAAGCGCTCTATTTTACGTCTTGAGCACGACGTGGCAAAAAAATTTAACGTGGCTTCTTTCTAGGGAGATTGCCAAATACTCCCTTCTTGCAATCTATAAGCCTCTTATTCCACAAGGGAGGCTTTGGTTCATGCTTGGTTGCTAAAAATAATGAGTAAGAATAATTATGCGGACAACCAAAAAATAATGGAAGAATATAATAATTATAAGGTATGAAAAAATAAACAGAGTTCAAATGGGTAGATAATAAAGACATATCATGAACAACCTCATTAGAACTCAAAGAATCAGCCTCAACAAAATCCAAAGTAATGGGGTAAATCTCTCCCAATATGGATTTAGGAAAAATTATGCGTGGCACCGTTAATAAAATTTTAGGCACAAAAGTGTTCACCTTATTATTCGAAGTTTGATGACAAATTAATGAAATTTCTTTGGAACCATTATCAATGGTAACTTCTTCTACAAGCTCATCACACTTTATGTAATTATCAGGTACTGGGGAATCGACCCTAAAACTCAACATGTCTTTCTTCTCAACCTCCCCCTCAACTTCACTACTAAATCGATGGGCTGGAAAATAACCATAGTGAATCTCAAGACCACGATTTGCACATTCTCGCTCAAGAGGGGTACTATCAGGATTTTTGGGAGTGTCTACACAATGTTCAAGCAGGGCTTTCTTTTTAAGTTCTTGGAATATGAAGCTTATAGCGGTCGTGGAGAGATGAGCTTCCCGGAGGATACTGGCTAGGGCATGTATTTGTGTTTTGAGTTTCCTGATCAGTTCTTGTATTCCGCTGAGTATTTTAATTATTTGTCTGTTTCCGCTGCTTGAGTATTTTTAAATGTCATATTGGTATCTGGTAACTTAGGTTACTTTGGCAATCGTTTTCTAAATTATTTTATTGGTACGTGTAAGCGATAGCTTAACGTATGTTTTTAAACTGTTGAGTTTTGGTATTTCGGGCCTTCTGGTTTCAAATGAGATTTTACGACGGTTTTGATAATCGAGTTTTATAAAGTCTTCGAATGTTTTAAGGATCGCACCGTCGTTGGCCTCTTGGGCATTTGTAAATATTTGCAAAAATTTCCTTCAGCCTTGTGGGTTCCATCTCGGGGCCCACAGCGCTGTAATATTCCCGGTCGGATCTGGGGGTGTTACAGAATATGGTAATGTAATATCCATAATTTCTACTACTATTATTTAATGTTATTTTATCTGGGGTCAGCCATAATATCCAACAATGATAACCATCACATCACATCAATAATTACATACCAATGAAAATACTAAGTAAGAATACGACCAACGTAATCTTACCACCGTAACTTTACCAACTCGTGATAATAATTACCAAAGTTCACATCTCGTATCCTTTCAACAACACATTAAGCTCATACTGAAATATCTGTATTGTATCTCAACAATACCCAAGGTTTTCAAAACATCATCATAACTCACTGTTACGAAAATCTACTAACTCTGTCCAACCCAATATATCGGGTAACATCATCACATCTCAACACAATAATCGATTGTCCATCAAAGGCAAATACCAAAGGAAATACGGAACATGCCTCAAGATATGAAATGCCACGATGAAATCATGTCAGTCTAATCCAAGATCAGATCAACACAACATACGGACATGGTCCTAACACAAGACCTACAAATGCATACTCATATGACAACGTCAATATGCTCACATCAATAACAACAATGTATACTTATGGCAAACCCATATGATAGGACGTCGAATGTACGCTCCTTGAAAACCCGGTTTAAAATATGGACCAATAAAAGTCCGACCTAGGTTCTTAGATAAGGGGATGACAACCTCAAGGTCCTTTAGAAGGTCGCCGACCTCGGAGGCCCCACTTAGCTGTAACGTCTGTTAGAAGGGCGCCGACCTCGGAGGCCCCGCTGACCTATGATATCTGATAAAGGTCGCCGACCTCGGAGGCACCGCTTAGCTGTGACATCTGTTAGAAGGGCGCCGACCTCGGAGGCCCCGCTGACCTATGATATCTGATAAAAGGTCGCCGACCTCAAAGGTCTCTCGACCTACTGATTTGAATAGGAATGAGCCGACCTAAAAACCACCGAACTCAGGAAGCTCGAACTCTTGAGAAAGAAGATCCGGACTCACCTGACAGAATCCCTAAGATCCAGGGATTGAGAGCCCATACCTTGCAATCCCGGAAATCCAGGGATGGAAAATCGCAGCTTGAATCCCTGGATATCCGGGATTTTCTCTGGAAATTAGGGAAAATCTTAGATAACAAGGCACCCTCCTCCTATAAAAGGGAGAGAGGGGGTTTCTCAAAAAACAACACACACTCTAAGAATACAGCATATTTTAGAGAGAGAAAGAAAAGAGAGTACTTCATATATTTTGGGTTTTCTTAGCTAAACTTCTAAGATTAACCCGGTTCTTGGTGACCGATCAGCTCGGTTACATCAAGTGGCGCCGTCTCTGGGAACTGTGACATCGAGTCACTTTGAGTTGAGACGTGAGGTTAGTAATGGCGGAAGAAATGAACCAGAAGAGAATAGGGGAGTTAATACCCAGAAATCTAGAAGAGGAACTAGCAGCTGCGGGTGGAGAAGCGACTCTGGAAAAAACACCCGTCACCCCTGTAGAAGAAGTCGCACCAAGCACAATTACACTGCCGAAGGAAGCCTTAGCCGACATAATCGCCAGTGCAATCCAGAAGAGCCGGGAGGTCAAAAAACAAAGGGTACCATGAAAAGTAATACCCATCCTTTCGGATGGGCCGGAGGAAATTGATCAGCAGGA
Organism: Orobanche coerulescens; assembly: GCA_033398695.1. NCBI lineage: Eukaryota > Viridiplantae > Streptophyta > Magnoliopsida > Lamiales > Orobanchaceae > Orobanche > Orobanche coerulescens. The sequence goes on along the minus strand of CM065806.1, from coordinate 166,429,907 downwards.
AGAACATGGGGAGAGTTATCCAAAAATATGGGAGCGATCCAGACAGGAAAAAACGCAGGATCCCTTGATATCCAGCATGCAGGACGAGCTGGAAGAGTTGCGATAGAGGGTTGCGGGGAAGGACATGGAGAGTCATCCAGGCCATCCCTTCTCAGAAGGCATACTACAGGCCGAGCTCCCATATGGGTTTAGGGTTGTCACCTTCACCTACGATGGACTCTCAGATCCTACCCGACATTTATACCGATTCGAGAACATGGCGGTACTACATAGATATTCGGATGCCGTGAATTGCAGAGCATTCTTGGCTATACTGACAGAGTCAGCTCAGGATTGGTTCCACCAGATACCCCCCGGGTCAGTCACCAGCTTCAAAACTTTCAGCTCCGCGTTCTTGACTCACTTTGCCAGCGCCAGGGCGCACCAAAAGACCTTCATGTCCTTGTTCAGTATCAAGCAATATTCTGGAGAAGCGCTGAGAACTTATGTGACCTGATTCACGAAGGCATGTCTGGAGGTACCCTCGTCGTCAGAAGAAGTAAAAACCAGTGCCTTGACGCAGGGACTGAGGCCGGGGTTGCTACGCACCTCATTAGCTAAAAAACCAGCCAGAACATATGATGAGGTCTTAGCCCGATGCTCGAAATACATTAATGTTGAGGAAACCGAGAAGGATATGGAGGAATTGCAAGAAAAGCCCGAGGATGGGGAAAGGGGGTCCAGCAGATTGATACGACGGGAGGAGTACACCTTTCAAGGAAATTTACCTCGGGAAGAAATGTCACGGGGAAAAATAGATCGGAAGAAGAACAATATCGTTCTAAGGCGACCAAGATTTGACCAATATAGCCCACTAACAATGAGGAGAGCTCAGGTTTTGGAAGCAGTTGAGGGTAAGATGAGCAGGGTTATCGAGTGTCCTGCATCTCGTCCTAATAGGCCCACCCAGCCGAAATCAGAGCTTTATTGTCGATTCCACAATGATTACGGGCATAAAACAGACGAATGCAAGCACCTTAAGTATGAGATCGAGAGGCTGGTCCGAGCGGGACATCTGATGGAGTTCACATATCAATAGAGAAATGGAGGTCGGAGGCAACCACCCATGCCCCAAGGAGGTGCGGGGGTGAAAAGAGAAGCTCCTCGGGGACCCGCTGCTCCCCCGGCTAAAAAAGGAGTGATCCACATGATATCAGGGGGACCAACCGACGGGAGTTCTAATCAGGCTAGAAAAGCCCACGCACGAAAGGCTAGGTGTCATCAACTCAAGGAGGTCGCCTCTGTAGGCAGTGGGCCTATCATTCAGTTCAGCCCCATGGATTATAACGGGATACATACGCCCCACAATGACGCGTTGGTCATCACAACGGAGATCGCCAGTTACGATGTGCAAAGGGTGTTTATCGAGACGGGAAGCTCGGTAGACATCTTATTCTATGACTGTTTCAAACAGATGAACCTGGAGGTGGAATTGAGAAAGGTAGATACCGCGCTCTATGGGTTCTGTATGACCGACGTGCAACCAGTCGGAGAAGTGGTGCTTCCAGTAGCACTAGTTCGGATGCCCCATCGGAAGGTCAAGAGGTGGACACCAAATCGGCCTATAACGCCATTTTAGGACGACCAGGGCTCAACAAATTCGAAGCAGTGGCCTCTACCACACACATGAAAGTAAAATTCCCCATAGGAGGTGAGGTGGGAGAAGTAGCAGGAGATCAGTTTGTAGCCCGTTCTTGTTATCAGACAACGGTAAAGCAGGGAGTGCAGCGCGGAAAGAGGACACCCGAGCTCGGGGGTCTGGATCCGGAGTCTAAGAGGAATAAGCAATCGAAGGCGCCCGAGGAAGCTGAGGAAAAAGGTGTCAAGCCCAACTAGGAGTTACTAGAAATAGAATTGGTTCCAGGAAAGCCGGAAACAAAGACTCGCATGGGAAGTCGGTTGGACGATGGAATAAAGGAAAGCCTCGTCAGCCTGCTAAGAAGATTCGTGGACATTTTCGCGTTCGCAGCTGAGGATCTGGTGGGAATCAGCCCAACAGTTGCCAAACACAGGTTGAACATCGACCCAACCATAAGACCAGTAAAGCAGAAGAGGAGGCATTTCGGGCCAGAGATGGATGGGGTCATTGGGGAGGAGGTCGATAAGCTCCTCCGAGCTGGACACATAATGGAGATCCAGTTTCCGGAGTGGCTATCCAACGCTGTGATGGTAGGGAAAGGCCAGGGGAAGTGGAGGATGTGCATGGACTTCCGGGACCTAAATAAAGCATGTCCCAAGGATCACTACCCGTTACCCCGCATAGATCAGCTAGTGGATTCAACCTCGGGGTGCGAGTTACTCAGTATGATGGACGCTTCCCAGGGATATCATCAGATTCCTCTCGCACCCGAGGACAGAAAGAGGGTTAGTTTTGTGGTTTCAAAGGGAACTTTTTGTTATGTATGCATGCCTTTTGGATTAAAAAATGCAGGAGCTACATATCAGAGGATGGTCGACAGAATCTTTAAATCCCAAATCGGCAGAAACATGGAGGTATACATGGATGACATGCTAGTGAAAAGTGTGAAGGCAGGAGAGCATATCAGATACCTAGAAGAGACGTTCGAGAACCTACGCGCGTACGGAATGAAGCTCAACCCATCAAAATGTTCTTTTGGAGTCAAATCGGGAAAATTCCTGGGATATATGGTCACAGAACAAGGAATTGAGGTCAACTCGGAGAAGGTCAAGGCAGTGCTGCAAATGAATCCTCCAAAAAATATCAAGGATATCCAGATACTAACAGGAAGAATAGCAGGGCTGAGCCGTTTCATATCACGCTCGGCCGAGAAGGGATTCCCATTTTTTAAACTCTTAAGGAAAGGGAACAAGTTCGAATGGACCCCGGAAGCGCAAACACCATTCGGAAAATTGAAAGAGTATTTGGCCGAGCTGCCCCTGCTCACCAAACCAGTACCGGGAGAGGATCTTGTACTCTACTTATCCGTGGGAGAAGGAGCGGTTAGCTCGGTCTTGCTAAGAGAAGAAATGAATAAGCAAAAGTACATTTATTATACAAGCCGAATTTTGCAAGGAGCAGAACGGAACTACTCCGAGCTAGAAAAAGGGGCTCTGGCGTTAGTGGTTACGGCCAGGCGATTGAGGCCCTATTTCCTAGCCCACCGGATAAAATTGCGAACCAAGTTGCCCTTGAGAGAGATATTAGGGCAACCTAATGTGTCAGGTCGTCTGGTGAAGTGGGCGGTAGAAATGGGGGAGTACGACATGGAATATGAGCCGAGAACGGCGATTAAAGCTCAGGCCCTAGCAGACTTTATCCAAGAGGGGGCCATGCCATCGCCACCAGAAGGACAGTGGTTGTTGCATGTGGACGGATCGGCGACAACCAGTGGTTCTGGGGCAGGGATAATCCTTACTACCCCGGAAGGTGAGCAATTAGAGTATGCCATAAAATTCGATTTCAGGGCATCTAACAACGAGGCCGAATATGAAGCCCTGGTTAAGGGAATGCAGCTGGGAATAGACTTGGGAGCGCGACGACTCATTGCTTACTCTGACTCCCAACTGGTCACACAACAGGTAGAAGGAAAATTTGAGATAAATGAAGATCGGATGAAGAAGTATGTGGAGGAAGTGAAAGAGGCAGCCAAAAAACTAGGGGAATGGAAGTTAATCCATATCCCTAGGGCGGAAAATGCAAAAGCTGATTACCTAGCAAAGATGGGAAGCTCCTTAGTGGATTGCCGCTCGCGAACAGTAACGATTCTGGGAGCAGACCGGAGTAGCATCATGAAACAGGTGATGGAGGTGAACGAGATAGAAGATTGGTGAACTCCTTTGTTGGCATACCTAAGAAGGGCAGAACTACCCAAGGAGAGGCAAGAAAGAATGAAAATTGTGCGAAGAGCAGCGAGGTTCTGTTGCATTAATGATGAGCTATACAAGAGGTCCTACCTCGGTCCATACCTACAATGTATTTCGGAAGAAGAAGGGCGAAGTATATTGGAAGAAATCCATGAAGGGTGCTGCGGAGACCATACCAAAGGAAGAGCGCTGATTAGCAAAACGCTAAGGGCTGGTTTCTTTTGGCCGACCATGAGCAAGAGAGCAGTGGAAATGGTTAAGCGATGCCAAAAATGTCAAGTGCACGCACCCTTAATTCATATCCCAGCCGAGGATATGATCACCATGGGAGCGCCCTGTCCATTCGCTAAATGGGGAATTGATATCATGGGGCAGTTTACACCTGGCTCGGGAGGAAGAAAGTTCTTAATAGTAGCCATAGATTACTTCAGCAAGTGGGTAGAAGCCGAGCCCGTGGCCACCATAACCGAGCAAAGAATCATAAGTTTCCTGTTTAACAACATTTGCTGCAGGTACGGAGCGCCCCAGATACTCATCTCATATAATGGAACCCAATTCAATGGGAAGAGAACCCAGTCCTGGTGCGAGGGTATGCATATCAAGCAAAGGTTCGCTGCGGTTGCTCACCCGCAAGCTAATGGGCAAGTGGAGGTAACTAATAGAACAATCTTGCAGGGGATAAAAACCCGCTTAGACAAAGTTGGAGGAGTATGGGTGGATGAACTTAGCTCGGTACTATGGTCGTACAGGACCACACCTAGATCGTCAACAGGAGAAACACCCTTCAGTATGGTCTACGGGTCTGAAGCCGTCATCCCCGCAGAAGTCGGAGAAATGTCCCACCGGGTTAGATGGTTCAACGAGGTGGAGAACGAGGAAATAATGAAGGAGGCATTAGATACCATAGAAGAAAGAAGGTAAGCGGCAGCAGCACGAACTGAAAGATACAAAAGCTTGACAAAAGCAACTCATGACAAAAGAGTCAGGAAGAGACAATTCCAGGTCGGTGATTTGGTGCTTAGGCGAGCTGATGCCCTCAGAAAAACAGGAAAGCTGGAGCCGAACTGGGAAGGCCCTTACAAGGTAATCCGAATTTATGCGGGGGGAGCTTACGATCTTGAGGATATGGAAGGGCACCTCATCAAAAGACCTTGGAACATATGTCACTTAAAAAAGTATTTTGTTTGAAGAGGTGTGGAAAAAAGCTTATGTTGTTTTAATAAAAGTCTATTACAAAAATATATCTCTCTGAATGTGTTGATCAAGTAAAACTAGAAATGACATCTGATCAGGCGAAACGCCTCCAGATCCGAGTAAGGGTGAACCGCCCTCTGACATATGAACAGGCGAAACGCCTCCAGATCCGAGAAAGGGTGAACCGCCCTCTGACATCTGAACAGGCGAAACGCCTCCAGATCCGAGAAAGGGTGAACCGCCCTCTGACATCTGAACAGGCGAAACGCCTCCAGATCCGAGAAAGGGTGAACCGCCCTCTGACATATGAACAGGCGAAATGCCTCCAGATCCGAGAAAGGGTGAACCGCCCTCTGACATCTGAACAGGCGAAACGCCTCCAGATCCGAGTAAGGGTGAACCGCCCTCTGACATCTGAACAGGCGAAACGCCTCCAGATCCGAGTAAGGGTGAACCGCCCTCTGACATCTGAACAGGCGAAGCGCCTCCAGATCCGAGTAAGGGTGAATCGCCCTCTGACATCTGAACAGGCGAAACGCCTTCAGATCCGAGTAAGGGTGAACCGCCCTCTGACATCTGATCAGGCGAAACGCCTTCAGATCCGAGTAAGGGTGAACCGCCCTATGAAGCTATGACTAAGGGAAATACCCAACCTACACTAACGATCGGTGAAAAAGTTAAGTCAAAGTGGTCGGGTTACATTTAGGATATTTCGAAATTTAAAGGTCGGGACTATACTAAGAAAAAAGTCGGGCCATGTCGGAAAGTAATCATATCAAATCAAACAGGCACAAGATACATCAAGGTTACAAGCAACACCGAACTATATCAACTTGTCATACAAAGCACACAAACCCCAAGTATATTCAACTCAAAAAGTTGTCATAGCTGTGCCAGTACAATAAAAAGAAAAAGGAAAAAAGAAACAGAAGAAAAATATACATTGTCTACACTAAACTACAGGCTCTGAAGACGGAGGAGGCAACAGAGGAGAAGCATCAGGGTCGGTCCCAACCACCTCGGGACTAGGAGTGCTGGCCTTAACAGGTGAGCTGGGAGGAGCAGAAGGCAGCTCCAAATCCAAGCCAGATTGCTTTATGGACTCCTCAAGGGCGTCCTTCCACCAGGACGCCTCCGGAGATTCTTCCACGTCCCCGGACCAACCCGAAGGAACGGGAGCCCCGTCCAATGCAGCATCCCAATCTAGCTCGCCCGTAAAACCCAATGAAGCTAGCTTCTCACGAGCACGAGTTAGAGCAAAATCAAAATATTGTGTCGCGGCTGGGGCTAGCTTAACCAGGAATGCAGTGGAATTGTGATACCGGGCCAGGAGGGCATAACGGTAGGCCTCCAGGAAAGAGTGACCAACGTCACTGGTCAGGAATCAACGTCGGCCATCCATCGTCCTGCGCTCATAAGACGATCCCTCGGATCTAGCCTCGGCTAGTTGAGCTTCCAGCTGGGTCACCTTTTCCGATTCCGCTCTAGCTTGAGCTTCGAGTTGGGCGACCTTCTCCATCTCAGCCTTAGCCTGTGCCTCAAGTTGAGCTATCCTCTCAGATTCGGCCCTAGCTTCCGACAACTGAGCCTCGAGCTGGCCCACCTTCTCCGTTTCAGCTGTAGACATGGTCTTCCAAAATTTCAGCTCTTGGTTCAGCTGAACATTGGCCATCTGAGCCCGCTCTAAAATCGCCTCCCACTCAGAACTTTTTTTAAGGGCAGCATCTAAGCGATACTCCCTCTCCTAAAGCTGAGCCGAGAGATCAGAATTAGCCGACAGGGCGGCCTCCAGGTCGGCTTGCATCTGGGTGAGCTGGGAGGAAGACGTAGCGCCGAGCTTATGATCCTCTGCGAAGGTCACAAAGGTGGCGAAGAACTGCACAAGAAGTTATATCAGGTCGGCAGAGGGTAATAATAAACATAAAAATAGCCAAAAAGGGTATGAAGGCGAAAAGGGGAATACCTTCCCAAAGTACATCATCATAGCATCAAATTTAGGGTCCTCCTCGGCATCTCGTAATCCCAGCTTATCCTTAGCCGGGACCATGGAACTGAAATAAGGAAGAAATCTCTCAAACTCCTTGCAACGGAGAAGAGTCTCTATAGCCGGACCTGGAGGACCCGCGGTCTTCGGCCGTTTGGAAGCGGGGGAGCTAGGAGAAGAGGCCCTCTGAGTGACCTGAAGCTGCCGAGACGAGCTCGCAGAGCCTCGTCCGGTGGTCAAGGTAGGAGCCAGGTCGGAGGGGAGAGTTACCCCAAGTCTGGGGATCTTCCGTTTAGCTTTGGACGAGCTCTCTGCCCTCTCCTTGGGGGGATTCGTCGACTTAGGGACCTTCTCTTTTATTGGTTCAGCCGGCTTGGAGGCATCCGACTGGCAGGTCCGCATGAACCGATCTACAAAAAACAATACAAACGGTCAGGGAAATAGCTAAAAAGCAAAATGACAAAGATCTAAGAAAAAAAAAATAGATAAAGCCTACCGATGTCAGGGATAGCCGGGTAAGAATTCGAGCTCAGCCCACAATGGAACAGAAGATCATGGAATTGCGTCATCTGGAAAGCATTATAGGGAATGGCATTCCATTCCCGAACTTTCTTGACCCACGCAGCCCGGATGGAATTGCGCCTAGGAATAGGATCCTGGCTCGGAGTAACCTGCGTCCATTCCGTAGGAAAGCCCCAAGAATCAGATGTAGGGAGCCGAAGGAAAAAGAAGCGGGACCTCCAGTCCTTCACATTGGAAGGGAGGTGGGTGAAGAAATGGGCGTTGTTTCAGGAAGTCAAGTAAAAGGAGCCTTTAAAACTCTTTAGCCCAAAACAAAAATAGAAAAAGCCCAGGTCGGGTTCCTCATGTCTATAATGACACATCACGAGAAAACCAACCATGTAGCAAAAAGAGTTAGGAGAAAACTGGTTGAGGGGAAGATTGTATTTAACGGAGAGAGAGACAAGGAAGGGATGGGGTGGAAAGCGAAGACCACTGCTCACCTGATCCACAAACCAGGTAATATGACCCGGAGGAGGATGATCATGGGTATCACTAGCCTGAGGTGTGACAAATTCCCACCCCGGGGAAAGTCTAAGAAATCTTATAAAACTAGCCAGCGCGGCTGGGCTAGTCCTCGATAGAGGATGGGGAGGGAGAACTCGAGTCGCTCCTACAACCGTATCATATGGATCGGCTAAGAGGTCGGTCACAGTTACCTCGTCCATAGGAGGAGGGGAAGGAGGATCTACAATGATTAGGGGGATTCCAGAGGGAGGGATGTCACCTAGCTCGGACCAGTCTACGTCACCTAAAGGCACATCCCTAAGACGGAGGGAGGAACCAGTAGCTCGCCTCGACCTACCCCCGAATCCCCATCAGAAGAGGAAAGACCTTCTAAAAAAGAGTTCACGGCCGATTCGCCGGAAATATTTTGAGAATCCGAAGCAGACGACATAACAAAAGGAAGAAAAGGGAGGAAGAAGAAAAGGAAAATATTTGTAAAACAAATCACAAACTAAAGAGATGTTTAGATGAACATACCCATGTGATTGGGTGGAAGATCGCCGGAGAAAGGTAGAGCAAGCGCATCGCCGGGGACAGATAGTTGTGATCGCTAGTGTCGCCTGAGAATTTTCGCACCAGAGGTTGAGGGTATAAAAACGCAGAAGTGATAAAGGGGGAAGAAGACCTCCTTTTATAGGAGGGAGGGGCGAAAACCAAGAAGGATAGGGACAATCTGGAGCGTCCGATGCCCTATTCGAAAGAACGGCTGGGATTTGGCACCGTCTTATCCGACCTATAGCAGGTCGACACCTGGCTTTGACCATCGACGCGACGTTTGGGAGGCGGGGAAAGGAAAAGACAGGTTATTATAGCGCACGAAGTCCGAAGAGCCTCGTTATCTGGGAATGGGAGTCCCAAGGATTATTGCGTCAAGGTCGTCCGATTATAAACAAATCTTACTCTACTCTGTCTTACAGCTCGACTAGAGTAGGGGGGACTGGTTGATAGGACGTCTAATGTACGCTCCCTGAAAACCCGGTTTAAAATATGGACCAATAAAAGTCCGACCTAGGTTCTTAGATAAGGGGATGACAACCTCAAGGTCCTTTAGAAGGTCGCCGACCTCGGAGGCCCCACTTAGCTGTAACATCTGTTAGAAGGGCGCCGACCTCGGAGGCCCCGCTGACCTATGATATCTGATAAAGGTCGCCGACCTCGGAGGCACCGCTTAGCTGTGACATCTGTTAGAAGGGCGCCGACATCGGAGGCCCCGCTGACCTATGATATCTGATAAAAGGTCGCCGACCTCAAAGGTCTCTCGACCTACTGATTTGAATAGGAATGAGCCGACCTAAAAACCACCGAACTCAGGAAGGTCGAACTCTTGAGAAAGAAGATCCTGACTCACCTGACAAAATCCCTAAGATCCAGGGATTGAGAGCCCATACCTTGCAATCCCGGAAATCCAGGGATGGAACATCGCAGATTGAATCCCTGGATATCCGGGATTTTCTCTGGAAATCAGGGAAAATCTTAGATAACAAGGCACCCTCCTCCTATAAAAGGGAGAGAGGGGGTTTCTCAAAAAACAACACACACTCTGAGAATACAGCATATTTTAGAGAGAAAGAAAAGAGAGTACTTCATATATTTTGGGTTTTCTTAGCTAAACTTCTAAGATTAACCCGGTTCTTGGTGACCGATCAGCTCGGTTACATCACCATAATATCACTTGCTCAGTTAAAAGGATAATTATTCCTTTCGTTGTTGTTCATTCATACGTATAATTCATGCATAATATATTAATCATGTTGAGACCTATAATTATCAAACTAATCATTTAATTCACGGGGAACGACGGTTCCAATCATTTCATTTGAAGCTATCACTCTTTGCGTCATTATTTCACCTCGGTGAGTCATTCTTGGCCCTTGTTGGATTTCTATTCATTATTCCTCTTCATGGTCGCTTTTGTCTTTGTGACCTTCCGGGATTGTATTATGTTACCGGGTGGTATATGTGTAGAATATTTAGTCGTGCACACTAAGGTCATTGCGTATATGCGGATATCCGGACACATTTGACTGTGCACACGGTAACTTGCCTCCGTGAGACTAATTAGGCCAAGTTTTGCAGGTGTTTATGCGGGACGCCAGGCACTCGGCATACTTGTTAACTTGCACATCTCATTCGGGCATACTATGATGCCCCTCATTCAACTTGATTTCATAACTAATTCATGTGATTATTGTATTTGTTCAACTCTTGAGGATTGTTGTTCTGTGTAACTAACCCCTTTGGGGATGTTGTTTTTAGGTCATGTCAAGGCAAAGGCACGGGAAGAGAACATTGGCGGCGAGGAGTTCCAGTGATACTAGTAGGGCCCCCCAGTCTTTCCATTTATTCATGTTTCTTTGATGTCTATTTTCCGCTGCAGTTTCTGATTGGACGGTCATTTTATTCAGTGTTGTATATTTCATCTTCATATGAAATATATATGTATTTTGTATTCCTGTGTGTGTTGTACTTGAAACTCCTCATCGGAGTAATTGGTAATGTAATGTGGTTCGGTACTACAGTTATATTATATTATTCATTAATTTTCATTCGCCTGGTGGGTCTCAGTTGGGGGTCCACGGCACCGTGATAGCCGCCTAGTTTGGGGTGTTACAGAGTTGGTATCGGAGCGAACTTTTGAATACTACCCTTCTGAGTCATGTCTCATTGGAAACCATCGTTCATCAGACTATTATCACTGGACTTTCACGTCACGTGTGACATGTGCAAGCGCCAAGCCCCTCAGACCAAAGAAACGGTGTGATTTCTGATGCCATGGTATAATTTCTGGCAATAAGAATCACTCATTCATCATTCATCAGTCAACAATCCTCAATCATCATTTTCATTTTTTATCATGTCGATCCTGTTAACTCATTAATCACTCGGTCAATTTCATTGCTCAGTTGTTGATCTTGTGGATCATATCATCAATCTTGTTAACTTGTTCAAGATAATCATTTTAATAATTTCATCAGATAATCATATCACCTCAGTTGGTCTATCATGGGAAATCTATAATTATCATGTGACTTTCCTACTTCAGTATGGATAGAGCTGTCATAGGACGCATGGGAAGAGGCCGTTGTGCGGGCCGAAACCCAGGAGCTTGTGTGAATACCCGTGCGAGCACGAGGAATAGTATCAATTCAACAAGTAGCGACGTTGCCCCTCATTCATCGGGAGATAATCATTCACTGTCAGGAAGTCGTACCCGAGATACAGCTCAATCGGAAGGTCTTCGGGTTGATTCACTCACTTTTATGCAGGGCATGATGGCCCAGATGACTCAGATGGCACGTCTTATGGAGACGATGCAGAACTCATCCACTCAGACTCAACAGGCCCCTTCACCGCCACCTCATAGGCAAGAGAGGAGTGTGAGCAGTATTATCGGTAACATCTCTCGCCAGAGGCCACCTAATTTTGAGGGCTCGTCTGAGCCGGCAGATATTATTCACTGGCTTGAACTTTTAGAGAAGCTATTTGCTATGGTGGAGTGTCCTGAAGGGCACAAAATTTCAGTTGTGGCTTACTATCTGAGTAAGAGCGCTCACTCTTGGTGGCTATATTTGAAGCCCACCGACGGATCTTGCACTTGGGACCAGTTCAAGACCCTCATGATGGAAAGGTATTATCCGGACCCACTCAGGGAGGCCAAGTTATCGGAGTTACTCAGTCCTGACCCCTCAGCGGAAGAAGATGTTCTCGCCATCGCCGAGAAGTTTCAGGAGCTACTTCCATTCGCCTCATCCATTATCCACTCCTAGGTGGATAAGATCAAGTATTTCAGTAAGAAATTGAAACCTCGTATGCGGTTGTAATTTCTTAATCATCATTGTACCACCCTAGCCGAATTCATCGAGAAAGCTCTTACTTATGAGCTTACTACAAAGGAAATTTCTAAGAATCAAACTTTATGTGCTAGCAAGAAATCGAAGAATCATAATCAGTCCGAAGGTAGTCGGGCAACCTTTAAGAAGCCTCGTATGGGTTCTACTTTAACTGAGAGATCTCCTACGGCACCTAAAGCTGCAGAATCTCAGTCCCGAGCGGCCAGTTCGGCCATCACCTGTTTCAAATGTGGAGAACAGGGTCATTACAGCACTAAGTGTCTGAGCCAGACCATCACATGTAACAACTGTGGAATTGCCGGGCATAAGGCCCGTTTCTGCCGAACAGATTCCATATCTGCTCCGACGGCATCTTAGACCCAAAGCAGTCGGATGTTCAGAATCAGGCTACTCAGTCCGCGTCGTTTAAGATTATGGGAGCGAATAAAGGCAGAGCCCATAGTTATCAGACAGGAGCATCCGGTGCAGGGACTGGAAAGCTCCGAATTTACGAGATGAAGAGGACCGACGATCCGGAGGCCCAAATGATCTCAGGTACACTCAAAATTCTATTTCAACCTATGTGTAGCCTTTTTGATACTAGCGCATCACATTCATTTATTTCCGAGTCATGTTTGAGTAGACTTTACCTGGGTAGTGCTACTAGTTGTGAACCTTATGTCATTGGTCTACCAGACGATAGAAGAATTACCGGAGATCGTGAAGTTAAGAACTGTCCGATCCAGTTTGAGGGCCATGGATGTTTGGCGGACCTAATCGTGGTAGACTTACCTAAAGACGATGTAATCTTGGGTATTGATTGGATGGATTGTCACGATGCCATCCTTAGTGTCCGTAAGCGTCACTATTGTTTCAAACGATGGAGTTGAGTGTGTATTTCAGGGGGGTAAACCCAGCCGTTCCGGAAGAGTTATTAATATGATGAAAGAAGTGAAATTACTCAATTAGGGGTGTGTCGGTTATTGGTGCTATATGACCAAGACCGAGAAACCATTAGTGATGTTGGCGGATATCCCGGTAGTGAGAATACACCGATGTATTCCCAGACGAGTTACCTGGTTTACCTCCACAGAGAGATATTGAATTCACGATAGAGATGGAGCCTGGTACGTCCCCAATATCAAGAGCACCATATCCTATGGCCCCGACCGAAATACAGGAACTGAAGAATCAACTGGAGGAATTGACCGAGAAGGGTTATATCCGACCGAGTGCATCCCCGTAGGGAGCACCAGTGTTATTCGTCAAGAAGAAAGATCGTTCGTTTCGCTTGTGCATTGATTACCGGGAGCTGAACATGGTGACGATCAAGAATAAGTATCCTCTACCCCGCATCGATGATCTCTTAGATCAGCTCCAGGAAGCTTCAGTATTTTCCAAGATCGATTTGAAATCTGGGTATCATCAGTTGCGAATTCGAGAGTCGGATATCGCAAGAACGGTGTTTCGAACACGCTATGGGCATTACGAGTTTGTGGTGATGCCGTTTGGGTTAACTAATACACTTGCGGTATTCATGGAGTTGATGAAATGAGTTTTCATCTATTATTTATATCAGTTTGTGGTTGTTTTCATAGACGACATTTTGATTTATTCTCGTGACCGAGAGGAGCACGAGTTCACCTTCATCAGGTTCTCGACGTGTTGAGACGAGAGCAACTCTATGGAAAGTTTTCCAAATATGAGTTCTGGATGTCCGAGGTGATGTTTCACGGGCATATGATTTCATCAGACGGAGTGCGTGTCGACCCTCAGAAGACGGAGGCTATCTGAGATTTTCAACCTCCGAAGAATGTTAAGGAAATCCGAAGCTTCCTTGGATTAGCAGGCTATTACCGGAGATTTGTGGAAGGATTTTCTAAAATCGCTCAACCTATGACTAACCTTTTGCAGAAGGATAAGAAATACATGTGGTCTGATGCATGTCATCAGAGTTTTGAGGAGCTCAAGAGCCGTTTAATTTCAGCGCCTATCCTTTCTTTACCACAAGGGATGGAAGGATTCGTGGTTTATAGCGACGCGTCCGGACACGGTCTTGGATTTGTATTAATGCAGAACGAGAAGGTGATTGCCTATGCTTCGCGGCAATTGAGGCCTTATGAGGTCAATTATCTGACCTACGACCTGGAGCTAGCGACCGTGGTATTCGTGTTGAAGATTTGGCATCATTATCTTTATGGCGTCACCTGTCAGATTTTCACCGATCATAGGAGTTTGTAGTATATATTTACTCAGAATGAGTTAAACATGCGGCAAAGACGGTGGTTGGAACTGATTAAAGATTATGATATTGAGATTCAATACCAACCGGGAAAGGCGAACTTTGTCAACGATGCCTTGAGCCATAAGTCTGTTCAGGAGCAAATGCTTGCTCGTTTAACTATTCAGTAGGACTTCAACAGGAGTTCCTAAGGCATGAGATCGAGGTCGGGTTACAGCGAGTACAAGGGAAACTTTGCATCCTAGAGATTTCATCGCCACTTGAGGAGGCGATCAGAGTGAATCAGGGTTCAGACCCATTTTTGTTGCGCATTCACGATGATGTGGCTCAGGGGAAAGCCCCTAGATTTGTGGTCCAAGAGGAAGGATTTTTGCGATTTAAGAGTTGGTTATGCGTTCTGGCAGATGACAGGTTGAAAAACTCGATTTTGAGAGAGGCCCATGCTGTAACACCCCTAGATCCGACCGGGAATATTACAGCGCCGTGGGCCCCGAGATGGAACCCACAAGGTTAAAGGAAATTTTCGCAAACATTTACAAATGCCCAAGAGGCTAACGACGGTATTATCTATTAAAAACATTCGAAGATTTATAAAGCTCGTTTATCAAACCGTCGTAAAAACTCATTTGAAACCACAAGGCCCAAAATGCCAAAACTCAACAGTTTAAAAACATACGTTAAGCTATCGCTTACACGTACCAACAGAATAGATTTAGAAAATGATTGCCAAAGTAACCTAAGTTACCGGATACCAAAAAGGCCATTTAAAAATACTCACGCAGCGGAAAAAGACCAACCATAAAGATACTCTAGCAGCGGAAAACAAGAACTAATCAAGAAACTCAATGCACGGAACATGTCCTAGCCAGTATCCTCCGGGAAGCTCATCTCTTCACGACCGCTACAAGCTCGATACTCCAAGAACCTAAAAAGAAATCCCACGACGGGGTCAGCCATAATATCCAACAATGATAACCATCACATCTCGTCAATAATTACATATCAATGGAAATACTAAGTAAGAATACGACCAACGTAATCTTACCGCCATAACTTTACTTACTCAAGTAATTCTCATCAGGATAACCATTATCACCTTTCACATCCTGTACTCGATTAACCAATAAACTCGAACATAATATCTGTATTGTACCTCAAACAATACTCAAGATTCTCAAACTATCATAACCAACTCACGATATGGAAAAGTACCAGTTCTGACCAATACCATCCATCGGATAGCATCATCAAATCCCCAAACGATAACTGATTGTCCGTCACAAGACGAATACCAAAGGAAATACGGAACATACCTCGAGATATGGAGTGCCACGACAATTATATCAGTCTAATCCGAGATCAGATCAATGTAATATAGACACGGTCCTAATACAAGACCTACAAATGCATACTCATATGACCACGTCAATATGATCACAACAATAACACTCATGTATACTCAATGGAAATCCGACGATCCAGCGCCCTCAGCATAGATCCCTTTGTTGATCCTATCAGATCAGCATAAGGTGGATAACCAACAATAGACATATGAAAAACAACACATGATAAAATCAACGATGCGAATTCACAAGATTCCATCAACACAATACTGGTAATCCAATGATCCAGCGCCCGCAGCATAGATCCCCATGATGATCCCGTCGAACCAACGCATGGTGGAAAACTTGTCCAACGATCCAGCGCCCTCAGCATAGATCCCCATGATGATCCCATCGAACCAACGCATGGTGGACATTCGATCCAGCGCCCTCAGCATAGATCATCATGATCCCATCGGATCATTTACAACATAAACAATACAATTATGCATACACATATGCAAATCAATATGTTCATCAACATGAACAACAGAACATGAACGACAATATGACAAATCCACTAAGACGACCTCATGTTCGACAACATGAATGACAATATGCATGATCGAATCACTAACACTAACTGAATCGATATAAGATACTTGCCCCGAGTCTTTCGGGAGAAATCTCGATATCAAACCATCACCGACGATTATCCGCAATGCTCGGTGATCCAAACGTACCATGGACTACAGATACTCATGTCCTCGTCTTTACCATAATGTAACCTCGATACCCGAATATGCCAATAACCGAAATAAATCATATACATCATGATTAAACCCCCAGAATCGGAATGACAACATATAATCATTGCTATATGCATTATAAACGAAATGAAACTGAAACCATTCATTAAATATTATAACTAAGCAAGTAATAACTTGCCTCGATACCGATATGATGATGATGAAGCCGCTACCAGTCACAATGCCTTCGTCTACGAGCTCCTCGGCCCTGTCCATGTAATTCACGAACACGCTCGAACATGAACGCAACATCCGGTTATAATCGCCGATCAATAATCTCAACCTATCAAAGTAATCAAATAACATACATCCGATAACAATCAACAACCGACAAAACTAACCAATCGAACTCAACGGTTCAACACAACCTCGAATAAACGCAGTCAGAACAAACAAAATCAAACCATCACGAATTCATAACCGAAACAGAATATATTACCCTGCCTATTGACTTAGCGCACGTTAATCTCTTACCGTAGCGTGCGCTAAGTTGTTCCCGATAGCGTGCGCTAGCCAGTAGGCTTAGTGTGCGCTAATGACGTGCAGTTACATGCATTTCGGATACCGATCAACATATGGCGATTATCAAAAAATCTAAGTGATTCTGAACCATGTTCATAGCTATCAAACAACGAAATCCAATATCCTTTAACATATAGGTAATCATCCGACTTTTAATTCAAGTCATATATTCATATTTCATCTTCCTCAATATCAACAACCTAAACACCAAGAACTCATAATCATGCCATGTTCACCATCATATGAAGAAACCAACTACAACAACATCATAGATCCGAATTGAAGGAAGACATTAGCCAACATATCTCTTTGAAGATAAACAACACATTCGAAACCATCCAATTCATATCAATATATTCATATCAACAATAACATCATCATAATCCGGTAATCCAACTCATAATCATACTTATCAAATTGTTTATATGATAATCATCAGCTCAAGAACATCATATACAATCCAAAACGAAATCCAAAGATGAAGAGTGATTACCTTTTTGAAGGAATGGATTGATTTACAAGGTTAAATCCATTTCCAAGAATCACCAATGATTTCAAGCTTCAAATGTTGTTATGGATGATTAACTCCACCTTAATCCAGTGTTTGGAACCTCAAATACTTCTCAAGGCTCTCTCTATCGGCTCACATGAAGAAATGGATGAAAATGACGAAAAATAGCCAACTGCACTTATATATATACTGTACATTATTAACGTACGCTAACATCTTCAATTAACGTGTGTTACACACTTAGCGTACGCTAACTGACTTTGTTAGTGTGCGCTATCGCAGTCCATAGGCTACTATCTGGCTTCGTACATGTGCTTACGTACATAACGTCCATGCATTAGCGTACGTAACTTACACTGTCTAGCGTACGCAAGTCCTTGCATTTAGCGTGCGCTAATACCAGTTGACTTGCTACAGTCTACACCTACCACGAAGATGCTCGTGACCCCACATGCCGAAAGCAACCAATAAAGCCAAGATTCCCTGTTGACCGATATACAGTTAGCGTGCGCTAATCACAATGCATTAGCGTGCGCTAACACTACATTACAACATCCGTTGACTTAGCAGAACGTGCGCCGAAAGTGGCCTGGTCCACGCGTAGATTCCTTCCGATCGGACTGCATTAGCGTGCGTTATCTTATATCCGTAGCGTGCGCTAAACCTGCACGATAGCGTGCGCTACTCATGATTATTAGCGTGCGCTAATAATGTTACACTTAGCCATTTTCAGCTATCCTCGTCCAAAATCTTGACATACCAAATATGAACATACGGTATACTAAAGACATTACTCAACACATTATATCCTCGAATACAATTGTCGACCAATACGACAATTATACCAATACTGACATCTCAGTCCTTCATTTATTTTATCCATACTGTACAGATTCCACGCTGTGCAACATAACTCGGATAAAATAACATTAAACAATAGTAGTAGAAATTCCGGATATTACATTCTATACCACTTAAAATAAGTTTCGTCCTCGAAACTTGCAATCCGTCATAGAAAAACCAACAAACCGTTCAACCAAAATATTCCGAAACCATCGCAACAACGATCAATCTTCATCATTAACGAATAACCAAAACAGTACACTTACATATGCGCCAAGTCGACGATCTCCTGAGGTACTAGCAATTGACTTCACTGTAAAGCCTCAATACGCTTATAATAACAATTCCATGAGTCTTAACAAAATATATCCTCTTCGGATGAAATAATCTATCCGTGCTAAATCTCGTCTGCTCGATTATACAATCAAGTCCAAACCCTGCTAAAAGTCAATAATGCACGATAGATCTGTGAAACAACTGCCCAAATCAACAACACAAATATCGAAACATCGGTACAAAATTCGAACGCTCATACGATCATTAACAATAATCAAACAACAAATTAACCGAGTATATCATCGACATGATAAACTTCAATACGACCAATCCAAAGGTCAAAACGCAGCCGAGAATATCATCAACATGATAAACTCCAATATGACCAACCAGAGGTCAAAACACAATCGAGAATATCATCCACATGATAAACTCCAATACGATCAACACAGAACCACAGAAACATATATACGAAAGCATAACATTCTCAAAATGACACACCAATCACGTACAGTAGATCTCAATAAACATACCCGACTGGCGAACATATCCAATCCTATATGGAGTGGGAACGACCACTCAATATTCAAAGCAACCAGCATGGGGTCACCATCTCCAATGTCTCAGTTTCACAAAACCCACAGTTCCAAAATTACATCATGTGCATGAATTCTACATCATGTAGCATATTCTTCTCATTCAATAAATCAACTGATCATCCCTGGATAACCAAACTACCATATCAAAGTTCGGATCCCTATTCATCGTTCCACACTGATATATTATCCAGTTCACGAGTCACACTCACAACTTCACCATGATATGTAATATATATTAAATGCGTATGGTTATCAATCACATTTTCAAAACTAGTTTGAAATCATACAGTCTCATCAAGAAGACAAACTTTCGAAAGTTCTTTCAAAATTTTCACAACTCAAAACATAAATTTTCGTAAGACCACGAAATCAATTTTAAAATTTAAATCGGCTCGCTGGTGCCAAGTTCTCGATAAAAATTCTTTTCGAATACACACGATTAAATAAATGGAATTTATGCAAATGCTTGACCATATCCATACTCCTGTATACCAATTCGGCTCGCTATTCCATCGGAAAACCACACGATAGAGTTCCAACATTTCAATATATAAATTCCGACTAAAAACTCCTTTTCCACATATGACTCGCAACATCCACCATTAACTCATTCCTGGATCACCTCAAATATGCTATGGTAAAACATGGAAACCAATCAACAAATCAAACACAGCGAAAGACTTCCCGAGAGGTTTCATTTGAATCAATAAATCAAAACTCTAAAAGGCAGAAACGAAATAGGTAAACGATTGATAAAGTGTTTTACAAGTCTCGGGAGTTTTAAGAAAACAGAAAAGCCTTTTGAAACATTAGGGTCTCAGCCCGTATCTCGTTCCGCATTACAAGAAGTAGAAAACTCTTTTCAGACCCTAAGTCCTGAGTTACAAAACCATTTTAAAATCGATTTGGGTCTCGGCCCAAAAATCATTTTCCGTAAAACATCCGTGAAATATTCATTTTGAAAAGTATATTTTCAAATGCTCAAAAGCAGTTCATATATCAAAATGAATTAGCATGGCTACATGTTCTTCTCAACAATTCACAGTCCTTCTTCCGAATACACAATTCCGTTTCCAAAATCAAACCGACATATTGATTTCCAAAATCCTAACTTCTCAAGATCATCAATCATGTCCCAACTCTGTCACCTTATACCGTAATGCATAAAAATCTGCTGAATCTCAAAGTATATCAATTTAGCTCGGCAATAAATCTCAATGCAATTCAAAAATCTAAAAACTTACAGATCGTGAAGCCGACGATTCCCCGTGATACTGGCACATGTATCGACTCAAGGAAATACTCGACATAGATATTTTCAAAACACACGTTTTACAAACTCAGTGCAACTCAAGAACACAATATATCACGTTAACACTATTTGGAAAAGTTTACAACAATCCCAGTACCACACTGATAAATCACATAACCCATAAGCCCGAGTGAACAACAAAAACTCACGGCTTTAGTATTAGCCAATTGACAACTGGAATGACACGACCAAAACACGACCCAACTCAACCCAAATGCCTAGGTTTTCTCAACCTAAGCTCTAATACCATATTCTGTAACACCCCCAGATCCGACCGGGAATATTACAGCGTCGTGGGCCCCGAGATGGAACCCACAAGGCTGAAGGAAATTTTCGCAAACATTTACAAACGCCCAAGAGGCTAACGACGGTATTATCTATTAAAAACATTCAATGATTTATAAAGCTCGTTTATCAAACCGTCGTAAAAACTCATTTGAAACCACAAGGCCCAAAATGCCAAAACTCAACAGTTTAAAAATATACGTTAAGCTACCGCTTACACGTACCGACAGAATAGATTTAGAAAATGATTGCCAAAGTAACCTAAGTTACCGGATACCAAAAAGGCCATTTAAAAATACTCACGCAGCGGAAAAAGACCAACCATAAAGATACTCTAGCAGCGGAAAACAAGAACTAATCAAGAAACTCAATGCACGGAACATGTCCTAGCCAGTATCCTCCGGGAAGCTCATCTCTTCACGACCGCTACAAGCTCGATACTCCAAGAACCTAAAAAGAAATCCCACGACGGGGTCAGCCATAATATCCAACAATGATAACCATCACATCTCGTCAATAATTACATATCAATGGAAATACTAAGTAAGAATACGACCAACGTAATCTTACCGCCATAACTTTACTTACTCAAGTAATTCTCATCAGGATAACCATTATCACCTTTCACATCATGTACTCGATTAACCAATAAACTCGAACATAATATCTGTATTGTACCTCAAACAATACTCAAGATTCTCAAACTATCATAACCAACTCACGATATGGAAAAGTACCAGTTCTGACCAATACCATCCATCGGATAGCATCATCAAATCCCCAAACGATAACTGATTGTCCGTCACAAGACGAATACCAAAGGAAATACGGAACATACCTCGAGATATGGAGTGCCACGACAATCATATCAGTCTAATCCGAGATCAGATCAATGCAATATAGACAGGGTCCTAACACAAGACCTACAAATGCATACTCATATGACCACGTCAATATGATCACAACAATAACACTCATGTATACTCAATGGAAATCCGACAATCCAGCGCCCTCAGCATAGATCCCTTTGTTGATCCTATCAGATCAGCATAAGGTGGATAACCAACAATACACATATGAACAACAACACATGATAAAATCAATGATGCGAATTCACAAGATTCCATCAACATAATACTGGTAATCCAACGATCCAGCGCCCTCAGCATAGATCCCCATGATGATCCCGTCGAACCAACGCATGGTGGAAAACCTGTCCAACGATCCAGCGCCCGCAGCATAGATCCCCATAATGATCCCGTCGAACCAACGCATGGTGGACATTCGATCCAGCGCCCTCAGCATAGATCATCGTGATCCCATCGGATCATTTACAATATAAACAATACAATTATGCATACACATATGCAAATCAATATGTTCATCAACATGAACAACAGAACATGAACAACAATATGACAAATCCACTAAGACGACCTCATGTTCGACAACATGAATGACAATATGCATGATCGAATCACTAACACTAACTGAATCGATATAAGATACTTGCCCCGAGTCCTTCGGGAGAAATCTCGATATCAAACCATCACCGACGATTATCTGCAATGCTCGGTGATCCAAACGTACCATGGACTACAGATACTCATGTCCTCGTCTTTACCATAATGTAACCTCGATACCCGAATATGCCAATAACCGAAATAAATCATATACATCATGATTAAACCCTCAGAATTGGAATGACAACATATAATCATTGCTATATGCATTATAAACGAAATGAAACTGAAACCATTCATTAAACATTATAACTGAGCAAGTAATAACTTGCCTCGATACCGATACAATGATGATGAAGCCGCTACCAGTCACAATGCTTTCGTCTACGAGCTCCTCGGCCCTGTCCATGTAATTCACGAACACGCTCGAACATGACCGCAACATCCGGTTATAATCGCCGATCAATAATGTCAACCTATCGAAGTAATCAAATAACATACATCCGATAACAATCAACAACCGACAAAACTAACCAATCGAACTCAACGGTTCAACACAACCTCGAATAAACGCAGTCAGAACAAACAAAATCAAACCATCACGAATTCATAACCGAAACAGAATATATTACCCTGCCTATTGACTTAGCGCACGTTAATCTCTTACCGTAGCGTGCGCTAAGTTGTTCCCGATAGCGTGCGCTAGCCAGTAGGCTTAGCGTGCGCTAATGACGTGCAGTTACATGCATTTCGGATACCGATCAACATATGGCGATTATCAAAAAATCTATGTGATTCTGAACCATGTTCATAGCTATCAAACAACGAAATCCAATATCCTTTAACATATAGGTAATCATCCGACTTTTAATTCAAGTCATATATTCATATTTCATCTTCCTCAATATCAACAACCTAAACACCAAGAACTCATAATCATGCCATGTTCACCATCATATGAACAAACCAACTACAACAACATCATAGATCCGAATTGAAGGAAGACATTAGCCAACATATCTCTTTGAAGATAAACAACACATTCGAAACCATCCAATTCATATCAATATATTCATATCAACAATAACATCATCATAATCCGGTAATCCAACTCATAATCATACTTATCAAATTGTTTATATGATAATCATCAGCTCAAGAACATCATATACAATCCAAAACGAAATCCAAAGATGAAGAGTGATTACCTTTTTGAAGGAATGGATTGATTTACAAGGTTAAATCCATTTCCAAGAATCACCAATGATTTCAAGCTTCAAATGTTGTTATGGATGATTAACTCCACCTTAATCCAGTGTTTGGAACCTCAAATACTTCTCAAGGCTCTCTCTATCGGCTCACATGAAGAAATGGATGAAAATGACGAAAAATAGCCAACTGCACTTATATATATATACTGTACATTATTAACGTACGCTAACATCTTCAATTAACGTGCGTTACACACTTAGCGTACGCTAACTGACTTTGTTAGCGTGCGCTATCGCGATCCGCAGGCTACCGTCAAGCCAGACATGTGCTTACGTACGTAATGTCCATGCATTAGCGTACGTAACTTACACTGTCTAGTGTACGCAAGTCCTTGCATTTAGCGTGCGCTAATACCAGTTGACTTGCTACAGTCTACACCTACCACGAAGATGCTTGTGACCCCACATGCCGAAAGCAACCAATAAAGCCAAGATTCCCTGTTGACCGATATACAGTTAGCATGCGCTAATCAACATGCATTAGCATCCGCTAACCCTACATTACAACATCCATTGACTTAGCAGAACGTGCGCCGAAAGTGGCCTGGTCCACGCGTAGATTCCTTCCGATCGGACTGCATTAGCGTGCGTTATCTTATATCCGTAGCGTGCGCTAAACCTGCACGATAGCGTGCGCTACTCATGATTATTAGCGTGCGCTAATAATGTTACACTTAGCCATTTTCAGCTATCCTCGTCCAACATCTCGACATACCAAATATGAACATATGGTATACTGAATACATTACTCAACACATTATATCCTCGAATACAATTGCCGACCAATACAACAATTATACCAATACTGACATCTCAGTCCTTCATTTATTTTATCCATATTGTACAGATTCCACGCTGTGCAACATAACTCGGACAAAATAACATTAAACAATAGTAGTAGAAATTCCGGATATTACACATGTTACCCCATATTCTATCCATCCGGGGTCTAGCAAGATGTACAAATACATGAAACAAAATTACTAGCGGAGTAATATGAAGCGAGAGGTCACAGAATTTGTTTCGAGATGTTTGACCTGTCAGCAAGTCAAGATAGAACATCAGCGACCGACGGGTATGCTGAAACCGCTTCCTATCCCATAATGGAAGTGGGAGGATATTTCAATGGACTTCATCACGAGTTTGCCGATGAGTCATCATGGCATGAATGCAACTTGGGTAATTGTTGTAACACCCCGAGATATTCGGAATAATTACAGCGCCGTAAACCCTTTAAGTAAGGATTTACAAGGCTAATTTAAAAGAAAGGTAAATATAAGACATCATCATCATCGGAAATTCAAGTTTGCAAAACCGACGAGTAATTTATACAACCATATCGAAATAATTTTAATACGACACGCGTACTCGAGTACTGAAATCAAAACAAGAAAACAAATCACCAACAACAACAAACATCACTGAACCCCTTCGTCGTCACGTCGGTACTGTGGTTGTTTCCCTGCTCCTCGGCTACCTGAACATCAAAATAGATGTCCACCCCCGAAGGGGTTAGCAAAACGATGCTAGTACAAGTTTCATATTAAACAATTCGAATATGCATCAACAATACATGACAAGATACACCACACGGACTTCCGCTACCGGAATCCGACAATGCGAATCCACAAGATTCCATTAACTCAGCATGGGTATTCCAACGATCCAGCGCCCTCAGCATAGATCCCAAGATGATCCCGTCGGACCAACACGAGGTGGAAATAACCCGTCCAATGATCCAGCGCCCTCAGCCTAGATCCCAAGATGATCCCGTCGGACCAACACGAGGTGGACATCCGATCCAGCACCCTCAGCATAGATCGTACAACGTACACAAACACAACTCATGCATACACATATGCCAAATCATTATGTCCATCAACATGAACATACAGACACTAGATAATGAATATCATGACAATTCAACGAAATAAATCTCATGTTCAACAACATGAAAAATCACACGCATGCTAAAATACCAATATTAATATATTACGATACTTGCCTCGAAGATGGCAAGAACGAAATACTTTAATGATCTCAACACACTCGAAGGCCGCCTTCTTCGATCAACGTAGCAAGCTCGAACCTTAACAAAAGGAATGATATACAAATCATCTCAAGTCGAACGATGGCCTAATAATTTGGTCTACGGCCCAAAAGCTCAAAATAGACAATCTGCCTGGACTGCTTAGCGTGCGCTACGTACTCTACGTAACGTGCGCTAAGCCTGCCTGTTAGCGTACGCTATCGTATAAGCCTAGCGTACGCTAGCCATGGATTGACAGTTTGACTCGGCCGACATCATAACGTACGTTACGTATGTATCGTGCGTTAACTTATCCCCAATAGCGCATGTTAATTTACGTATGTTAGCGTGCGCTAACCTTGCATGGCAGATTACTACAGACAGAAAACTGGATTGAATGGTGATGAACTCATAAATTCCATGGTGATAAAACCAGTCATCCTCGAGCATATCATGCTAATAAGGTTCGTGAAAGTTCTATACGTACTAAATGACCATGCGATGCAAAAATACGTATAATCATCACAACACCATAGTTCATCTTAGATCTTCAAGGTATATTCTGAGTTCAATCCGATATAAGTCTCAAAACGTACGATCCTTCTATATAAACGCATAAGAACTTGAAAATCTCCATCTACTGATCACAAATCGGTTTGAAAATGCTAGGAGTCCAATTACTAAAAAGGTTCAAGGGTTCATACGATATATAGTGCCGATACGTCAAAAGTATCCTTCTAACATGTGATGACCGATTATAAACAAAATAACTGGCTATCAAAACATGATCAAACGTCCTTAAGAACATTACTAATATCGGTGAAGAATCACCTACCTCAAAGTAGTGAAGAACACGGAGGAAAACTAAGAAATCCAACACCGAAGGCTTGAACACCAATCTCCAACGATATACGATCTTCAATCACGAGCTAGGATGCCGATATGAAGTGTTAAGGATGAAGGAAGTTATGTTCTAAGTGTAAGAATTCGGGTATGGGAGAAGAAAGAACTGAAATCACGAATAGGATGCTGTCCTATTTATAAGAAATGGCTATTAGTGCGCGCTAGTCCCTGCTCGTAGCGTGCGCTAACGGCTCACTGACTTAACTGTACTCAACGCTTAGCGCGCGCTATGCACATGCCTGTAGCGTGCGCTAAGGCGTTGACTTGGCTTTTCCCGAAAGCCGTCCAGGTTCATCCCGACATAATCCGATAGGGGTCCCCGGCCAGATCTCACCTACCGTACGTCTCAATCAAATTGACCACGCATAGCGTGCGCTAATATTCCTTTGTAGCGTGCGCTATGAATCCATGTTAGCGTGCGCTACACATAGCCGATAGCGTGCGCTACATGCGCAGAATTACAATTTTTAAATCACATACATGAAATCATATGCTCGACAACATCGGATTATGAAATACGGAGAATAATACTCAGATCAAGTACAACGATTACAATATCACAAGTTCCAAATACATATCAGAAATCTCGGATATTACATCCTTCCTCCCTAAAAAGAAGTTTTGTCCCGAAACTTAAGATGAAAACAACTCTGGATATCTAGCCTTCATACTGTCCTCCGTTTCCCAAGTGGCCTCTTCGACTTCGTGTCGTGACCATTGTACTTTAACCAAGTATATTGGTTTATTCCTCAATTGCTTGATCCGACTCTCAAGTATCTTGATTGGTCTCTCTTCGAAGGTGCCATCATTAGCTATCTCGATCTCGTCGAAATCAATGACGTGACCTGGGTCCGGTACATACTTCCGCAGTTGGGATACGTGAAACACATTGTGAACGTGACTCAGCGATGGCGGTAAGGCCAACCTGTATGATAAATCTCCAACCCTCTCGAGGATCTCGAATGGTCCGATATATCTTGGACTAAGCTTGCCTCTCCTCCCAAAACGGAAAATCCCTCGTGTAGGAGACACCTTCAATAGCACATGTTCCCCAACGTCGAACTCTAGAGGACGACGTACATCTGCGTAAGACTTTTGTCGACTCTGGGCAGTCAACAGTATTTCTCGAATCAAAGCTATCTTCTCTTGAGTCTGAATTATCAATTCTGGTTCCGTTCCGATCAAATCCGAAGAATCATCCCAACAAAGGGGTGATCGGCATCTTCTCCCGTACAAAGCTTCAAATGGTGCCATCTTAATATAAGCATGCCAACTATTATTATAGGTGAACTCGATCAAGGGCAAGTGAACTTCCCAATCAGTTGACCAATCTAATGCACAAGCTCTAAGCATGTCTTCTACTGTTTGTATAGTCCTTTCGGACTGACCATCCGTTTGGGGATGATAAGCCGTACTAAAGTTGAGCTCAGTCCCCAAATCCCTGTGAACTGCTTTCCAGAAGTGCGACACGAAGCGACCACCTCGATCCGAAATAATGGTCTTCGGCGTCCCATGCAATCTGACTATCTCCGCAATAAATACTCGCGCCAATCTCTCGGGTCCCCATGTATCTTTAATTCCTAGGAAATGAGCCAACTTGGTTAGTCGATCAACTACAACCCAAATCATGTTCATTCCCGTTCTAGTCCTTGGCATACTGGTGATGAAATCCATCGAGATGTCCTCCCACTTCCATTCAGGGATTGGAAGCGGCTTTAACATTCCGGCAGGTCGCTGATGTTCAATCTTAACTTGCTGACAAGTCAAGCACCTTGAAACATACTCTGCTACGTCCTTCTTCATATTCCCCCACCAGAAGTTTTGTTTTAAATCCTTATACATCTTACTGCTGCCCGGGTGAATAGAATAGGGCGCGCTGTGAGCTTCCTTTAGAATAGTCCGTCTCAGATCATCATCGTCGGGAACGCAAAGTCGACTCTAAAATCTCAGAACTCCATCGTCTTGTAACACGAATCCTGGGGCTTTTCCTTTCTTTACTTCGTCACATAATCGAAGGATCAGAGAATCGTTCAACTGCTTAGACTTGATCTCCTCGACTAGTGATGAAGTCGGCCCATCACATAAAGTTGCCCTGGATTCCCTGGTGCCCATACTTCAATCCTTCGCGGATCGGTTATCGTTGAATACCGGTTTGGGATGTAAGTGCTTCCAACACTCAAGAGAAACAGTTTACGGCTCAATGCATCGGCTACTACGTTTGCTTTCCTGATGATAGAGAATCTCCAAGTCGTAATCCTTGATCAATTCCAGCCACCTTCTCTGCCTCATGTTTAATTCTTTCTGACTGAAAATGTACTTGAGGCTCTTATGATCGGTAAAGATCTGACAATGGGTTCTGTACAAATAATGTCTCCAAATTTTCAATGCAAAGACCACAGCTGCTAACTCCAGATCATGAGTCGGGTAGTTAACCTCGTATGGTTTCAACTGCCGAGAAGCATAGGCAATCACCTTATCTCTTTGCATCAACACACATCCCAGACCCTGATTTGAAGCGTCGTTGTACACCATGAACCCATCAGTTCCATCTGGTAATGTTAATATAGGTGCTGTCGTAAGTCTCTTCTTAAGCTCATCAAAACCAGCCTGGCATTTCTCGTCCCACTTAAACTTTTGAGTTTTCTGTAACAGCTGAGTGAGCGGACGAGAAATCTTGGAAAATCCTTCTACAAAGCGGCCATAATATCCAGCAAGTCCTAAGAAACTCCGTACTTCTTTCACGTTAATAGGAGCCTCCCATTCCAAGATTGCTTCGACTTTCTTCGGGTCCACCTGAACTCCGTCAGCTGATATCACATGCCCGAGTAAAGTTACCTCCCTGAGCCAGAACTCGCATTTAGAAAGCTTTGCATACAGCTGTTCCTTCCTCAAAGTGCTCAAAACCACACGCAAATGTTCGGCATGCTCCTCTGCGTCCCTCGAATATATCAAGATGTCATCAATGAAGACGACCACAAATTTATCCAAGTATTCCAAGAATACCCGATTCATCAATTGCATGAACACCGCAGGAGCATTGGTAAGTCCAAACGGCATCACTACGAATTCATAATGCCCGTACCGGGACCTGAAAGCAGACTTTGGTATATCCGATTCCTTAATTCTCAACTGGTGGTATCCTGATCGCAAGTCAATCATCGAGAATACCCTTGCCCCTTGCAGTTGATAAAACAAGTCGTCGATCCGAGGTAGAGGATACTTATTCTTGATCGTCATCTTATTGAGCTCCATGTAATCAATACACAGTCGGAGGGATCCGTCTTTCTTCCGGACAAAGAGAACGGGCGCTCCCCAAGGAGAAACGCTAGGTTGAATATAGCCCTTCTGTAACAATTCCTCCAGTTGCTTCTTGAGTTCATACATCTCGGTTGGCGCCATGCGGTATGGTGCTCTGGAAATAGGAGCTGCTGTGCTCTGATTCAATAGTGAATTCCACTTCTCTGCGGAGGTAACCCAGGTAGTTCGTCAGGAAATACATCTGAGAACTCATTCACAACTGAAATAGACGAGAGCTCTACTCCTTCCTCTTTCCTCATGGCATAGCACCAAAGTCCGTGACATCCCTGCTTCAGTAATTTCACGGCTTTCATTGCTTTGATCAATTTTCCCGAGCTTCCTGGTCTCCATCCTCGGAATAAGTGTTCAGATCCGTCATCAGCAATGATAGAAATGACTCTCTCTCGGTAATTCAGAATAGCTTCATAACGGTTGAGCCAATCGTCTCCGAGAATTAAATCGTCACCGTAGATGTCAACTACAATAAGATTCGATGGCCAATCTCTCCCTCTTATAGACACTGGAAAATCTCTAGCCTCTAGGGTTCCCACAATTTTCTCTCCACTCGGCAAACCCACAACATATGGTTCACAATTAGATAAGCACGAGATTTTTAAACGATTTACACAGTTCAATGATACAAAAGAATGTGTAGCTCCAGAATCGAATAAAACACTAACTGGTTGCAAAAGGATCTGAATCGTACCTGATGCAACAGCAGTGTTCTGATCGTCAGATGTCCTCATCTCGTACAGGCGCGGAGGAACGGACCCAGCACTGGATGTTTCTCTCTTCCCGACGTTCTGCTGCTGAAATCCACTCTGCTGCGTCTCGTTCACACTTGTCTCCTTCGGAACTGGCGTTGGAGTGCGAGTACCAAAAGATCTAGTAGCAACTCCACAGAAGGCCGCACGGTGCCCTTCTTGTCCACAATCGTAACAAGTCACAGAAGACGCGAGGCAATCACGTCGAATATGCCCTGCTCGACCACAGTTGTAGCATTTCTTTGATGCGTCCGGAACTGCTGATGTAGTCCGGAACTTCTTCCCACCTCTGGAAGGATGTGGAGGTTTCCTAGCCGAATAAAAGGAAGACTGGCCCTTTCGGGGCCCACCACTCTTGTTTTCTGAAAAGGCGCCGGTCACCTTCTGCTTCTTTGCCTCCACTGATTTCTCCACCGCCGCCTCTTTCATGTTGTAGGCCAGTGCTTTGTCTTGATATTGTCGCAACGTAGTACACTCGAATTCGGACATGTACTGCTGAATCTCCGGCTTCATCCGCATATCAAAATGAAAAATCTTTTCCGCCTCCGTTCTGACCAAGTGTCGCACACAAGTCAGCTGATGATTAAAAGTTTTGATTACATCTGTCACAGATGCTTCCGAACTCCGTGGTGAGAAAAACTCTCGGATCTTTGCCTCTCTAACTGGACGAGGACAATACTGTGCTTCCATCATTAATTTGAATTCCGTCCAGTCCGCATTATGATTCTCGGGTCGGATAGCTTCCCACCAATCAAAGGCCTCCCCAGTCAGAAAATACTGGGCAATGGGAACCTTCCGGTCCTCGGGACAGTTAAGACCCGCGAAAATCTTCTCTAACTCCTTGAGCCAGTGATCCCAAGTAATTGCCTCCGCAGCTCCGTCAAATTTTGGCGGGTGCAATTTGACCACCTCAGCAAGCCATCTGTCTCCCCGGTTATCCTCGTGGTGCTGCTGTCCCATCGCCGTCTGCATGCGGTCGACTACCTGGGCGAACTGGTTTATCTGCGCCACCACCTGTTGAAGCACTCCCGGCATGTTAGGATTTGCGTCGTCATTCGCTGATCCTTGCTGCCCTCCAGAATGGGAATCGGTTCGACTAGCTGATAATTCCGGGGTAGTTGCGGAATCCTCCTGTCTCATGTTACCCCGTCCGCGTCCATGACCGCGTCCGCATCCACGTCCTCCTCTCAACATACTGTAAACACAATTCCTCAATATCCAGGACAAAGTTTTCGAAATAAAGTCCGTCAATACTCACAAAACAGTAATTAAGTAAAACGGTAGTATAAGAGATTAGGAGACTTACAACCACGGTCCACATGACGACTTTTGGCTGAACAGTGATGTTACGAACGACTCGTAAATCAATAACGTAAACAGACCCAACTTAAAACCCGACTGCCAAGATATCCATAAATCTTAGCTCCGATACCATATTCTGTAACACCCCGAGATATTCGGAATAATTACAGCGCCGTAAACCCTTTAAGTAAGGATTTACAAAGCTAATTTAAAAGAAAGGTAAATATAAGACATCATCATCATCGGAAATTCAAGTTTGCAAAACCGAACAACTGGTTCAACGAGTAATTTATACAACCATATCGAAATAATTTTAATACGACACGCGTACTCGAGTACTGAAATCAAAACAAGAAAACAAATCACCAACAACAACAAACATCACTGAACCCCTTCGTCGTCACGTCGGTACTGTGGCTGTTTCCCTGCTCCTCGGCTACCTGAACATCAAAACAAATGTCCACCCCCGAAGGGGTTAGCAAAACGATGCTAGTACAAGTATCATATTAAACAATTCGAATATGCATCAACAATACATGACAAGATACACCACACGGACTTCTGCTACCGGAATCCGACAATGCGAATCCACAAGATTCCATTAACACAGCATGGGTATTCCAATGATCCAGCGCCCTCAGCATAGATCCCAAGATGATCCCGTCGGACCAACACGAGGTGGAAATAACCCGTCCAATGATCCAGCGCCCTCAGCCTAGATCCCAAGATGATCCCGTCGGACCAACACGAGGTGGACATCCGATCCAGCGCCCTCAGCATAGATCGTACAACGTACACAAACACAACTCATACATACACATATGCCAAATCATTATGTCCATCAACATGAACATACAGACACTAGATAACGAATATCATGACAATTCAACGAAATAAATCTCATGTTCAACAACATGAAAAATCACACGCATGCTAAAATACCAATATTAATATATTACGATACTTGCCTCGAAGATGGCAAGAACGAAATACTTCAATGATCTCAACACACTCGAAGGCCGCCTCCTTCGATCAACGTAGAAAGCTCGAACCTTAACAAAAGGAATGATATACAAATCATCTCAAGTCGAACGATGGCCTAACAATTCGGTCTACGGCCCAAAAGCTCAAAATAGACAATCTGCCTGGACTGCTTAGCGTGCGCTACGTACTCTACGTAACGTGCCCTAAGCCTGCCTGTTAGCGTACGCTATCGTATAAGCCTAACGTACGCTAGCCATGGATTACCAGTTTGACTCGGCCGACATCATAACGTATGTTACGTACGTATCGTGCGTTAACTTATCCCCGATAGCGCATGTTAACTTACGTATGTTAGCGTGCGCTAACCTTGCATGGCAGATTACTACAGACAGAAAACTGGATTGAATGGTGATGAACTCATAAATTCCATGGTGATAAAACCAGTCATCCTCGAGCATATCATGCTAATAAGGTTCGTGAAAGTTCTATACGTACTAAATGACCATGCGATGCAAAGATACGTATAATCATCACAACACCATAGTTCATCTTAGATCTTCAAGGTATATTCTTAGTTCAATCCGATATAAGTCTCAAAACGTACGATCCTTTAAGAACTTGAAAATCTCCATCTACTGATCACAAATCGGTTTGAAAATGCTAGGAGTCCAATTACTAAAAAGGTTCAAGGGTTCATACGATATATAGTGCCGATACGTCAAAAGTATCCTTCTAACATGTGATGACCGATATCAAAACATGATCAAACGTCCTTAAGAACATTACTAATATCGGTGAAGAATCACCTACCTCAAAGTAGTGAAGAACACGGAGGAAAACTAAGCAATCCAACACCGAAGGCTTGAACACCAATCTCCAACGATATACGATCTTCAATCACGAGCTAGGATGCTGATATGAAGTGTTAAGGATGAAGGAAGTTATGTTCTAAGTGTAAGAATTCGGGTATGGGAGAAGAAAGAACTGAAATCACGAATAGGATGCTGTCCTATTTATAAGAAATGGCTATTAGCGCGCGCTAGTCCCTGCTCGTAGCGTGCGCTAACGGCTCACTGACTTAACTGTACTCAACGCTTAGCGCGCGCTATGCACATGCCTGTAGCGTGCGCTAAGGCGTTGACTTGGCTTTTCCCGAAATCCGTCCAGGTTTATCCCGACACAATCCGACAGGGGTCCCCGGCCAGATCTCACCTACCGCACGTCTCAATCAAATTGACCACGCATAGCGTGCGCTAATATTCCTTTGTAGCGTGTGCTATGAATCCATGTTAGCGTGCACTACACATAGCCGATAGCGTGCGCTACATGCACAGAATTACAATTTTTAAATCACATACATGAAATCATACGCTCGACAACATCGGATTATGAAATACGGAGAATAATACTCAGATCAAGTACAACGATTACAATATCACAAGTTCCAAATATATATCAGAAATCTCGGGTATTACAATTGTGGACCCTTTAACTAAGTCAGTTCATTTCCTTGAGATTAAGGATACGTGGGGTCCCGAGAGACTTGTCCAGCTCTTCACTAAAGAAATCGTGAGATTGCACGGTACTCCTAAGAGTATCGTTTCTGATCGTGATCGGCGATTCGTGTCGCATTTTTAGAAATCCGTTCATCGTGCCATGGGAACTCAGCTAAATTTCAGCACAACTTTTCACCCTCAGTCTGATAGACAATCAGAGCGAACTATTCAGACGTTAGAGGACATGCTGAGGGCATGTGTTCTCGATTGGAAAGATGATTGGGAAGCCCAACTACCGTTGATCGAGTTCACGTACAATAACAGTTGGCATGCTTCGATTAAGATGGCACCTTACAAGGCCTTATACGGTCGTTGTTGTCGATGTACCTTATGCTGGTATGACTTACCAGAATCACGGCACTGAACCCGATATGCTATTAGCCGCCCGTGAGAAGGTAGTGTTGATCCGGAGTCATTTGTTGACCGCTCAGAGTCGACAAAAATCTTATGAAAATAATCGTCGTCGACCATTAGAGTTTGAGGCAGGTGACCATGTTTTGGTCAAGGTATCCCCGAGTCGAGGTATTTTCTGTTTCGGGAAGAGAGGAAAGTTGAGTCCGAGATTTATTGGACCATCTGAGATTTTGGATTGAGTAGGCAGTCTGGCTTATCGATTGGCTTTACCTCTGGCTTTGAGCCAAGTTCATAATGTGTTTCACGTCTCTCAGTTGCGGAAGTATGTTGCTGACCCGAGTCATATACTTAAGTTCGATGAGATCGAGATCACGGATGATCATACGTACGAGGAACGTCCTGTACGAGTCTTAGGGCGGCGAATCAAATAATTGAGGAACAAGGCGATTCCTTTGGTTAAAATTCAGTGGTCTAGACACGGAGTCGAAGAGGCTACTTCGAAAACCGAGGATAGTATGTGGGAGAGTTATCCGAATTGTTTGACCCTTAGTTTCGAGGACGAAACTCTTTTTAAAGGGGGGGGTATGTAACACCCGGTTGTAAATTCATTTCTTATCATTCGGTAATTGTCACTCAGTAATTTTCACTCATTAATGGTCATTTATCATTCACATTCATTCAATTGTGTTCACCATTCGACGTAATTTTGAATCTTGTATCAGTTATCATTCATCATTCAACTCTGTCCGAGAATATAGATGAGAATATTATCATTATCATCATTTTGGTAGCCTGTGTGTGAGGTGTAGCGCACGCTACGTACTCTTTATAGCGCACGCTATTTGAGTACAGGTAGCACACGCTATCGTTCAACATTAGCGCGCGCTAGCATAATTAAGGCATACAGTCGAGTAGGTACTGGACTGAAATGGAGAATTTGTAGCGTACGCTAGGAGTGGAAATAGCGTATGCTAGTTGTACTGGTAGGGCACGCTAAGCAATCGGAGTAGCCCACGCCAAGGCTCGAGCAGGCAGTGGACAGTAGATTATGGACTCCCTTTTTCTGGACGCCAACTATCAGGTAGCGCGCGTTAACACTCGGTTAACGTACGCTAAGAGTAAGGAGTTAGCGCATGCTACCAAGTACGTAGCGCATGCTAACGAGGCAGGCAGAGTTCACTGGACTACCCGGTGAGCCCGCTAGCGCACGCTAGTATCAGAAGCTAGCGCACGCTAAGCTGAGTTTGGTATATATAGGACAGTTCGGCCCCATTTCGTCATTTCTTCATTTCTCCTCCTCATCTGGGCGATTTGGGCGATTTTTGGGCGTTTTGTGAAGATCACTTCGAGCTGCTATCACCTATCTTCGATTGTAGTGTTTGGAAGGTCGATTTAACACAAGTTCAACGGATCGAAGAGTTTGGATTTTCAAAGGTAATTTCTTCAAACCTTGGATTTTGACTTTGGAAATGGAGTATGAAGTTTTGGATGTTATAATCATGATATATGAAGAGATATACATATGATTATGAGTTTCTATGAACTATCTTTGGATTATTGGAGAATTATTCAAGAACCCTTGAATGTTGACTTTGGAATTTTGGGGTTTTCGATTAGATGTTGTCGTAATCTCGAGTTATGTGTTTTTATAGGATTATCGATTTCACTGATGATGTTTTGTTGAAGTGAATCACTTATTTGGAGGTTGGTATTCGATATATTGGGATTGGTTGTAAACAATTGGAGATTGTTTGCAACGTGTTTGCCTAAATGCCTCAATGAGTTTGGGTTGTTGTGTCGACTTTTTGAGTTAGTTGTGATCATGCTTGATTCGTATTTTAAGCAAATTGTTGGTAATTGTGTTATTCAAGGTTGTTCGAGCGACCTATAATTCCATTAAGGACGTTTGTTCGAGGAAGGACATTCTTCACTGGTATTTGAGGTAAGTTAATTCTTGCTCAGTGAAAAGGATAATCATTCCTTAGTTGTTGTTCATTCATAAGTATAATTCATGCATAATATATTAATCATGTTGAGACTTGTAATTATCAAACTAATCATTCAATTCACGGGGAACGACAGTTCCAATCATTTCATTTGAAGCTATCACTCTTTGCGTCATTATTTCACCTCGGTGAGTCATTATTGGCCCTTGTCGGATTTCTATTCATTATTCCTCTTCATGGTCGCTTTTGTCTTTGTAACCTCCTGGATTGTATTGCGTTACCGGGTGGTATATATGTGGAATTTTTAGTCGGGCACACTAAGGTCATTGTGTATATGCGGGTATCCAGACACATTGGACTGTGCACATGGTAACGTACCTCCGTGAGACTAATTAGGCCAAGTTTTGCGGGTGTTGATGCGGGACGCCGGGCACTCGGCATAATTGTGCACTTGCACATCCCATTCGGGCGAACTATGATGCCCCTCGTTCAACTTGATTTCATAACTAATGCATGTGATTATTGTATTTGTTCAACTCTTGAGGATTGTTGTTCTGTGTAACTAACCCCTTTGGGGATGTTGTTTTTAAGTCATGGCAAGGCAAAGGCACGGGAAGACAACGTTGACGGCGAGGACTTCCAGTGATACTAGTAGGGGTCCCCAGTCTTTCCATTTATTCATGTTTCTTTGATGTGTATTTTCCGCTGCATTTTCCGATTGGACGGTCATTTTATTCATTTTTGTATATTCATCTTCATATGAAATATATATGTATTCTGTATTCCAGGGTGTATTGTACTTGAAACTCCTCATCGAAGTAATTGGTAATATAATGTGGTTCGGTACTACAATTATATTATTTAATTCATTAATTTTTATTCGTCTGGTGGGTCCCAGTTGGGGGTCCACGGCACTGTGATAGCCGCCTAGTTTGGGGTTTTACAGCTTCTTTTGGGGGTTTCATTTCTTTTTGTTTGTTTGTTTTTATTATTTTCAAGTATTTTTATTAATATCTGAGTGACTTTCTTTTAACTTTATCTTTTTTTGTATAAATATTTCAAACACTAGGGATGATATGTTGGACTGGGTAAGGTCGGTTGGATGAAAAAATAATTTTGTAATAGATACTGAAAAATCCGCGAAAAAAGTAGAGTGCAAACTACCGAAATACACTCTTATTTGTGAAAAAAGATGAAAATGTCAACCACCTAGATATCTTAAACCCGGATAAAAATAAAAAAGATCTATTGGTACAAAAAAAAAAGCTCGTCACCCATTCTTTCTACGAGGTGTGTCATGTAGGTGTTACTGTTGTGTGCGGAGACATTATCATGCCCCAACATAATATTTAGAGGGTCGTGAGTACGTGTCAAGACTAAGACAAGAAGAAAAACGGGTCTATTACCTTGAGGACTTCTGCAGGAGACGTCACTCTTATCGAATCTCCTCTTACTCTAACAATTACATTTAGGTCCAAATTTCAGTTTTGGGGTTGACCAACTTAATTAAAATTTCTGAAATGTTCTTCTCGAGAGAAGCCCTTATGCAATTTCTGGACATTTAGATCCATTTTGAGAAAATACAAACAAAAAAAAAATCTTTTTAATTTATTTCTTATGTTTTTATTTCGTGTTAATAGAAATATATTCTTTATTTATTTATTTTTTAATGTTTTATTTTCGGTTCATAATTTTTTTTAAAGATAGACTATTTTAAAAGAAAAATAAAAACGATAAAACTATTTTTTATTTTATTTATTTTATTTATTTCTATATTTATTTTCTGTCGCTAATTCATTTTAAAAAAACAAGTCATTTTAAAAGAAAAATAAAAGCAAAGAAAAAGTTTATTTATTTTTTCTGTTTTTCTTTCGTGTTAATAAAAATATATTATTATTTTTTTTATATTTTTATTTTTGGTTAATAAAATTTTTAAAAACAAACTATTTAAAAGAAAAAAACGGTAAAATTAATTTTTTATTTATTATTTCTGTATTTATTTTCTGTCAATAATTTAAAAAAATTAGGTCATTTTGAAAAGATAAAAACGAAAAAAAATATTCTTTTGTATTTATTATTCTGTTTTTATTTTGTGTTAATAAAAATATAGTTTTTATTTATTTATTTATTTATGTTTTTATTTTTGGATAATAGAAATATTTAAAAACAGACTATTTAAAAGAAAAATAAAAATGGTAAAACTATTTTTTTATTTTTTTATTTCGCTATTTATTTTCTGTCAATATTTTTTTTAAAAGAACAAGTCATTAAAGGTTGTTTGGCTCAATCAAAATCCAATATTTGAAGGGGGTAGAAATATCTTTTCGAGTTTTTTGATCCGCTAAAAGTCAAATTCGTGGGCTCATATTTAATTACAAAATATCTAGTGAGATATCGAGATGTTATTGTTTCTCTAAGAGGGATCAAGATGTAATTGGAACATCTGACAAGGGGTCGAGATGTAATGCACCCAAGAAGAACACGTTGTCAGCGAAATGAGTGAGATTAACGCCTCGTGGTTTATTCTTTACTCTTTGAAAGAATGTTACCCTTTAAATACTACAAATGTTAGAAGTGTTTACAATGCACTCAAAGTATTAGGGCGATACTTGCACAAGTCTATAACTCGAAAGACGGTTGAGAGCAGGTTGGGATAGCAGTTGACTATGAGGTTGAACAAAATAAGAAATTTTCCGATCGTATTTTTCTTGAATGAGGTATTGCCGACAATATGTTGTGTGTGCTAAATTTTTTTGAATCTGTGGCACCACAGCGTAGTATGGATATCATGTGGGGGGTGTCATTGCAACACCATAAAATATTGTGATTCATATATTAACACTTGTTTTACACACTTGTCATTTAGGTCCTCACCAATTCTATTTCATTAACGTCAGCATATAGCGATTGTATTGGTTAACGTTAATTATTTTGTTTTGAACTCTGACTATCATGTACCACCAATCTTATTATTATGACGGAATAATATAAATGGAGATTGTAGAGAGTGGATTGATCCATATGGAGCATAGATACAAGGATGGTCAAATTTGATGAGCAATTAATGTAATTAAATAGTGTCTGTATTTATCAATGTCTCTTGTATTATTTGTATTTGTTAATATTTTTATATTATGTTCTTCACTTATTTTATTTTCTAGTAATCTATTTAAAAATAATAGATAAAAATATAACTAATTTTAATATTAACAAAGTAAAAAAAGGATTACTAATACTCTCTCTATCCCACAAAATAGTGCACATTTGGCCATTTTGTGACATTTCATAAAATACTACACATTTCTTTACTTTCTATTTTTGGACACATTTCTTTTACACTTTACCATCACTTTTGCACACTTACCAATTACAAAATAACAAGTGAGGTCATTTCTCTATTTACAAAATACACTACCTAATTCTTATTAAAACTCCACACCAAGATGTGCATTATTTTTACGGGACGATTATTAACTATACTAAAATAAAATAGAAATTGAAAAAAAAAAAAAAAGAAAAAAAAAAAAACAAAGGCCAGCAAAGGAAAAAAGAAAAAAAAACGCGGGGGGTGGGGGTGTGGGTGGGGGTGTATCAACAAGGTGTCGGGTTGATCTCTTTTCCAGTTTCTGCACCCCGCCGACAAACGTCCCAACGGTCAATTTTAGTATGTCACCACGAACAACCAACATGGCGGGAGATGTCAACCTCATATCAGACAGAATAAAAAAAAAAAAGAAAAGAAAAAGAAAAACCCATCACAAACTGAGACGAAATGCAAGCGCCATGAATAACTTGTTCTCATCGATACACAGAAAAATCCCTCGTTCCACATTTTCAAAATCCCACCTTCAGTTCTCGACTCTCACTTCTCTGCCATCCCACATTCTTGAAATCAACTCAATCCAATCGATTTCAGCAAACCCCTTTTTCAGTCATATAAGCCTCTGCAGAACCCTCCCGTCTCTACAGAAACTCCACGCCCTTCTAGTTGTTAGCGGAGAAACCGATGACCCTTCATTGAAAACAAAGTTAGTCGGGCTATATGGTTTATTCGGGCATGTTAAGGATGCCCGCCGGCTGTTCGACGAAATTCCGGACCCGAGTTTTGGTTCTTGTAAGGTGATGATCAGATGGTACTTCATGAATAACCTGTTTGGGGATATTATTGGGTTTTTTAAGTTTATGAGGAGGAGGTCTTTGGTTCTTGACAATATGGCATTTTCGATTGTGCTGAAGGCGTGTACGGAGTTGAGGGATTTTAGGGAAGGTAGAAAGGTGCATGGCTGCATAGTTCAGATGGGTAGCCCAGATAGCTTTGTGTTGACTGGGCTTGTCGACATGTACGCAAAGTGCGGAGAAATTAAAACTGCTCGTAAGGTGCTTGAAAGAATTTGGCACAGAAATGTGGTTTGTTGGACTTCTATGATTGTCGGATATGTGCAGAAGAATTGCCCAAACGAAGCATTACTATTGTTTAACCGTATGAGGGATTGCATGGTTGAAGGAAACGCTTACACTCTAGTGAGTATAGTTTCAGCATGTGCAAAACTAGGCGCTTTGCACCAGGGCAAGTGGGTGCATGGAAATATGATCAAGAACGGGATCGAGATAAATTCGCACGTGTTTGCTTCAATCATGGACATGTATATCAAATGCGGCTCTATTCACGATGCGCGGTCGATTTTTGATGAGTTTCGCATTATCGATCTTGTTTCATGGACGGCAATGATTGTGGGGTACTCCAAGAGTGGCTTTGCTGAAGAAGCATTGTTATTGTTTACCGACAGGAAATGGGAGAATGTTTATCCCAACTCGGTAACCTTGGCAAGTGTGCTTTCGGCTTGTGCGCAGTTAGGAAATCACTACATGGGCTCATTAGTTCATAGTCTAGGTATTAAACTAGGACAAGATGATGCTAATGTGATGAACGCTTTGGTAGACATGTACGCGAAGTGCCGTAAGATAGAAGATGCAGTCTATCTGTTCGAGTCTATGATAGATAAGGACGTTGTTGGCTGGACTTCAATTATTAGCGGTTATTATCAAAACGGATACCCTAATGAAGCTCTGAGATTGTTCCGTCGCATGAGATCGAGTTCCTTTCAACCGGATCCAGTGACCGTAGTGGCTGTGTTGTCTGCTTGTGCTTGCCTAGGGAACATCCGATTGGGATGTTCTCTTCACGCTTACTCTATCAGAGAAGGCTTTCCGGCAAGTAACAGCATCTATATCGGCACAGCAGTTCTGAATTTATATGCGAAATGCGGTGATGCCGAATCCGCACGCAATGTTTTCGATGAAATGTCTGAAAGGAATGTGGCTACATGGAGTGCCATGATTGGTGGTTACGGAATGAAAGGGAACGCGAACAAGTGCCTTCAGCTTTTCGACAGCATGCTAAAGGAGAAAGTTGAGCCAACTGATGTAACTTTCACAGCAATTTTATCTGCCTGTAGCCATACTGGGATGATCCCAGAGGGTTGGAGATATTTCAGTAAAATGTGCAAGGAGTACAATTTTATTCCCTCGATGAGACATTATGCGTGCATGGTGGACTTGTTTGCTCGTTCGGGGAATCTTGAAGAAGCATTGGAGTTCATTGACAAAATGCCGATTAGACCTGATCGTGCCGTTTTTGAATCATTACTTCATGGATGTAGTATGTACTCGAGATTTGATCTTGGGGACGAGGTTGTAAGAAAGATGGTTGAACTTCATCCCGACGATGCAGGGCATTATTTGCGTATGTCCAACTTTAATGCTTCTAAAGGGAAATGGAGCCAGGCCGGTCAGTTGAGAAATTTGATGAAGAGAAAGGGTTTGAAGAAACAGCTTGGATTTAGTCAGGTTGATTTATATACTGATCAGATGTATTCTCAAAGGGCTGCAGCTATTGGTTAACTGTGTAAGGGTTAATTATGAGCAATATTAGCATTCTTCTGTAGTGTAGCTTGAGGTGAACATTTTCGATCATGTTGAGTATGATAATCAGTTCAATCTAAATAATCGAAAATTCTACATCGTCGTTACAAGCTAAGAGTTGGTACTCATAAATTGCGCAATCTCACTATCAACAAAATAAATGTAAATTACTCCATCTAGTTCAAAATAAGTGTCGTTTTGGATGTTCTGACACATAACTGTAAAATACCTAAAATGCCCGCTCTCTCAATAGAATTATCTAGTTTTACTCTCACAAGGCAAATAAGTAGAGATAGTTAATGATGACAAATTAGGGAAATGATACTCCAGAAACGACACTTATTGTGAATCGAAGAGTGTAATTTCTTTTCAGTTGACTTGACCTAATGATACGGAGTTCGTCCTCGTATTACATACTAACGTCATATGGAGCAAGTCGATGTAGAGGTAGTTCTATAGGACAACATCAAAGCATGAGGGAAAATGTGCAAGCCACCATGGAATATCAACGGGTATTGATTGGTTTGCCAAGTGTATCCATTGGTATTGATCTCTGGTTCTCATATGGGTGCTGCTCCATTAGGCGACATAGGGGTGTCGCCCGTTGGGACTTGGGCTTGGGCCACAAAGGCGTCATTCAGAAATGTCCGATAGGCATGAATACAATCCGACCCAACATGTTCTGTCCAAGCTTCTCTCTTACTTTTCAACGCTGGGACCAGGAACGATTATGTTACCTGCGACCACCACAAAACTTAATACTAGGCATAATCTCACACACAGACACAAATACAACAACAACAACAACAACAACAACATCTAAAAAATAATGCTGGCGTTCAGTCAAATTACCATGGTAAAACCCAGGAGGATTTTCCTGGCACAAAGTGCAGCACATTGAAAGGTGATGGTTTCCATCAAGACTTAAATAAGGCAAAAACACCTTAGCTGAAGGGATCAAGGCACCAATTGTCGAAGAAAAACCAAGTACCATGTGACGATATCGAAAGTTTTCCCAAAACCTTGATTTCTTATCAGTCTTGAGTAGGACTGCAGAAAATTATAATACCTCCAAATTTATGAATTCGACTCGATCTCAATCATACTATATCCAGGCACCTTTTTCATATGTAGACTTCTGATCTTCGATTTCACCTTCCCAAGTTCATCCCAATTACCTCCTTCTGCATATACATTAGACAATAGAGTATAATATCCGGTATCATCTGCATCCATATTCAAAAGATCCTTGTTAATGCTCTTGAGAAAATCCATTCTGTTGTAAATTCTACACCCATTTACTAATGCACCCCAGACGCTAGCATCCGCGGGAGAAGGCATTGATTTTATAACCTCATAAGCTCCGTTAAGATCACCGGCTCTACTCAACAGATCAACCAAACACGCATAATGCTCGGAATTAGGCTCCATGCCGAAGTCTCTAACCATCGAGTTGAAGTAAAATTTCCCCTTCTCAACATATCCTGCGTGACTGCAAGCCGAGAGAATATTCATGAAAGTAACATCGTTTGGCTTAATTCCTAAGACTACCATTCTATTAAAAAGAGATATGGATTCAGCAATATGACCGTGCATTGCGTAACTCCCTATCATTGAACTCCACGACACAATACTTCGTTCGGACATTTT
The DNA here is from genome assembly GCA_033398695.1 of Orobanche coerulescens. NCBI lineage: Eukaryota > Viridiplantae > Streptophyta > Magnoliopsida > Lamiales > Orobanchaceae > Orobanche > Orobanche coerulescens. Next base: position 166,385,805 of record CM065806.1, on the reverse strand, counting down.
ATCAAACACCTTCCGGGCCATCTGAAGGTCCCCGCATCTAGCATACATACTTGCCAAAGCCGTATCTATGTACATATCTTTCCTCACACCATAAGTAATCACCTTATGGTGAATCCATTTTCCCTTGTCCATAAAACCAAGATTTGAACAAGCTTGAATTACAGTCAGAAATGTCACTTCATCCATGTCAAGATTTCTTGCAAGCATTTCGTCGAAAAGACTAAGAGCTTCTTTGGAGTAACCATTTTGAGAAAACCCACAAATCATAGAGTTCCATGTGACAACGCTATCTTTTTGAGTTTCATGAAATATTCGAATGGCGGAATTTATATGTCCACATTTGGAGTACATGTCAATTAGGGCATTCTGAAGAAACTCATTTGAGAGGTTTGTCTTGATAATAAGACAATGTATTTGACATCCCAATTCAGAGAGCCCGATTATACCACAGGCCGATAGAGCACTAGCCGAGGCAAAGGAATCTGGTAATATTCCTTGAACTAGCATATCAGAGAAAAGGGATAAAGCCTCATCCACCATCTCAGCCCTAGCATAACCTGATATGAGAATATTCCATGATACTACCTGCTTGTCTTGAGTACTATCAAACATCCGACAACCATATCTTAACTGACCACAGTTAGCATACAAATCAATGAGTGACGACCTCAAAAAATCTTTTTCGAGGTTAATATTATTTCTTGTAAGATATCCATGAACAGACTTCCCTTCTCTTAGCCATCCCAATCTAGCGCAAGAACATATAACATTCATCAAAGTAACACTATTAATTTCCAGTTTACACTCTAGCATTTCGAGAAACACTCCTAATGCTTGTTCACAGTATCCATTTTGATTATAGCATGAAATCAATGCTGTCCAAGAACTAACACTCTGATAAACACCATTATAGAATAGATTTTCCGCACTACACAAATCACCAAATTTCCCATACATTGCAACAAGGGAACTCCCTAGTGCTTCGTGATCACTTCCGATATTCCTTCTCACTATATAACCATGAGACGACTTTCCGATTCTTGATAACCCCAATTCACCACAGGCCTCGGCTACAGTAAGCATGGTCACAGAATCAATTTCCACACTTTCCATAACCATTTTCCTGAAATTTTCCAATCCTTCATTTAAGTGTCCATTGCCGACATAGTTAGATATTAATGAACTCCACGATACCGTATCTCTTGTTGACATTTCATCAAATAGTTTTCGAGCATTATACAGACACCCGGTTTCACCATACAAACTCAGCAGTGAGGTTTCAACTATGGGATCAGAGTTGAATCCAGATTTCACAATCCGTGAGTGGACCTTTTCCCCCTGTCTCAGATCATTAATTGCAGAACAAGCCCTCAAAACTGAAGGGAAAATAAACTCGTTCACCTCCCCTAAGCTCTCTAACATCTGTTGGTAGACAGAAATGGCTTCTCGAAACATACCATTCCATACATGGCATTTAATCAGAACACCCCACATGAAAGAATCTGGGTCTGGAAAGGTGTCAAATATCAGTCCCGAAGTTTGCACGCAATCCATTTGTGAATATGTCTCAATGAGCTTCGTTGACGCGAGTGTGTCCTTCTGGAGGCCTCTGGCTATTAGATGTGCGTGCAGTGTGGTAAGGGATCTTAACGTCGTGCAGGCTCTGAAAAGGGGCATGTATAGCGTCATTCTTGCCTTTGGATTTTTTTTCGATCTGCGTATAAAACTCACTCTGTCATTTTATGAGAAGGTGGAGAAGAACAGAAAAGAATGAAGGAAAACAGTGACGGACATGCAACTAATAAACCGCTAAGACTGCGACGATTCGAGTCTCAATGAAAAATTACATTTTGATTTAAAACGTGCTTAAATTATATTTAAATATATTTTAGTACTGATATTACTAGGTTAAAGAATATTACTCTATTCATATAGTTATAAGAGTATTCTTGTATTTATTTGATCGGCATATCTCCTATATAATAATGTAGAATATGCTGAGTCTAGATGGCAGATTCTCATGTTTCGGTTGTCACATGTCATCTCCTGATGCTTCGGTTGCTCATGTATCATATTCTCATGCTTTGGTTAACACATCATTATTTCCTAACCTATTTATTAATTACCTAAATTAGTTACATCAATTAATAAGTAGTAAATAATATTACCTAAATTATTGATTGCTGCTTAAAAAATTTTTGCACAAGAAGCAAGCATATCCTTTCCTGCCGCTTAAAAAATAGGTCTGCAGAGCAAAGCTAGAAATTATGAAATTATGAAAATTGAAAAGCTAGAAAAACACAATAAAAGTGATATTCAATTAGCTTTACATATGTAAAATAAAAGCAAGAAAAACAGAGGAAAAAAACACTCGGACAAATTTAATTTCTTATATATTTGAAATATCTCTTTGAAAATTCATAAAATCAGTAATTATATAACTTCGTAAATATAAGTTTTTTATTTATTTTGTTATTTTATATTAATTAAATAAGATTAAAACTAAAATAGACTAATTGATTTATTCCATAAGTTCTTTGATTTATTTATAAATAATGATTAAAACCATTGTTTCTACACTTTCAATAATATTTTTAATAAGAGTATTTTGATCTATTTAATTGATTAGGACTTCAAGTACCTTTTTAGTTATATATATTCAATACTTCTTTTGCAATACTTACAAGCATCTTTCATTTCAGTTGATATTTATTTTATTGATATATCTAATTATAGTGACTAACTAATAGAAACTAACTAATTAGTGGAATATATAATATTTTTGCGAGATTTTAGGTTCAAGTTTTTAATATATAGTGGAAATTGATATATTAAATTTGTCTTTGATTGGGATTTATGTTGTTAATTAATGAAAATATAAAATATTTCTATAAATATAATCAATTCCTCCGGTAAAATAAAAGCAAGAAAAACAGAGACACTCGGACAAATTTTGTTCTTTGTTAAGTCTTTTCCTTTGAAACACATAATTGATTTTGTCTTTTTTCGCCTTCAAATTTCTTAATATTTACTTTTTAGATAATTTTTAACATTTTTTTTGTTAATTTTACTTAATCTCTTCAAGTTAATTTCATTTCCGAGTAAGCTCAAATAACACCATGTTACAAAATTTACATATTTCTTGAGATTTCTCAACAGGTATAGTTTAGAAATCTCCTCTATGTACTAATGCAGAATACGTTGAGCCTAAATGACAGCTTCTCATGCTTCGGCTGCTACATGTCTTCTGCTGGTGCTTCGTATGCTTATGTGTCACCCTTTCATACTTCAGCTGACACATAATCAATTACTCGCCTAATCATCATTACATTAATTATATTATAATTATACATCAAATAGCTCTTACCTACCTTATTAATTTCTACGAATTAAGGAATATGAATTTTGAATAAATAGGAATTGATTATATTATAGAAATATTCTACGTTTTCATTAATTAAAAATATAAATTCCAAACAAAGAGAATTTAATATAGTAGTGTGCACTATATATTAAAACTTAAACCTAAAATCTCGCGAAAATATTATATATGTCCATTAATTAATTAGTTTGTATTAGTTAGTCACTATAATTATGTATATCAATAAACGAAATATCAACTGAAATGAAAGATGTTTGGGAGTATTGCAAAAGAAGTGTTGAATATATATATATATATATAATTAAAAAGGTAGTTGGAGTCTTAATCAATTAAATAAATCAAAATTATCTTATTTAAAAGTTTTATTGAGAGTATAGAAATAATGATTTTAATTATTATTTATAAATAAATTCAAAAAACTATGGAATAAATCAATTAGTCTATTTTAGTTTTAAATCTTATTTAACTATATAAAATAACAAAATAAATGAATAAAACTCATACTTACTAAATTATAACTGATTTTATGAATTTCCAAAGAGATATTGCTAAATATATAAGAAGTTAAATTTAATAATAATATACTAATCCGTAGATTCATCTTTGTACAAAGAGAATTTCAGAAAATAAAAATTGATCGTTTAAAATAATTTTTAATTGATTGTTTATTTTTTAAAGATTTGTAAATTTATCTTCTTTTGAAATCAACTATAGATTTTTGAAAGTTTCGAATTTTTTTTATTTTAAATTATATCCAAACAATTTATGTATTTTTTTCAAATATAAGGATTGAATTATCTCTTTTTTGGCCATTTAACAGAAATCGATTAACACTTAACGATTTGGACCATTTTGAAAAAAAGGACTAAAAAATAACGTGAAACCAAAATTTCATCAAATACAGTTTAATATAATCAGATATGAATTGAGATTTTTTTCTAATACGAGTTTATGAAATTACTAAAAGTACGTACCCAACTTTTTATGTATTCTCTTGAATGTAAAATGTGTCAACTTTAATAATTCTATATATTAAGTTAACTGTTTGAAAATAACATCATATAAAAAGGTGTCATTCTCTTCTATGATTAAAGAAATTATGATATAAAGTTTCAACTGAACTAAATGTCACTTAGGTTTTTTGTAGTGAGAATCAATTTTTTAATACCAAATCATAAAATTGATAAGTTATATATCCTCACTCATAAGAGTGTAAGTTATTGATACCATTTTGCTTAAATAGACTAAAATGTCCTCCAAAAAGGTGTTGATGTTGACTTTCTTTTTTATCTTTTAGTGATAGATTTAAGGGTATTAATGTCTTTTGGTATCAAAAACTTATACTCTTATGAATGAGGATATATAACTTGTTACTTTTATGGTTTGGTATTATAAAACAGAGAACCCTTTTTTGTAATACAAGTTGTGGGAATCAATTTTTTAATATCAAAGCATAAAATTGATAAGTTCTATATCCTCATTCATAAAACTATAAGTTTTTGGTACCATTTTGATTGAAAAGACTAAAATGTCCTCTCTTTTGTTGTATTGTTGACTTCTCTTTTTTTTTTTATTTAATTTAAACTACTTTTCTTCTCTTTTTTCTTTTTTACTTTCCTCCTCCGATCGATATTAATGTCCAAGAACCAAAATTTAACTACAAACATATACATCAAAACAACACAACCATTTTATTTTTGACAAAGGGTCTCTCAAAAAATCTTATAGAAATCACAAGATTGTTCGAAAATAAAAGTTGACGTTGAAATAGGACTTCATTTGTCGTGCTTCTGAGTTCATAAAGAAGGTATGCATCATTATTTGAACGATGAAAAAAAAATTCCAGATCTGTTCTTACGGACATGATCGCTGCACACGATGGGAAGCCACCGTGTGCAACGATCGTGTGCAACGATCGTGCGCAACGACCTTAACATCGTGCGCAACACTAACGTGTACACGATCGTTTAACACGATCGTCTAAAATCGTGTGCAGCGATCGTGTTCATGGACAGAAAATTGCACACGATCACTGCACACGGTAGTATACGACCGTGTGCATCGGTCGTGTCCAAGGCAGACCGTAATATTGTTCGCTCATTTTTCTGAATAGTTATTTATCTTTTTGTAATCAGATGTCGTGGCAGCGTATTTTGATACATCACGGTGGTCATTGGGAGCGATCGACATATGTAGACGGGGACTCCTTTTTTGTCTATATCGACACGAGCAAAGTTAGTCGTGCAAACCTCGTGGGGGTTATCAGAGAGGGTTTGGGTGGTCCAAATGAGTCCGATTACAAATTATGGTACTTGACACACATGGCCAAAGGAAACAAAGTAAAAGTCCTATTAAGGGGCGATACCGAGATACTTCGATTACTAGTAGAATACAAGGAGGATCCTGAGGTCTATGTTGAGAACAGCAGCTCCTCCACTCCCGAGGTTAATATGGGATGTAGCAGCTAGAGAGTAGAGCCCGGCAACATAAATTATGACATGCCTTCTAAAGAGTATCAATACGAGGAAGATGAGGAAGACGAGGAAGATGAGGAAGATGAAGAGGTGCATACATCCGAAGATGAAGATTGTTGTAAAGACTTGCTTGAGTCACTATCTGCGGAATTTCTTGTAATACCCGGTTGTAAATCAGTAATTATCATTCAGTATTTATCATTCAGTAATTGATACTCAGTAATTTTCACTCATTATTAATCAATTGTCACTCATATTCAGTCATGGTATTCATAATTCAGAGTAATTGTATCGTGTATCAATCGTCATTCATCACTAATCTGATTGGAGTTTCGTTGCCGTGTTTATCATCATTGTCATTTTCGTTGCGAGCTGTGCGTGAGGAGTAGCGCACGCTACGTACTCCTTTTAGCGTACGCTAATTAGGTATAGGTAGCGCACGCTACCACTCAGCTTTAGCGCACGCTAAGGTTACCCTGGCTGCAGTCCAGAAGGTACTGGACTGCAGGTGAGTTATAAGTAGCGCACGCTACGAATGGTAAGTAGCGCGCGCTAGTGAGTTGTAGTAGTGCACGCTAATATGTGGTGTAACGCGCGCTAAGGACAGATCAGATTGAGTCCAGTGGCTACTGGACTGCACTGGATTAATTCATAGCGCACGCTATGTGTTGTTTTTAGCGTACGCAATCGATATTATAGCGCACGCTAAATAATGGTTGTAGCGCACGCTATCGAGGTCGATCGAGGACAGCGCTTCGGATTCCGATCGGGCATCAAATTATTCGTTAGCGCACGCTAACTATGAGTATTAACGCACGCTAATGATATGGCCGTAGCGCACGCTACAAAAAGGTACGTAGCGTGCGCTACCGTTTTCGGACAGTGGGTACTAGAATACCCAAATTACCCGTTAGCGCACGCTACGCATTAGGGATAGTGCACGCTAACCTGGAACGACTATATAATGGACAGTTGGCCTGAATTTCATCATTTCTCATTTCCTTTCGTTTTTGGTGCGACTTCGGGCGATTTTGAGCGACTTGGAGTGTTCTCTTCAAGCTTCTATCATCCATCATCATATTCAAGGCTTTGAGTTGGATTATCATCACTTTATCATCTCCTTAACATCAAATCAAAGGTATTAATTTCTTGGATCTAGAATTTCGGATTTTTGGGTTTTCCTTCCGATTTCTTCGTGTAAGCTTGGATTATCATTGGAATATGTTAGATATGGATTATCTACCTTGGATAAATATATTCCTACGGATTTAATGGTTATTTTCGGAATTATTTCAAGAACCCTTGGGGTTGACTTCGGTTAATTGGGGATTTTCCGATTGATGTTGTTGTAATCATGAATTATGGATTCCTAATGGATTATTGATATCATTGAAGCGTTTTGTTAGTTCGAAATACTCAATTTGGTGTTGGTTTCGACATATTCGGGATTGGATATTTTTCGAAGTTGTGTGGTTGGTTATGTATTCGTTGGATTGCCCTTTGAGTTTGATTATCGTTGTTTCGACCTTTGGGTTAGTCGTGTTTTGTTGATTGATACGTGTATTGAACGATTGTTGGTAATTATTGTTATTCAAGGTTGTTCGAGCGACCGGTATCTCGATTAGGACGTTGTTCGTGGAAGGACTTTGTCATCGGTATTGAGTAAGTTAATTCTTACTCGGTTAAAAGGATACTCATTCCTTTTTGTTGTTGAATTACTCATAATCATAATTCATTCCTCATGGTATTGATCATATTGAGACTTGTAATTATCGAATAATCATTTCATTCACGAGGAACGACGGTTCCAAATCATTTCATTGGATTATCAATCACTTCACTATTATTTTCATCCCAGTGAGTCATCTTGACCTTGTCGGATTATTATTATTATTCATTGATATTCATTATGGTCATTCTTGTTCATATGACCTTCTGGGTTCATATTGCGTGGCCGGGTGTGGCTGTGTGGAATTTTTAGTCGGGCACACGATGGTCATGTATTGGGTTCACCGATACATTGGACCGCACACGGTAACGCTTACCTCCGTGAGACTAATTAGGTACAAGGACGGGTGTGTCGGTCATCCGTCTTGTACACTTGCACGTAACATTACGCGTACTATGATACTCCTCTTGACGTAATTCATAACTAAGGATATTTCATACCTTCAGTTTATACATGATTGTGTATAATCAACCCTTGAGGATTGTTGTTACGTATGGCGGCCCGTTGGGGGATTTTGTTTTCAGGTCACGGCAAGGCAAAGGCACGGGAAGAGCATGTTGACGGCGACGAGTCCCAGTGATACTAGTAAGGGGGCCCCAGTCATTCCGTTTGTTCAGTCATTTTCAGTCATTTCAGTTATTCCGTCCTTTGTATTTTCCGCTGCAAATTCCGTTTGAGATGTTTATTTATTCAGGGTGGTGTATTTTATCTTCATATAAAATATACTAGTATTCGGTATTGTCCTGGTGTGTTGTACTTAAACTCCTCATCGGAGTACTGGGTAATATAATGTGGTTCGGTACTACAATTATATTATTTAATTCATCATTTTCATTGCCTGGTGGGTCCCAGTCGGGGATTCACGGCACTGTAATATCCGCCTAGTTTGGGGTGTTACAGAGTTGGTATCGGAGCGTGGTTTTGAATATTACCCTCCAAGTCATGTCTCGTTTGAAATCATCGTCATCGGACTAGTATCATTGGACTTTCGCGTCACGTGTGACCTGTGCAAATGCCGAGCCAATCAGACCAAGAACTGTAAGATTTCTAATGCCATGGTATAATTTCTGGCATTAACCATTCATTCATAATTCATCAGTTAACAATCCTCAATCATCATTGTCATTTTGACCAGGACGGTCAGGTTAACTCATTAATAACTTGATTCATTTCATTATTCAGTTGTTGATCAGGAAGATCAAATCATTAATCATGTTCAAGATAATCATGTCACCTCAGTTAATCATTCATGTAATCACTGTGTTAGAGCGCGTATGCTCATTTTCATCATCTCATGTCATAATCATAATGTATTATTCATGCGGGGAATATAATCATCATGTGACTTTCCTACTTCAGTATGGAGAGGGCAAGAAGAGGACGTGGAGGACGAGGCCGTGGAGCGGGCCGAATCCCGAGAGCTCGTGTGAATACACGTGCAAACGCGATGAATAATGCTAATTCATCGAGCAGCGACGCTGCCACTCATTCACCTGGACGCGATCATTCACTATCGGGGAGTCGTACCCAGGACACGGCTCAGTCAGAGGGTGTCCGGGTTGACCCACTCGCTTTTATGCAGGGCATGATGGCCCAAATGACCCAGATGGCTCAGTTGATGGAGACGATGCATAACTCCGTCAATCAAAATCAGCAGGCTCCCCCGCCGCCACCTCAGAGGCAAGAGAGGAATGTGAGTAATATCATCGGCGATATCTCTCTCCAGAGGCCACCTACTTTTGAGGGCTCGTCTGAGCCGCCAGATATCATTCATTGGCTCGAGCATTTCGAGAAGTTGTTTGCTATGGTAGAGTGTCCCGAAGGACACAAAGTTTCTATTGCGGCTTACTACCTGGGTAAGAGCGCACATTCTTGGTGGTTATCGTTGAAACCCACCGAAGGATCTTGTACTTGGGATCAGTTCAAGACTCTCATGATGGAGAGGTATTATCCGGCCCCACACAGAGAGGCCAAGCTGTCAGAATTACTCACCCCCGACCCCTCAGCAGACGAGGATGTTCTCGCCATTGCCGAGAAATTTCAGGAACTTCTTCCTTTCGCCTCATCCATCATTCATTCAGAGGCGGATAAGATCAAGTATTTCAGCAAGAGGCTGAAACCCCGTATGAGACTTCAGTTACTTAATCATAATTGCGCCACGTTGGCCGGATTCATTGAGAAAGCTCTCACCTACGAGCTTCGCTAAGAAAATTGCTAAGCGGAACCTTCGTCTGCTAGCAAGAAATCGAAGAATCGTAATCGATCAAGGCGGCCGACAACCTTCAAGAAACCCCGTGCGAGCTCGCTTTTACGAGCGACCTCTGTGTCGTCTAAACCCGCGGAATCTCGGTCTAGAGCGCCAATTCGGCCATCACTGTTTTAATCGTGGGGATCTTGGTCATCTCGGTACCAAGTGTCCGAGACACCATCACATGTCATAATTGTTGAATTGTCGGGCATAAGGCCCGTTTTGCCGTAGGGACTCCAAACCTACTCGACGTCATCTCGTGCACCTAAGCGGTCGGCTCGTAATCAAAGCCACTCAATCGGCGTCGTTTAAAACGACAGAGCGACTAAAGGTGGAGCTTTTAGCCGCCAGACGGAGCGTCCGGTGCCGGGACTAGCAAGCCCCGGATTTATGAGATGAAGAAGACCGATGATCCAGAGGCCCGAATGATCTCGTGTACACTCGATATTCTATCTCAACCTGTGTGTACCCTTTTTGATACTTGGTGCATCGCATTCATTCATTTCCGAGTCATGTTTGAGTAGACTACGTGCAGGTAGTGCTACTAGTTGTGAGCCTTATGTCATTGGCCTACCCGATGGTAGACGAATTATCTAATCGTGAGATTCGTAATTGTCCGATCTGGCCATGGTCGTGTATGGCTAGCGGACCTAATCGTGGTAGATTTGCCGAGGGACGACGTCATCTTGGGTATTGATTGGATGGATCGTCATGATGCCATCATTAGTGTCCGTAGCGTATGGTCACTATCATTTCGCATTTATGGGGTTGAATGTGTGTTTCGTGGAGGTAATCCCTACTGCTCGTAAGGTCATTAATTTGATGAAAGCAGTAAGGTTACTCAATCAGGGATGTGTCGGTTATTGGTGCTATATGGCCAAAACCGAGAAGTCATCAGTAATGTTAACGGATATTCCGGTGGTGAGGGAATATGCCGATGTTTTTCCAGACGAGTTACCTGGTTTGCCTCCGCAGAGGGATGTGGAATTCACGATTGAGTTGGAGCCTGGTACGTCCCCGATATCGAAGGCACCGTACCGGATGGCCCCGACCGAGATGTAGGAATTAAAGAACCAACTTGAGGAGTTGTTCGAGAAAGGTTATATCCGACCGAGTGCGTCCCCGTGGGGAGCACCAGTGTTGTTTGTCAAGAAGAAGGATGGTTCATTCCGCTTATGTATTGATTATCGGGAGTTGAACAGGGTGACGATTAAGAATAAGTATCCCTTACCCCGTATTAATGATCTCTTAGATCAACTTCAGGGAGCTTCAGTATTTTCCAAGATTGACTTAAGGTCTGGATATCATCAGTTGCGGATCCGAGAGTCGGACATCGCGAGGACGGCGTTTCGAACACGCTATGGTCATTATGAGTTTGTGGTTATGCCTTTCGGATTGACTAATGCACCTGCGGTATTCATGGAGTTAATGAATCGGGTTTTCATCGACTTTTTGGATCAGTTTGTTGTTGTCTTCATCGATGACATTTTGATTTATTCTCGTGACCGGGAGGAACACGAGTTTCACCTTCATCAAGTGCTCGACGTGTTGAGACGAGAATAACTTTATGGGAAGTTTTCCAAATGTGAGTTCTGGATGTCCGAAGTGACTTTTCTCGGACATGTAATTTCATCAGACGGAGTTCGTGTCGACCCTCAGAAGACGGAGGCTATCCGAGATTGGCTACCTCCGAAGAACGTTAAGGAAATCCAAAGTTTCCTCGGATTAACGGGTTATTATCGGCGATTTGTAGAGGGATTTTCTAGAATCGCTCAACCCTTAACGAACCTTTTGCGGAAGGATAAGAAATACACGTGGTCCGACGCGTGTCAACGGAGGTTTTGAGGAACTCAAGAACCGGTTAATGTCAGCACCTGTACTTTCCTTGCCGCATGGGACGGAAGGATTTGTGGTTTATAGTGATGTGTCCGGACAGGGTCTCGGATGTGTACTCATGCAGAACGGGAAAGTTATTGCCTATGCTTCACGGCAATTGAGACCTTACGAGGTTAATTATCCGACCCACGACCTGGAGCTAGCAGCCGTGGTGTTCGCTTTGAAGATTTGGCGTCATTACCTTTATGGCGTCACCTGTCAGATATTCACCGATCATAAGAGTTTAAAGTATATATTTACTCAGAAGGAGTTAAATATGCGTCAGAGACGGTGGTTGGAATTAATCAAAGATTATGATATCGAGATCCTCTACCACCCGGGCAAGGCGAACGTTGTCGCCGACGCCTTGAGTCGTAAGTCCGTTCAGGAGCAGATGCTTGCCCATTTAACAGTTCAGAAGGAGCTTCAGCAGGAATTCCTTAGACCCGAGATCGAGGTCTGGCTTCAGCGAGTTCAGGGGCAGCTTTGTATGTTAGAGATTTCATCGTCACTCGAGGAGGCAATCCGAGAGAATCAGGGTTCGGACCCATCATTGTTGCGCATCCGAGAGGATGTGGCTCAGGGGAAAGCCCCTGGATTTGTGGTCCACGAGGATGGACTTTTGAGGTTTAAGACTCGGTTGTGCGTACCGGCGAATGTCGAGTTGAAAAACTCGATTTTGAAAGAAGCTCATGCTACCCCTTATTCTGTTCATCTGGGGTCTAGCAAGATGCACAAGGACTTGAAACAAAATTACTGGTGGAGTAATATGAAGCGAGAAGTCGCAGAATTTGTTTCGAGATGCTTAACCTGTCAACAAGTTAAGATTGAACATCAGCGACCGGCGGGTATGCTGAAACCTCTTCCTATTCCCGAATGGAAGTGGAAGACATTTCTATGGATTTCATCACGAGTTTGCCGACGAGTCGTCGTGGCATGAATACGATCTGGGTGATCGTGGACCGCTTAACTAAATCAGCTCATTTCCTTGAGATCAAGGAGACGTGGGGTCCCGAGAGACTTGCTCAACTGTTCATCAAAGAGATAGTCAGACTGCACGGTACTCCTAAAAGTATCGGTTCCGATCGTGACGGACGGTTTGTGTCTCATTTTTGGAAATCAGTTCATCGTGCTATGGGAACCCAGCTTAATCTCAGTACCGCTTTTCATCCTCATCAGACGGACAATCAGAGAGGACCATTCAGACATTAGAGGACATGTTGAGGGCATGCGTCCTCGATTGGAAAGACGATTGGGAAGCCCAACTACCATTGATCGAGTTCACGTATAATAATAGTTGGCATGCTTCGATCAAGATGGCACCTTACGAGGCCTTGTATGGTCGTCGTTGTCGATCTCCGTTGTGTTGGGATGACTTATCAGAATCAATCGGCATCGAGCCCGATATGCTTATAGCCGCCCGTGAGAAGGTAACTTTGATCAGGAGTCGTTTGTTGACAGCTCAGAGTCGACAGAAATCATACGCAGATAACCGTCGTCGACCATTAGAGTTCGAGGCTGGTGACCATGTGTTGGTCAAGGTATCTCCGAGTCGTGGTATCTTCCGTTTTGGGAAGAGGGGAAAGTTGAGTCCGAGATTCATTGGACCGTTTGAGATTTTGGATCGAGTAGGCGAGTTAGCTTATCGATTGGCTTTACCTCCGGCGCTGAGCCGAATTCATAATGTGTTTCATGTCTCTCAGCTGCGGAAGTATGTTGCCGACCCGAGTCACATACTTCAGTTCGACGAAATCGAGATCGCCGACGATCATTCATATGAGGAACGTCCTATGCGAGTTTTAGAACGACGAATCAAATAGTTGATGAATAAGACGATTCCTTTGGTTAAAATTCAGTGGTCTAGACACGGAGTCGAAGAGGCTACTTGGGAAACCGAGGATAGTATACGGGAGAGTTATCCCGAGTTGTTTGACCCTTAGTTTCGGGGACGAGACTCTTTTAAGGGGGGGTGTATGTAATACCCGGTTGTAAATCAGTAATTATCATTTAGTATTTATCATTCAGTAATTGATACTCAGTAATTTTCACTCATTATTAATCATTTGTCACTCATATTCAGTCATGGTATTCATAATTCAGAGTAATTGTATCGTGTATCAGTCGTCATTCATCACTAATCTGATTGGAGTTTCGTTGCCGTGTTTATCATCATTGTCATTTTCGTTGCGAGCTGTGCGTGAGGAGTAGCGCACGCTACGTACTCCTTTTAGCGTACGCTAATTAGGTATAGGTAGCGCACGCTACCACTCAGCTTTAGCGCACGCTAAGGTTACCCTGGCTGCAGTCCAGAAGGTACTGGACTGCAGGTGAGTTATAAGTAGCGCACGCTACGAATGGTAAGTAGCGCGCGCTAGTGAGTTGTAGTAGCGCACGCTAATATGTGGTGTAGCGCGCGCTAAGGACAGATCAGATTGAGTCCAGTGGCTACTGGACTGCACTGGATTAATTCATAGCGCACGCTATGTGTTGTTTTTAGCGTACGCAATCGATATTATAGCGCACGCTAAATAATGGTTGTAGCGCACGCTATCGAGGTCAGATCAGAGGACAGCGGTTTCGGATTCCGATCGGGCATCAAATTATTCGTTAGCGCACGCTAACTATGAGTATTAACGCACGCTAATGATATGGCCGTAGCGCACGCTACAAAAAGGTACGTAGCGCGCGCTACCGTTTTCGGACAGTGGGTACTGGAATACCCAAATTACCCGTTAGCGCACGCTACGCATTAGGGCTAGCGCACGCTAACCTGGAACGACTATATAATGGACAGTTGGCCTGAATTTCATCATTTCTCATTTCCTTTCGTTTTTGGTGCGACTTCGGGCGATTTTGGGCTACTTGGAGTGTTCTCTTCGAGCTTCTATCATCCATCATCATATTCAAGGCTTTGAGTTGGATTATCATTACTTTATCATCTCCTTAACATCAAATCAAAGGTATTAATTTCTTGGATCTAGAATTTCGGATTTTTGGGTTTTCCTTCCGATTTCTTCGTGTAAGCTTGGATTATCATTGGAATATGTTAGATATGGATTATCTACCTTGGATAAATATATTCCTACGGATTTAATGGTTATTTTCGGAATTATTTCAAGAACCCTTGGGGTTGACTTCGGTTAATTGGGGATTTTCCGATTGATGTTGTTGTAATCATGAATTATGGATTCCTAATGGATTATTGATATCATTGAAGCATTTTGTTAGTTCGAAATACTCAATTTGGTGTTGGTTTCGACATATTCGGGATTGGATATTTTTCGAAGTTGTGTGGTTGGTTATGTATTCGTTGGATTGCCCTTTGAGTTTGATTATCGTTGTTTCGACCTTTGGGTTAGTCGTGTTTTGTTGCTTGATACGTGTATTGAACGATTGTTGGTAATTATTGTTATTCAAGGTTGTTCGAGCGACCGGTATCTCGATTAGGACGTTGTTCGTGGAAGGACTTTGTCATCGGTATTGAGTAAGTTAATTCTTACTCGGTTAAAAGGATACTCATTCCTTTTTGTTGTTGAATTACTCATAATCATAATTCATTCATCATGGTATTGATCATATTGAGACTTGTAATTATCGAATAATCATTTCATTCACGAGGAACGACGGTTCCAAATCATTTCATTGGATTATCAATCACTTCACTATTATTTTCATCCCGGTGAGTCATCTTGACCTTGTCGGATTATTATTATTATTCATTGATATTCATTATGGTCATTCTTGTTCATATGACCTTCTGGGTTCATATTGCGTGGCCGGGTGTGGCTGTGTGGAATTTTTAGTCGGGCACACGATGGTCATGTATTGGGTTCACCGATACATTGGACCGTGCACACGGTAACGCTTACCTCCGTGAGACTAATTAGGTACAAGGACGGGTGTGTCCGGTCATTCGTCTTGTACACTTGCACAGAACATTACGGGCGTACTATGATACTCCTCTTCAGCGTAATTCATAACTAAGGATATTTCATAACTTCAGTTTATTCATGATTGTGTATTTTCAACCCTTGAGGATTGTTGTTACGTAATGGCGACTTCGTTGGGGGATTTTGTTTTCAGATCACGGCAAGGCAAAGGCACGGGAAGAGCATGTTGACGGCGACGAGTCCCAGTGATACTAGTAGGGGGGCCCCAGTCATTCCGTTTGTTCAGTCATTTTCAGTCATTTCAGTTATTCCGTCCTTTGTATTTTCCGCTGCAAATTCCGTTTGAGATGTTTATTTATTCAGGGTGGTATATTTTATCTTCATATAAAATATACTAGTATTCGGTATTGTCCTGGTGTGTTGTACTTAAACTCCTCATCGGAGTACTGGGTAATATAATGTGGTTCGGTACGACAATTATATTATTTAATTCATCATTTTCATTGCCTGGTGGGTCCCAGTCGGGGATTCACGGCACTGTAATATCCGCCTAGTTTGGGGTGTTACATTTCTTGCTTGGGTTCGCCAACCGGCCCAAATGGATAGGATTATGAGTCGTCGGAACTTCTCATCCGACCATCAATCTGCGAGCGAGCATGAGCATCTACAATCAATGCGTAACTGGATCATTCTATTTCCGGACCCCGGTAGTGCCGGGACTTTGGGTTGGGTCGAGCAGCCTCCACCGGTTACCGGTCAGCTAGAGGTGGGGTCCACCTTTCGTTCGAAGACAGAGTTGAGGATAACTGTAGGAATGTATCATTTGGAAAACATGCTACAGTGTATCACTGATCGTTCCGCCGATAAACGTATAGTGTTTGTCTGTAAGAGTGGGCGAAGAAATTGTCAGTTTAGGTTGTGTGCTATTGAGGGTGCAACTATTTGGAGAATTACTAAGTTGACATTGGAGCTGATTTGTTACCATGATTTGAACCGTCTTTGCCGCACGATCGGTCACTTCGAGGTTGCCGCCCATTTTTTTGCTTAAATTTTGACCGGTGAGGGGGTCTCTTTGTGGCCAAATGAGCTGATTGCAGAAATGTGTAGGGAGTATGGCTTTGACATGCTATACGCTTTGCTCTCCGGACGAGGAATATAGCGATAGAGAATACATATGGCGGCTTCGATGAGTCGTATCGAGGCTCCCATCTTATCTGTATTTGTTAAAACAGCGTAATCCAGGGACAATTTATGATTTGCAGACGACTCATGAGGGAGTGTTTCGCCACATGTTCGTTGCACTCGGACCAGTATTAGGGCATTTGATACGTGCCTTCGACCGGTGATTATAGTTGATGGGACCCACCTAAAGGGAAGGAATAAAGGAACTCTATTTGCGGCCGTCACATTTGACGGGAACGAGCAAGTTTTTCCTCTTGCTGTTGGTCTCGGTCCGATAGAGAACGACGAGTCATGGACTTATTTTCTGTATAACCTGCGCAGATGCTACAATCCGATGGAAGATTTACTGATTGTGAGTGACCAACATAAGAGCATTCAGAATGCTGTTCGAGCCGTCTATCCGAATGCATTCCACGGGTTTTTCTATCACCATCTTGCAAAAATTCTGACCTCCTATGGTGCGCATGCTATATGACTCTTTAGAACTGCTGCCTACACGCATCGAGAAGAAGTTTTTGAAAACTACTTTTCGAAACTACATATCGAAAGCCCTAATGGGGCGCACAGGCGCCTTTATGAAATTGGGCCAGAGAGGTGGGCTAGGTCGAAGTGTCCAGTACGACGCTATAACTTCTTGACATCCAATGCTGTTGAATGCTTTAATAATCGTATGTTGTGGGCTAGACGTTTACCTGTTTGCTCGTTACTTGAGATATTTCGCCTAATTTTATAGAATTGGTTTGATGAGAAGCGGGGAGAAGCTACGTCAAGAGACCATGAGTTGACAATGCACACTTTGAAAAGCTTTCTAACTCTGTGCAAGCCAGTCTGACTCTTACCGTTCGAGCTACCACCCCACTTGTTTATAAAGTTGAAGAAAACAAAGTTTCTTATGAGGTCGACCTTCGAACATGGACATGTTGTTGTCGTGAGTTTGATTTGGATCAGATTCCATGTCGTCATGCCGCTATAAGGTACATGTCTATGCTGTTGTGTGCACGATCGTTACCCACGATGGGCACGATCGTAACTCACGAT
Source organism: Orobanche coerulescens (assembly GCA_033398695.1). Lineage (NCBI taxonomy): Eukaryota > Viridiplantae > Streptophyta > Magnoliopsida > Lamiales > Orobanchaceae > Orobanche > Orobanche coerulescens. Next base: position 166,367,987 of record CM065806.1, on the reverse strand, counting down.
GGTCACGATCGAAACCCACGATAGGCACGATCGTAACCCACGATGGGCACGATCGTAACCCACGATGGGCATGATCGTAACCAACGATGGGCACGATCGTAACCCACGATGGGCACGAACGTAACCAATGATAGGCACGATCGTAACCCCACGGTCGCCATGACCGTAACCCACGATCGCCCTTATCGTAACCTACGATGGGACACACGATGTGCACGATCGTAACACAATGGGCACGATCGTAACCCCACAATCACCGTGATCGTAACACACGATGGGCACGATCGTAACCCAATGGGCACGATCGTAACCCCACGATCACCGTGATCGTAACACACGATCGACGCGATCGTGTTTTGCCATCGTTTGCAAAACAGGGATGGTCTGGATTTATCACCTCATCAATATAAAAAATACATTATCCTATACAACATCCTTGACATAATTGCTTATTGTAACAGGCGCGCCGGCAATGGTTTGTCCGTGTATGATTTTGTTAGTCGTTATTTCAAGCAACAAAGCCTTAGAGAGACTTATAAGGAGCATATTAGTCCCATCCCACATCCTGATGAGTGGAATGTCCCACCGGATATCTCATCCATCGTTTGCGTACCTCCAGAGGGGGTATGACAAGCCGGCCGACCAAGGATGAGTCGCGCACGGTCCGCTGTTGAAAATTTTCCCGCAGGTGGACGGCCTCAGGTGTGCGGTAGGTGTAAAGGAACCGGCCACAATATAAAATCTTGCAAAGCATTCATTCCCATAGGGGGTGCGGATTTGAATATCCCTGAAGAAACTCAAGAAATCGATGAACAACCGAGGCAAAGGCGCCGGCAGAAGAAGAGGTGTAGTATTTGCCGTAATGATGACCATGACATAAGGGGATGTCCATACCGTGAAACTTAAATTGCTTATGTATTTTTATATTTTGTGACTTACTAGCAACAATCATGTGTTGATATTTTGATCCTCGATGGACCATGTATTGATTCAGTATTCTGATTATTAGTTGAAATGCATAATTTTGTGTCTATTTTCTTTACCTTTGAATTGAAATTTAAGTGTTCAGTTATGTAAAGCAAATAAAGGTGATTATGGAGCCAAACATTAACCATAACAAAGTAGCTCACTTCAAAGAGCAATAGTTTACGCCCAAAGCATATAACTTTACAAAACAAAATTTAATCACCATCACACAAAAATATCTAATAATAACATAAAAAAAACAATCAATTGGATCCCTTTTCCCCAATCTGCTGCTGTATCTTTAGTCTTGTATCACCGTCTTCATGAACTTCCTCTTCCAAAATAACTTTTTTGCTTTTATTCTCAGAAATCTCCAAATCATTATCATCATCACCATCTAGTATGACTGGAGTGCTCGCAGTGTTTATAAATAGGCCCTGTTTCATGGAACACATTAATTTGCAATGATAGTCACTACACATACAACAAAATCAAAAAACTTACTCTGAGCATTGAGTATCTTCCTCTCGGCCTAGTTCTGTATGGTGGGTTGGGAGTAGGTATCCTCCTTCTTCTTTTTGGTGGTGGTGCTTCGCTTCCTCCTAAATCGGTTTCTCGTAATCGGCCGCTCATTTCGCGTATTTGATTTTAATGAATTTTAACTGATGTTAATTGATTAGGGTTTGAAGTGAAAAAGGGGGGGAGACCGACCGACGATGGGATTTTAAAATAAAGGGAGGGGGACCTGGGATTTTATAATAAAGGGGGGGGGACCGACTAATAATAAAGGGGGGGGGGACCGACCCACGATGGGATTTTATAATAAAATAATTTGATCTTTGAAGTAAACACGATCGTGTACACGATCGCCGCAATCGCATGTTCCAATCGTGTGACACGTTGGCAACCAGGTGTCAAATTGGCGCTGTATCCACGTATGCACACGATCGTGTACACGGTCGTGTCCACGATGGAACACACGATCGTGTGCACAAGAACATGAAGAATTTTCACCAATTTCTCAAATTACTCGTCAATTTAGGTGTTGTTACTTATATATTAACAATTATTTGTTAATGATACACTTATCTAACAAGTTATTGATTGAATTAACATAATATATTGCATATCATTTGTCGTCCAATTGTTCTCACTGTATTAGTACGTACGGATAAGTTCAATCATCTGGATGAATTACCTCATATACTAATGAATTACAACGAAATGACAAATAGGAGTTTGTATAAGAAGCCATATAGTAATTAATGTTTGAACAAGCGATGTTTGAATCACAAAACATCATTCTAGATAATACAATAGTTCAAATTTGCAAAAATACCAAAAGTTCATATGCACACGATCGTGTACACGGTCGTGTCCACGATGGAACACACGATCGTGTGCACAAGAACATCAAGAATTTTCACCAATTTCTCAAATTACTCGTCAATTTAGGTGTTGCTACTTATATATTAACAATTATTTGTTAATGATACACTTATCTAAAAAGTTATTGATTGAATTAACATAATATATTGCATATCATGTGTCGTCCAATTGTTCTCATTAGTACGCATGCATAAGTTCAATCATCTGGATGAATTACCTCATATACTAATGAATTACAACGAAATGACAAATAGGAGTTTGTATAAGAAGTCATATAGTAATTAATGTTTGAACAAGCGATGTTTGAATCACAAAACATCATTCTAGATAACACAATAGTTCAAATTTGCAAAAAATACCAAAAGTTCATATGCACACGATCGTGTACACGGTCGTGTCCACGATGGAACACACGATCGTGTGCACAAGAACATCAAGAATTTTCACCAATTTCTCAAATTACTCGTCAATTTAGGTGTTGTTACTTATATATTAACAATTATTTGTTAATGATACACTTATCTAAAAAGTTATTGATTGAATTAACATAATATATTGCATATCATGTGTCGTTCAATTGTTCTGTTAGTACGTACGGATAAGTTCAATCATCTGGATGAATTACCTCATATACTAATGAATTACAACGAAATGACAAATAGGAGTTTGTATAAGAAGCCATATAGTAATTAATGTTTGAACAAGCGATGTTTGAATCACAAAACATCATTCTAGATAACACAATAGTTCAAATTTGCAAAAATACCAAAAGTTCATATGCACACGATCGTGTACACGGTCGTGTCCAGCCGTGTGCACGATGGAACACACGATCGTGTGCACGGCCGTGCCCACGATGGAACTCACGATCGTGTGAAAATGGTCATGCCAGCCATCGTGCGCACACGACAGCATCAGACGCATGACCGTGGGTAGGTTGCACACGATCGTAACACACGATGGCCACGATCGTGTGCATCCATCGTGTGTAACACAGAGCCAACACATTTAGATTTAACAACACTGACATATTCATCCAAAACTGTCTAAATACAACATAAATATTGTACAACACACCATAAACCATTCTACATGTCTAAAGACAACATAAAGATTTTAGCAGCTAAACCATATCGATATTTCTTAATATATTTTTCATTAAGTTCCTTGATTTGGTGCCTTGCTCCTGGGTTTGCAGAGACGAGTCGATCCAAGTACATGCACGCGAAGGGGCCACAACTGTGATTGTCGTTTTGTATGAACTGTAGCTCTCGTGGCATAATTTTGAAACTCATCTCCGTGTCATACTTCGTTTTCGATTGGTTGTTCATCCAATACCCGAATTGAGCTAGCACACGAGGCATCAGACGCATAATCGGTCGCAGTTGGTTGAATCGGTATCGACCATCTTCGTGGTGGTGTGACAAGGAATCGTACAACTCCACGGTCCATGCTATGATGTCAATCTTGATAGTCACCCAGTGGCTCTGGTCGAGGCAACAAATGGCAATGATCTATTCAAACAAAATATGTAATCATATAAGATCATCACATCAAACATAGCGAATCATTTATAAATATAAATTTCAAATGGCAACAAATCGTCAATTATTTATAAATATAAATTTCAAACTTACTTCGTTGCAATTTAACCATGGAACCGCATGTGGTGTATCAAGACCTGTCATGTAGTCCTCGATGCATTTAGGAATTTTCCACTCCTTGTAAACCGGCTTTCCCGTCACCTTGATACCAAGTGGATCATCCGGATGGAGTCTTGCAAACTCGTTGGCCAAAACTAACTACAAAAAGCCAAACCACAAAATTAAAAAAAATCGATATCAAACCAATGATATACAAGTGAGTAGGTTATAGAACTTACGTAAAATAAGGAGCCGGCAAGTACAGTGCCAACTCTACCGACACCAACACTACGGACTCCCCTCCGAAGCCTCGCTCGAGTCGCAAGCACATAACAGTCTATCACCTCGGCATCAAAGTCTTCACGGCTAGACTCTATCCGGTCAAATAACGCCTGGGTGAGAGCATGCCCAGTCTCCAAACACCGGACAATAGCATCACGTGGCTGCTCCCTCCTAAACTGTAGGTACAACTTCTTCAGAGCCTCGCTATCTCTGGGAGGCGCAACCACAAAAGGCTCCCGAAGAGCAGCAGATGGTCAACTCACTCGCGGTGGAAGACTACGCTCACCCAAATGCTGCGTTCCGGCACTCTCACCATCTTCGTCACCCTCAGCATCCCTCTCACAACTATAACGATCAGAGAGTTGTACAGTCGGATGCTCGATCTCAAACACTGACTGCTCGATCTGAAATGGAGGTTGCTGCTCAGGACCACCACCCTCACTGCGAAACATCGCACTGTAATGATGCTCGTCCTGAAACCAGTCGAACATCATCCCATACTGCTGAAACGGGGCCTCAAATGGCTCATACTGATGCTCGTAATCAAGGGGCTGCTGAGTCCGCTCAATAGAATGATGAATCTGAGAATGGTGACTGTGCTGGACCTCAGAATGGTGGGTAGGCGGATGCTGAGAATGGTGACTCGGCTGACGCTGAGAATGGTGACTCGGCTGACGCTGAGAATGATGACTAGGCTGACGATGAGAATGGTGATTGTGTGCTGCGCCAGAGACTGAGTGACGTGGAGGGTCAGGAATCCTCCGCCGGCGCCGCTAATGATGCGTAATGACGAGGCCTATCATGGCTCCCACCGAGTAGTGTACCGGGCTCCTAGAACGTCTATGCATTGGTCCGAAGAAATCCACGATCCCGAAAGCACCCGCGAGAAACTCGAGCAATAAATCCGGACTCGGAATCGTCGACAAGATCGCCTTCAAACGGCGATCAAGTACTCATCCTCGCTCGTGTCCTCGGTGTGGTCCGGACAAGGAAGTCCGTGGACACAACACACCCTCTCTCGCCGCTCTCCCGGTCCGATGTCTCGCACCATCTACCGGTGGGGTACTCTGCCGCGTCGCCGACACTTTATGTGCCGACTCATATGTAATCAATTTTCCAGCAGCCTTCTTCAACCTATCCATTACTTTCTTCCTCGGGATCGGCGCAGGCTCATCCTCCTTATTCCTCACAGCTATTCTTACAGGCTTAATGAACTTAATGTCATATGGCGAGCCATTCTCAAAGCTCAGGTAGTAGTACTCAGCCTCATCCTCCTCCAGATGCGGTAAAGAGGGAAGTACTTTGTGCTGCAACAATAGTCATTAAAGCATACCATTAGATGGGCAATCACATAATGTTGAAGAGATGAGTGAAGTTAGGAGAAAATACGTTTACAAATTTATTTACCTTATCTTCGAAGAAATGAGTGAAATCACAAAACACCTTCCTCGTAGTCCACATCAAACACCGGGGGACTTGGACAGTTTTATCTCGAATACCACACAATGCTCCCAATGCAGGAATCATCTCATACGACCATATTTGTAAAGCCCAAACAGGACCATAGAAGTGATAGTCCTTGTGCTCTTGTCCCTCCTTCATGGCAACGTTGCCTATGTAGTAAGATAAAACCCCAAAGGCATAAGAACCCCAAGGAAACATATCCCACTGCTCGAAATCCTCCACTAATGCCCATGCCCATGTCTCGACCATCATGTCGTCACGGCATAGGATAAAGTAGTAGTATATAAGCAAATTGGCAACCTTGACATAATCTCTTATGTCTCTACCAAAATCTCGAGCATTGAACCTCTTCCGCAGAACACTAACCTTAATATTTTTGCCATGGAGTATTCTGTGGAAAATACCGTCAGATGGAAGGAGATGGCCGTCCTGGGGATGGAAGGTAGAGTTTCCAAAATGGAGTCCCGTGATCAAGGAAAAATCACGGGCCGTAAAACGAATGGTCCTCCCGCAAACTTGGAACCACGACTCATCCGGGGAGATTTGATCACCCTCCAATTGACGAGCAATCAAGTGATGTAGGGCAGTATTTGAACTCCCATTCCTCCTAACTTTAATCAAGCGCCCCAGGACCCCCTCGGTCAAGCTCTCGATAGCTCGATCAGCAACAGCGGAATTGCGGCCCATACTTCTTAATGTCTCAATGATCTCTTTAAATACCGCCTCCCGTATGTAAAGATTCACTTGACGTGTAACAAAACGCAATGTAGGTCTCTTCCATACGCAACCAGTCTGCAATATGGACATACAACTCATAAGAATATGATAAAATGCTTAAGAGAACGAAAAAAAAAAATCTGCCTTTCACACGATCGCATGCACACGACCGATGCCCGTCGTGTGAAGACCATCGTGTGCCACACGACGGTTCACACGACGGGCAACGATCGTGTGCCTGCGATCGTGTGCAAGGCAGGAGCTTTTGCACTTCTAGCACACGACGGCACACACGATCGATGACCGTCGTGTGTAACCATCGTGCCCACGAAAGACCATCGTGTACACGATGGTCTCATCTTCTTCAGCACGATCGTGGGAAGATGAACAACCGTCGTGGCACGATCGTGTGTGAATGAAAATACACTAACCGGCGGCTCATTGACGAATTGCTCTTCAGATGGAGTGTCACTAACGGAACTTCTGGCGTCTTCAGATTCTCTGTGGTAGTCGGAGGTCGACATTTTCTGGCCGGCGAAGGGTTTCACGACGGGAGAGTTTTTTTGCAGAGAGGAGGAGAGTTTTTTAGCAGAGGAAAATATTGAGTTGTGGGACCGTTTTTTTATTGTTATTTCGTTTTAATAATCTTCCTTTTTCTTTCTTAGTTTTTTTTTTCTTTTATTGGTAGACTTTAAGGGTAATAAAGTCTTTTAACACATTTTGGTATCAATAACTTATAGTTTTATGAATGGGGATATATAACTTGTTACTTTTATGCTTTGGTACTAAAAAAGAGAGAACCCAGTCAAGTTTCACAAGTTACTAAAAATTCTCTAATTATTTTTCTCTTCTTTTGAATGTGAAATTTCTTGAATTTAGTACTCGTAAATATGAATTTCAATGCGTGAAAAGTATCCTATAACTATTCTCGGCTCATCTTATATTACAAATAAAATTGGGCATCTTTTACTTCTAAAAAATAGGGATAATTTTAATTAGGGTAGGATGCGACTTAGTTAATCCCGCGATTAGTATATTTACAATAAGTCATACAAGTAATTCACTTATTTATATATATATACTATGATGACGCTGTTTTTTTTTTTGGCAAATTGGGAAGTACTTAATTTTAAGTTCTAAGTCATAATCTCCTTACTTTGTAATTCCAAAACCTATTTTAAAATGAATATACATATAGCTTCACTTCAACCAAATGTCGTCGAGATTTTTTGTAATACAAGTTTCAGAAATTACTAAAAGTACTTTAACACTTTTTTTATTTTTTAACGTAAAATGGGTAGACTTTAATACTCTTAAATATGAAGCTAAATATTTGAAAAAGTACCATATAAGCATAAATATGTTGTTTCACTTCAATCAAATCAATTAAGTTTTTCTTTCATAATTTTCTAAAATTTTAAGGTCGTTTGTAATTAGGATAAAATTCTGATGTATATTTTTTAACTTATCCAAGCTATTCTTATATTACAATCTAAATTGTTAAATTTCTTGATAATTTAAGGCTAGGACTTTGATGTAGTTTCCTAAATTAACAGGTATATTTATAATAGGTCATTCAAATAATTAAATTATATATACTACTTATATTTTTTTATTGCAATTTGAGAATTGCTTTATTTAAGTTATAAGTCAAGATCTATTATGTATTTTCAAAAGTTTTTTAAATTCCAAACATTACTAAAACTAGCCACAATTATTTAGTATAATTCTACATATGGAGTTGTATTAAAGGATAATACATATATCGTTTATTCAAGTATAAGTTCTTCTTCACTTTGGCATCATTGCAAACTCATAAGACTGACCAATAATATGAGATTAATTATTGGACAGATAATGTCATATCATCATTTATAAGAAATTAAGGATTTCTCCGAATGAATCCTCAAAATTGTAGATGATGAGCTGAGTGAAGAAGTCGATAGAGAAATCTTGATTGATATTCTTGATATTTACCAATATGGGCCGAAGATCATATTGCAGCCATTGCTGAAAGCACTATCATTCACTTATAAATAAGTAACTTTCCTTAAAGTAATTTTCTGAAGAAAGACCAACCGGGACGCCAACAAACGACATTGTGGAGATAGTAAACTATTACTTGATGTCTATAATTTCAAAAGACAAACGGATATATCTCAGTTCTGATAGTATATGGAAAATCTCTGCGACCTCTAAAAGTCAAAATTAAGTATATTCAATGTATTTTTTTGAATAGCATCAACTGTTCTGAAATTTCAAATCACATCTTGAAATTGTAAGTTAGAGTCTCAATTATGCTAATTCAAAATATGGATCAATCATCAGGAATATGAAATATCACATCATTAATAATTATCCAAATCCGTAACCATATTATTGAACAAAAAATTTGGGGAACAATTTTGAGAGTAAAGTACTTATTCCACAATTGATATTAAGCCTGTTAGATAGGAGATTACCATTTAAATTCCAAATACGTCAGTTCTCACTTATTATGAGCTTTACCATGACTATATTTAAGAGTCAAGGTCACATGCTCTCTCATGTCGGTATGTATCTTCCAAGACCCGTATTCGGTCATGGTTAGCTTTATGTAGCCATATCAAGAGTGAAGATCAGGAAAGACTAAAAATCTTTTGTTGCGATAAGAATGGTATAATCATAAATAGACAAATGTAGTTTATAAAGAAGTATTATGAAATTTATAATGAACGATTTACATATTATATATATATATATAAGAGTTCTTTTTTATGTTCCCATGTAATTATACGGGTGTTATACTAGTAAATATACTAGTACATTTGTTGAGCAAATAAGAATGATTTGTTGAGCAAGAAAATAAGAATAAATCTGAATTATTGATTTTTATGTGATCTACGATCCAGATAAGTGTGTCCATAAAATATATGCACTTCATTCATCAAAATATTAATACATTAAAATCATGCATTATATACATAAAATGTCGATGTATTAAAATGGAATTGGTAACGGCTTCATCGTATCGGTATCGAGGCAAATTTATACTTGCTCAGTTCATAATATTTAATGAATGGTTTTGATTTCATTTCATTTGTAATTCATATAGCAGTGATATTATAAATATGAATTGTCGGGATGATGGTCTGTATATTATGCTTTGGTTTGGGTTAAATTATAATGTATATGATTTAAATATGTTTGGTGAAGATGGAGATGTGAATTATCTTTGGCCTGTGTTATGGAATATCGGATATCGAGGATAGTTTGTCGTGTCGACATTGATCTAGAGATGGTGATTTGTTGATAGTGATGGACTGTACTTCATTCGAGATTATTCGAATAATTGTGTATTAGTTCAGGGATGTTTGTTCGTGGGAAGGTTAGTGTCTCCGGCTTCGAGGTAATTCAAGTATTGCTCAATTATGAGGATAATTATTTTGATGCATTGTTGTATTGTTGTATATTGATGTTTCATATAATGACTGTGCATCGTTGTTTGGTGTATTTTTGCGTTGTTGTCTTTCTTTAGAACTGTAATATTAACGGGCCGATGTGTTGGGGGTAAAACCTGAATGGTACTCGCGTGGAAATATGTTGAGGGATAAAACCTAAATGGTGCCCACGTCCGGAGTATTCCCCGAGTGGATGCTTCCGTGACTCTTGGTTGCGATCTTGGGAGTTTATGTGTTGATAGATAAGACATCGTTGAGCATTTTGTGAACTATTTTCTAACGGGAATAAGATATTGTGGTCATGGCGATCTTTCAATATCGAGTTGTCGTTGTTCACTTTGATAAGTCCTTTTGATCCTTATTGGATATGTGTTTCTTTGAGTTTCGTTGTCATGTTGCATCGTGACATATCTGGAGTCATATATGCATGCTGATTAATTATGTGTAGGATTTTCAGGGCAGGCACATATAGTCATGTGTTGGTTTCGACCTCACATTGAGCTGTGCACACGAGATGTACTTAGTGAGACTGATTAGGTACAAGACCACATGATTGGCTACGTTCGACAGTCGGGTTTATCTTTGAGATCCACTGTATGTGATTTATATAACATTTGAGGATTTTATTCTCTCGTATATCTGTCCATGTGGTCCCTTTGTTGATCTTGTTTGGAGTTTACCATGTCGATGGTATTCTCGGTCGTTGTTGGTCCTTTGTTGATCTTGCTTGGAGTTTACCATATCGATGGTATTCTCGATTATTGTTGGTCATTTGTTGATCTTGCTTGGAGTTTACCATGTCGATGGTAATCTCGGTCGTTGTTGGTCCTTTGTTGATCTTGTTTGGAGTTTATCATATCGATGGTATTCTCGATCGTTGTTGATCTTTGGAGTTTACCATATCAATGGTATTCTCGATTGTTGTTGGTCCTTTGTTGATCTTGTTTGGAGTTTAGCATGTCGATGGTATTCACTACAAAAAAAATAGTTTTTACTGACGCCATTTACCGACGCCCGTACCGCTGTTGTTAAACTTATAATTTACCGACGCCATTACCAACGCCCATTATTTAATTCATTTACCGACGCCCGTTATTTAATTGATTTACCGACGCCACTGCCGACGACCGGTTCGCAGACTTATTTTTTTTCACATTTACCAACGCCATTTACCGACACACTTACTGACGCCGACGCCATTTACCGACGCCCTTACCGACGCCACTTTGGCGTTGGTAAATTTTTATTATTATCTTTTTTCTTTTTTCACAATTAACGACGCCGTTTACCGACGCCATTTTGGCGTTGGTAATTTTTTTTTAATTTAACGATGCCGTTTACGCCATTACCGACGCCATTTCGGTGTCGGTAAATTTTTTACAATATCCCACATCGAAAAAACAGTAGTGTTTTAGGTGGTTTATAAACCAAAATCCTTCTCAACCATTTGAAATTGAATGGAGCCCGAACCTGACCCGCCCGGACCTGGACCCGACCGAACCTAACCTGCCTGAGCCCGGACCTAACCCGCCTGAGCCCCGCCTGAGCCCGGACGTGACCCGCCTGAGTCCTGACCTGACTTTTTTAGATTTTTTTTAATTTAACGACGCCAAAAATGGCGTCGGTAAATGGCGGCGTCGGTAATGGCGTCGGTAATTTTTTTACCAACGCCATTTTCTGTTTTACCAACAGCGTTTGGCGTCGGTAAAAACTATTTTTTTTGTAGTGATTCTTGGTCGTTGTTGGTTCTTTGTTGATTTTGTTTGGAGTTTATCATGTCGATGATATTATAGGTTGATGTATTGGTTGTTTATTATTATTGATTGTATGAGCGTTCAAACTTTGTATCGATGTTTCGGGACTTGTTGTCATTGTTTGGGGTAGTTGATATATGGATGCATTGTGTATTATTGGTTTTATCAGGATTGGGATTTGATTGTATAATATCTGCACTTTCTATTTTTGGTAGTTTCTATTTTTGGTGTATGTTCATTTTGGACGACTCGCTTGCTACTGTTTTGGAATTCTGAACCTGTTTTGTTCTTGGAAATTCCTCCCAAGTGGCTAGACGGTCTCTGGGCGCCACAGCCTCCCACCATTCCACAGCTTCCATATCCAGGAGGTATTGAGCAATATGTACCCTCCTGTCATCGGGACAAGCTACGGCATCGAAAATCCTGCCCATCTGAAAAATCCAATTCTCCCAACCGAGGGAGTCAGTAGAAGCAGTGAATCGAGGGGGATGCATCTTGGTTACTTTCTAAAGCCATTTACTAGGTTTCTCTTCTGGAGTCGGGGGCGGATTCTGACATCCACCCTGAGCTATCTGAGCGAGCTGAGCTACCAACTGCTGAATTACAGCAGTAGCCCCGGCTTCAGCATTATTACCCGACGGTTGATCCTGACTGACTGACAAATTCTGCTGCCCATCAGAACTCAAAGGTAGCATATTCGGCACAGAATTAAAGGCCGAATCCGCAGATGACTGAGAAAGTGGAACTTCCTCGCTACTAGCACCATGACCACGTCCTCGGCCGTGTCCCCTAGCTGGTCTACCGCGACCTCTCAACATAATGAAGAAAAGAATTGAAAGGAACAAGAGCAGAAAATCTCACAGTTTACAAAGTTGGTACCACAATTCACAATTCTAATCTACACAAGGAAAAAAATTACAAAAATATAAGTTCGAGGAGACTTACAGCCACGGGTCGCACGAAGAGATGGTGGCACGATGATATTAGGCTCAATGACTAACTTTAGCAACACGACTGACAGACCCAAAATTAACCAACAGCCTAGGCATTCATAACCTAAGGCTCTGGTACCATAAATGTAACACCCCAAATATCAAAAGGGACATTACACGCTGTAGAACCTTCACAAGGTCTACCAGGCTATCATATGATACGTAATCCACATAATAAATCCCATAAGACACCTTAATAATAATATATAGGGCCGCGACCTCGGCCAAAACAGTTTAATTCAACACCAACAAAACATAAATGACGTATTCAATTTCCCACGCAGGGGACTTTAACAATATTTGAAAGGTAACCAGACCAACACGACACCAAGTAATCATAATAACAAAACATCCAACACAGACTCGAGCCTCATCATCATGCTGGGCCATCCTTTACATGCGTATCCCGGGCCAGCTCCTCAGCTTGACCGATACCTGAAATGCATAAAATGCATTTCCCCAATTTAAGGGGTTAGCATTCGAATAGCTAGTGCAAGTACATAATTACACTACATTATATTCATATATGATTCGACACAAGCAATCCATTTTAGAAAAACATTTGCAATTAATATTCTGGAATATCACATTTACATCAAAACAGTATATCATCATGTTTTCACATCACAACTATCCAAACTTGGTAACCCGCAGCCGTACCCATTAGTATTGACCCCCAGAGGCCCCGTCGGACCGTCCCCGGGTGAAAAACCACTTCCGCAGCCGTTCTCATTAGTATCGGCCCCCAGAGGTCCCTTCGAACCATCCCCGGGTGGAAGAACAACAACACACGCACTCAAGTCCACTTCCGTGGCCGTACCCATTAGTATCGGCCCCCAGAGGCCACACATGCCATCCCTGGGTGGAAGAATGACAACAACATCCATACAATAACACGATTTACATCATTCGCATCAAAACCGTACACACATAACGGAATGTAATACATGTACTTGCCTTGAATAAAACGACGCGAAGGAAACGGCGAAAGAAAAGGTTTCGGTCCGAACAATCTTCACAAATCCGCTCCTATCACAATAACGATATACAAACAATCTCAATATTGCAGAAACGTAGGAATTCATCCTAATTCTACCCGTTGGGACAATTCGTCGGACAATAAAAGGTCATAATCGATTCCAATCTATCAACGGAGAAAAACATCGAATTTTAATCCGCAAAACCACAAGAGAAGTAAGGGATAATGATTACGCTATCGTAATCTAACAGTCATATGAGGCAAGTCGGACTAGAAGGGTGAAAACCAAAACAAAACCCCAAAATCCCTGAAAGCTAGGATTCTAAAGAAATATACCTCTATTCGGATGAAGGAATATGATTACGATGATGATAAACCTCACTTGGAACACAGTAGTCGATCTCTCAAGGAACTCTACGAACAAAAATCTCAAAAGCCGCTTGAAATCGCCTTGGAACCCTTACCGCGGACGAAAGGAAGGAAAAGAAAGAATGACGCGATGAAGGGTATATTCAGGTTTTTAAAACCTGATAGCTCGTTACGTACGTTAACATACTGAGGTTAACGTACGTTATGCCCCCTTACGTAAGTAACACTCAGGCGTTGGCGTACATAAGGGTTTGGCAGAACAATCTGCCCGAAAATCTGAAGTCGATTACGTACGTTATGGCCGACGGATTACGTACGTTAACAATGTGAGTAGCGTACGTAACAGGACATGCATAACGTATGTTACTCACAGAACAGTTCAGTACTGCATAATGCAGCCCGCTGTTCTAGAAAGTACAAAAATGAAACGCCACGACAGATGGAATTTCAAAAGCACATAAATGAAGCATTCGCGACGCGAGTTCAAGCGCTAAAAGGAAACACCATTCCGACTAGCCAAAGATTCGAAATACGACAAAGAAGATGGAATTCCCTAAACTTATAGGAAATTACAAAATGGCCCAAATGTCTGAAAATCACGATACAACATCGGATTGACAATCCGAAACTCACAACATGAGCAACTCAACCATTTAAACTCATGGAAATAGAGAAACGGCGAAATCGAACGAGTTTTACGAGAATCGAACGTACATGCGACAAAACATAACTCAAAATGAAAATACGTAAAAACATCTCCGAAACTCGTCCATATGGAAAAACTTTACTGATTAGATTGAATCACAATAAAAGTGTTCATCTTTTGACTGTAAATACAACATCATCATCATCCTAAACACTATTATAAAAGTGTTCCTCTTTATAACCCGCATAACGTCTTCACCAATAAATCAACTATACCACAATATTCTTTAACCTGCAACAAATATAATTACTGATTAGATTGAATCACAATAAAAGTGTTCATCTTTTGACTGTAAATACAACATCATCATCATCATAAACACTATTATAAAAGTGTTCCTCTTTTGACTGATAAATGCACAATAACATCTCTAAATCAACAAACATCATAAACTAACTAACTATAAACAAATTAAAACATTTCCACAAACACGAATTAATTTTATCAGATTCAAATCCAAATCTTACTTTAACAATTCAATGATCATCCAAATCGTGGTATTGTTGTTGTTCTTAACGCGCTTACGAGGTTTTCCATGAGTTTTTTTTTTTCGAATTTGTATGTGTAGTAATGATTTTATGTGTAGAATGTGCAGAGGGTATTGATATTAGAAGATGAAATTACATCAGGTATCAGGTGCGTACAATGTTATATGAAATATGCACTTTTTATTGTTGCATATTATGTGTTCGATGAAATGCCTGAGACAACATTGTTTTAGTTGATTGAATTGGACTTTTTTTTTCCCAGCTTAGGAGTATTAGTTTGGGCTTATTCACTTTATTAATCCATAAGGCATCAACTTGATAACCTTACAATATTAACAGCCTAAACTTTAAAAAAAATAGCTTACAACTTACACTTATATTTTAAAACTTAAATATAAAATAACAAAAATAAAAGCCAAATACTACACTCTCACAACTTTTATACAGCATACGTCCCAAATATTACACGATAAAAACTTATATACAACCCATATGCAACTCAATAAAGTATTTTAATCACAACTTAAATATAAGTAGTCTATGAAAATTGATGAGGGCTGTGTAATAAATATCGAGTCTTAAAGATTGAAGTCGTAGGCGTCATTTAATTGCAGGAAACTAATGTAAGGAGGCAGATTAATATCAACTGGCCCTGCAGTTACATCTTCGAAGCATTTACAGCACCAAACGATTTCAGTTCTATAATATAATTGTTGTTGCAGTTTTAGGTATATAATAGATTATGCAGTTACAACCCAAAAGAATTTTAACCATTTACATTAATAAATCTTTAAATGTGACTTTTCACTTGGATTTTTTAAGATTATATAATAACCAAACAAATCCACATCTTTCCTAATCCCTTCCACCACCTCCCAAAAATAATAAACAACTGAAACAAATACCAAGCCCATCTCCACAATAGATCGAAAAATAAAGAAAAAGAAATCTTAAATTTCTGAAACAGATCTTAAGCACCCGAAAAGACAAAAAACATCATAGATCTATCAGATATTAAACTTCTCTTTCATATCCGAAAATATAGAAAGGAATTATAACAAATCTGTTATATCCTATCTTTGTTTCGTCCAAATAAACGAAAAACGTAAACCAATACCTACCCGATACCTTGGTTGTTACAAGATCTTGAAGCTGAAATTTCTTGAGTCCTTCGGAGGTTATAAGATTCGACCAAAAGCTTGATTTAATATCCGAAACAAAAAAAAAAAAAAAAAGAAACATAACAAGTCGACCTGTTTCGATTTGGATTGAGCAGAAAAAGACATAAAGGTAAAAGTACGGTAGTGAGATTGTGTTTGTGATGTTCGATATGTTATTTGTTCGGTTATGATTGTTGATGGAAACTGTGATGGAGATGAGATGAGATGATGATTAGATGAGATTTTAGATGATGTGTTAGGTGAGAGGATATAAGTGGTAGGCGGTGAGATTAGGTTATCACAAATACATAAGAGTAGGGTTATCTTTATAACTGGGTATGAACTATGGTTTGGATCGGATTATACAATTGGACTTTTAATGGGCTTATTGTTATATCCGATTGTTGGGCTAAATTTGTACGGTTGAGTGTTATAAGAGAGAGATATATGGAGTGATGACAACAGGTCTAGGAACAAATAGTGATAATATGGAGATTATTCATCACAAAACTTGAGACTATCCACGAAAGAAGGTGCAACTTTTATATGAGATTGTTCACATGCAAATTTGATTTGATATTGTTGCATTATCACTGTGATCAATTTCTTTACCTCTATTTGTTTAAAGGTTCGATTTAGCTATCAACTTTTTCTTATCATATGCTGAATGTAAGGTAACTGCCACCTGCAAGTACGCTGGCTATACCAAAAATTTGAGCTAAATGTATTTATTATTCGATGTAATTTTAATGCATTGTGTTAAGGTGAGCTATATAGTATAAAGACACTTGATGAACCTTTATTGTGTTTTTCGTTTGTTTAAAAGTTAAATCGTATGCATCTACACTTGAACTTCATTTTGAAGACATTCAATTCTCTTTCAAGTTTCAAGTATGCAACTTTTGTCCTATAATATATTTTTAACTTCAATATTTACTATTTTGCAGCTATGCGAGTGTAGCAAGCGCACGAAAAAATACACTTTAACGACTTTTATAAAGCCCGTGTGCATCGCACGGGCTATCCTGACTAGTATTATATAGTGTATGAGATATAAATGAGTAATAAAGTCATATTTTAATCGATTTTGATGAATATTAGTATAAAGATTTTAAACAAGTTTGAATATTTGTACCATACTTTCATTGTTTTATGTGTTACTATATCAGTTTTGAACTGTAATAAGTAATAAAATTATCTTTCAATTGGGTTTATGACGAGTACAAGTACATAAATTCTAAAGAAGTTCGGGTGGCTGAATCACATACTCATTATTTCTGTTTATTGGTGTCTTCCGCTGCGGTACAATTGCAAGTGGCTAAACCCTAAGAAAGTATTAAATTATTTTTTGGTTTTTACTTATAAATTACAATTTAAAGTGAATACCCGAGTTTCGACGGGGCTATACCCTAGTTTTATATAAATGTCTGTATATATATGTCCTACATGTATTATTAAAATTTTAAATATATCATATCATTATTTCATAGTATTTCATAGGTTATGTTTTATTATAATGGATCCAGATTTTGGATTTAATATTCATTGTTAATGATTCAAACTTTAACTACTCAATAAATACTTCTTAATTTAACCCATAATATATCACCTTAGACATAACCCATGAATTAAACTCTTCAATCGAACCCAACCAATTCAGATCGTAAAAAAATTGGTCGAATTCAAAAGAGATGTTGGTCATTTAAATTACCACTTGATACAGTATCGATATTGATTGATAGATATATCCGACTGACCGACAATAATATGTGTTATTCATATGATAATTTAAAGATATGAGTTGATAATTTAAATGAACGTATTTTTTACAAAAATATTGACAGTAAAAAAAACGTCAGTGACCGGAAAATGATTGACGACCGACGGCGATCCAAGACCGGTGGTGGTATCCGGTAATTGGTACGTGGACGCTGTCTTTAATTACAACTTAGATTTTATGGGCTTTTTCTTTTTTTATTCTCTGGTATGAGGTTGACATCTCCCTCCATGTTGGTTTTTCGTGGTGACATACTAAAAGAGACCTGCTATTCCCCCCCCCCTCCCCCCCCCCCCCCCCACCCGCCGTCTCCCCCCTTCTCTTTTTTTTTTCTTTCCATTCTATCCTTTAGTTACTTTTTGTTATTTTTTGTTTTTTTTAGCAATTTTATCTTAATATATTTAACATTAATATTATTTTTTTGTTATTATTAAAATTAATAGTTTCTCATATTTTATATATTATTTTAAAATATATTGTTAGAAACTTTATTTTTTTTCTTTTATATCCTTTACTCCTTTGCACTTTAATTTTTTTTCATATTCTTTATTTATTTGTTCGTTTTCTTTGAATTTTTATTTTACGATTATTATCAAAATTAAAATTTTCTATTATTTATTTATTTTTATTTATATTATTTATGATTAAAAATAACTACGACACAATATAATAAATAATAAATACGGAAAATACGATCAACATTGATAAATAAATTATTCAACTACATTATTTGGTCATCAAATCGAACCAAAATTGTATCCTTTCTCCATATGGATCAGCCCATCATTTACAATCTTCACTCACATTATTCCACCATTGTTATTATTTTGGCCCAACTTGGCCCAGAAATATATATCTCCATCTGGCCCATGCAGTGCTGGCCCAGCCCGTGGCAGCCCTTTAATTGGAGCCGTCCGATCCAGACTTAACATCTACTCTTGATCTGGACCATCCGACTCCCCTTATGTAATACCCGGTTGTAATTCATTCATTTTCATTCAGTAATTATCAGTCTGTAATTGTTACTCAGTAATTTTCACTCATTAATAATCACTCATCATTCATGAATCACTCATTCGCGTTCACTGTTGGCATGTTGTAATCGTATATCAGTTACCGATCGTCATTTTATCTCCATTTTTAGATCGAGACAGGAGTATTATCATTTTCATTGTGATTGATAGCCTTGTACTGGGAGTATCATCTTTGGCTCGTGTTAGACTTGTTCACTTTCACATTCGTATGGTATGTCGGATCATTCATCAGTCGTAGCGAGGAATCGGAGTTATCGGATTTATTCGCCTTGGCCAGCATTGAGTTACGGCCGTAAGGTTCTGGGATACGGCCGTAAGTTCAGCGGGTACGGCCGTAAGGCTGGCCGGTTACGGCCGTACGTGGTCCAGCAGGCTGCCCAGGCATTTTGGCCGAAGGCGAGTTACGGCCGTAAGGAGGGTTGGATACGGCCGTAAGTGGTGTTCGTAAATTTCAGGTGTTGTCGACCAAGGGTGACTTACGGCCGTAAGGGTTGCGGCATACGTCCGTAAGTCGAGGCAGGTACGACCGTAAGGCTTGGCCGGATACGGCCGTACGCTGCAGGCAGGATGCCTGGCCATTTTTGACGAAGGCGGGTTACGCCCGTAAGTTTGGCCGGATACGGCCGTATCATCCGAGTTACGGCCGTAAGGTGTGCGGGTACGGCCGTAAGGATGTCGGCGGATGTTTTTGACGAAGGCGGGTTACGCCCGTAACTCAGGAGCGGTTACGGCCGTAAGTCTGTCGGCAGGCTTTCGGACGAAGCCGAGTTACGGCCGTATGAGTTGGCCGGTTACGGCCGTAAGGCCGCTGACTTGGAATGTTACGGCCGTAAGAGGGCCGAGTTACGGCCGTAACTTCCGGCAGTATTTAAGGACTCGGCCGGGACATTTTTCCTCATTTTCATTCCTTTTCTTCTTTTATCCGAGAGAGTGGGTTGAGGGAGAGATTTGTCCATCATCAATCACTTGAGTGTGTAATTTTCATCATCTTCATTCATTTGGGAAGCTTGGATACTTGTTTTAACTCGTGTTCATCGGATCGAAGTGGTTGGATCTTCAAGAGGTAATTTCTTCAACACCTTGGACTTCGATTTTGTGTTGAGATATGATGTTTTGGACGTTATAATCATGTTATATGAAGGGATATGTATATGATTATGAGTTTGTATAAGGATTCATTGGATTATTGAGGGATTATTCAAGAACACTTTGATTATCGAGTTGAAATTGGGGGTTTTCGATTAATTGTCGTTATAATCACGTTTTTGGATATTCATTTTGGATTATTGATCATTTGGAAGATGTTTGTTGGTTTGAAACACTTCTTGGGGGATTTGATAGTGACTCATTGAGATTTGATTGTAAACAATCGGAGTTTGGCCACAACGTATTCGATATAATGCCCCAATGAACTTAGTTTAATCGTATCGACGTTTTGAGTTCGTTATATTCGTTTTTGATTCGTATATTGAACGGGTTGTTGGATATTGTATAATTCAAGGTTGTTCGAGCGACCGATATCTCAGTTAGGACGTTGTTCGTGGAAGGATAATTGTCACCGGTATTGTATAAGTTGATTCTTACTCAGTTAAAAGGATATTCATTTCCTTTTGTTGTTGTTCATTCATAATCGTAACTCATTCATCATTGTGTTAACCGTCATTCATCATTGTGTTAACCGTATTAAAACTTGTCATTGTCAATTAATCACTTCAGTCACAAGGAACGACGGTTCCAATCATTTCGTTGAGCTATCATTCATTTCACTATCATTTTATCTCGGTGAGTCATTATTCGTTTCCGACGTCACTTTTGTTATATCGTGGCATTCCGGGTCATACTGGCGTGCCGGTTGGTATGTGTAGGATTTTCATGTCGGGCACATTTATTTCGTGTATTGGTTGTTGGCCTCACATTGGACTGTGCACACGAGTCGATTGCTTCGTGAGACTGATTAGGTACAAGACCACGCGTGTATTCGATCGATACTCGTTGGTGGCTTGTGCACGGACACATTTCCATCCCGGACGTAGTGTAGCGCCACCCTTTGAGCCGTACTGTTAGTTGATTCATACAGCATGTTTGATTGCGTATGTTCTCAAGAAGATTGGGTTATAATCTAACCGTCTCATTTTAATCGAACTTGTGGTTTATACTACATATATATATATGATTGTGTTTATTCAACTCTTGAGGATTGTTGTTCTGTATAACTGACCCCGTTTGGGGATATTGTTTCTCAGGTCATGGCAAGGCAAAGGCACAGGGAGAGCACGTTGACGGCGAGGAGTCCCAATGATACTAGAAGGGGGCCCCAGTCTTTTTAGTCATTTATTCAGTCATTTATGTTTCCTTTATTTATTCCGCTGCAGACATTCCGTTTGAATACTCATTTCATTCAGTGTCATGTATTTTATCGTCACATAAGATATACATGTATTCTATATTATCCTGGGTATGTTGTATGAAACTCCTAATCGGAGTAATTGATGTTGTAATGTGGTTCGGTACTACATTTACCCTGTGTAATTCATACTTTTTCATTCGCCTGGTGGGTCCCATTCGGGGGTCCACGGCACTGTAATATCCACCTAGTTTGGGGTGTTACAGAGTTGGTATCAGAGCGTGGTTTTGAATACTACCTTCCGAGTCATGTCTCATTTGAAATCATCGTCATCGGACTAGTATCATTGGACTTTCGCGTCACGTGTGACCTGTGCAGATGCCGAGCCAATCAGACCGAAAGAACTGTAAGACTTCTAACGCCATGGTATAATTTCTGGCAATAATCATTCATTCATAATTCATCAGTTAACAATCCTCAAACATCATTTTCATTTGACCAGGACGGTCATTTTAACTCATTAATCACTCAATTCATTTCATTATTCAGTTGTTGATTTGGAAGATCATATAATTAATCTTGTTAACTTGTTCAAGATAACCATTTCAATAATTTCATCAGAAAATCATGTCACCTCGGTTAATCATTCATGTAATCACTGTGTTAGAGCGTATGCTCATTTTCATCACCTCATATCATAGTCATAATGTGATAATCATGCGAGAGATATAATCATCTTGTGACTTTCCACTTCAGTATGAAAAGAGCTGGCAGAGGACGAGGAGGACGAGGCCGTGGTGCGGGCCGAATCCCGAGAGCTCGTGTGAATACACGTGCGAATGCGAGAAATAATGCTTATTCATCGAGCAGTGACGCTGCCACTCATTCACCTGGACGTGATCATTCACTATCGGGGAGTCGTACCCGGGACACGGCTCAGTCAGAAGGTGTTCGGGTGGACCCACTTGCTTTTATGCAGGGCATGATGGCCCAAATGACGCAGATGGCACAACTTATGGAGACGATGCACAATTCAGTCAATCAAAATCAACAGGCTCCTCCGCCGCCACCTCAGAGGCAAGAGAGGAATGTGAGCAGTATCATCGGCGACATCTCTCGCCAAAGGCCACCTACTTTTGAAGGCTCATCTTAGCCGGCGGATATTGTTCATTGGCTCGAACACTTCGAGAAGCTATTTGCGATGGTAGAGTGTCCCGAAGGACACAAAGTTTCAGTTGCGGCTTACTATCTGGGTAAGAGCGCTCATTCTTGGTGGTTGTCGTTGAAGCCCACCGAAGGATCGTGTACTTGGGACCAGTTCAAGACTCTCATGATGGAGAGGTATTATCCGGCCCCACTCAGAGAGGCCAAGTTGTCAGAGTTACTCACTCCCGACCCCTCATCAGACGCGGATGTTCTCGCCATTGCCGAGAAATTTCGGGAACTTCTTCCGTTCGCCTCATCTATCATTCACTCTGAGGCGGACAAGATAAAGTATTTCAGCAAGAGGCTGAAACCTCGTATGTGGCTACAACTGCTTAATCATAATTGCACCACGTTGGCCGAATTTATTGAGAAAGCTCTTACTTACGAGCTTACTGCTAAGGAGATTGCTAAGAAACAACCTTCATCTGCTGGCAAGAAGTCTAAGAACCGTAATCAGTCGGACGGTAGTCAGGCCACTTTCAAGAAACCACGGGTGGGCTCTACCTTTTCTGAGCGACCTCCTATGGCGCCTAAACCCACGGAATCTCAGTCTCGAGCGGACAGTTCGGCCGTCACCTGTTTCAACTGCGAAGAACAGGGTCATTTCAGCACCAAATGTCCGAAGCAGACTGTCACGTGCCATAAATGTGGAATTGCTGGGCATAGGGCCCGTTTTTGCCGAAGGGACTCTAAACCCACTCCGGCGTCATTTCAGGCCCCAAGACATTCAAAGATGCAGAATCAGGCCACTCAGTCAGCGTCGTTTAAGACGACAGGAGCTAGCAAGGGCGGAGCCAAGAGCTATCAGACGGGAGCGTCTGGTTCGGGGGCCGGCAAGCCCCGAATTTACGAGATGAAGAAGACCGATGATTCAGAGGCCCGAATGATCTCAGGTACACTCGATATTCTATCCCAGCCTGTGTGTACCCTTTTTGATACTGGTGCATCGCATTCATTCATTTCCGAGTCATGTTTGAGTAGACTACGTCTGGGTAGTGCTACTAGTTGTGAGCCTTATGTCATTGGCCTACCTGATGGTAGACGAATTATCGGTAATCGTGAGATTCAGAATTGTCCGATTCAGTTTCATGGTCGTGTATGGCCAGCGGACCTAATCGTAGTAGATTTGCCGAGGGACGACGTCATCTTGGGTATTGATTGGATGGATTGTCATGATGCCATCATTAGTGTCCGTAAGCGTATGATCACTATCATTTCAGACGATGGGGTTGAATGTGTGTTTCAGGGAGGTAATCCCGGCTGTTCTGGTAAGGTCATTAATTTGATGAAAGCAGTGCGATTACTCAGTCAGGGATGTGTTGGTTATTGGTGCTATATGACCAAAACCGAGGAATCATCAGTAATGTTGTCGGATATTCCGGTAGTGAGGGAATATGCCGACGTTTTTCCAGACGAGTTACCTGGTTTGCCTCCACAGAGATATGTGGAATTCACGATTGAGTTGGAGCCCGGTACATCCCCGATATCGAAGGCACCGTACCGGATGGCCCCGACCGAAATGCAGGAGTAGAAGAATCAACTTGAGGAATTGTTCGAGAAAGGTTATATCCGACCGAGTGCGTCCCCGTGGGGAGCACCAGTGCTGTTTGTCAAGAAGAAGGATGGTTCGTTCCGTTTGTGTATTGATTACTGGGAATTGAACCGGGTGACGATCAAGAATAAGTATCCTTTACCTCGTATTGATGATCTCTTAGATCAACTTCAGGGAGCTTCAGTATTTTCCAAGATCGACTTAAGATCTGGCTATCATCAGTTACGGATTCGAGAGTCGGATATCGCGAAGACGGCATTTCGAACACGCTATGGTCATTATGAGTTTGTGGTTATGCCGTTTGGATTGACTAACGCACCTGCGGTATTCATGGAGTTAATGAATCGGGTTTTCATCGACTTTTTGGATCAGTTTGTTGTTGTCTTCATCGACGACATTCTGATTTATTCTCGTAGCCGAGAGGAACACGAGGTTCATCTTCATCAGGTTCTCGACGTGTTGAGACGAGAGCAACTTTATGGAAAGTTTTCCAAATGTGAGTTCTGGATGTCCGAAGTGACTTTTCTCGGACATGTAATTTCATCAGATGGAGTTCGTGTCGACCCTCAGAAGACGGAGGCTATCCGAGATTGGTTACCTCCGAAGAATGTTAAGGAAATCCGAAGTTTTCTCGGATTAGCGGGTTACTATCGGCGGTTTGTGGAAGGATTTTCTAAAATCGCTCAACCCTTGACGAACCTTTTGCGGAAGGATAAGAAATACACGTGGTCCGACGTGTGTCAACGGAGTTTTGAGAAACTCAAGAGCCGGTTAATGTCAGCACTTGTACTTTCCTTGCCGCAGGGGACGGAGGGATTTGTGGTTTATAGTGATGCGTCCGGACAGGGTCTCGGATGTGTACTCATGCAGAATGGAAAGGTTATTGCCTATGCCTCACGGCAATTGAGACCTTACGAAGTTAATTATCCGACCCACGACCTGGAGCTAGCAGCCGTGGTATTCGCTTTGAAAATTTGGCGTCATTACCTTTATGGCGTTACCTGTCAGATATTCACCGATCATAAGAGTTTAAAGTATATATTTACTCAAAAGGAGTTAAATATGTGACAGAGACGGTGGTTAGAATTAATCAAAGATTATGATATCGAGATCCTTTACCACCCGGGCAAGGCGAACGTTGTCGCCGACGCCTTGAGTCGTAAGTCCGTGCAAGAGCAGATGCTTGCTCGTTTAACAGTTCAGAAGGAGCTTCAGCAGGAATTCCTTAGACCCGAGATCGAGGTCTGGCTTCAGCGAATTTAGGGACAGCTTTGTATGTTGGAAATTTCATCGTCTCTTGAGGAGAAAATCAGGGAAAATTAGGGTTCAGACCCAGCATTGTTGCGCATCCGTGAGGATGTGGCTCAGGGTAAAGCCCCTGGATTCGTGGTCCACGAGGATGGACTTTTGAGATTTAAGAATCGGTTGTGCGTACCGGCGAATGACGAGTTAAAAAACTCGATTTTGAGAGAAGCTCATGCTACCTCTTATTCTGTTCATCCGGGGTCCAGCAAGATGTACAAGGACTTGAAACAAAATTACTGGTGGAGTAATATGAAGCGAGAAGTCGCAGAATTTATTTCGAGATGCTTAACCTGTCAACAAGTCAAGATTGAACATCAGCGACCGGCGGGTATGCTGAAACCTCTCCCTATTCCAGAGTGGAAGTGGGAAGACATTTCCATGGATTTCATCACGAGTTTGCCGACGAGTCGTCGTGGCATGAATACGATCTGGGTGATTGTGGACCGCTTAACTAAATCAGCTCATTTCCTTGAGATCAAGGATACGTGGGGTCCCGAGAGACTGGCTCAGTTGTTCATCAAGGAGATAGTGAGACTGCACGGTACTCCTAAGAGTATCGTTTCCGATCGTGACGGACGATTTGTATCTCATTTTTGGAAATCAGTTCATCGTGCTATGGGAACTCAGCTCAATCTCGATCGCTTTCATCCTCGGTCAAGCGGACAATCAGAGAGGACTATTCAGACATTAGAGGACATGTTGAGGGCATGCGTCCTCGATTGGAAGGACGATTGGGAAGCCCAACTACCATTGATCGAGTTCACGTATAATAATAGTTGGCATGCTTCCATTAAGATGGCACCTTACGAGGCCTTGTACGGTCGTCGTTGTCGATCTCCTTTGTGTTGGGATGACTTGTCAGAATCAATCGGCACCGAGCCCGATATGCTTATAGCCGCCCGGGAGAAGGTAGCTTTGATCAAGAGTCGTATGTTGACAGCTCAGAGTCGACAGAAATCGTATGCAGATAATCGTCGTCGACCACTAGAGTTCGAGACGGGTGACCACGTTTTGGTCAAGGTATCCCCGAGTTGAGGTATTTTCCGTTTCGGAAAACGGGGGAAGTTGAGTGCGAGATTCATTGGACCGTTTGAAATTTTGGATCGAGTAGGCGAGTTAGCTTATCGATTGGCTTTACCTCCGGCATTGAGCCGAATTCATAATCTATTTCACGTCTCTCAGTTGCGGAAGTATGTTGCCGACCCGAGTCA
Organism: Orobanche coerulescens; assembly: GCA_033398695.1. NCBI lineage: Eukaryota > Viridiplantae > Streptophyta > Magnoliopsida > Lamiales > Orobanchaceae > Orobanche > Orobanche coerulescens. The sequence goes on along the minus strand of CM065806.1, from coordinate 166,341,209 downwards.
CATACTTCGGTTCGACGAAATCGAGATCGCGGATGATCATTCGTATGAGGAGCGTCCTGTACGAGTGTTGGAGCGGCGAATCAAACAGTTGAGGAACAAGACGATCCCTTTGGTCAAGATTCAGTGGTCCAGACACGGAGTCGAAGAGGCCACTTGGGAAACCGAGGAGAGTATGCGGGAGAGTTATCCCGAGTTGTTTGACCCTTAGTTTCGGGGACGAAACTCTTTTTAAGGGGGGAGTATGTAATACCCGGTTGTAATTCATTCATTTTCATTCAGTAATTATCAGTCTGCAATTGTTACTCAGTAATTCTCACTCATTAATAATCACTCATCATTCATGAATCACTCATTCGCGTTCACTGTTGGCATGTTGTAATCGTATATCAGTTACCGATCGTCATTTTATCTCCGTTTTTAGATCGAGACGGGAGTATTATCATTTTCATTGTGATTGATAGCCTTGTACTGGGAGTATCATCTTTGGCTCGTGTTAGACTTGTTCACTTTCACATTCGTATGGTATGTCGGATCATTCATCAGTCGTAGCGAGGAATCGGAGTTATCGGATTTATTCGCCTTGGCCAGCATTGAGTTACGGCCGTAAGGTTCTGGGATACGGCCGTAAGTTCAGCGGGTACGGCCGTAAGGCTGGCGATTCTGGCCAGACGTGGTCAAGAGTGCCCGGGCATTTTGGCCGGGCGAAGCAGTTACGGCCGTAAGGAGGGTTGGATACGGCCGTAAGTGGTGTTCGTAAATTTCAGGTGTTGTCGACCAAGGGTGACTTACGGCCGTAAGGGTTTCGGCATACGGCCGTAAGTCGAGGCAGGTACGGCCGTAAGGCTTGGCCGGATACGTCCGTCTGTGCAGCGTGATGCCCGCCATTTTTGACGAAGGCGGGTTACGCCCGTAAGTTTGGCCGGATACGGCCGTATCATCCGAGTTACGGTCGTAAGATGTGCGGGTACGGCCATAAGGATGTCGGCGGATGTTTTTGACGAAGGCGGGTTACGCCCGTAACTCAGGAGCGGTTACGGCCGTAAGTCCTGCGAGCTTTGGACGAAGCCGAGTTACGGCCGTCCGAGTTGGCCGGTTACGGCCGTAAGGCCGTTGACTTGGAATGTTACGGCCGTAAGAGGGCCGAGTTACGGCCGTAACTTCCGGCAGTATTTAAGGACTCGGCCGGGACATTTTTCCTCATTTTCATTCCTTTTCTTCTTTTATCCGAGAGAGTGGGTTGAGGGAGAGATTTGGACATCATCAATCACTTGAGTGTGTAATTTTCATCATCTTCATTCATTTGGGAAGCTTGGATACTTGTTTTAACTCGTGTTCATCGGATCGAAGTGGTTGGATCTTCAAGAGGTAATTTCTTCAACACCTTGGACTTCGATTTTGTGTTGAGATATGATGTTTTGGACGTTATAATCATGTTATATGAAGGGATATGTATATGATTATGAGTTTGTATAAGGACTCATTAGATTATTGAGGGATTATTCAAGAACACTTTGATTATCGAGTTGAAATTGGGGGTTTTCGATTAATTGTCGTTATAATCACGTTTTCGGATATTCATTTTGGATTATTGATCATTTGGAAGATGTTTGTTGGTTTGAAACACTTCTTGGGGGATTTGATAGTGACTCATTGAGATTTGATTGTAAACAATCGGAGTTTGGCCACAACGTATTCGATATAATGCCCCAATGAACTTAGTTTAATCGTATCGACGTTTTGAGTTCGTTATATTCGTGTTTGATTCGTATATTGAACGGGTTGTTGGATATTGTATAATTCAAGGTTGTTCGAGCGACTGATATCTCAGTTAGGACGTTGTTCGTGGAAGGATAATTGTCACCGGTATTGTGTAAGTTGATTCTTACTCAGTTAAAAGGATATTCATTTCCTTTTGTTGTTGTTCATTCATAATCGTAACTCATTCATCATTGTGTTAACCGTCATTCATCATTGTGTTAACCGTATTAAAACTTGTCATTGTCAATTAATCACTTCAGTCACAAGGAACGACGGTTCCAATCATTTCGTTGAGCTATCATTCATTTCACTATCATTTTATCTCGGTGAGTCATTATTCGTTTCCGATGTCACTTTTGTTATATTGTGGCATTCCGGGTCATACTGGCGTGCCGGTTGGTATGTGTAGGATTTTCATGTCGGGCACATTTATGTCGTGTGTTGGTTGTTGGCCTCACATTAGACTGTGCACACGAGTCGATTGCTTCGTGAGACTGATTAGGTACAAGACCACGCGTGTATTCGATCGATACTCGTTGGTGGCTTGTGCACGAACACATTTCCATCCCAGGCGTAGTGTGGCGCCACCCTTTGAGCCGTACTGTTAGTTGATTCATACAGCATGTTTGATTGCGTATGTTCTCAACAAGATTGGGTTATAATCTAACCGTCTCATTTTAATCGAACTTGTGGTTTATACTACATATATATATATATATATGATTGTGTTTATTCAACTCTTGAGGATTGTTGTTCTGTATAACTGACCCCGTTTGGGGATATTGTTTCTCAGGTCATGGCAAGGCAAAGGCACAGGGAGAGCACGTTGACGGCGAGGAGTCCCAATGATACTAGAAGGGGGCCCCAGTCTTTTTAGTCATTTATTCAGTCATTTATGTTTCCTTTATTTATTCCGCTGCAGACAATCCGTTTGAATACTCATTTCATTAAGTGTCGTGTATTTTATCGTCACATAAGATATACATGTATTCAATATTATCCTGGGTGTGTTGTATGAAACTCCTATTCGGAGTAATTGATGTTGTAATGTGGTTCGGTACTACATTTACCCTGTGTAATTCATCCTTTTTCATTTGCCTGGTGGGTCCCAGTCGGGGGTCCACGGCACTGTAATATCCTCCTAGTTTGGGGTGTTACACCTTATATAAGCCTAATGCTAAACCCTAGTCTCTCACTTCCCTTTTCACTGCGACGTCTCCCTCTTTTTCCTCTCCTCTCCCGTGAGCTTACCTACCCTGGTTAAACTCCACCCCCGGCGCGATTTTTTGCTCCCGATTCTCACTACCTCCTCTCTCCCGTGAGCGATTGAATATCACAATGGAATTCCATGATTGATTCCAGCCTTGTGTGTATATAAATCGCGGCTGGGGACGGAGTTTGGAACACCGAGAGAAAAATTCGTCCTGTGCCTTGAGAATCCGAAGTGAAAAGAGTGATATTTCTGTTGTGATATCATTGAGGGTGACCGGGATTAGTTCCTGTGTTTTCTATGGGGTTTTCTGGGTTAGAAAGGTGCTACCGGGGCTGTGTGCCGGCCGGCGGTGGATCGGCGTTTGTCCTTCGTGGAATCGAACATTCTTGGTGTCAAATTGCAAAGGGTTCGGAAGATCTGAGCCTAAAGATCTCTTTCTCAAGGGGGTTTCTTGTCACTTATTTTCCCTTTCATTTTTCCCGTATTATATATATATTATTATATATATTTGTTATATATATATTTATATATATATTTATATATATATATTCTGTAGTTTCTGGTATTTATCTATATATTATATATATATATTTGTTATATATATATATACTGCAGATTCGGATTTATACCATATACATATATAGTATATATATATATCTGTTATATATAACTATATATACTGCATTCTTATTACTTGGTGTATTTAGATCAGTATTATCGTTATCTCGGCTAACTTAATCGTATCATTGTGATTTACAAATTGGTTCTGGACGATCGAATTCCCTTTTTGGGGGTCAGCTTGTTCTTGGGATTTATTTCAATAATTATATTATTTTTTATAGGTTCATTAGTTGGCCTGTAATCCTTAATCCCTTTCCCATTGAATATAATTGTAATAGTTATATTCGTTTAATCTGCTTGTATTAACGATCCTGTCTTTAGCCATTGTACGACCCGATACCCAACAGTGGTATCGGAGACCGTTTTGTCGGGTGTCGGGTTCTTTGGCTTCGTGGTGATACGGAATTACCCATCCGGATTTCCGCTCAGGTATATCGGCTTGAACCTCTCTTTTATTATTGCTTCTAGTTTCAGTTCTATTGTCAAATTGTTGTCCTTACACTATGTTTATCGGTTTGCTTGTCGCGGCCTATTTCTGTGTTATCTGGTTGGATTCAGTTTTCGGGCGACTCTTGCTTCCTTTATTAATTAAAACTCAAACGAATTAAAACCTTAAAATCCAAAACAGCACTAATCTTGCGCTGCCAGGACCAATAGTGTCCCTCGGATCTTTGTCAAGAGCTTGAGGATCCCGGTTTTAATTTAAACGGGTTTTAATCTCAAAAATCAAATCGAGTCCCTGAATTTTGATTCTCATCAGCTGTGTGCTTCCTTTTTCTGTGTGATTTGCGGTTGTCTTTGTGATTATCTTATACTGTGTGTTTCAGTGGGTTCTTTTTCTGTTTTTAACATTGCACCTTTTGATGGTAAAGGAGATTTTCAAATTTGGCAACAAAAAATGAAGGGCATTTTGATTCAACAAAAAGTTTTCAAAGCTATTGATCAATCCTTTTCTGACAACACTGCTGCCGATAAAAAGGCCGAGGAAGATGAGTTTGCGTATTCATCAATTATCCTAAATCTGTCCGATTCTGTAATTCGGAAAATTGGTAAACATGATACAGCTCAGGCTTTATGGGAAAAATTGGAAGAGACTTATACTGAAACTTCCTTGCCTAACAAACTATTTTTACTTGAAAAAATTTTCCGGTTCAAACTTGATATTTCAAAGGATATAAATGATAACCTGGACACTTTTACAAAATTAATCCAGGATATCAAACAAACCGGTGATAAAAATATTGATGAATACACCCCTATTGTTCTTTTAAATGCCATCCCTGATTCTTACAGTGATGTTAAGTCTGCTATTAAGTACGGCAGAGACAAAGTAACTCTTGATACTGTTATAAACGGTTTGAAAAGTAAAGAATTGGATTTGAAAAACAATAAGGGGAATAAATCTATAGGTGAGGTTAATTTTGTGAGGGGAAGACCTCAAAACCGCTTTCGAAAACTGACCTTCATCAAGTCAAAATCTACAGAGTAATTTTCTGAAAAGAATAAGGGCAAATGGAAGAGTAGGTCAAAGTCTCGACCTAAGAACCGTAAGTGCTATAATTGTGGTGAATCTGGTCATTACATTCATGAGTGCACTAAACCTAAAAAAAATATCAAAATGATAATGCCAACCTTGTGGCTGAAAATGGCCGTGAAGATGAAGTTTTCATGGTTTCTGAAATTTGTGAACAAGCTAATATTGTGCATACTCTCACTTTGTGTGAAAATGAGTGGCTTGTTGATTCTGCTTGTACGTTTCATATGTCGCCTTTCAAAAGGCTATTTTCTGAATATAGAGAAGTGACAAATTGGTCTGTCTCTATGGCTAATGAGAAAAAGTGTCAAGTACAGGGTTTAGGAAATATTCAGATAAGATGTGACTCGGGTTATTTGTTAACTTTAAAGAACGTGAGGCATGTTCCTGATTTGTGTCACAATCTTGTTTATTGTGGTACCCTTGATGATGAGGGGTATGAAGGTAAGTGGGGTAATGGGATTATGAAAATCTTTAAAGAAAACTTGTGTGTTTTCAAAGCAATAAAACGAATAACCTCTATGTGAAAATTGCAAAATATGACTCCTTTGTGAATGCTGTCCAAGGTGACTCAACAGATCTATGGCATAAACGTCTAGGCCACATCAGTGATAATGGTCTGGAAATTTTGCAAAAACAAGGGGTGTTTGGGAAAGATAAATTGTCCTCTGTGCCGTTTTGCGACTCCTGTGTATTAGGTAAACAACATCGTGTTAAGTTTCCAAATCCCCATCCCCCTAGAACTCCCACAACTTATGACACTTTGCATTATTTTCATGCTGATGTGTGGGGGCCATCTAGTGAATCCACACACGGTGGAAATAGATATTTCCTATCTGTGATTGATGATTATTCCCGTAAGGTCTTTGTGTTCCTTCTGAAAAACAAATCTGATGTATTTGAGAAATTCAAAAATTGGAAAACGTTGATTGAAAATCAAACTGGGAAGAAAATTAAAATCTTAAGGACTGACAATGGCCTTGAGTTTTGCAATCAAATGTTTGATGAGCTTTGTGCTCAATCTGGTATTCAGAGACATAAGTTTGTCCCTTATTCACCCCAACAGAATGGGGTGGCTGAACGCATGAATAGAACTTTGCTAGAAAAGGTCAGAAGCATGTTGGCTATGTCTGGGCTCTCGAAAAAGTTTTGGGGTGAGGCTTTACTTACTGCTGCTTATTTGATAAATAGATCTCTCTGTGCCGTTGAATGGTAATTATCCTGAATGTGTTTGGTCTGGTCGATCTATTGATTTTTCACATTTTTGTGTATTTGGCTGCTCTGCTTATGTGCATCAGAAAAATGATAAGCTTGAGCCTCGTTCCGTGAGATGTGTGTTTTTGGGATACCCGGAAGGGGTAAAAGGTTATAGGGTTTGGCTTAAAGGCCAACCCGGTTTCAAAACCATTATTAGTCGTGATATTGTTTTCAACGAAAATGAATTTCCTTGCCTTTTACCGGATCCGGAAAACCCCATGCTCCTAATGAGGTGGAGCTACACATTTCTTTGGATAATATGGATAATGTGTAAACAGAAACTATTCTTGATAATCTTGAAAATGCTGATGTGCATGATGAAACAGAAGAAGTTCTTGAAGATAATTTGCATGATTATCAACTTGCTCGAGATAGGCCTAGGAGAGAAATTAGAAGACCATCTCACTTGAATGATTATCATATGGCATCATATGCATTCAATATGTTTGAATCTATTGATAATTGTGAACCCAAAATATATGATGAAGCTTTGAAATCTGAACACTCAGAATACTGTCTTTTTGCAATGAATGAATAAATGACTTCATTGCACTCAAATGAAACTTGGGCTCTTGTGCCCCGTCCGCCCAACTGTTCGGTGGTTGACTGTAAATGGCTTTTCAAAGTTAAGGATGAAAATGAGTCAGTCAGATTCAAAGCTAGACTCGTTGCTAAGGGTTTCACCCAGAAAGAAGGTATTGACTACACTGAAATCTTTACTCCAGTTGTTAAGTTTACTACTGTGCGTATCATGCTTGCTCTTGTTGCTCAATTTGATTGGGAACTAAAACAATTAGATGTCAAAACCGCCTTTTTATATGAGTCAACCTAAAGGCTTTAATGATCCTAAGTTCCCTAATCATGTTTGATTGCTTAAGAAATCGATTTATGGTTTAAAACAATCACCTAGGCAATGGAATAAGAAGTTCGATGAGTACTGCTCTCACTCAAATTTTCAAGGAGCAATTATGATCATTGCTTGTATTTCAAAATTGATTCCAAAAATTCTATTTTCTTACTCATATATGTTAATGATATGCTCTTAGTGAGCCCTTGTGTGAAAACAGTTGATCATGTCATTAAATACTTGAGTGCGAAGTTTGACATGAAACACCTTGGTGATGCTAAGCGCATTCTTGGGATGAATATCTTTTGTGATAGGAAAAACTCCACCATTGTTTTAAACCAAGATTCCTATGTGCAGAAAATTATATCCAAATTTTCTATGAGTCAGTCTAAATCAACCTCTGTGCCTCTAGCTGGTCATTTCCTGTTAAGTAAGGATCAATCCCCAAAAACTGAGGGTGATATCAATTATATGAAAAAAGTACCTTACTCAAATGCCATTGGTTCGGTCATGTACCTAATGGTCAGCACAAGACCTGACATAGCTTATGCTGTGAGTTGTCTTAGTCGTTATATGGCTAACCCAGGGGTTTACCATTGGCAAGCCGTTAAGTGGCTCTTAAGGTATTTGAAGGGCTCAACCAGGTATGGTCTTAAATTTTCTCGACACCCACAAGGTGTAAAATTGGTTGGATACGTGGATTCTAATTACGCTGCTAATCGTGATAACCGTAAGTCTACTACTTCATATGTGTTTACTTTGTGTGGCACACCTATCAGTTGGAAGTCTCAATTACAACCTATAGTTGCTTTATCTACTACAGAATCTGAGTATGTTGCTATAACAGAAGCATTAAAAGAAGGTATATGTTTAAAAAAACTATTATCAGAAATCGGTTTTCTAAAAGATAAAGTCGAAGTTTTTTTGGATAGTCAATCCGGTATTCAACTATGCAAGAATCCAGTTTTTCATGATAGAACGAAACATATTGATGTTCGTTTCCATTTCATACGAGATGTTGCGTATAATCTATCTTGAAAAAATACCCTCCCAATTTAATCATTCAGATATGGGTACTAAGTGTTTACCCGTCGAAAAATTTAAATCTTGTTTAAAAAGATTGAATTTTGATTCGGTCGAATAAATTTTTTTGAACTTTGTGTTCTTTAGGGGATCTCTTTGTGAGTTAGTCTTCTTTGTGAATTCTTTTACCTTATTTACTTTGTGTATGTGCAGGTTGTAACACCCCCAAAACCATATGGGAATATTACACGTCGTAGACCCCTTTTCACGAGGATCTACCAGGCTATTCCTTACAAAACGACCAACTGCTTGCCCGGCCAGGGTCAAATAATAAAATAATATTAGACCGTTAAGGTCACTTACATGCGAACACACAGACCGATGAGGTTGTAATACCCGACATTTCTGCTATGTATTTGGAACTTGTGATATTGTAATTATTGCATTTTGATCTGAGTATTATTCTCCGTACTTCATAATCCGGTATTGTTGAGCGCATGATTTCATGAATGTGATTTAAATTGTGATTCTGTGCATGTAGTGCACGCTATCGACTAAGTGTAGCGTACGCTAACTTGGATCCATAGCGCACGCTGTAAAGGAACCTTAGCGCATGCTATACGTGGTCAATATGATTGAGACGTGTTGGTAGGTGAGATCAGGCCGGGGATTTTGGTCGGATTGTGTCGGGATGAACCTGGACGGCTTTCGGGAAAAAGCCAAGTCAACGCGTTAGCGCACGCTACTCATATGAGGATAGCGCACGCTAAAGGCTGAGTTCAGTGAAATCAGTAACGTTTCAAATAGCCGTTAGCGCACGCTATGAATATGGACTAGCACGCGCTAATAACCATTTTCTATATATAGGACAACATCCTTTTTCGTATTTTCAGACTTTTCACTCCCCCATCCGAATTCTTGAACTTAGAAAGTCACTCTCTTCATCCTAAACACTTCTTGCCGGCATCCTAGCTCGTGTTGAAGATTGTAGATCATTGGGGATTGGTGTTCAAGCCTTCGGCATTGGATTGCTTCGAATTTCCTCCTTGTTCTTCACTACTTTGAGGTAGGTGATTCTTCACCAATATTAGTAGTAGTCTGAAGGACGTTTTTGATCATGTTTTGGGATTTACCTAGTCAGTTAGATTCATAAGTAGTCGAACATCATGTCTTAGAAGGATATTTTCGATGTTTCGGTACTTATTCATTGTATAAACCATTGAACCTCTTAGTGTTTGAACTCCTAGCATATTCTGAAGCTTCAAACCGATTTGTAACTAGTATATGGAGATTTCAAAGTTCTTATGCCTTTACATAAAGGAATCATACGTTTTGGGACATATAACAGATTGAACTTAGGATATTCCTTGAAGATCAAAGATGAATTATGGTGTTGTGATGAGTATACGTAACCTTGTATCTCGTAGTCGTTTAATCCGTATAGAACTTTCATAAAACCTTATGAGCATGATATGCACGGGGATGACATGTATTATCACCATAGAATTCATGAGTTCTTCACCATTAGATCAAGTTTTCTGCCAGTAGTAATCTGCCATGCACGGTTAGCGCACGCTAACATACGTAAGTTAACGTGCGCTATCGGGAATAAGTTAATGCACGCTACGTTTGGTACGTAACGTACGTTATGTTATCAGTCGAGTCAGTCGGCTGATCAGAGAGAACTGTCAGTCCATGGCTAGCGTACGCTAGACTTAGACGATAGCGTACGCTAACAGACAGGCTTAGCGCACGTTACGAGAGTACGTAGCGTACGCTAAGTGGTTCAGGCAGATTGCATATTTAGAGCTTTTGACCGTAGACCGGATTGATAGGCAATCGTTCGACTTGAGATGAATTCTATATCATTTCTTTTGTTAAGGTTCGAGCTTGCTACGATTGATCGAAGGAGGCGGCCTTCGAGTGTGTTGAGATCATTGAAGTGTTTCGTTCTTGCCATCTTCGAGGCAAGTATCGTAATGTGTTAATATTGGTATTTTTGAGCATGCGTGTGGTTATTCATGTTGTTGAAGATGAGATTTATTTCGTTAAATTGTCATGATATTCGTTATTTAGTGTTTGTATGTTCATGTTGATGGACATAGCGATTTGGCATATATGTATGCATGAGTTGTGTTTGTGTTTGTTGTGCGATCTATGCTGAGGGCGCTGGATCGGATGTCCACCTCGTGTTGGTCTGACTGGATCATCTTGGGATCTAGGTTGAGGGCGCTGGATCATTGGACGGGTTATTTCCACCTCGTGTTGGTCCGGCGGGATCATCTTGGGATCTATGCTGAGGGCGCTGGATCATTGCAATACCCTTGCTGTGTTAATGGAATCTTGTGGATTCGCATTATCGGATTCCGGTAGCGGAAGTCCGTGTGGTGTATCTTGTTATGTATTGTTGATGCATATTTGATTCGTTTAAATGATACTTGTACTAGCATCGTTTTGGTAACCCCTTCGGGGGTGGACATTTGTTTTGATGTTCAGGTAGCCGAGGAGCAAGGAAGCGACCACGATCTGGATGTGACGACGAAGGGGTTCAGTGATGTTTGTTGTTGTTGGTGATTTGTTTTTCTTGGTTTGATTTCAGTACTCGAGTACGCGTGTCTTATTAATATCATTTCGATATGGTTGTATTAATTACTCGTTGTACCAGTTGGACCGGTTTTGTAAACTTGAATTTCCGTGGTATTGATGTCTTATATTTACATTTCTTTTATTTAGCCTTGTAAATCCTTACTTAAAGGGTTTACGGCGCTGTAATTATTCCGAATATCTCGGGGTGTTACAGAATATGGTATCGGAGCTAAGATTCATGGATATCTTGGCGATGGGTTTTAAGTTGGAGTGCATTTACGTTATTAATTTACGAGTCGTTCGTAACATCACTGTTCAGCCAAAAGTCGTCATGTGGACCGTGGTTGTAAGTCTCCTAATCTCTTGTACTACCGTTTTACTTAATTCTGTTTTGTGAGTATTGACGGGCTTTATTTTTTGAAAATTTTGTCTTGGATATTGAGAAGTTGTGTTTTCAGTATGTTGAGAGGAGGTCGTGGTCGTGGACGCGGACGTGGAAATATGAGACAGGAGGATTCCGCAACTACCCCAGAATTATCGGCTAGTAGAACCGATTCCCATTCTGGAGGGCAGCAGGGATCGGCGAATGACGACGCAAATCCTAACATGTCGGGAGTGCTTCAACAGGTGGTGGCTCAAATAAACCAGTTCGCTCAGGTAGTTGATCGCATGCAGACAGCGATGGGACAGCAGCACCACGAGGATAACCGGGGAGACAGATGGCTTGCTGAGGTGGTCAAATTGCACCCGCCAAAGTTTGACGGATCTGCTGAGGCACTTACTTGGGATCATTGGCTAAAGGAGTTAGAGAAAATATTCGTGGGTAGTAACTGTCCCGAGGACCGGAAGGTTCCCATTTCCCAGTATTTTCTGACTGGGGAGGCCTTTGACTGGTGGGAAACTATTCGACCCGAGGATCATAATGCGGATTGGACAGAATTCAAACTAATGATGGAAGCACAGTATTGTCCTCGTCCAGTTAGAGAGGCAAAAATCCGAGAGTTTTTCTCACCACAGAGTTCGGAAGCAACTGTAACAGACATAATCAAAACTTTTAATCATCAGCTGACTTGTGTCCGACACTTGGTCAGAACAGAGGCAGAAAAGATTTTTCATTTCGATATGCAAATGAAGCCGGAGATTCAGCAGTACATGTTCGGATTCGAGTGTACTACGTTGCGACATTATTAAGACAAAGCGCTGGCCTACGACATGAAAGAGGCGGCGGTGGAGAAATCAGTAGAGGCAAAGAAGCAGAAAGTGACCGGCAGCTTCTCAGAAAACAAGAGTGGTGGGGCCCGCAAGGGCCAGTCCTCCTTTTATTCGGCTAGGAAACCTCCACATCCTTCTAGAGGTGGAAAGAAGTTCCGGACAATATCAGCAGTTTCGGACGCATCAAAGAAATGCTACAATTGTGGTCGAGCAGGGCATATTCGACGTGATTGCCCCGCATCTTCTGTGACTTGTTACGATTGTGGGCAAGAAGGGCACCGTGCGGCTTTCTGTGGAGTTTCTACTAGATCTTTTGGTACTCGCACACCAGCGCCAGTTCCAAAGGAGATAAGTGTGAACCAGACGCAGCAGAGTGGATTTCAGCAGCAAAATATTGGGAAGAGAGAGACATCCAGTGCTGGGTCCGTTCCTCCGCGCCTGTACGAGATGAGGAAATCTGACGATCAGAACACTGTTGTTGCATCAGGCACGATTCAGATCCTTTTGCAACCAGTTAGTGTCTTATTCGATTCCGGAGCTACACATTCTTTCATATCATTGAACTGTGTTAATCATTTAAAAATATCGTGCTTATTTGATTGTGAACCATATGTTGTGGGTTTGCCGAGTGGAGAGAGAATTGTGGGAACCCTAGAGGCTAGAGACTTTCCAGTGTCTATAGGAGGGAGAGATTGGCCATCGAATCTTATTGTAGTTGACATCTACGGTGACGATTTAATTATCGGAGACGATTGGCTCAACCGTTATGGAGCTATTCTGAATTACCGATAGAGAGTCATTTCTATCATTGCTGATGACGGATCTGAACACTTATTCCGAGGATGGAGACCGGGAAGCTCGGGAAAATTGATCAAAGCAATGAAATCCGTGAAATTACTAAAGCAGGGATGTCATGGACTTTGGTGCTATGCCATGAGGAAAGAGGAAGGAGTAGAGCTCTCGTCTATTTCAGTTGTGAATGAGTTCTCAGATGTATTTCCTGACGAACTACCTGGGTTACCTCCGCAGAGAGAAGTGGAGTTCACTATCGAATTAGAGCCTGGAGCATCTCCTATTTCCAGAGCACCATACCGCATGGCGCCAACCGAGATGTATGAACTCAAGAAGCAACTGGAGGAATTGTTACAGAAGGGTTATATTCAACCTAGCATTTCTCCTTGGGGAGCGCCCGTTCTCTTTGTCCGGAAGAAAGACGGATCCCTCCGACTGTGTATTGATTACAGGGAGCTCAACAAGATGACGATCAAGAACAAGTATCCTATACCTCGGATCGATGACTTGTTTGATCAACTGCAAGGAGCAAGGGTATTCTCGAAGATTGACTTGCGATCAGGATACCATCAGTTGAGAATTAAGGAATTGGATATACCGAAATATGCTTTCAGATCCCGGTACGGGCATTATGAATTTGTAGTGATGCCATTTGGACTTACCAATGCTCCTGCGGTATTTATGCAATTGATGAATCGGGTATTCTTAGAATACTTGGATAAATTCGTGGTCGTCTTCATCGATGACATCTTGATCTATTCGAAAGACACAGAGGAGCATGACGAGCATTTGCGTGTAGTTTTGAGCACCTTGAGGAAGGAACAGCTGTATACAAAGCTTTCCAAATGCGAGTTCTGGCTTAGGGAAGTAACTTTCCTTGGGCATGTGATATCAGCTGACGGAGTTCAGGTGGACCCGAAGAAAGTCGAAGCAATCTTGGAATGGGAAGCTCCTAATAACGTGAAAGAAGTCCGGAGTTTCCTAGGACTTGCTGGATATTATCGTCGTTTTGTAGAGGGATTTTCCAAAATTGCTCATCCGCTCACTCAGTTGTTACATAAAACTCAAAAGTTCACGTGGGATGAGAAATGCCAGGCTGGTTTTGATGAACTTAAGGAGAGACTGACGACAGCACCTATATTAGCGTTACCAGATGGAACTGATGGATTCATGGTATACAACGACGCTTCAAATCGAGTGCAGGATGTGTGTTGATGCAAAAAGATAAGGTGATTGCCTATGCTTCTCGGCAGTTGAAACCATACGAGGTTAATTACCCGACTCATGATCTGGAGCTAGCAGCTGTAGTCTTTGCATTGAAAATTTGGAGACATTATTTGTACGGCAATCATTGTCAGATCTTTACAGATCATAAGAGCCTCAAGTACATTTTCAGTCAGAAAGAATTAAACATGAGGCAGAGAAGGTGGCTGGAATTGATCAAAGATTACGACTTGGAGATTCTCTATCATCCGGGTAAAGCAAACGTAGTAGCCGATGCATTGAGCCGAAAACATGTTTCTCTTTGAGTGTTGGAAGCACTTACATCTCAAACCAGCATTCAACAGGAACTGATTCGCGAAGAGATTGAAGTATGGGCACCAGGAATCCAAGGGCAACTATATGTGATGGAACTGACTTCATCACTAGTTGAGGAGATCAAATCGAAGCAGTTGAATGATTCTCTGATCCTTCGGTTAGGTGACGAAGTAAAGAAAGGAAAATCCCCAGGATTTGTGATACAAGATGATGGAGTTCTGAGATTTCAGAGTCGACTTTGCATTCCCTATAATGAGGAATTGAGACGGACAATTCTGAAGGAAGCTCACAGCGCGCCCTATTCTATTCACCCGGGCAGCAGCAAAATGTATAAGGATCTTAAACAAAACTTTTGGTGGGGGAATATGAAGAAGGACGTAGCAGAACATGTTTCAAAGTGTTTGACTTGTCAGCAGGTTAAGATTGAACATCAGCGACCTGCCGGAATGTTAAAGCCGCTTCCGATCCCTGAGTGGAAGTGGGAGGACATCTCGATGGATTTCATCACCAGTATGCCAAGGACCAAGACGGGAATGAACATGATTTGGGTTGTAGTTGATCGACTAACCAAGTCGGATCATTTCCTAGGAATTAAAGATACTTGGGGACCCGAGAAATTGGCGCGAGTATTTATTGCAGAGATAGTCAGATTGCATGGGACGCCGAAGACCATTATTTCAGATCGAGATGGTCGCTTTGTGTCGCACTTCTGGAAAGCAGTTCACAGGGCTTTGGGGACTGAGCTCAACTTTAGCACAGCTTATCATCCCCAAACGGACGGTCAGTCCGAAAGGACTATTCAAACAGTAGAAGACATGCTTAGAGCTTGTGCGTTGGATTGGTCAACTGACTGGGAAGTTCACTTGCCATTGATTGAATTCACCTATAGCAATAGTTGGCATGCTTCTATTAAGATGGAACCATTTGAAGCTTTGTACGGGAGAAGATGCCGATCACCCTTGTGTTGGGATGATTCCTCGGACTTGATCGGGACGGAACCAGAATTGATAGTTCAGAATCAAGAGAAGATAGCTTTGATTAGAGAAAGACTGTTGACTGCCCAGAGTCGAAAGAAGTCTTATGCAGATGTACGTCGTCGCCCTCTAGAGTTCGACATTGGGGACCACGTACTATTGAAGGTGTCTCCTACACGAGGAATTTTCCGTTTTGGGAGGAAAGGCAAGCTAAGTCCAAGATATATCGGACCATTCGAGATCCTCGAGAGAGTTGGAGATTTAGCATACAGGTTGGCCTTACCGCCATCGCTGTTTCACGTATCCCAATTGTGGAAGTATGTACCAGATCCCAGTCATATCATTGAGTTTAATGAGATCGAGATAGCTAATGATGGCACCTTCGAAGAGAGACCAATCAAGATACTTGAGAGTCGGATCAAACAATTGAGAAATAAACCAATACCCTTGGTTAAAGTATAATGGTCACGGCACGGAGTTGAAGAGACCACTTGGGAAACAGAAGACAGTATGAAGACTAGATATCCAGAGTTGTTTTCATCTTAAGTTTCGGGACGAAACTTCTTTTTAGGGAGGAAGGATGTAATACCCGAGATTTCTGCTATGTATTTGGAACTTGTGATATTGTAATTATTGCATTTTGATCTGAGTATTATTCTCCGTATTTCATAATCCGGTATTGTTGAGCGCATGATTTCATGAATGTGATTTAAATTGTGATTCTGCGCATGTAGCGCACGTTATCGACTAAGTGTAGCGTACGCTAACTTGGATCCATAGCGCACGCTGTAAAGGAACCTTAGCGCACGCTATACGTGGTCAATATGATTGAGACGTGTTGGTAGGTGAGATCAGGCCGGGGATTTTGGTCGGATTGTGTCGAGATGAACCTGGACGACTTTCGGGAAAAAGCCAAGTCAACGCGTTAGCGCACGCTACTCATATGAGGATAGCGCACGCTAAAGGCTGAGTTCATTGAAATCAGTAACGTTTAAAATAGCTGTTAGCGCACGCTATGAATATGGACTAGCGCGCGCTAATAACCATTTTCTATATATAGGACAGCATCTTTTTTCATATTTTCAGACTTTTCACTCCCCCATCTGAATTCTTGAACTTAGAAAGTCACTCTCTTCATCCTAAACACTTCTTGTCGGCATCCTAGCTCGTGTTGAAGATTGTAGATCATTGGGGATTGGTGTTCAAGCCTTCGGCGTTGGATTGCTTCGAATTTCCTTGTTCTTCACTACTTTGAGGTAGGTGATTCTTCACCAATATTAGTAGTAGTCTGAAGGACGTTTTTGATCATGTTTTGGGATTTACCTAGTCAGTTAGATTCATAAGTAGTCGAACATCATGTGTTAGAAGGATATTTTCGATGTTTCGGTACTTATTCATCGTATAAACCATTGAACCTCTTAGTGTTTGAACTCCTAGCATATTCTGAAGCTTCAAACCGATTTGTAACCAGTATATGGAGATTTCAAAGTTCTTATGCCTTTACATAAAGGAATCATACGTTTTGGGACATATAACGGATTGAACTTAGGATATTCCTTGAAGATCAAAGATGAATTATGGTGTTGTGATGAGTATACGTAACCTTGTATCTCGTAGTCGTTTAATCCATATATAACTTTCACAAAACCTTATGAGCATGATATGCACGGGGATGACATGTATTATCACCATAGAATTCATGAGTTCTTCACCATTAGATCAAGTTTTCTGCTAGTAGTAATCTGCCATGCACGGTTAGCACACGCTAACATACGTAAGTTAACGTGCGCTATCGGGAATAAGTTAACGCACGCTACGTTTGGTACGTAACGTACATTATGTTATCAGTCGAGTCAGTCGGCTGATCAGAGAGAACTGTCAATCCATGGCTAGCGTATGCTAGACTTAGACGATAGCGTACGCTAACAGGCAGGCTTAGCACACGTTACGTAGAGTACGTAGCGTACGCTAAGTGGTTCAGGCAGATTGCATATTTAGAGCTTTTGACCGTAGACCGTATTGATAGGCAATCGTTCGACTTGAGATGAATTCTATATCATTTCTTTTGTTAAGGTTCGAGCTTGCTATGATTGATCGAAGTAGGCGGCCTTCGAGTGTGTTGAGATCATTGAAGTGTTTCGTTCTTGCCATCTTCGAGGCAAGTATCGTAATGTGTTAATATTGGTATTTATGAGCATGCGTGTGGTTATTCATGTTGTTGAACATGAGATTTATTTCGTTAAATTGTCATGATATTCATTATTTAGTGTTTGTATGTTCATGTTGATGGACATAGCGATTTGGCATATATGTATGCATGAGTTGTGTTTGTGTTTGTTGTGCGATCTATGCTGAGGGCGCTGGATCGGATGTCCACCTCGTGTTGGTCCGACTGGATCATCTTGGGATCTAGGCTGAGGGCGCTGGATCATTGGACGGGTTATTTCCACCTTGTGTTGGTCCGACGGGATCATCTTGGGATCTATGCTGAAGGCGCTGGATCATTGGAATACCCTTGCTGTGTTAATGGAATCTTGTGTATTCGCATTATCGGATTCCGGTAGCGGAAGTCCGTGTGGTGTATCTTGTTATGTATTGTTGATGCATATTTGATTCGTTTAAATGATACTTGTACTAGCATCGTTTTGGTAACCCCTTCGGGGGTGGACATTTGTTTTGATGTTCAGGTAGCCGAGGAGCAGGGAAACATCCACAATACCGATGTGACGACGAAGGGGTTCAGTGATGTTTGTTGTTGGTGGTGATTTGATTTTCTTGGTTTGATTTCAGTACTCGAGTACGCGTGTCTTATTAATATCATTTCGATATGGTTATATTAATTACTCGTTGAACCAGTTGGACCGGTTTTGTAAACTTGAATTTCCATGGTATTGATGTCTTATATTTATATTTCTTTTATTTAGCCTTGTAAATCCTTACTTAAAGGGTTTACGGCGCTGTAATTATTCCGAATATCTCGGGGTGTTACAGAGGTCACACAACTCAATCAACAAAAATGACTTATACAACATTACCCACACATGGGTCGAAACACAATACAGCGGAAGACTGAAATCAACTCGGACAACACAACGAAAATCAAAACAACTCTCAACTCTTGATTAGTATCGCAGCTCGTCATCCTCTTGTGCCAATCCTGGATCGCTCCCTGACCGCATGTACCTGGATGCAAAACAGACATCCACCCCCCGATTTTTCGGGGGTTAGTAAAACTCCACTGTTTTACTAGTGCAAGTATCAAATCATACGAAATGTAACAAGCAAATAATAATCGTGAATCAAATATAATAATCAAGTATCAAAATATTCCCGGGAGGTTTTCACAAGGAAAGATAAGCTATGAAGCATTCGAAAATAAGATTATCATCTCGGGAATTTTTAGAATTTCAAAACCTTTTGAAAATCTTAGGGTCTTAACCCAAATCTCAAAATTGTATTTCAACAATTTACAGTACGAAAACATTTCCATAAATCTCATGGGGCTCGGCCCAACATTCTTTTCTTAAAACTTTTTACAAAAAGTTTGATTTGCAAAACATGATTCGTGACACCGTGATCCCCTGTCACGTGTCTCCGTAGGTTCAACAACCCGCACGGACTTAACCAATCACAACAATCACAACAATCGATCATGCTCATGACTCCATGATCGCTTGTCACGAGTCTCCGTAGGTTCAACAACCGACACGGATTGAGCAAACACAACAATCACAACAATCAATCATGCTCACGACTCCGTGATCGCTTGCCACGAGTCTCCGTAGGTTCAACAACCCACACGGATTGAGCAAACACAACAATCACAACAACCAGTCCCGACCCCGTGAACCTGTGTCACGTGTCACTGTAGGTTCCGTCGAACCCGCACGGTTGGACGTACTATGTCCTGATCCCATGGACCTGTGCCATGAATCATCGTAGGCCTCGTCAGACCCGCACGATTGGACCTCAGCACCACACACTAAGTTCTGATCCCATGGACCTGTGCCATGAATCCTCGTAGGCACCGCCGAACCCGCATGAGTGAACTTAGCGTTCCAGCACACCACATTCACATTCACATTACAACAATGAGCGTAGTTAGTCAATCACGTTGATCACCACAAAATAATACATCATACGCACATAACACAATCTCAATACTCTCAACAAAACTATCATCAATCAATGACACACAACCAACATAACACACTTTTGGTACACAATACATTGCACAACCAAGTGTACAACCATCCATATGTACGTCGCAATCCTGCACAAATGGCACAACACCTAACACGTATACCAATATAACACTATTATCACAAAGCCTTCAAATTGCGGAATACACAACCAATTCAAACGGAACATATTTACGAAGGCAAGCAAAATCATCATAATTATCATACGTGATTATTAGTCACAAGATACAAGTCGTATAATAAGATACTTGCCTTACTAACCGCTACCGAACGCTCTGAAGAACACGGTTCGACCGGGAAGCTCGGACCCCAAAGAAGGCAACGAACGGAAGGGTTCCGACTCGAGTTCTTCACAAGAATTCGACCCTAACAACATAGAATCAACAAATCATTGATCATACGAGGAAGAATAATCGTAGAACGGCCGAAAACCCCTCTATGACATTTTACCGGACACCTTCAAGGCGTCGATCAAGAACTCGACCAAAACAACGAATCGATACGATCCAACCATGGAATAACAATGGAAATGATATAATACATCTAAATAATCATCAATCCATCACAATCCTAAGTTAAATCGGATTAAACGGACGAAATCGAACAAAATATCCAAAATCCCCAAAATTAGATTTCTAGAAAATCTGACCTGATTCGCTCGATCAAAGGATGTTATAGGATGGATGATTGATGATATGAACTCCAAGACTTCATGGATTTATTGTCCAACAACATCTCTCCATGATTCCCACACCTCAAGCCGCGGAAGATGAGGAAGAGAATGAGAAAAATGGGTGAAAAACACGTTGCCACGCCTTAAATAGGCTGCTCAATGTGCCGCGGCCCAGCCGAAGTGTGCCGCGGCATAGGGCCAAATCTGCCGGCAGTGACTCGGCAGTGTGCTGCGGCCCTGCCGGCATGTGCCGCGGCACAAGGTACAAATGGGTCGGCCGAAGATTGAAAAATGTGTGCGTGCCGCGGCTCGGCCAAGTGTGACGCGGCCCTTCCGGCAGGCTGCTCGGCCAAAACTGGAACATGTGAGTGACTTAACTATTTCGACCATAACTCCCTCATCCGGACTCCGATTGACTCACCGTTTGAACCATTGGAAAGATAACTCGATGCTTTATAATATTGCAAATATTCAGAATTTTTGTAGTTCCCAAAAATTAATGGTGATCTAACAAAGTCGAACTCATACGTGGAAAAGTCGTTTAATAACACTGAACTCAAGAAAATGACATCGAAACCCGAACCTGAATACGAATCGAAGATACGGTCACGAAGTACTCGCAAATACGAATCTAAGAGCTAATAGAACACACGATTCCGACCACCCGAAGGCTCGAAATTCGACAACGGAAGGTAATTACCCCAAACTTTGAGAAATTACGAAAATGGCCCAAAACATCTGAAAATCACGATACGTGATCGAATAACCGAACCAAAGCCCGCAACATGAAAAATAACATCAAATGAACTTACGAGAACTCAAACCAACAGTTTCGGACGAGGTTCGAAAGAATCGAACTCAAGTGCGGAAAAGTCGTTAAGAAACACGGAACT
The DNA here is from genome assembly GCA_033398695.1 of Orobanche coerulescens. NCBI lineage: Eukaryota > Viridiplantae > Streptophyta > Magnoliopsida > Lamiales > Orobanchaceae > Orobanche > Orobanche coerulescens. The sequence goes on along the minus strand of CM065806.1, from coordinate 166,320,085 downwards.
CAACAAAACAATACCGAAATGAACTCGGATGACAAAAAGTGCATAATTAATCATTCTTAGAATGACGAGACGGTCCCAAGAGAGTCGTCGAAACGAACCTCCGCCGAAAAAAATAAAATTACCAGAAATCCGAAATTGCGGATATTACACAGGTAACCCCGGAGATAGGCGATGATGAGTCTTCTCCGAAACCCGAAAATGCAATTTGACTGGTTGGCCCAAAAGGTGTAGAAATGTTATTATTTTGGTCCAACTTGGCCCAGAATTATATATCTCCATCTGGCCCATGCAGTGTTGGCCCAGCCCGTGGCAGCCCTTTAATTGGAGCCGTCCGATCCAGACTTAATATCTACTCTTGATCTGGACCATCCGACTCCCCTTATATAAGCCTAACCCTAAACCCTACTCCATCACTTCCCTTTTCACTGCGCCGTCTCCCTCTTTTTCCTCTCCTCTCCTGTGAGCTTACCTACCCTGGTCAAACTCCACCCCGCTGCGATTTTTTGCTCCCGATTCTCACTACCTCCTCTCCCCCGTGAGTGATTGAATATCACAATGGAATCCCGTGATCGATTCCATCCTTGTGTGTAAATCGCGACTGGGGACGGAGTTTGGAACACCGAGAGAAAAATTCGTCTTGTGCCTTGAGAATCCGAAGTGAAAAGAATGATATTTCTGTTGTGATATCATTGAGGGTGACCGGGATTAGTTCCTGTGTTTTCTGAGGGTTTTTTCTGGGTTAGAAAGGTGCTACCGGGGCTGTGTGTCGGCCGGCGGTGGATCGGCGTTCGTCCTTCGTGGAATCGAACATTCTTGGTGTCAAATTGTAAAGAGTTCGGAAGATCTGAGCCTAAAGATCTCTTTCTCAAGGGGGTTTCTTGTCACTTATTTTCCCTTCCATTTTTCCCGTATTATATATATTATTATATATATATTTGTTATATATATTTATATATATATTCTGTAGTTTCTGGTATTTATCTATATATATATTTGTTATATATATCTATATATATATATTGCAGTTTCATATTTATCTATATATATATTATATATATATATATATATATATATATATTTGTTATATATATATAATAATATATATATAGATAAATATGAAACTGCAATATATATATATATATATATATATACACTGCAGATTCGGATTTATACCATATACATTATATATATATATACATATATATATATATATATATACATATATATATATATAACTATATATACTGTATTCTTATTACTTGGTGTATTTAGATCGGTTTTATCGTTATCTCGGCTAACTTAATCGTATCATTGTGATTTACAGATTGGTTCTGGACGATCGAATTCCCTTTTTGGGGGTCAGCTTGTTCTTGAGATTTATTTCAATAATTATATTGTTTTTTGTAGGTTCATTAGTTGGCCTGTAATCCTTAATCCCTTTCCCATTGAATATAATTATAATAGTTATATTCGTTTAATCCGCTTGTATTAACGATCCTGTCTTTAGCCATTGTACGACCCGATACCCAACAACCATAAAATTGGAATTGGTGGTACAGGATAATCGGAGTTCAAAAAAACTTGTACAAAGTGATTACCATTAACTAATACAATTGCTATATGTTGACGTCGAAAAAAGAGCAATATATATATATATATATATATATATATATATAAATGACGAAACACAAAAAAAAAATATTTACACGAAGTCGTACCTGATCAGTGGTAAATTCACACGACATGTTCCCATTATTTGCTGAATTATATTCTTCCATTTATTATAAACAGAATAGTGTTTCAGAAATGTGAACAAATAAGTGATATTACATGAGAAATTTAAGAAGAAAATATAGAGAGATGATGAGTTATATTTCTTCTTCACTCCCTGTTTATAGCCAAACAAGACTACTAAATAATAAAAATAATTGACATGACAATTCAATAGGTAGTATAGATTAGGGAACTATTTTGTGAAAGACTTTGAAATGACAATTCAATAGGTAGATATAGGTTAGGGAACTATTTTGTTGAAAGACTTTGAAATGACAACTCAATTGGTAGCTAATAATAATAATATATATCAAGATAATAATATATAATCTGAATAATAATATATATATTATTTGTATAGATGACTATTGATGTAGTGGAGGATATTGCAATTTGTTATGTGGAAAAGGGTTGTTTTTGAAATATATGGAAAATGTTTGTTGGTGAATTTTGGGATAAGCTCGGCCTTTTCTTATCGGAATCGACCCACTGAATAAGAGTCACTGCTATGCAGTGAGGTCCGTCGCTTTTTGGCCAAAAAACGACGTTTAGGCCTTCGATTTTGATTTTTTCTGTTTTTAGGGACTTAATTGTAATTTTTTAAAAGTTTGTGTGGTTGTTATTAATTGCCGTGATTTTAACTCTAGCTTCCATAGGGTATATATGCGTGTAAGACCTTTATTTCAGACGTTCAATAAATTGAAGTTTTCTCTAAATTTTCTTGAAATTCTTAGATCGGTTGAATCTAGATCCGTTCGAACATATTTTCTAAATATTTTTTTTAAATATAAATATATTGTATAGAAATAAATTTATAAATTAGTAAAAAAATTATCGAAAAAATATCAGTAAAAATTTGAAAAAAATTTAAAGTATTTTATATATATATATATGTGTGTGTATATGTGTGTGTGTGTGTTTTAAAGTGGAAGGAACAAAAAAAGATATTTGATCTTTTTGGTGGATTAACAAAAAAAGGGGATTAGCATAGCCCTAAATTGACCGTTGGGACGTTTGTCGGCGGGGTGCAGAAACTGGAAAAGAGATCAACTCGATACCTTGTTGATACCCTGCCAAACCCCACCGCCCCCCTCCCCGCCTCCCACCCCAAACTACCCCCCCCCCCCCCCAAACCCCACAATCACACAACCACCACACCCCCAAACTCCCAGAGTCCCAGTCCCCCGCCTAGGAATGGCAATGGGGCGGGTTCGGGGCGGGGCAGACTATCCCCGTTCCTGAACCCGAAATCTGAATCCTGCCCCGTCTCTGTCCCGTTCCCCGTCGGGGATCTTATCGGGGCGCCCCATTGGGACTACAGTATACCCCGAACTCCGCCCCGTTTCCCATTCCCTGTTTTTGCCCCATTTTATATATTTATATAGAATTATAATATATATATAATATAAAAAATATATATAATATATTATTTGATAAAAAAATATATATAATATATTATATATAAATATATATATATAAAATATATTATATATTATTTTGCCCCGTTCTATATATAATATATATATATATAATATAATTATATATATAAAAAATATAAAAAATATATATAATATAATAGCGGGGCAGGCGGGCGGGCACGATCACCCCAGTCACTACCCCGAATCCCGAAAAAATCCCCGTTATCGCCCCGATCCCCGCCCCGTAACCCGATAATGTCTGCCCCGCCCCGCCCCGTTAAGATCGGGTTTCGGATTTCCCCATCGGGTTCGGGTTTTTTTTGCCATCCCTACCCCCGCCCCCCTCCCCCCGCCCCGTTTTTACTTTTTTTTTTCTTTTTTTTAAATTCTATTTTATTTTAATAATTAATAATCTCTCAGTCCTTCAAAATAGTGCACACCTTAACACGAGTTTTAATAAGTATTTTGGTTTGGTTTGGTTTGGTTTATTTTGTGAGTAGAGAAATGGCCCCGCTTGTTATTTTGTAATTGGTAATCAAAAAATAATAGAGCTTCATGTAAATAAGTGTGTAAAGTGATGGTAAAGCGTAAAAGAAAGATGTCCAAAAATGAAAAATAGAGAAGTGTGCACTATTTTATGGGACGTCACAAAATGACAAAGTGTGCACTATTTTGTGAGACGGATGGAGTATTAGTAATCTTTTTTCGTACTTTGTTATTAATTAAAATTAATTGTGTTTTTATCTATTATTTTTAAATAGATTAGTAGAAAATTAAATAAGAACATAATATAAAAATATTAACAACTACAAATAATACAAGAGACATTGATAAATACAGACACTGTTTAATTACAGTAATTGCTCATCAATTTGGCGCTGCTTGTATCCGTGCTCTATATGGACCAACTCAACCTCTACAATCTCCATTTATATTATTCCATCATGCCAATAAGAGTGGTGGTACATCATAGTCAGAGTTCAAAAGAATTGAACAAAATAATTAATGTTAACCAATACAATTGCTATATGCTGACGTTGATGAAATAGAATTGGTGAGGACCTAAATGACAGGTGTGTAAAATAACTCTTAATATATGAATCACAATATTTTATCGTGTTGCAATGACAACCCCGCATGATATTCATACTACACTGTGGTGCCAGAGATTCAAAAAATTTTAGCGCACACAACTTATTGTTGACAATACCTCGTTCAAGAAAAATACAATTGTAAAATTTCTTATTTTGTTCAACTGTAGTCAATTGCTATCCCAACCTGCTCCCAACTGTCTTTCGAATTATAGACTTGTGCAACTATCGTCCTAATACTTTGAGTGCAATGTAAACACTTCCAACACCTGTAGTATTTAAAGAGTAACGTTCTTTCAAAGAGTAAAGAATAAACCACGAAGCGTTAATCTCAGTCATTTCGCTGGCAATGCATTTTTCTTCTTGTCTTAGTCATGACAGGTACACACGACCCTCTAAATATTATGTTGGGGCATCTCTGCACACAACAGTAACATCCCACATGACGCACCTCGTAGAAAGAGTGGATAACGAGCCTTTTTTTGTACCAATAGATTTTTTTTTATTTTTGTCTGGGCTTGATGTTTTCATCTTTTTTCACAAATAAGAGTGATTTCGGTAGTTTGTAATCTACTTTATTCATGAACTTTTCAGTATCTATTACAAAATCATTTTTTCATTCGACCGACTTTACCAGTCTAACATATCATATAGTTTCAAATATTTATACAAAAGAAGATAAGTTAAAAGAAAGTCACTCAGATATAAATAAAAATAATTGAAAATAATAAAACAAAAAAATGAAATCCCCCAAAGAACGAAATGAAAAAAGAAAAAGAAAAAGAAAAAGGATAGAAGTATATGAAGTAAAGAAATGAAAAATTATATTACTCCCTCCATCTCGCTTAAAGTACAATATTTGATCCCAAAAATTATCTCTTTAAAAGTAAAATATTTTATTAATTACATCAAATCAAACTAAATAATCACTTTTTACTTTCTAATCTCCATCATATACTCACCATCTACACAACATATCCACCACCAATACTTTCAAAACTTACACATCTATCACATCCAATCATTCACCTAAAATCACCAATTTCCTTCTAAATGTTGCGCTTGGGCTGAGAAGGGTGGAATATACAAAGTCATACTCGATCTGTGGCAAATTCACACGATGTGTTTGATTTATTTATTGAATTATATTACGCCATGTATTATGGATGAAATGATGTTTTAGAATATGGACAAAAAAATTTATTTGAAAAAATATGAGAACACAGTGCACTCTTCATACTTATACTAATTGCAGACCAAGTCTTGGACAATGTTGACATGACAACTCGATTGGGAGATATAGCATGAAGAAATATTTTGATGAAAATTATTGAACTGACAACTAAATTCATAATTATAGCTATAGGAAACTATTTGATAAAAGATATTGAATTTACGATTCAATTAGTGGTTAGTCGAGAACTATTTTGATGAAAAATATTGAAATGACAACTCAATTGGTAGATATAAAAATCAAAACGATAATTCAATTTGATAAGAAAAGTCATGAATTATATATACAAATATGTAAAAGAGCTATAGTAAAATAATTCTAATTTTATAAATTGCGGGAAGTGAAAAGTAAATATAGGCGATTTTATCAACATGGTGTTGGTGGATGGGTGGTAGAGATAACCGACTCTCACCTTATTTTAGGCCCAAATGAAATCAGATCATTTATCAAGGGGCTTATTTGTGTATTTGTGTTAAGGTTCTCAAATACGGATACTTCTACGAACATAACTTAGGGCCTGTTTACTTTTTCTTCATTAATCTCTAAATGGATTAAATTGTCTGAGTGAATTAATCTGTCTGATTTGGAAAAATATCTTGTTGTTTCTTTCTTTTCTGAATGAACTATCTGAATGACAGAAATGACCATTTTACCCATAAATATGAATTAAGTCATTTTTGATAAAATATTCTTTATTTTTTAAGTTGAATGGTATTCAATACTACAGAAAAGACATTTAGTATCGCTCGTTTAAAGTCGGTTCTGGAAAAACCGATGTTAAGAAAGACGCGGTGACATAATTGAAAATTTTAAAGCAAATTAACATCGGTTATGCTAAAAACCGATGTTAAAAATAAAAAAAAATTATTTAACATAATTCTAATAAAAATCAATGTTAAAAAAATCTTCGATTTTCAGTTTTATTATATAATATAACATAATTAGATAATATTTTAATTTAAAAAATCTTCAATTTTCAGTTTTATTCTAATACCAAATCGAGTATATATAATATAACTTAATATATAATATAACATAATATATATTTTAATTTGTATTACAATTTATATTTAAATAATCAGACAATATTTTATAAATATATCAAGTTATATTTTAATATATATAGTTATATTGATTTTTTATCAATAAATAGTTTATATTTTATGACTTTTAAATATATAATATTAACATATATTTTAAAATTATACTATATATACTCAATTATAATTAAGATTATATGAAAGTAATTTATATTATATATACTCAATTCTTTTATTATTAGAGAGGGTAATTTTGGTATATTGAGGAAGTATTTCTGTCTTAATGATAGGGCTGGCAATTTCCGACACGATACGATAACCCGACACGAACCCTACACGAACACGCACGAAATTAATGGGTTAGTATTTGGTCTTGTCGTGTTCGTTTCGTATTCGTGTCGTGTTCGTGTAACACGATAACTTTCGTGTTCGTGTCGTGTCGTGTCGTGTTCGTGTTACCCGATAATATTTATATATTTTTACATTAATTTCATTATCATTTTAAATATTTTAAGTTTATTTTCTAATTTTTTATTTGAATTTATCGATTCGTGTCGTATCGTGTCGTTATCGTGTCGTGTCAACACGAAAAATATCATGTCATATCGTGTTCGTGTCGTGTTTGTGTCGTGTCCGTGTTTCAACTAGGAATGGCAATGGGGCGGGTTCGGGGCGGGGCAGACTATCCCCGTCCCCGAACCCGAAATCAATCTGCCGTCGTCCGCCCCGTTCCTCGTCGGGATCTTATCGGGCGCCCCATTGGGCTCTGACATACCCGATCCGCCCGTTCCCCATTCCCCGTTTTTGCCCTGTTTTATATAATTATATAGAATTATATTATATATATATATATAATATAAAAAATATAAATAATATATTATTTGATAAAAAATATATATAATATATTATATATAAATATATATATATATATAATATATTATATATTATTTTATATATATTATTTTGCCCCGTTCTATATATATATATATAATATAATTATATATATAAAAAATATATATAATATAATATCGGGGCGGGGCGGGGCGGGGCGGGGCACGATCACCCCAGTCACTACCCCGTACCCCGAAAAAATCCCCGTTAACGCCCCGATCCCCGCCCCGTAACCCGATAATGTCTGCCCCGCCCCGCCCCGTTAAGATCGGGTTTCGGAATTCCCCGTCGGGTTCGGGTTTTTTTGCCATCCCTAGTTTCAACCTTTCTTGTCGTGTTCGTGTTCGTGCCGGGCATATACTTAACGGGTCGTGTTCGTGTTTGGCCTTATCGTGTCGTGTTGTTATCTTGTCGACCCGATAACGACCCGACACACACGAATTGCCAGCCCTACTTAATGGTAAGGACACCTCAAAATTTGCTTAATGAAAAAGATATTATTAAGATCATTAAGTTGAAAGTAAACAACAAGATATAGCTGACCGATTAAGCTGATTAAGCATTAAGCTGATTAAGTAAAAAGTAAACAGACACTTACTCATATCGTACTCGAATTTTAGTTAGTACTTCGTGGATATATAGCTATATGCTCTCTTAAGGTGCCCAAATGAAAAGTGAAGAAAATAATTTCCAAGGAGGTGATAGGGCAACACTCTTAACCACACCCTCATACACACCGTGTGCTTTATGAGTGTTGTACCGCATGCTTTATAGATAAAATATTTATAATAATATTATAATAAGATTAATAGTAAAGCACACGGTACAACACCCATAAAGCACATGTATGTTTGGGGGATATGGTTCAGAGTGTTACTCTATCATTTTTCAATTTCCAATTGCTAATATTTTTAATGTGTTTTCTTTCGTACTTTATAGGACTTATCACATCTTTAATTCACTTATTTATGAAGTTTCAATTTCTTATGGTTGCATTAATTTATCAAAATGTACTTGATAAATCTATATTTTATAAAAAATTACAAATAAAATTTTATATAAATGTCTGTGTGTGTAGATATATAGGTGGGTTGAGGTGAGAATGTAATTTAAGTTAAGAAATAAGAGTGAACTTCATCCATAGATCTTGATAAATGGATGGCTTAGATTTATTCTCACAAAAATTTGATGCATATAATGTAATATTTTAATGTATCGATATTTTGATGCATATAATGCATATTTTAATGCACTAAATGCATATATTTCATGCATAATTAGTACAAAACTCCTGCATAATCGCAATTCGCAGGGTCAGAACCATTCTCCTTTCATCCTAAATCTCTCTCTCACTCTCTCTCTCTCTCTCTCTCTCTCTCTCTATATATATATATATATATATATATATATATATATATATATATATGGGCGCGTTACATGCGTCTGCGATATTAGATGCGATCTTTCTGATCTTAATTTATGCACGAGTTTTGTACTAATTATGCATAAAATATATGCATTTCGTGCATCACAATTTCAATGCATTCATTCTCACAAAAATTTGATGCATATAATGCATTGAAATTTTGATGCACAAAATGTATATATTTCATGTATAATTAGTACAAAACTCATGCATAAATTAATACTGTAAAGTACTGCATCTAATATCAATATATATATATATATATATATAAATAGTACATGTATAATTAAAATTTAAATATATCATACCATTATTTCATAGTATTTCATAGGTCATGCTTTATTATAATGGATTCAGATTTGGGATTTAATATTCGTTGCTAATGATTCAAACTTTAAATAGTCAATTAATACTTCTTAAATTTAATCCATATTATATCACCTTAGAGGTAACCCATGAATTAAACTCTCCAATCGAACCTAATCAATCCGGACCAGAAAAAAATTGGACTGGGAAAACTCTGAAACCGTGACGCACAAGCCGAAATCAAATCCTTGGTTTGGAGAACTAAAAATTAATATCAAACCGACTCAAAATTGAACTTTTGTATTTGAGTTTGGAGTCGGAGTACCCTAGTTCTCACGGTGATCAAAACCAGAAACACCTCTATATCACCTATCGCCCTATAAGTATGCATCTTTTTTTTTTTTTTTCTAATTTAATGAATAACTACTCTCTCTTTTTTCATATTATGCATCACACTCCTCATTTTATCTTTAATAAACACAACTAAAAGCGCTATAACACAATGTCACTTTTCAGACATAATTTGATACCCACATTAAAAACTAAAAATATTGAACAACAAAAAAATACCATTACTATTCAAAATACTCTCAATACCCAAAATTTTACATTCCATTATCATCGGGGCCGGTCCAATACTTTTTGATGCCCATGGCGAGAAGCCGAAATATGCCCAAAACTATTACTCTCTCCGTCCCACCCATCTTGAGCATTTAGTTTTCGGCACGGGATTTAAGAAAAGCTGAAAAATAGTGTATAAAGTGATGGTATGAATATATATTATTTAAAGTTGTGAGAGATAAAGATGTCTTAAAAAGGAAATGACCAAGTATATTGGGACGGCCCAAAAAAAAATATGGACCAAGTATATTGGGACGGAAGGAGTACATTTTAAGCATAGAATGATAAATCTGAAAAAAAAAATTCAGCCCCATTCTCTTTTTCCCTTTTCTGATCGAAGTATTTGACACTTTTACTTCAGTATGTAAAATATAAAATTAGAATGTCACAAAAATTTCAATCACATGATCATAAATAAAATTTCAGCAAATATACTTAAAATTTTCAATCACAAAAATGAAGAACGAATAACTTTTCATAAATTTGTTTGATTAAGTTATTTAGATACAAAATACAAAAAAAAATCATATGAATTATAGATTTAATAGACAACCAATAACTTTCAAGTTTCAAATGATCTACAACCAAGGTAGATAATACACATTTCAATCTTGAAAATGGGTCATTGAAAGTTTTAGCCAATCCACACTTCTCTTAAATTCTCCTAACAACCTAATTAACAAATAACAATTAACAAATAAATAATATTATGGAACTAAATATTAAACCAAATATAACAAGAAGACTGAACGGCAAATATTAAACCAAATATGGAACCAAGTACTGAACCAAATATGCAGTCTAACAAGTTCACAGTCGAGAGTTGAGATGACTACTTTAGAGGGTTGAACATTTGAAGTCTTAGACCCTAGCCGAGAGACGAGACGGCAGAGGCGTGAGCGACTGAGCGAGTAAGGGATTGATCGACAAGTGAGAGGACAGCGATTTAGTTATTCTTGAACCGATTGATGAGTGAATCGATTGATAGGGGCGAGAGCATTGGCAGAGATAACAAAGCAGGGAGATAAGCGGCGCTGAGATCATGAATCTCGTAAAAACTAAAACGGTAACACCAAAAGAGCCTACCTTGGCCCTAAATACCTTAGCCGACTGATGCCCTTGGGCCTTTGATGCCCATGGCGGTAGCCATCATAGCCATGGGCTCGGACCGGCCCTGATTATCATTAATCCTAATGAACCCTACTTAACACAAACAGGCCCTAGTGTCTTCAAGCTAGCCACTAGATTGTACTCCTTACTTAATCACATACTTCATTAAGCAATATTTATTATTTTTAAATGAATATCCATTGCTCTATTCGTTCCACTTAAAGAGTTTGTTTGAAAAAATAATATCGTTATAATAAAAGTGCCTACTTTCAAAATAAAATATTAACATCCACTTAACGTTTATATAGGATTTCTTAAATTGATGTTTATATTATAATTTAAAAAAATTATGCAAGAAAATATAATTTAAAATGTGTTGTACATGAAAAAAAAATTTGTGTTAAAATGACCAAAATAAAAAATTATATACTCACCAAAGTTATTTTTTTCAAGTGGAATGGGGAGAGTTTCTTTAACATAATGTTCATTGATTTTTTTCTTGGGAAATTGGAAAATTTTAACTGAATGTGCATTATTTCTACCAAAAAAAAATCTTATTATTGTTTTTTTACAGAATGTTCATTATTTATAAATGGGTGTTCAATATTTTTAATAAAATACTTATTATTCATTAATTTTTATTCGATACTCATTATTTGCTTATGGTGGACCCGCCATAAATAACGGTTTAATAATTTAAGTGTATGTTAAAAATAAGCCAACTTTTTGTGCTTATTTCAAAAGTTGCATTTGATACGCCATAAATTAGCTTATAAACTAACTTATCAGCTAAAGCAGTGCAACAGATTTAGAGGGTTTTCGGCTATGCTTTTTGATAACAGCTCACATATTTGATAAGCTGTTTTAGGAGTTTATAAGATGGTATATAGAGATAGTTCCAAAACACAGCTCAAAATAAGCCAAACAAAGTTATGTATATATATCAAGATCAAATCAAGCAAAAAATACATTTTTCTAAACAATACATCAAAGACAATTACAACCAAGACTCAAATAATTATGATGAGATTTACAAAGACAATAAAGTCATATAACAAAGCTGATGTTTACCTATAGGCTATATATGAGTGAGTTCCCATAAACAAGATTGTAATAACTCTTTTCTTTCCCCCATTATTAGGTTAACACAACTGCCGGAGGATTACTATTATTACCCGTTGGACATCTTTGTCTTCTAGGTCTTCTCGTCGTCTTTCCCCACCCTGTTAAACTTCTATCTTCCAAACCACCTTCAATGTTCTTACCAACCTGCACCACCAATGGGGTGAAAGCTTGATTGACCGAACCCGAAACAGCCAATACACTTTCAATCACGGCCCGTCGTCTTCCCCTACCGCCCCCATTTCTCCTCGTCAAACCCGAAACCCAATGATGGCCTGTGGCCCTCATAAGCCCGCCAAACATCTGAATATCCTCCGTCACTTCGTGTCTCGATAACGAGACGAGGCCCGGAAGAATGTCCCTTTGAAAATCCCTCCGTTTCCTTCCTCTCCTCGATTGTCCCCTCCGAGACCTTGCGGCTAATGTATTATTATTATTATTATTATTAGCGGGGACCGTCTCTTCGAAATTTTGAAATTTGGATACAAAGGGAGCCGGCATGTGATATTCTTCTCTCGTTTCTTGTATTTGCAAAGTCATAGCCTCAAAATCATCAAGCTCCACGGATATTTCCCGTGGTGGCACATTGGGCCCATCTCTAACCGTCGATGCTTTGGGCTCAAATTCGTTTGCGCAAGCTTCAGCGAACCAGGTGAGCGATTCGGATAAGGAAGCATCCGAGGAATGCAAATTGCCGTCTGAATGGATTTTCGGACACGAAGAAGAGGAGATGGCTACCATTACTTCAGCTGCATTTTTTAGAACCCGGTCGTGTAAAATGCCATTATTTTGTAATACATGCAAGGATGCCTCGGCCATCGCACTTTCTTCGGAATGTTTGTTGATATCATCCTCATTCTTAGCTGGAGCTTCTAAATCTATCTCCAATGCAATCTTAACACTCGAGGTAGGCGCTGAAGCTTCATCTTCGAGAAAATCACTAATACAAGAATTCAAATCGATATATTCTCTCATAGATGCACCTTTTGTCTCCTTTTTCTCCTTCTCGACAATTAGTATTTCAGCGGCTATCTCCTCATCGGGCTCACACTCTAAATTTATATCGATTATTCGGTCCTTTTCTTCCCTGCCTATATTTTTAGAGCAACCGATGCTTGCCAACGACGGCCCATTTCCTGAAGGGCCCGTTTCAAAAATGGGAAATCCGAGAATTTTCTTGGCGCTGTGAACCTCGGGAGTCTCTTTTTCCGTCGTCACATTCTCATAATCGCTCGGGAGTTGATTCAGATCTGTAATGGCGGTCTCATTTGCATGGGCTGGCTTATGTTTAAGCCAAGGCAATATTGTCTTACTTCTTTCATCTTCTGCCTCATTCAAGTTGATATCTAATACGGGTTTCGATTTACCAGCCCGACTGCGCTCGAGGTAATTAAAGTCGCCAGCCGATTGTAAGCAAACATCCGTTTCGTTTGATTTTGAGGGAGATCCGTGATAGAATCCATTTTTTGAAGTTAATTCGCCTACAAAACGGGGATGATTTGACTTAGAACTAGCGTTGACTAGCCCTTTTTCTCCAATCTGAGCTGAAATGTGCAAACTTCTAGGAGAATCTAAACACGACTTTGTTGCGGTTATAAGCTTTTGAGTAAAGCTACTCGCTGGGTTTGCCCAGGGTGGAACGAAGTGAGGTCGTGAACTGGCATAAGAAGAACTAAATAACGGGTCCGAACCTGGAAATGGATGAGAAGGTATATGCATCTTTTCTTTCTCAAGACCATGAGTTATAGAACTGAGATTGCTCTTACTCAACCCTGAAAATTCGAAAAATACGTAAACTTTTTCAGGAAAGAAAAAAGAATGAATGCAGAAAGAATAAAAAGAATTAATTACAAAAACCACCCTTCAGGTTTAGTTTAATTACCCAAAAAAAATTATGTATATTTCGAAACTACAAATACCCCTTTGACATTTATTTCTATTTACAAATTGTACCCTCGATAGGGCCAGGGGGGTGTTTGTTAGGAAAATGCAAACTTCAACTGGCGTTTAAAATACCACAAGGGTAGTAATGTTGTTCCAGCCGAGCTCGCCTCGATAACATTACTGAGTAAGAAAGCTCGCTCGACTCGACTCGAAAATGAATTAACAAGCCTAACAAGCTTATCGAGTCGAGCCAACCCTAAAGAGTCTAATGAAATTATACGAAAAATATCCGTGGTCGAGCCTAACGAGTCAAGCACGAGCCAGCTCATTAGTAAATCGAGTACTCGGCCAAAAGGGGGGCATCGGTATAAATAATGTTAATCGATAACTGTTTTTATTTCTTTTTGTAACTAGGCCAAAACTCAAGGGTTGTTTTTGTAATTGTCCCGGAAATAAAAGTGTAATCAGAAGTGATGACATAAGCGCACCACAGATTAAAAAAAAGGTAATAAGAGCTTAAAAACAAAATAAAATTCTACCAAAACTCGTTACCTGCTTCACGTAGATGAGAAAACCATCCTGTCTCATTAACTTTACTTCGAACTGTATGTAACCTTTCTCCATTTAGGCCAAAACAACCCGCATTCAGTTTGGCAAGCTGACGGCTTTCACCTTTTTTCTCTCCGTTGATAGAACCATGGACAAGAAAATCGATGGTCGATGGAGCCATTGGCTCTTCAATCTCAACGGGCTCATTTAGATCAGCCAACCTTATACTACCAGAGCGTAATTTGATTTCCGATAACTTCCCGCCTTCTTCAATGTCAACATATTCATCAGCCGGAACTTGAAGATCGAACAGTTTTTTCCTCATTTTAAGGGGCCTTGAATCCGACGGTTCAGATTCCTTTAAAGAAGACCCATTCTGGAAAGAGAAGTGGTACAACTGTGCGGTGTTGTACCCCTTGGTACAACTCATAGGAGAATTTTCGATATCCACTCTGGAAATAGATGTTATGCCGTAACCGGAGTTCAACAAAGGAAAGCCCGCCATATGCCATTTACGGCTATCTTGTGAGTGCACTTGAGGACCTCTGTGACTCGAGGATGATGATGGTTGTTCCATTGATGCTCGGAATCTAGGCAGTTCATTCCTTTTGGCTTCTTCCATCATGTCCCTTTGAATTCGATAAAGACGGTGGAGTTCGTAAACCTAGATGCCAAGAAAAAGGAAAGGTTAAAGCACACTTAAAAAAGGTTAACTTAATAGAGAAAGGTTAGAGTTCATGAGATTTCGGGAGTGTCGACAAACACTCAAGAAAAGTGATTGTCAGCTTTTGGCTAAAAAATGGGGCTTTTGGTTTTTCCAAGAACCAACTTCTGCTTCCGACTCTTGCATATTGTTATTAGAATCTAAAAGCAGGAGCAGAGGTGCTTTACGGGGTGATTATTTACCAAAATATTTCATTTTCGTTCCACCATAGAAGTTTTCTTAACTCAAAGTGCATTTGCTTGTGATGATTTCAAAAAATACAGTATTCATTCACTTTCGCTTTTTCCCACAAAAAAACGAAGAAGAACCAAATGGCCAATCATTATTACACATTCCACGGACTTCACCCTCTCAAAATTTCCAACCACAAATTACGTCCGGTTCATTATTTTTACTATTTTTTTTTATCAAATCAACTTTCATGATTAAAATTTCACTGCATATCCACTCACTCTCAAAATTCATTTATTATTCTTCCCAAAAACAGTAAGTCATCACTATTTGATAGCCAATTCAACGAGTTGTTATATCACGGACCTGAGTCCATGATGCAACATGGACCCGTAAGTAATACAAAAGGAATGTGTGGGATAGATCGAAAGGGGTACTTATGTCATTCATTCATTTGTCTCTTAATATATTCATCACGGGTTTGTGATGCATCACCGGGCCCATGATATAAACTTCCCTATTTGAACTTATTCAACTTTTAGCTTGCTGTCAACTTCTGCTTCTCAACTGCTTCTCGCTTGTGACAGTAAATCACTCCCTCTAAAAGCGATTTCTTCTTTTTTTGCACACATTCCATACATTGAGAACTTCTTAATAAAAAGATCGACAAACCATAATTGAAATAAAAAAGCACCTGATTCTTGAAAACTGCCTCGTGTTCAAGCATTTTCTGCTTGAGAGCATCCTTCCCATAACCTGGATAACCATCTGTTGTAGTACTCTGCATGAGCCCATTATAATATTGCCCGTTTATCGTGGCCTTATTCCCGCAACATATGGGCCAACTACTAGAGCTAGAATCCTCATTAAGATCCCTCATGGAGTGATAATATCCTGGCAAGTAGCTCTTCCAATGCACTTTTGTTCCCATTCCTGAAAAAAAAAAGATATAGTAGTGATTTACGAGTCCAAATAGCAAAATGGTGTTATAAATTCTCTCTCCTTTCTTTCCCTTCATTTAGATTATGAATGAGATTATATTCAAATTATATGCAAAATATCCAAAAGTCGAAGCAATATCTATCAAGACACGACTCCATACATTTTGACTGTTATCACATTGTTCCTTGTGATGTTATATAGATGCTTAAATTAATAACTAGTACGACAACTCGTGGAAATACTCCTTAATTAATTAGGTTGACTAGAAAAGGTGGTTTTTCGTATCGAACCACGAAAAATACTTCTAATGAAGATAAGGCATGAACACAGAGAGAAATTCTGAAACCAAAGAAGAAAAAACTCAACAAGGAATGAAAAACTAGTTCCATCAAATAGATGAGACTCATCATCACTTACCAAATAGCGAACATTCGACATATTAAGAGAAAAGAAGTACATATCAAAAAATTTACCAAGTTTTTGCCGATTAAACTAAATATGATTAGTGATTTTAACCTTCATCATCATCATCATCAACTGCACCTTAATCCCAACTATGCTGGGGTCGGTGGCATGAAGATTATAGTGTCAATTAATTGTTTAAAATTAATTAACACTATAATTCATGCAAAAAACAGTGGCAAGTTTTATACGAAGAAAAAGTAATTTTAACCTTGGGCTATAAAATTTAGTTTTAACTGAATGTTCGTTCACCAGCCGTGAGACGTGCAAATGGCAAAGCACACCAAAAAACACCTAAAAATTTACCTTAGGAGATGTCAAGAATACAAAACCACGTCTTGGATCATAAATGTACCCAGAAACATAAAATTTTAGATAATGCCACCAAAACTAGAAAAGTATCTAAAATGACAATTGTGAGGAATATTATGTAGAAGCCAATATTAGTACACAATTTGCATTTTCTTTACACTGCAAGTGACAGAAAATTACCAATAAAAAAAACATCAAGTATCAGAAAATTAGATATAAATGAACAGCTCAAATGACCTTCCTCAATATAATTGTGAGTCAACTAATCAAATGATTAATGAAATAATGAAATTAATAGGAAAAAAAAAAGCATTTTCTTCTTCAGGATCAGAGTTAAAACCATATATATTCTTGAAAAAAAAAAGCTGGAATTAAAAAAGGAAAGATAATTAAATTACCTCAGACCCACATCATGGAACCGCCTCTTCTCAAGAACCCCTAACGAATTAAATCAAGAAATGGTATCTCCAATTGAATATGAATTTAAAAAAATCATGAAATTTAAAGCCAACAAGAAAAGAAAAATAAAAGAAGAAAAAAAGTAACACTAATAATTGTCAAGTGAAACAAAGAAAAAAAAAATGAGCTCAGATCCTCATCAAAATCAACTAAAGATTTGGTGAAATCGATCTGCTGGGCCAGTCTCTCTCTCTCTCTCTCTCTCTCTCTCTTAAGGGAAAAATAGAAGCTAGAAACATTTAGAGAGAGAATGAGAATAAATCGAAAACGTAAAAATAAAAGGAAATAATTGTTCTTGCAGCAACTGTGTGTGCGTGTATTTACTAGTACTAAGATAACAAAGTAAATTCTTTTGTTTTTTCAAGAGAGAGAACGAGAGAGATCCCAGATAAGAAAATCTTCGCATAATTAAACAAATGACCTTCGAAAAACAGTGACACGAAGTTTGTCAACATCTGGTCGCTCTTTTTTATTCTCTCCTTTTTCTTCAACTTCTCTCTCTCAGCTCAGTCACACAACTCTCTCTCTCTCTCTCTCTATACATTTTCTTCTGGCTAAAACAGAATTTATGGGTTTTTTTTTTGAGAAAATAAAATAGTGAAAAAATAGGCATTTTCTAGATTCTCTCCACCTTTCGCAAATCCCATTGCTTTTTGGTACTAGCTAGATATTAATGAAAATTTCAACATCTATACATATATAAAAATTGAGTTTCATGTATTAATGTAAGCATTAATGTCATAAGTTATAGTCATTCATATCAATTGAAATATGGCTAATTTTTAAAAAAAATTTAAAAGCTTTAAAGAGCATTTACAAATCACAATTAAAAAAAAATGCAAGAATAAAAAAAGTATGCATCGCATTAGTTCTTGGCCAAATTAATTCAACCAACTAAAACATATCAAAGTCATTATTAAATTTTAAGAATTTCTATAATTAAACACAAAGACGTGTTTATTGTTTAACTCTTTCAACTTCTTCTTTGATATATTTATACTCCTTTATAAACAAACCAAAAAGTCACACAACTCACCCACAAAACAGGTCACACCCACCACCTCCCGTAAAGCAAATTCTTCTGCCGCCACAGCCATCGGAACCGCTGCCAACATCAACTTCTTCCGCCGCCGACACCACCAAATATTAATTCAATAGGTGGTGTTTCGAGCTTGGGTGGTTTCGTTGTTGTTTTAGTGGTTCTGCCGCCGACATACCAAACTTGAAATCTCAAACAATTTTCTTATAAACAATTAAACAACTAAAACGTTTCTATTCAAAATAGTCTACAGATACCTACAAACTGTGAGGTATCTACAATTAAGCAATTCTATATATACTTAACTTAAACATAATAATTTCATATTTCTTTAACAAATTCTTTAAAGGCATTATACTTATGCACTAAAAATTTGTGTTTTGGGGAAATATGGTATTTTGATTTTCAGATTGAGTAAATATGGAATTATCCTTTCACTTTTGGACCAAATCTAAAACTTTTTCAAAATTTGGATTGAAAATGAAATACCCCGCAAACCACAAGGATTAAAAATGTAGTTAACTCTAATTTTAAATGATAGTAAATTCAAGTCTGTCAATTCAAATGGAAGGCAATGCAAAGATGATAGGCATTAAAAAAATTTGATTATATCCCAGGAAAATAAAGATGGTTTTAACTAATTTTAAAAATTTACAAATTTAAAAATTTGAGGTTATACAGTTTTGAGAACACACATACCACGTATTATATGCACATGACACAAAATAACATTATTTACATAAAAAATACTCTATGAACAACTAAGAGTGCAATTTTTTTACATCTAAACAATATAAACAACTAAGGAGTAAGAGTGAAATATGTAATAAAATTCATAATATTTGCCATAAGGATTTTAAAGTATAAAAATGTGTGAGAAAAATTAATTCAAATACGTAGCATCGTAGGCGTAATAAGCGTTTGATTAAATGACAACAAATCATTCATTTTAGATGATCATACATGTTTGGTAACTTGACTATATAGATATCAATTCGATATCTTAATATGTTATATATGAACTCATTGTTTGAAATCAACCTCATATATTATCCCACATATTGACGCTAGGATGCACCGGCGAATAAGCTATATATGATAGTTCGATGCTACTAATTAAAAAGTAGTTCGTATTGATTTCTGTAAACACAAACAAGTATTTTGCTTCAGTGAGATATAATCCATCTTAAGAAATACACATGTAATTTTTTTATGGTGTTAGTATCATGAATAAATATGTTGCGCATTTTGAGTACAAGTCATTTAACCTGTCAATAACCCAGCTTAGGCCATACTTGATATTAAATACGTTATATAAAAATACGATGTTTTAACTTAGAAGAATTTCACTCGAAAAATAAAAACTGTGAATGTTCAGGCCTTGAAATAATATGTAATATAAATATGATATTCGATATTATCGAAAATAAAGTACCCATGCTTTAGGTGAATAAAGCCCGTGCATCGCACGGGCCATGATGTCTCGTCATAGATAATAATCTTCCATTTCATATTAAATATATCATTTAATTTCATATTAATTGGTCTTTTACCCTTTTAGGTTAGAATTTTGATACTCCCTTTGTTAAGTAATATAAGTGTTTTTAGATTATTTTTGTTACAAAATTTACAGTCTTTCTAATTTTACCAATTTGTTCATGTTACTCCTATCTTTATTCGGATAAAATGTACATATTGTATACTCCCTCCGTCGCTTAATAATTATCCTGTTTGGAAATAAATTTTATCCCATAATACATGTCATTTTTTTTTCATGCAAATTTGTAAAAAAAAAAAATTCAAGAATACCCTTAATTCATTATTGGCTATTCAACTTCAACATATACAAGCGCATTAACTAATATAGTTGATTTATTAAATGTAATTAATAAGGACAAATATAGAATTAGCTAACTATCATTAAGTTTTTTTTTTAATATTTGTGTAATTTTGAAACATGACTAGTATTAAGAGACGGAGGGAGTAATATTTCTTGCCATTTATTAATTTTTCTCTTACGATACTCTCTTCGCCCCGTCCCAAGTGCAACATTTGAGTATCACTTTATAAGTGCAATATTCCATTAAATATCTCAAATCCAATCAAACAATCGTCTTTTACTTTTTAATCTAAACCACACAATTTCCATCGATGCTATTTACATTTTAATCTACACTACACACTCACCATCAATACTTATAAAACTTACACATCTATCATATCCAATCATTCACTTAAAAATACCAACTTTCTTCTAAATATTGCACTTGGGCCGGACGAACGGAGTAGTATAATTATCAGAGAATATGTAGAGGTAATTCAGTTAGAATATATAGAAGTAAATTAGTTTGTTCTTTTGGTGAGAATAGACGTAAGTTAGTTACATTATTTTATGTTCCATAATTTGTGATTAAAAAAAGATTTATATTACTTAACGAATGAGTAATAAATCATCTTGAAAATATAAAACATTAAAAAAAATTATATTCTACAACACTTCTTAATACGAATTTAACATTGTAATAACTATAATTTATATATTTAGTTATAAATAATCTACATTGAACTTCATTTTGAAAAGATAAGGTAATATGTATTAGACGGAATAGTACTTTTCAACTATAACTAGGTGATTATCCAAAATATAAAATTTTTTACAAGACTTTACTCTATTACATATGAATTTAACAGTGTAATTTTTATATAAATATCTCTTATGAGATAATCTATATTGAGAATCATTTTTACAAAATAAAATATTATTTAATTATAAAAACGAAGAGTCTTTTTAACTATAGCTTTGATATTTACGAGGCGTTACGAACCCGTGCGATGCACCGGCTGTGCTTTTGGTTGAATATCTACGTGTTTTGTACGTAATGTTTGTGCAGATGTTTATATACTTTGTATCAAGGTTGCGTTAATGTGTGTAATATAAGTTATATCACTATGTAACGCCCCGACTTTCTAGGGACAATTATTGGGGAAAATTAATAAAAGGTAAATTTGACGAAGAATAACACCTACAAAGTCGAGTAGCTATACTGGCATAAATTAAATACCTTTAATTAAGGCAATAACACGTCATAGATACGAAATAAAATTTGCGTCGGAAGAATAATTATAAATTGTTAATTTCTAACAAAAGTTTCCCCAAAAGAATTTCGAAACATTTGACATAAGAAAAATATCATTTAGTAAATTTCATTCATATGCCCTCTCGGCTTGCTCCTTCGTTCATCCGACTCGGTTTAACTTGCGGGATCAATGAAGGTGGGGGTGAGCTTCCTTCAGCTCGTGGAAATCTCACTTATCACAGTAATATATAATCTCATGGAAAGTATAAAATGAATAATCTATCATATCTTTTCCTCAACATGAATACATACACACAATATTACGTATAGCATGAATCTAAAGACGCATAACACGAATATTGAGGTTGCGCAGGTGTCCCCACAACAACATGAAACATACAAAAAATACTACATATAACATGAATCGAGCACGCATGTGAATATTGAGGTTGCGCAGGTGTCCCGCAACAACATACTCCCTCCATTTTTCTTTAGATGCCGTTTGACTTTTTACACACATTTTTAGGTGCTTTGACCGGGTAGTTAAATTTATCATTTTTTAAATTTTATTTTTTGAATAAAATATACAATCTAAATTTTAATTCACAAAAAAAAAATATTTAAAGATAATAATTTTAACTATACGGTCAAAACACCTAAAAATGTGTGTCAAAAAGTCAAACGACATCTAAAGAAAAATGGAGGGAGTATATCTTAAGATAACCTCTTTACACGTATACATGTGAGTCTGATTCACAACATGTATCGTCAATTTTTTAACATGAATTGAATATCACATATACAATCCAATTAAAGCAATTAAAGTGATAGTGAAAATTCCCACGAATAAATGATGCTGTCTGACTTGAATATGGAGATGCTCGACTCACAGTCCTAAGCCCGTAAATCCTCGATAAAGTCTACATGTAATAATATTTTAATCATTATAAAATATTACGATATAATGACGGAAATTAAAATATATATGCATAAAATCAGACTGATTATTAATATTAATTGGAAGGTCAACATTTTAATGTCTTGGTTAAAATGGGACTGAATTGGAGGTTTTAAAGTTGAGTGGGGTCAAATCGTAAGAGTTGAGAAGCTGACTGGGTTAAAATCGAAGAATCATAAATCAAAAAGGGTTTAAATTGAAGTATACAGAATTTCTGGGGTTAAATTGAAAGTTACAGGAAAATATGAGGACTAAATTGCAAAACCCTAATAAATGTTTTAAAATTATTGTCATTAATACTCCCCAATTATTTTTAGGACCTAATCTTTCATTATATATGATATTTTTCAGTTATGTTTAAATGTAGTTTTGTAATTAACTACATGATTTTCATTTAATTAGTTATGTTTTTGACACGGGAATACATTAAATTTTATGTATTATCTTTGTAATGGATTTGAATATATCTGTACTCGACTAAAATCTTATAGTCTAACTACGATTTATATAATCTGTTTGGAATTTAATATTCTATGTTATAAAAGTTATAACATTAGTTAATTAAAAAAGTAAACAAAGATATATAATTTACTTTTATTAAAATTGAAAATTATATGTTAACTAAGATATACAACCTCTGTCTATAAAAAATATAGTCTTATTATTCATTTGGACTGTCAACGAAAAGTGTGGTCTTAATAGAATGACCTCACTTAAACTATTATCATTTTTCCACTAAAAAATACATCGTTTCTCTATTTTTTCTATTTAATTTTTTTTTATATTTTATTAAAAATCTTGTCAATTTATTTGGATCATATTTTTCGTAGATGGAAGAAGTATATTTTTTAAGCAGAACGAATGAGTAAAAAGTTACTTTTTCTTTTCAAAAACAAATAATGATGCGTTTACCCTTAATAACAAAACACATCCAACATGCCACCTTTTTAAGCTACTAGTTCCCTTTTTTTATAATTGTAATATTTGGACTTTTATGTTTGTCAATGTACAACTTTAATTATTAATATCTTTGATTTTTTATATTTAAAATTATAAGAAGTTGATATTTTGAAAGTATATTTCGAGATGAATCTAACAAGATCTCACGTGACTATATTTTTTCATATGTATAAATCACAAAATATGATCAAACGAGAGTATGTGAACAGTGTAATACTCCCTCCATTTTCTTTAGATGCCATTTGACTTTTTGACACACATTTTTAGATGCTTTGACCGGGTAGTTAAATTTATTATTTTTTAAATTTTATTTTTTTGAATAAAAATATACAATTTAAATTTTAATTCACAAAAAAATTATTTAAAGATAATAATTTTAACTATACGGTCAAAGCACCTAAAAATGTATGTCAAAAAATCAAACGACGTCTAAAGAAAAATGAAGAAAGTAGTGAACACGTTGCAATAATAAAATAATGGAGAAAGTATTTGTCAATCTTCGAAATTAGTAGTTATTATGTATTTAATTTAATTAGCTATATTTATATATGGATCTTAATTTGCCACTTTAAGTAGTTTTGTGATTGGCTAATGTCACGCATCAGACAACCCGTGGGTCCAAGTTCCGACACTTCTGGGTTACGTTTGACGAGTTTCGTATTTCTTTAACTTTTAAGGTTCTTCTTTCTCTTGTCTTCTCAAATTACCATTGCATTTAGGGTGTAATTACTGAAATGGGATTGATAGTCGTGGCCACGTTTGGTTGCCTGATGCTCTGCATTTTTAAGGATTCTAAGAGCATGAGTTATGGATAGCTGGTGGTTGGCGCCATGGCTACTACCACACAAGACACGGCAGACCACACCGGCTGTCACGTTGCCGAGTACCACAGCCGCATGGCCAAACAATTACCACGCATCGTGATTTTTTTTTTTGTCTTTTTTTTTGAATTTGGAATGTTGGGAAAGTGAATCAAACGGCTATAATGCCGTTTTTTTGTTTTTTACCCACAAAAAATCAAATTTAATCCCACTTTTTATCCAAAAAAACCCTTATAAATACCCCATTATTTTTCAAACTTAAAACACACCTCCAATCTTCTATATCTCATCTTCTATATCAATTCTCCCATCCAAAATGAATCCAAATCAACCATGGATCAACAACATGCTAAACGATCCGACAAACCAAATGCCGGGATCGTCTTCGAACCCCGGTAACAATCCGGGTTCGTCTTCGACCCCTGCCATTTCCCCACCTTCCAAACACCGTTTATGAATCCCGAAGACCTATATCAATTTAGCCAATGGAAGTTACAACAACAACAACAACAACATCCATATCAATTCACCCAAACACAACCCTTACCCTCACAACCGAATTCGGACCATGCTTCGTTTCATCTAGTAGACGAAGATGAAGATGAAGAAAATCAATCAAGTGAAGAACCTATTCCGACACCGACCTCAAAAAATCGAGGGCAAAGTCGATGGCGAAGAAGCCAAAGTCGAAGGCCAAAAAATAAAGACAAGGAGGTCGATGAAGATGTGGTTCCGCCCAAACCACCACGAACTTTTGGAGCCAAGACGAAGAATATCTTTTGGCGGAGTGTTACATACAAATATCCGAGGATGCAAAAACGGGTGCGGATCAACAAAAAGATACGTTTTGGTACAAAGTACTTGACGCCTACAACAAGGAAGCAAAGACGCAAGGCTTTCCTACTCGTACCAAGAATATGTTGACGGGAAAGTGGACTCCGATGAACAGAGATATCAAGAAGTTCAATTCGGTGGTGGATGAAACGGCGGTTTTGAGCGGGGAAGGTGACAAAGATTTTATGAATCGTTGTCACATATTGTTTAAAAGATCAACGGGTTATGAATTTCGACACTTGATCGCTTGGGGCTTTTTGAAAGACAAGCACAATTGGAAAAATCCAGACTCGACTTTGGCTAGACGTAATCGTCTCCGCCCTTCACCTCGGCAGAGCCCGAGCATTTTGGACCCGATGACTTGCCACGACCCGATGGCATGTACCGGGTTTCAAAAAGTCAACGTCATTCAACTCAACCGCTAGTTCCGGTTCAAACCCGGCATTGTTTCAAGAAATGTTGCAACAACAATACGAGTTGGACCGCAAGGCAAAGATGGATGTTCTCGAGCGAGAGTCACAAGCTCGAGTTAGTATGTATGAATCTCGGAGGATGGCCGAAGAGATGCGGGTGCTGCAAATTGATACAAGCACCATGGATCCGATGAACGCAAGGATCGTGAGGGCACAACAAGCTCGAATCCGGGCAAAATATCTAAACGAGGACGAGGACGAGAACAACAACAACAACTAGGATTTTATATTTATGTTTATGTACTAGTTTTTAATTTTATGCATTTTCCTTTTATTGTAATGTGTGTTTTTAAATTAATGAAGTTTATTTAAGTTTATTTTGTGTTTATTTAATTTAAAAAAAAAAAAATTTGACGGCACTGTAAATTCTCGTGCCAATCAGAACCCCGAAATGTGGTGCCGTGGGGTTTCTGGTGCCGTGGGCACTTTTTGCTGACGTGGCAGCACTTTTTGCCCACGGCACGAGCCCGACGGCTCAACCATACCTAATGCTCTAAGTCTAAATTGTTTTTCTTCTTTATTTAAAAAAAAAAAATTAGACAAATCTATTTTTTTGCAAATACACAATGTATCACATTATCAAAATAAAATTCTTATTCCTACAATTATAAATCTTCATGATTTAAGATACTTTTTGTTGTTCTTCGATATTCCAAAAATTATAATAAAACGGGAAAAGAAAATCACTAAACGGTACTATTGTTCTTATAATTTGATTATAGAATATAAACTGAAAAATAGAGAATCAAATACACGAACAATAATATGAAGCCGAGACGATTGATATCTTTCGGCAAGATAATTGCATCCCGTATAGCGCTGACGGTTTTCAGACGTATTATTCCCAAAGATACAACATCTTCGGTTTTGTGCATGACCTTTTCATTTCAACAGTCACGAGGAGTTCAAATGTACCATTTCATTTCAACAGTCAGGAGTTCAAACATTTAAAATTCAGGTGTGCTTGACACTAAAAAATGCCCAAGACCCCAAAGGCCAATTGTCAAGAACCAAGAACCAAGGTCCACGGTTCACGGTCCACGAGTCCGAGCCCGAGCCGAGCCGGACGGCCGGACAGGCGGGCACGTGTGTGGTCTACTTAACTCCAAGTCTAGGTGCATAGTCTTGGTCATATTGTACACCGTCTAAGTCTCTTCACTTTATTAAGTGTATTAAACTTCATCACGTATTCAATGTGGGATGAGATTATTCATATTCCCATTCATTTCCAAATGTCCTTTCAAATGACTAATTTCATTCATTAATTTCTCACTCATAAAAAATTAATTTTGAGAAATTAGATATACTACGATTATCTATTCCGAACGTAGATTAATCCTGGACTATTTAATTTCACATATAGTAAATATTTTAGCCATTAAAATTTTTAATTAAAACTGATTTTATCCAACACTTTTCACTATCTTTTCATTTCAATAAAAAAAAAATTTATATTTTCATTCATTTATTAAATTTTATTTTAAATGTGTATATATACATATATAACCACCTAAAAATAATAAAGGAACAATTAGACCTCATGAATTTTTCTAAAAAAATATAGACATGAAATAAAGAAATAAAAATAAAACAAAAACAAGATGTAACACAAACTTTATTAGACATGGAAATATTACGAACATATGGAAATTAAAGTATTAAGCAATTAAAATTCGTCTGGAGAAATGTTGGGAGTATGCTCTCGAATGCCACTCAAAGGATTGTACTTGTTATTATGTATATCATTAATATAAGGCAATGGATATTTCTTTATTTACTGGTAGTTACTTACGTGAGGGCACGTGTGTGGTCTACTTAACTCCAAGTCTAGGTGCATAGTCTTGGTCATATTGTACACCGTCTAAATCTCTTCACTTTATTAAGTTTATTAAACTTCATCACGTATTCAATGTGGGATGAGATTATTCATATTCTCATTCATTTCCAAATGTCCTTTCAAATGACTAATTTCATTCATTAGTTTCTCACTCATCAAAAATCAATTTTGAGAAATTAGATATACTACGATTAGGGCCGTTCTCGGTCCGGTTCGGTCCGGGTATTGTCTACCCGGGCCTGGACCGTTAAGGTATCGAGTATTACCGGTTTTGGTCCTTACCGGTTTCGGGTCCCAACTTCAATACTTATATCCGGACCACTAACGTTTCGGGTGAGTATCGGTACATGGTATTTCGGGCGGGTTCTCGGGTATCTTGGATCATTGAAAGCCATAATCACCAAAACCTCATAATCGAAACAAGAATTGAGGGTTTTTTTTCAAATGTATGGTAAGGAAATTAAGAGATAAAGGTCCTTTAAACTTAGTTTTTCTATATGTACTAATACGTTATACAATATTTTGTACAATGTAAGTTTATGAAAAAATACCGGGTTTTTTACCGGGTTACCGGTTTCGGTTCTTATCGGTTTCGGTTATAACTTTGGTATCAGTATCCGGACCGCTAACGTTTCGGGTGAGTATCGGTCCCGGGTATTATCGGACGGTTCTCGGGCGGTTCTCGAGTATACTTGGACCGCTAACAGCCCTAACTACGATTATCTACTCCAAACGTAGATTAATCCTGGACTATTTAATTTCACATATATTAAATATTTTAGCCATTAAAAAAATTAATTAAAACTGATTTTATCCAACACTTTTCACTATCTTTTCATTTCAATAAAAAAAAATATTTATATTTTCATTCATTTATTAAATTTTATTTTAAATGTGAATATATACATATATAACCACCTAAAAATAATAAAGGAACAATTAGACCTGAATATATTAGACATGAATTTTTCTAAAAAAATATAGACATGAAATAAAGAAATAAAAATAAAACAAAAACAAGATGTAACACAAACTTTATTAGACATGGAAATATTACAAACATATGGAAATTAAAGTATTAAGCAATTAAAATTCGTCTGGAGAAATGTTGGGAGTATACCCTCGAATGCCACTCAGAGTATGTTGAGTGAGGGTATTGTACTTGTTATTATGTATATCATTAATATAACGCAATGGATATTTCTTTATTTACTGGTAGTTACTGGCGTTCCTGACTCGTATATATATATATATAAACTAGTCTGTGTATTTGAGAGCAAAACATTCCACTCCTTATTGGATAAGAGGTCGGCACTGGAAAGGTTTATAGCTCAAATACTTAATCGTTCGCAAGTCGATGAAACTTGACTGGACGTTAAGTTTATGTGAAGACTTGTATGACGTGTTCTTTGACATGGGGAGTGCCTGTCGAACACTAATGGTTAGTGGGAGGACACGTTATAGGTATGCTAATTGGATTAGTATACTCGAACCGACTCACCCTCGATTCGTCACACGAATTTCACTCCGGGACAGTCAATGACGGAATCGAAAGGTTGTGATAGGTATTCGTGAACCTTCGACTTGAGGATTTAGTAGGGATGTGCTTGTGACGTCAAGATTTTCATTAGAGTAGTTCGACCCTGTAAACCAAAAGTCGGGGTCAACGTCAACGTGCATCTTGATGGGCAAGTAGGAGGTCCCACTGAATACCAAGATAGAATTCTTTCTCCTGTTAGTGAACGGGTTATATGTCCTATGTGGTTATTGGCAGATGAGATCATAAGTCTTGGCCAAAGCATTGGATCTAGTTGTATTGGATACACGAGTGCTCGATGATCTCGATTTGCATTAACGCATGCACAGCGTCAAGTAAAGATAGGGTTTGACTAACCGTGACCCTATAACTTGATTGGGACATTTGAAAGAAGGGTTTATACATATACTGGTATTCACGACAGAATGGTTCTTGAATGATCCCAATCATTCGTTCTCAGTTGGGGTACAGTGTTGGCCACTAGGCTGGCTAGGTGGTGCTACTACTCTTTGGTTCCTCCCATTGCTGACTGTGACGGACCTACCGAGTCGCGCAATAGGATTGACGACGGAATGAATCGAGCTTATTCTCTCATTATAAATATTAGATATTGATATCTAATTTATTGGGACATTGGATGTCTAAATCGATTTATTGGATAAATTGATTTACGGCCTAATGAATTAAATAAATTGCTGGGTGATTAATTTAATTTGTTGCTACCCAAAATATTATCCGGAGATAGATATTGCTGGAATGGATGGGATAGCAAACAAATGCAAGAGCACTTCCGTGAGAAAGATAAATAACACAAGATTTGCCGGGGTTGTTAGTCCCGGGCTTGAATGCTCTCGCGAGATATTATTAATACCAATATTCGGGGATACAAGTACTAATGTAAGAACACAATTACAATGAGTGTAAAGATTCTTGTTATCTTAGCTAGTGAGCGTGTAGATTGCCGGAAGAACCATATTTGATGCTCTGTGAGTTCTTGTAACAAAGGAGATGAACAGTCGCGGCGGTGAGAGATCGACCGTCTCTCACGGCGAGTATTTAGCTGGATGCTTGGGCTTCTGGGCTTATGAATCCCTTGGAATCTGTCTAGTGGAGACTTGCTGCTTCTGCCGATCGTCTTCTGGACGAGAGATTTGGAGAGAGAAGTCCTGAGATGGATTCCGGTGAGATAGCCGGGGTCTTGTTGATATGTATATTCTTCAGTATTTCCGTGAATGTATCGGAATGTGAGAGAATGAGAGCCTTTTTCCAGTAGGAGGAGGTTCTCTATTTATAGGGCTTGGATACGCCGGGCGATCGCCTTCTCTACAATATAATAATCGGGCGATCGTCTTTTAGCACATGGGCCTGTCCCCTCAAAGCCTGCAGGAGTTGCTGGCAGTCAACTATGCGGTCCAATGGGGAGCTTACACGCGTCCTGAGTTGCTGACACGGGTGGTCCTACTGACAACTTTCGGCGCGCATGCTGGTAGGTGAGGTAGGTGGCAGGCTGTGATCAAAGGTCTTGTCTGTCAGCTAAAGATCTTGTCTGCTACGAAGATCTTGTCAGCGCCTTTGGTGGATCTGCACGTGGGTGCTTTTCTGAGACCCAGTCCTTGATGACTTTTGACGGCGATCGTCTCTGCTCGGGGCGTAGGTCGATTGCCCTTAGCCGGTCACTAGAGTAGATCGCCAGCTGCCAAAGGGCGATCGCCTTGGGAGTCGATCGCCAGGTACCTGATGGTGGTCTGATATCTTTGACTTGGCGAGCTAGCCATAGTTTGACTGGAGTTGACTTGGTCGTTCGGCCTTATAGTCGATCGCACTGTCGGGATGAATAAATCGTGACACAACAATTGCCCCCCAGCTCGCTCATACGTTGGAAACGTGGGGTGAGGTGGCTCTCTTGGCGATCGCTGAACTTTTGACGAGCGACTTCGTGTTTTATTGAACTGGCGATCGTCTTTGAGCCGATATACTCTGAGTTCGGACGACCTGGTTGGCCGCTGAACTGCGCGGGAAAAAGCAATAGGCGTGGAAAAGTCTCCGCGCACGTGTCGGGCTTCTATTGGAGGATGCCAACGGTCATTAATGACTCCTCGGTTGATGCGTCCTCGAAAAGACGCGTACGCGGGTCTCGAAGGGGTCAACTAGTGCGTCGTTTGAGTTCCGACCCCTGAGGTTTTTTCTTATTGCAAACGGGTCCCTGCCTTCTCCTATAAAAAGGGGTGCGGGGCTGCAGTCTCACTCACGCGTACTTATTGGAGAAAGAAGGTCCTGCTGCCGAATTTTCTGAAGATCTTAGCGCCGATCGTCGATCGATTTCACTTTAGGGTAAGAAAAATTCTTTTCTTCTTTTCTATCTCTGAAAATGGCCGGAACCTCATCATCATTTGGAGCGGGTACCAGTTCTGCCGCCGGACATCGGTGCCAGGAGAAACTTCTTCCGTCTTCCACCTGGAGATGGCGGCTGAAGCCATTCGAGCCGGAATCGACCCGACTGAAGTTGAGGCTTTGTTCAATGAGGCCGATGTTGCTAGGGAGTCGGCTGCTGAAGAAAGACGATCGCAGATCGAGAGAGATCTGGCGATCAGGGCTTACTGGGAGCAACATAGTGTTTTTGGTCGGGCCTATAGGGCCTTTGCTGAAATAATGGAGAGGTTAGCCGGTCCTACCCCGAGATTCGACTTCCGGGGATATTCGGTCGCTTATCCCTATGTGCTTCCCAAGCGGTCGCAGTATTGTGCCGCGCAGCGATCGTTGTGGTCGCTCGGCCAAATACGGAGCTCGACGACCAGGAGAGATCTGGCCGTCTGGAGGACAAGATTCCATGTTCCTTCAGATGTGGACATGTTCGCGCCCGCGGAAAATGAACGAGCCGACCAGCCTCCGATGGGTATGGTCGCAGTGAGTGAGGCCGTTATGGAGGTCGGGCTATGCTTCCCTCTATCCTTTGCGGTCTCCCATCTGTTGGCCGCTTGGAATGTGGCGCCACTTCAGCTGACGCCGAACGCCTGGCTCCAAATTATCTGCACCCTCACCCTTTTCGGCGGTCACCGCCTGTACCGCCTCCCGTCGCCGTTGGAGATGAATCATTTGTTTAAACTGACGGCTCACAGAGGGTTGGTCGGCGGTTACCATATTCAAGGCCGATCTGGTCGGGTGATTCATGGAGTCCCGAATAAGATACGTGGCGATCAGACGAAGTGGTTCTGGGTCGCCGGCAAGTGGAGAGCTTCGGCGAGCGACAATCCCACGGGCGAACTGGAGATCCCCACCGAATTTCGGGAGAGGAATCCCGGTAAGGGTTTAGACTCTCCCTACGTTTGGATGCGTTTTGGACTGATCTAATTTGATTTCTGTTTTGCAGGCTTTCATATTCCGGCGATCGAGGAGCTGCCTTTCGACTTTCTCGTTGTTTGGGAGCGAATTAAGAGCTTGTCGGACGACGACCTAGACGCCACTCGGATCAACAAGGAGAGTCGCTGGTTGTCGGCTCGACTATTCCGTTTCCCGAGACATCTCGCGGTGCCAGGTATGTGTTTATGTGACCTTCACTTCTAGGCGATCGCCTTACTTGAGGAAAGTGTCTGACCGTTAGCCGATCGTCTTTAACTGCAGAGGTTCGTTTTCCTCGCTTTTTGGAGCCTCCGGCGGAGATCGCCATGTCGAACCCAGGAGTCCTAGGCCGTCTTTGCCATAAGAGGTCGACTCGGGCCCCTCCCGTTGCATTGCCTATAGTTCCGGAGGCGGAGCCTCGCGTGGAGCCGGAGCCTCGCGTGGAGCCGGTCGTGGTTGAGGAGGAAATTCCGGAGGAGGGGCTTCGGGCGAATCGCAAGAGGCCGAGGCCGGAAGAAACTTTGTTTCCTGCCCCGGGCGATGAAGTGCCGATCGCCGCTCCTCCGATCACCATCGTTGCTCCGGAGAGCGAGCCGCCCTCTGCGGCTTTTCTGCGGGAGACGGCGATCGCGGATGCTGAGACCCCTCGAGGGAAACCGTTTTTCGGTCGGGATCCCGAGAAGGCTGAGAGGTAGATAGCATTTCTGTGTTGAAAATTGCATCTGCATAGGAGTTGTATTAACTTTAGTTGTTTTGATGCAGGATCCATCGCGCAGATCCGTCTTGTCCGCCGATGGTCGTGGATTTCCTGGCGAGCCGATCTCCTCGCCATTCCTGCGACATTCCTCCATATGTTAGCAAGGCTGCTTCTGCTTTGCCGAAGGCGTGGACGACTGATCTGGATGCGATCGCCCGGCAGCGATCGTCGAGTTCGATGCATGCTGTTCTCGCCCTTTCTCTTCAGACGGCGACCATGGCCGTCCAGGCTGCTCAGGAGTTTGAGGGGCGGCCCTCCACTATTCGCCTGCAGGAGGATCTCGAGGCGGCTCGGAAAGAGAACGCCGAGTTTGCTGACAAGATCGCGGCGATGGAGAAGGACTCCTTGGAGGCGGCCAAGCGGGCGAGCCATGAGCTTGAGCTGGAGAAGAAAGAGACTGAGAAATATCGAATGGCGGTCGACCGATTTCGGGACCAGATGCAGAGTGCCATCCAGGCGCGGAATGTTGCTGAAGGAGAGGCCGATCGCCAGAAGGTGACGATCGCTCGGTGACCAATGAGCCGGCGGAGGCGAAAGAGAAGGTTGCTGCGAGGGAGGCCGAGCTCCAGGGATCGCAACAGGCGATGGCCGAGCTGAGAGGAGAGGTTGAGGCGACCAAGGCCGATCCCTTCCAAAACTTGGAGTATGTCAGCGAGTTCGCCTATTATTTGGCGTTCGCCGACTTGATCTGAGCGGCTAAGAAGGGAGGCTTGGAGGTCGGTCCTCTAGCTGAGAAGTTCAAGTCATATGCATTGGAGCATCCTCTTCATTCAGCTTTCTCCTTGCCGATCCTGGATCTTGCGGACATCGGCGTGGATTTGAGCTGGTATCCGTCTCCAGCCAATCTTGCTCATCCCGACGCTCCGGAAGATGAGGGGACCGCGCCGAATGTTGATGGCGAAGGCCAGGCAGGGGCCTGAGGCGCTTCATTTTTGACGTTCTTAGCTTACTTTCTTAGTAGTTTGGTAGCTTTCTTTTGTAGCACTTAGGTCTTCGGGCGATCGTGTACTTTGATCTTCTCAAGCAATGAACTGAATGTTTGATTAACTTCGATTACTTGAATGAATGGTTATTTTTGAGTCTTTGTTTGACTTTGTACAAATGTGTGAGGAGAGATCGTTGCGAGGGTGGTTCCAAATGAATTGATAAACTCATAAAGACAACTTTTTACAACAAATTCGATCG
This sequence comes from Orobanche coerulescens, assembly GCA_033398695.1. Lineage (NCBI taxonomy): Eukaryota > Viridiplantae > Streptophyta > Magnoliopsida > Lamiales > Orobanchaceae > Orobanche > Orobanche coerulescens. Next base: position 166,285,736 of record CM065806.1, on the reverse strand, counting down.
CTGCACTACATCTGAAAAAATGACGATCTCCGTATGTGGTTGAATAGCGACGATCGTCGTGTAGGTAGTCCGCACTCTTATTGCCCCTTGTTTTTATTCACTTAGTGGAAGTAAGGGGATGAAAATAATTCCTTGAGTGAGCGGTCTTCAACTTTGTCGAATCCTCGGGGACGGTCGTCCATCTTGAGGAACCGTGCACGATCGCGGAGTTCGATGGACCGACTCCTTGATCATGTCTTGATGCGCGAAGACATTGAGTGTCTCGTGACTCACTTTATTATGAGGGTCCTCTGTTAGGCTGCGCCTCGCCTCGTATTTAAACGAAGGACGTGCGGTCTCGGTCTAGAGGAGTCCTTGCGCGGGGCAGCGTCGGATGAATCAACTCCACGCCCGCGGCTTGTTAGCTCTGCTTCCACCTCGACCAGCCATGGAGATGGCCGACCTCGACGGTGTACGTTGAGACGGGGGTTGTGGCACGTCGCATTGTCCGGGTTCACCATGTTAAATGATGAACCTTTGAGGGCGAGCGATCGTGTCCACTGATTTATTTTGGAGGGCCCTCAGACTACGCCGGCCTCGTATTTAAACGAAGGGTGGGCGATCTTGGCCTAAAGGGACCTTGCATGGCCTAAGCAGTCGGTTCCATCGACCACCAGGACCATGGCTGCACTCTTCCACCTTGGATCGTCATGCAGATGCCGACCTTCGACGGTGTAAGTTGTGCGGGGGAGGCGATCTCGTGCCTTAGTCCATCATGTTAGATGGTGAACTGTAGATGGCGATCGAGTCCTCCGGTTTCTAAATAAGGAGGGAGATCGGGGTGACTTCCGTTGTCTCCTTCTCTTGATTGAAGCATGCAGGGACGGTCGCCGAGGTTGGTCCAGGGGTCGGCTCATATGAGCTTTCCACTGCTTTGTGTTCGACTCGGACGAGCGTCCATAGAGATAGGTAGGGGATTCGGCTAAACCAATAAGGCATCAACTTGCCCTCCTCGAACAATCTCCAGAGCCGTTTGAGGAGGTCGCGACATTTGTTGGTCTTGTGGCGGGACTCTTGTGGTAGGCACAATATTGATTGTTGTCAGTGTGACCGTGGTCCCTTATCGCCTTTGGCTTTTTGAGCTCTTCGTGCCCCTTGATGGCATAGAAAATATGAGCCGGAGTTCTGTTGAACGTATGGAGGAGATGGGCTTCCATGTCCTCGAAAGCCTTGAGATCTCCGGGTGTCTTGGCGATCGCCTTCTTTGCTTTGGCGATCGCTATCTTCTGGACAAGAGGTGGCGTTTCCTCGTCTAAGCGGAGGGTGAGTAGCCTTTGCCTGGCCAGGAAGTTGGCAGCTTTAGCGCGGAAGATCGCGTAAGTTGGGGGAATATCCTTGGAGAGATGTCTAAACATGGGAGAGTGTCCGTGGAATCCCCCCATGACTGAATAGAGAGCGAGCTCGTTGCTGACGGGTTCGCCGGTGAGGATGATTTCGTCTACCCGGTCGATGTAATCTGCATCAGTTTCGTCCTTCCCCTGCTTGATTTTTATCATGCGGTGGGGGCCTTCTGGTCTGGCGGCCTTGCTGGCGAAGTATGACGTGAAGTCATTCGCCAGTTTCTTAAAAGAGGTTATTGATCGTGGCGGTAGTGAGACGTACCACCTATGGGCCAGCTCGCCCAATGTCAACGGGAAGATCCGGCACTTGGTAGCATCAGATGCCCCACACCCAGTCATGTAAATTCGGAATTTACTCAGGTGGGTTTCGGGGTCCGATCTCCCCTCATACAGAGGTGTTTTGGGAGGAGCGATCGTTGTTTGTATGGGGGCAAGCTCGATGTGGACCGCGAGTGGCTCGGTCGGCCCGGCGATCTTCTTGCTGGTGCTTGCCCCAGTGTCCAAGAGTGCTCTCATCTCGTCGAGCTGGCGTTGTATGGCGGCCATCGCCGTGGCCTGGCTGCTCGCGGCTCGGCGCTCGGAGCGGGTGCCGAGGCGATTGAGTACTGATCCCCTGGCGATCGGGGCGGGAGTCAGATGGCTGACCTGCGTTCGGCTGTGAGGTGGGTAGGCCGAACTTCTGGTGACGGATTCGGGTTCCGTCTTTTCGAGGTTGGAAACAGAGTGCCCCGGTCGCCAGGATGGGTCGCGCCCCAAGCGATCGAATATGGATCCGTCCGGTCGTGCGAGAGCCTTTCCTCGCGAATTCGGGCTTTCTGACGATCGCTCGTTCAGTAGCCCGTTGAATTTCCGTTTTCCCATGCGGCGGATGATCGAGGGAGTTATCGCGGGCGACGCGCATGCTCTCCGTCGCTCCTCCAGGATGGCCATAGCCTCCTCGATCTGTTCTTTGGTTTGGAACTGATCGAGTGAGAGGTTGGGGCCATCTCTTGGATGCGGGATCGAGAGTCTCGCGTTGCTGCGGCTTCCCCCCGTCGTTGGCTGGGGTTAGGACTGGGCCGGGATATGGTGTCCGGCGGTTCGGAGAGCGGCTTTCTTCGATGTACCGGCGGATGTCATGATTCTGAAGGTTCTCTTTGAAGTGCAGTGAGTGTCACTTCAAGTATATGCCCCGAGAACAGTGAGTGTTCTTCGGGACGGTAGAAATAAAAGTTTGAGGGTTAGATGCCCCTTCCTCTAGCGCCAATTGTTGCTACCCAAAATATTATCCGGAGATAGATATTGCTGGAATGGATGGGATAGCAAACAAATGCAAGAGCACTTCCGTGAGAAAGATAAATAACACAAGATTTGCCGGGGTTGTTAGTCCCGGGCTTGAATGCTCTCGCGAGATATTATTAATACCAATATTCGGGGATACAAGTACTAATGTAAGAACACAATTACAATGAGTGTAAAGATTCTTGTTATCTTAGCTAGTGAGCGTGTAGATTGCCGGAAGAACCAGATTTGATGCTCTGTGAGTTCTTGTAACAAAGGAGATGAACAGTCGCGGCGGTGAGAGATCGACCGTCTCTCACGGCGAGTATTTAGCTGGATGCTTGGGCTTCTGGGCTTATGAATCCCTTGGAATCTGTCTAGTGGAGACTTGCTGCTTCTGCCGATCGTCTTCTGGACGAGAGATTTGGAGAGAGAAGTCCTGAGATGGATTCCGGTGAGATAGCCGGGGTCTTGTGGATATGTATATTCTTCAGTATTTCCGTGAATGTATCGGAATGTGAGAGAATGAGAGCCTTTTTCCAGTAGGAGGAGGTTCTCTATTTATAGGGCTTGGATACGCCGGGCGATCGCCTTCTCTACAATATAATAATCGGGCGATCGTCTTTTAGCACATGGGCCTGTCCCCTCAAAGCCTGCAGGAGTTGCTGGCAGTCAACTATGCGGTCCAATGGGGAGCTTACACGCGTCCTGAGTTGCTGACACGGGTGGTCCTACTGACAACTTTCGGCGCGCATGCTGGTAGGTGAGGTAGGTGGCAGGCTGTGGTCAAAGGTCTTGTCTGTCAGCTAAAGATCTTGTCTGCTACGAAGATCTTGTCAGCGCCTTTGGTGGATCTGCACGTGGGTGCTTTTCTGAGACCCAGTCCTTGATGACTTTTGACGGCGATCGTCTCTGCTCGGGGCGTAGGTCGATTGCCCTTAGCCGGTCACTAGAGTAGATCGCCAGCTGCCAAAGGGCGATCGTCTTGGGAGTCGATCGCCAGGTACCTGATGGTGGTCTGATATCTTTGACTTGGCGAGCTAGCCATAGTTTGACTGGAGTTGACTTGGTCGCTCGGCCTTATAGTCGATCGCACTGTCGGGATGAATAAATCGTGACACAACATAATTCATAAATATAATTATTTATTGGAGAAATAAATTATGTTATTATGTATTTGATATGATTAACTAATTGGATTAATTAATTAATATAAATACATCGGAACAGAATCAGAATTTACCTGTTTGGACTCATCGGGAGTCCGAAACGGACCGAACTCGTCCGATTCCTTCTAGATAGCCACCCCCCTTCACCAACTCCCTCTTGGTCTTTGTTTCCATTTTAATAATGGAAGATCAAGACTTGAGGTGACAAGATATCAAAGTGATATCTCATGTTGGTGATTTGAGTTGAATAAGAAGTGGAAGACTATCTCATTTGCACCAACCCTTGAAAACTTACGGTTTTGAGCAAGAGAGAAAGAGAAAAATATTTCTCCAAGTCTTCTTCTTCTTCTTCACTTGTTCTTGATTATTCTTGGAGATAAATTGAGAAACAATTGAGAGTTTGTGAGTATATACACTTAGAGTGTCATAATCACATAGAAAGCTTCCATCACTTGGTTATAGCCGTAACCTTAGAGGTTAATCGGGTGATCGTCGTTCCGTTCGTTTCTCCGGCGCGTGGCAAGTAGAGACGCGGTGTTTTCGGCGTTGGATCATCCAAGAGCTTGGAGCGGATTGGATTGTAGGGAAATCAACTAAAGCTTGGGGAATAGCTCAAGAGAAGGACACCATTTAATCAACGAAATACAAGGGTATGTTTCTCGCATCATCTTGTGTTTCATTTTATATATTCGTATATACGTAGCTCGATCGATCCTCGTGGGGATTCAGATCGAATTAATTTTCGTTTTACCGCTTCCGTTGGGCCTTCGATTTAGGCACCGAATCCCAATAGTGGTATCGGAGCGTAGGTCTTGCGATCGTATATACGAGATTAGCATTTGGAATGCTTGATTAGATGGTGAATGATTTGGAATCATTTATAGTCATAATCGTGGTGTATGTTTTTCGTTCGTTGTAGTTGTATTTTTCGTAAGTTTATGTCAAAATATAAATCTTTAATTTCTGGAAAATGTGATTTATATTATAGATATGAAAGTCGGAAAATATAGATATTGGATATCCGATCGAATATCTAGCCCCGAATCGTCATTGGACGATTTTTTGGACGAAGGCAGGAAGCTGCCGGGCTGACCCGACCGTGTCAGGCGACACGAGCCGTGCCAGCCGGCCAGTATCGGCGACTGTTGGGATGACCCGAGCGTGCCATTCGGCACGGGACGTGTCTGATCGACAGGTTGTCGGGACAACCCGATCGTGTCAGGAGACACGGGCCGTGTCAGTCAGCCAGTCTCGGCAGACTGTCGGGATGACCCGAGCGTGCCATTCGCACGGGCTGTGTCTGGCCGATAGGCTGTCGGGACAACCCAACCGTGTGAGGCGACACGGGCCGTGCCATCCGGCCAGTCTCGGCAGACTGTCGGGATGACCCGAGTGTGCCATTCGGCACGAGCCATGTCTGGCCGGCAGGCTGTCGGGACAACCCGACCGCGTTATTTGACACGGCCGTGTCTGGCAGGCCAGCTTCGGAAGATGTCGGGGTAACCCGACCGTGCCATCCAGCACGGGCCGTGTCTGGCCGGCATACTGCCGAAAGTGACTCGGCCGTGGCAGGCCAGTTTCGCCCCGACTCGATTTTTTCGTATATTCCAGATTACCGCATGCTAAATTGGATTTAATATGATTAAAACGATTTATGGTATTTTATTTTATAAGGAAAATTTGATTAATTGAAATATTTGTGGGTGACCGAATACTTTGAACGTTTTCATATTACCAATTGTGTGAATTGATTGGATTGATTCTATTTATTGTTTGTATGTTGATTGGATCAATGTATCTCTACGCAATCTGTTTATATAGTATTTATTGGATGAATGCTTTTGAATGCGGATGTGGTTCATGAACTTAGTTTTGAATCATTCGGTTTTATTCGATTGGGTTGTAATGGCCGTTTCGTGCCTATTTATTTTACTAGAAATATTTGTATCTAGGATGGAATTTTTCAATGTAAAATTTATATGTAATGACGAAGACCGGAGGAAGATCCGTTTCGAGAAGACGAAGATTCAAGACGAAGACTTGTAATTAGATTATGGAGTTTTTGTTTCTAGGGACGGTCCATGAACCACATGTTGGTAGTGTAACACCCCCAAGACGTTCATGGCATATTACAGCGCTGTGGACCCCACATTTTAGAATCCACTAGGCTAATAAACCGACCCGGCAAACAACAACGACATACATCATCAATAAACAGACAATTTCTCAATCTACGACTATTAAAATAAAAGACTGAAATCCAATAATATAATCTGATATCAATCCATTCCCAAAACGGGTGCACAATATCAATAAAATTCAACAAAGAAGTACTCGAGTACTTAAATCCATGACATAGTAAATAAATTCAAAAACAGAACACCAACAGACAACCGCTGAACAGTATCATGCTTGCCCATCATCCCCATACGACTCGTATGCTCGCTTGTCTCCAAGACCTGAACCTGAAATACAAAAAGTATTTCCCCCATTTAAGGGGTTAGCGACAACTGCTAGTGCAAGTAAAATCCATTTGAACAACCATTCTAATCAGATGATAATATACGCCAAAAATCGTTTTAGAAATCATTTATATTCCGAAATATTTACGGTGCACAAGCGCAAAACACATTTTCACCAACAAAACAATTCAAAGTTAACCCTGGTACAAGACTCACGGCCACCGTATCCTGCAGAGCCCCGTCGGACATCCCTGGGTGGTTAACCATAGTTCGCGGTACGAAACTCACAGCAACGTACTCCTAGAGGCCCCGTCGGACCATCCCTAGGTGAACATACATATATCTATTCATACAACCACAATAAGCCATAAGTCAAATACTAGAAGACGTAAACAAATGTAAAGTACTTGCCTTTGAGACATCTTCGAAGAATTGGGATGAATAACGACTACGAATGATACGGATGGAAAAAGACGATCCCTAAACGTAGGACCAACATATCTCAGTCCTAACGGACAACAATAATCGGATGGAATGCTCCCACAACCCCGATTACAAGCTAAGTCAATGTACGATTAATCAATACGGGCGAGGGTTTACACAAAATCTCCCCGTATCGACAATTTACCGGCTAAACTCGAGGAAAATAGGTTGGGAATCACCCAATACAACAACCGTAAGGAATATCACAACATATATGAACAATTCGGAATTAATCCAACAAAACCCGAAAACCCCCCAAAAATTGACAAAGTAGCGTTCTGAGTCAAAATACCTTGAATTGGAGTGGATAAGATGGATTAAGATGATGATGTTCTAAGCTTGGAACACAAGAATCGGTCTGCAGTGAGACTCCACGGATTAGTCTCCACAATTCGCCCTAAAATCGCCGGAATCACCCAATGGAAGTGAAGAGAAGGAAAAATGACGGAAAAGAGGACCTGCTGTCCTATTTATAATGCATAGTTAGCGCACGCTAACCATCAAAAGGTAGCGCGCGCTAACGGGGATTGAAAACAGTCCAGAAGCTGCTGCCCGACGATGCTAGCGTGCGCTAGACATGCTTAGCGCACGTTAAATACTACTCGATAACGTACGTTACTGAAGCCTAGCGCACGCTATCGGATGGTCAGTATACAGGATTCTGGGTTCAGAACCCCCACTGCCCAGTATGTTAAAGTCGATAGCGCACGCTAATAACAACGAGTTAGCGTACGCTAAATGCACACCGATAACGCACGCAAGGAGATAAGGAAGAGCGTGCGCTACTCACGCAGCAGTTCAGTACTGCTCAGATCAGTAGGCTGCTGCCGAAGGTACGAAACTCGAAACGCACGACAAGGCCAGAATCCAGAAACATAAACATGAAATATACAAGACGACAGAGCTAAGTGCTGAAAAAAAATATAATTCCGACTACCGGGGAATCCGAAATACGACAAAGAAGATGAAATTCCCTAAACTTATAGGAAATTACAAAAATGGCCCAAGTGTCCGAAAATCACGATACGACGTCGGATTAACGAACCAAAAGTCATAACACGAACAACTCAATCATATGAACTTCTACAAACCAAGAAACAATGAATACGAACAAGTCTTACGAGAATCGAACGCACAAACGACGAAACATGTCATAAAAATGTAATCACGTAAAAACATCACCAAAACTCGTCGAAATGGAAAAACTCCAAGAATAAAATAGATTCAAAATGTCGAAACGGTTACAAGCGAGTCGATAAAATAGACATACACCAAAACTAGAAACTGCAAAGAATAGAAAGGTACGGATATTACAGTCTCCCCCTCTAAAAAGAAGTTTCGTCTCGAAACTTATGAATCAAAAAGCTCGGGGTACCTCGAACGCATATCCTCCTCTAACTCCCACGTCGCTTCTTCTACTCCGTGCCTCGACCATTTCGCTTTAACCAAAGGAATGGTTTTGTGCCTTAACTGTTTGACTCGACGCTCTAATATTCTGACGGGCCACTCCTCAAACGTAACATCCTTCTCGATCTCCACGTCTCCAAAATCAATAATGTGGGATGGGTCTGGAACATACTTCCTCAACTGGGAGACATGAAACACACTATGTACATGACTCAACGACGGAGGTAATGCCAAACGGTACGCTACCTCGCCAACTCTCTCCACTATCTCGAAAGGTCCAATATACCTCGGGCTGAGCTTCCCCTTTTTTCCAAAACGAAAAACTCCTTCGACGGAGACACTCTCAACAGGACATGATCTCCCACCTCAAACTCCAAATGTCGACGCCTAACATCCGTATAGGACTTTTGTCGACTCTGAGCTACCAATATTCTCTTTCTAATCAACTCAAATTTCTCCCTCGTCTCCAACACAAGGTCCGGCTCGGTGCCAACTAAATCGGACGGCTCATCCCAGCATATCGGTGATCGGCAACATCGGCCATAAAGCGCCTCATACGGTGCCATCTTAATCGACGCGTGCCAACTATTATTATATGTAAACTCATTCAAGGCCAGATGCTCCTCCCAATCACTACTCCAGTCTAACGCACACGCGCGCAACAAATCCTCAAACGTCTGAATGGTACGTTCGGACTGCCCGTCGGTCTGAGGGTGGAAAGATGTACTCAAACGCAACCGTGTCCCCAATGCCTTATGTAATGCCTTCAAAAAATGCGATACAAACCGGCCATCTCTATCTGAAATAATAGTCTTCGGCGTACCATGAAGTCTCACTATCTGCGCGATAAAAATACGAGCCAATTTTTCTGGACCCCAAGTATCCTTGATGCACAGAAAATGTGCCGACTTAGTCAGTCGATCCACGATCACCCACACCATATTCATTCCGGTCTTCGTCGTCGGCAAGTTCGTGACAAAATCCATGGAGACATCTTCCCACTTCCATTCCGGGACGGGAAGTGGTTTCAACAAACCGGCTGGCCGCTGATGCTCGATTTTGACTTGTTGACAAGTCAAACACTTAGCCACAAACTGAACCACCTCATTCTTCATGTCATTCCACCAGAAATTCTTTCTCAAATCTTTATACATTTTACTCGAGCCCGGATGGACTGAGTAAGGTGACGCGTGAGCCTCTCGCATAATACTCTGCCTCAATTCCAAGTCGTTCGGAACACAAATCCGACCTTGGAATCTCAACACACCATCCTCATGTATCACGAATTCCGGGGCTTTCCCCTTCCCTACATTCTCTCGAAGCTGAATAAACATCGGGTCCTCTAACTATCCCGATTTAATGTCGTCGACTAGAGACGACAAAATCTCAAGTGTACGCAACTGCCCGGAACTCTCTGGTAGCACGATCTCAATGCTCAACCTCATTAACTCTCGCTGAAGTCCCGAATGGGCCGTAAGCAACTCAAGCGTCCGAAGTGATACCGATTTCCGGCTCAAGGCATCTGCCACCACATTTGCCTTGCCCGGATGGTAAAGGATCTCAAGGTCGTAATCCTTAATCAACTCCAACCATCTCCGCTGTCTCATGTTAAGCTCTTTCTGCGTAAAGATGTACTTCAGGCTCTTGTGATCGGTGAAAATCTGACACGACGAGCCATACAAGTAATGACGCAAGATCTTCAACGCAAATACAACTGCGGCCAACTCAAGATCGTGCATAGGGTAATTCAACTCGTGCAGTTTCAACTGATGGGAAGCATAGGCAATCGTCCTCCCGTGCTGCATGAGTACACATCCGAGCCCTTGGCCCGAAGCATCACTAAAAACTTAGAAACCCTCATTACCACTCGGTAAAGCCAAAACAGGAGCGGTCGCCAACCACTTCTTCAACTCCTCAAAACTATACTGCCTCTCATCGGTCCACACAAACTTCTCTGACTTCTGTAACAACTGAGTCAGCGGTCGAGTGAGCTTAGAGAACTCCTCGACAAATCTACGATAATATTCGGCCAAACCCAGAAAACTACGGACCTCCTTTATGTTCTTGGGCGGCGTCCAATCCAACACTGCCTCTACCTTATGTGGGTCTACACGAACACTCTCGTCCGTGATCACATGCCCGAGAAGCATAACCTCCCGTAACCAAAACTCACACTTTGAGAACTTCGCAAAAAGATGCTGAGTTCTCAAAATATCTAACACGATATGCAAATGACGGGCGTGCTCCTCTTCGCTCCTCGAGTAAATCAGGATATCATCGATAAAAACGACTACACACTTATCGAGGTACTCGATAAAGACTTTGTTCATAAGCTGCATGAACACAGCTGGGGCGTTGGTTAGCCCAAAAGGCATAACCACAAACTCATAGTGATCGTATCTCGTCCGAAAGGCCGTCTTCGGAATATCGGAATCCTTCACTCAGAGCTGATAATACCCCGATCTCAAATCAATTTTCTAAAACACGGTCGCCCCTTGCAACTGGTCGAACAAATCATCAATCCTCGGGAGCGGATACTTGTTTTTAATAGTCACTTTGTTCAACTCACGATAGTCGATACACAAACGAAGTGACCCATCCTTCTTCTTCACAAACAGGACCGGTGTGCCCCAAGGCGAAGCGCTTGGTCGAATATACCCCATGTCTAGCAACTCTCCCAACTGTTTCTTCAACTCCAGCATCTCAGCAGGCGCCATACGATATGGCGTCTTAGAAATCGGTGCCACACCCATCTCCAAATCAACAGTAAACTCGACCTCTCGATCCGGCGGCAAACCCGACAACTCATCTGGAAAGACACTAGGATACTCACACACTACCGGAATAGACGAGATCTCGACTCCCCCTTCTTCCGATCCCAAAGCATAACACTAATAACCCATGCAACCTCCTCGAAGAAGTCTCACCGCTTTCAAAGCGTTGATCAGAAATCTCTGGCTACCCCGCTTACACCCCACAAAAGAATGCTCGGTACCGTCAGAGGCTAACATCGAAACGGTTCTCGTTCTATAATTCATGATCGCTCTATGACAGTCCAGCCAATCCTCACCAAGAATTAGATCCTCGTCTATAATATCTACCACAATCAGATTAGAATGCCAATCCCTCCCCACGACACTCACAGGAAAATCTCGAATCTCACGGTCCCCCACGATGCTATCCCCACTAGGCAGTTTAACAACAAATGGTTCACACGCAACTAGGCAATCAACATGCAGACGATGCACACAATCCAGAGATATGAAAGAATGCGTAGCACAAGAATCGAATAACACGGAAACAGGATGATCAAGAATGTGGATGGTACCTGTAGCTACCATCACGTCGGGATCCCCAGCTCGTCTCATCTCGTACACACGAGGCAGAACAAACCCCGCACTAGAAGCTCCCCCTCTAGAAAGCTGTCCATGTCCTCGACCTCTACCAAAACTCTGCTGTGGCTGAGAAAGTGTTGGTGTATGATTCACGCTCGGTTCTCCCACAGCTGGGGCTGATATCTGAGTAACCGGTGCCCGAGCAGCATCTATATAAAACTTGGCACGATGCCCCATCCGACCGCAAGAATGACACTGAATCGGAGGCCTGTCACACTCACTCATATTGTGTCTAGGGCGACCACACTTAAAGCAATTAGGACCATGCACTAAACCAGTAGGAGCAGACTTAGAACCGTTTCCTCGTCCAAATGACGGGGAATGACTCCCGAAGACTCATGAACCAGACTGAGTCTTCTGTAAAATATTCGCCACTCCAACATTATCATGCGCATTACCGGAGTTAGCAGACTGATCCTGCTGACCTCCGGAACTAGGTGGAACACTGTTCGACAAGGAAGGCATTGCTTATCGGACATGGCCGCCCCACCGGCTGCGCCACGTCCCCTACCGCGTCCGCGACCGCGTCCTCTACCAGCAGGAATTCTGAAGAAGTAGTGGGTGAGTACAATTCAAACGTAAAATGCAACAAGATACCAAGAAATGAATAGAACAGAACAATGTAACGGGTCAAGTTAGGAAAACTTACGAGCACCGGCGTACTGAGATGATGGCATGGCAGTGATACTGTTCAAAAACGACACTCAACTAGACCCAGATAACCGACAACCTAGGTATCCATAAACCTAAGCTCTGATACCATATTCTGTAACACCCCCAAGACGTTCAGGGCATATTACAGCGCTGTGGACCCCACATTTTAGAATCCACTAGGCTAATAAACCGACCCGGCAAACAACAACGACATACATCATCAATAAACAGACAATTTCTCAATCTACGACTATTAAAATAAAAGACTGAAATCCAATAATATAATCTGATATCAATCCATTCCCAAAACGGGTACACAATATCAATAAAATTCAACAAAGAAGTACTCGAGTACTTAAATCCATGACATAGTAAATAAATTCAAAAACAGAACACCAACAGATAACCGCTGAACAGTATCATGCTTGCCCATCATCCCCATATGGCTCGTATGCTCGCTTGTCTCCAAGACCTGAACCTGAAATACAAAAAGTATTTCCCCCATTTAAGGGGTTAGCGACAACTGCTAGTGCAAGTACAATCCATTTGAACTACCATTCTAATCAGATGATAATATGCGCCAAAAATCATTTTAGAAATCATTTATATTCCGGAATATTTACGGTGCACAAGCGCAAAACACATTTTCACCAACAAAACAATTCAAAGTTAACCCTGGTACAAGACTCACGACCACCGTACCCCACAGAGCCCCGTCGGACATCCCTGGGTGGTTAACCATAGTTCGCAGTACGAAACTCACGACAACGTACCCCTAGAGGCCCCATCGGACCATCCCTAGGTGAACATACATATATCCATTCATACAACCACAATAAGCCATAATTCAAATACTAGAACGCGTAAACAAATATAAAGTACTTGCCTTTGAGACATCTTCAAAGAATTGGGAATGAATAATGACTACGAGCGATCCGGATGGAAAACGACGATCCCTAAACAAAGGACCAACATATCTCAGTCCTAACGGACAACAATAATCGAATGTAATGCTCCCACAAACCCCGATTACAAGCTAAGTCAATATACGATTAATCGATACGGGTGAGGGTTTACACAAAATTTCCCTGTATCAAAAATTCACGGGCTAAACTCGAGGAAAATAGGTTGGAAATCACCCAATAACAACAATCGTAAGGAATATCGCAACATATATGAACAAATCAGAATTAATCCAACAAAACCCGAAACCCCCCCAAAAATTGACAAAGTAGGGTTCTGAGTCAAAATACCTTGAATTGGAGTGGAGAAGATGGATTAAGATGATGATGTTCTAAGCTTGGAACACAAGAATCGGTCTGCAATGAGACTCCATGGATTAGTCTCCACAATTCGCCCTAAAATCGCCGGAATCGCCCAATAGAAGTGAAGAGAAGGAAAAATGACGGAAAAGGGGACCTGCTGTCCTATTTATAATGCATAGTTAGCGCATGCTAACCATCAAAAGGTAGCGCGCGCTAATGGGGATTGCAAACAGTCCAGAAGCTGCTGCCCGACGATGCTAGCGTGCGCTAGACATGCTTAGCGCGCTCTAAATACTACTCAATAGCGTACGTTACTGAAGCCTAGCGCACGCTATCGGATGGTCAGTATACAGGATTCTAGGTTCAGAATCCCCACTGCCCAGTACGCTAAAGTCGATAACAACGAGTTAGCGTACGCTAACTGCACACCGATAATGCACGCAAGGAGATAAGGAATAGCTTGCGCTACTCACGCAGCAGTTCAGTACTGCTCAGATCAGCACGCTGCTGCCGAAGGTACGAAACTCGAAACGCACGACAAGGCCAAAATCCAGAAACATAAACATGAAATATACAAGACGACAGAGCTAAGCGCTGAAAGAAAATACAATTCCGACTACCGGGAAATCCGAAATACGACAAAGAAGCTGAAACTCACTAAACTTATAGGAAATTATAAAAATGGCCCAAGTGTCCGAAAATCACGATACGACGTCGGATTAACGAACCGAAAGTCACAACATGAACAACTCAATCATACAAACTCATACAAACCAATAAACAACGAGTACGAACAAGTCTTACAAGAATCAAACGCACAAACGACGAAACATGTCATAAAAATGGAATCACGTAAAAACATCACCAAAACTCGTCCAAATGGAAAAACTCCAAGAATAAAATAGATTCAAAATGTCGAAAAGATAACAAGCGAGTCGATAAAAATAGACATACACCAAAAATGGAAACTGCTAAGAATAGAAAGGTACGGATATTACAGGTAGCAACTAGGTTGTGAATGGTTGTTCATATTGTATGAATGCAACAAACGCACTTAAATGAATTAATGTGCAAAGTGTAACATTAATCGCGAAAATTCTCCCACGAAAAATTATTAAGTTTATAAGGTTTAAAGGTTTTCCTTCCCTCCATCGAGCTTTTGGGAAATTGAAATCCAAACCGGATGTGCTATGCTTCCGAGTTATCGGGATAGTCGTTCGGGGAGGATGGATAAATTACCGAGAGCGCATTGGATGCCTTCGATTGGAGCAAATTTTATCCCTAGAAACCTGATAGGTTGCCGGATAAGATTCAATTGTGAAACTGATTTGCGTCGATGGTATAAACTTAACTTGTTCACGAACCATAGAAATCATATAGGTTGAGGGGAGTGAACAAGGAGAAAAAGAAGATCGAATCATCTATTATATGGGTTGGTATTGGACACCACTCAATCAAAATTAATAAACCAGAAACCTGTTCGGTTGCCCTCTATTAAGATTTATAAAGAATTCGATCGCCACTATGAAGTAGCGTGAATGATACTTCCAGATTTCACATGGGAGTGTGTTATTCCGATAAAAATAGTGGGAGCTGGGTAACAAGAATATAAAAGACCTTAATTCTATACTTAGATCATAATTGAATGAGTCACTAATTAATCTATCATACTTAATACAGACATAACTCTCAATATGACAATGAACCCACTCGCAATTCTACTCGAAAAGAACACCTTGAATGGACCTAACTTTGTGGATTGGCTCCGAAATCTGATGATAGTCCTCAGTATAGAGGCACTGGGATACGTCTTGGAGATGGACATTCCGGCGCCTCCGGTGCGGACTAGAGCCAATCAAGAAGAGATTGAAAACCATGAAAAGTTGGTTAAGGATGACGTAAAATTCCATGCTTACATGATGGCTTCTATGTCTAATGAGATTCGGAGAGCTCATTAGAAAATGACTTCTACTAGGCAGATTCTATTTCACTTAACCGAGCTTTATGGTGAGTACAATCGAACGGCTAGATATGAGATATCCAAGCAACTGTTCGGTGCAAGGATGAAGGAAGGTGAGAAGGTTGGGGACCACGTCCTCAAAATGATATCCATGATCGAGAGATTGGAGGCTCTTGATTTTAAGATGGATACTTCTCTTCAGACCAACCTTATCCTACAATCTCTCCCTAATTCCTTCTCACAGTTTTTTATGAATTTCAACTGCAATGAGATTGCGTGCAACTTAGCAGGGCTAATGAACAAACTAGTAACTGCATAGTCTCAGATGAAGACTCCGCGGATGAAGGATTCCACCCTTGTGATTTCTTCTGGATCTCGGAGGTGCAAGAATAAGAAGAAAAAGACCAAGAATCAGACAGTACCACAAGTCAAGGACCTCAAGGGTAAGGGCAAGGCCCCGATGATTCCGAAGAGCAAGAAGAAGAAGGATGCTTGTCTCAAGTGCAGTGAGCTGGGCCACTGGGCTAGAGACTGCCCGATTATTCATGGCACTTTAGGTACAGAACTTTTAGTTTTGGAAACAAATTGTTCTGCTACTGTATTTTCTACTTCCTGGATACTAGATTCTAGTGCTAGTTCTCATATTTGTACCGTGAATCAGGATCTGGAAAAAAGTAGGAAGCTTGGAGCTGGGGAAGTGATGATCACTATCGGAAGCGGTCATAGTGTCGAAGCAACCGACATAGGATCACTCCTTTTGGGTTTAGAATCTGGCTTTGTTTTAATTTTGGATGATGTACTCGTTTTGCCCAAGGGTCATAAAAACATTGTATCCATACCGGTCATGGATCGGAAAGGCTTTTCATTTTTCATTGGTGATGGTTCCTGCAAAATTTATTTCAGAAATAAACTAGTGGGCACTGCTACATTGTTAAATGGATTGTATCATCTAAACCTCAGTAACAAAGTCGTTGTGAATACTATGACTAGGAAGCGTGGTAGGGATGAAACCAATCAAGTTTTGAATGGCATCTTAGACTTGGTCATGTTGGTCAGACCAAGGTTTACAAAATGGAAAAAGATGGACTTATGGGTCCATTGGGATCGGATCCTTTTCCTACTTGTGAATATTGCCTTAAAGGCAAAATGACTAAGTCTCCCTTCACAGGGACTTTTGAAAGAGCCACTGATAAACTGGGATTAATCCATACCGACGTTTGTGGTGCTTTGGAAGCAGCACGTGACGGATATCAATATTTTATTACGTTTACAAATGATCATACTAGGTATGGTTATGTATACTTAATGAAACATAAATCTGAGGGCTTTAAGAAATTTCAGGAATTTAAGGCCCTAGTCGAAAATCAAACTGGTAATCATATCAAAGCACTTCGGTCGGACCGAGGTGGCGAGTATATGAGTGCGGAGTTTGACGAGTTCCAAAAGAAACATGGAATAGTATCACAACTAACACCTCCAGATACTTCTCAGTTAAATGGTGTGTCAGAAAGAAGGAACCGGACCTTGTTGAGCATGGTCCGTTCCATGCTGGGCTATACTGACTTACAAATTTACCTGTGGGGATATGTACTCCTGAATGCCGCTTATATCTTGAATAGATGTCCTTCCAAATCCGTTCCTAAAACTCCACATGAGATGTGGGAGGGCAGGAAACCAAGTCTTAATGACATTAGGATTTGGGGATGTCCCGCCTATGTCAAGAATACTAAGGTGGTAAAGATGGAACCGAGGTCCGTGAGGAGACATTTCATTGGATTCCCATCTAAAACAATGGGTTATCTATTCTACATGCCCAAAGATCGAAAGATCATTGTTGCTTTGCATGCACACTTCCTGCAAGAAGAATGCATTCAGGAAGGCGGAGCAGGTAGAAATATTTATTTGGAAGAACATAATGAAACTCCTCAGGAGACACCTGTGCAAGAAAATGGAACCGTACCTTCTGAAACACAAGTACAACCACCTCGTAGGTCTAGTAGGATGTCTCAATTACCTGAGAGGTATAGTTTTATGCACTTGGAGGAACTGGGTTTCCACGAGGTTCCAGGTGATAACCAAGAGACCGACCCGAGACCAATGACCTAGCAATGGTGGATGTAGACTCCATGAAATGGAATGTAGCAGTCTTCATGTAGTTGAGATCTTCATTTTCACAAGGCAGTCAAAGAGTTTTACTTCGTGCAAAATGAAGAGGAACCTTGTGTATACAAGAGGGTTAGTGGGAGCAAGATCACATTCTTAGTACTATATGTAGATGACATTCTACTAATAGGAAATGATCTCGGAATGGCTTGGCTTTCGAGTAATTTCTCCATGAAAGACTTGGGAGAAGAAATCTATATTCTTGAGATTCGACTCTACTGGGATAAATCGAAGAGAATTATAAGTTTTTTCCAAGCCCTCTATATAGATAAAATCTTAAAACGATTTAAGATGGATGATTCTAAAAGAGGGTTGCTTCCGATGCGACATGGAATAAAACTCTCCTTGTAGATGTGTCCTCAAAGTGAGGAAAAATGAAAGGAAATGAGTAATATACCATATGCTTTGGAAATGGGTAGCCTAATATATACTTTATTGTGTACGAGACCTGACATTGTGCATGCTGGGAGCGTGGTAAGTCGGTTTCGGGCAAACACAGTTAGGGAACATTAGACCGCCGTAAAGAACGTTCTCAAGTACTTTGGAAGGACTAGAGATCTGGTTCTAAATATGGTGATTGACACCTTGTGCTGCACTGCCAGAGCGGTAGCACAGGCCTAGGAGCCGAGGTTTCATAACAGTACCAAACATATTGAGAGAGTATCATCTCATAACAGAATTTGTTCACAAAGAGATACATTGTGCTGTATAGAGTAGAGTCAGCCGACTACGTCACTGATCCACTGACCAAGCCACTTCCTAAGATTAGCTTAGAGCGTCATCTGGAGAATATGGGTATTAGATACCATAGTTTGTGGCATTGAGTGCAAGTGGGAGATTCTTGGGAGTATGCCCTCGAATGCTACTCAGAGGATGTTGAGTGAGGGCATTGTACTTGTTATTATGTATATCATTAATATAAGGCAATGGATGTTTCTTTATTTACTGATAGTTACTGGCGTTACTGACTCGTAAATATATATATATAGAAACTAGTCCGTGTATTTGAGAGCAAAACATTCCACTCCTTATTGGATAAGGGGTCGGCACTGGAAAGGTTTATAGCTCAAATACTTAATCGTTCGCAAGTCGATGAAACTTGACTGGGCGTTAAGTTTATGTGAAGACTTGTATGATGTGTTCTTTGACATGGGGAGTGCCTGTCGAACACTAATGGTTAGTGAGAGGACACGTTATAGGTATGCTAATTGGATTAGTATACTCGAACCGACTCACCCTCGATTCGTCAAATAGATTTCACTTCGGGACAGTCAATGACGGAATTGAAAGGCTGTGATAGGTATTCGTGAACCTTCGACTTGAGGATTTAGTAGGTATGTGCCTGTGACGTCAAGATTTTCATTAGAGTAGTTCGACCCTGTAAACCGGAAGGCGGGGGTCAACCTCGACATGCATCTTGATGGGCAAGTAGCAGGTCCTACTGAATACCAAGATAGAATTCTTTCTCCTGTTAGTGAACGGGTTATATGTCCTATGTGGTTATTAGCAAATGAGATCATAAGTCTTTGGCCAAAGCATTGGAGCTAGTTGTATTGGATACACGAGAGCTCGATGATCTCGATTTGCATTAACGCATGCCTAGCGTCAAGTACAGATAAGGTTTGACCAACCATGACCCTATAACTTGATCGGGACATTTGAAAGAAGGGTTTATACGTATACTGGTATTCACGACAATATGGTTATTGAATGATCCCAATCATTCGTTCTCGGTTTGGGTACAGTATATGCCGCTAGGCTGGCTAGGTGGTGCTACTACTCTTTGGTTCCTCCCATTGCTGACTGAGACGGACCTACCGAGTCGCGCAATAGGATTGGCGACGGAATGAATTAGATATTGGATATCTAATTTATTGGGACATTGGATGTCTAAATCGATTTATTGGATAAATTGATTTACGGCCTAATGAATTAAATAAATTACTGGGTGACAAATTTAATTCATAAATTTAATTATTTCTTGGAGAAATAAATTATGTTATTATGTATTTGATATGATTAATTAATTGGATTAATTAATTAATGTAAATACATCGGAACGAAATCGGAGGCTATCTGTTTGGACTCATCGAGAGTACGAAATGGATCGAACTCGTCCAATTCCTTCTAGATGGCTGCCCCCCTTCACCAACTCCCTCTTGGTCTTTGTTTCCATTTTAATAATTGAAGATCAAGACTTGAGGGGACAAGATATCAAAGTGATATCTCATGTTGGTGATTTGAGTTGAATAAGAAGTGGAAGACTATCTCATTTGCACCAACCCTTGCAAACTTACGGTTTTGAGAAGAGAGAGAGAGAGAAAAGTATTTCTCCGAGTCTTCTTCTTCTTCTTCTTCTTCACTTGTTCTTGATTATTCTTGGAGATAAATTGAGAGACAATTGAGAGTTTGTGAGTATATACACTTAGAGTTTCATAATCACATAGATAGCTTCCATCACTTGGTTCTAGCCGTAACCTTAGAGGTTAATCAGATGATCGTCGTTCCGTTCATTTCTCCGGCGCGTGGAAAGTAGAGACGCGGTGTTTTCGGCATTGGATCATTCAAGAGCTTGGAGCGGATTGGAGCGTAGGGAAATCAACCAAAGCTTGGGGAATAGCTCAAGAGAAGGACACCATTTAATCAACGGAGTACAAGGGTATGCTTCTCGCATCATCTTGTGTTTTGTTTTATAAATTTATATATACGTAGCTCGATCGATCCTCGTAGGGATTCAGATCGAATTAATTTTCGTTTTACCGCTTCTGCTGGGCCTTCGATTTAGGCACCGAATCCCTCATCAGAGCGTTAGTCCGAAGGACTCGATTCGTTCCCCATATACTCAACTAAATCATACCGAAGTTGATGATGGATCTGCTTGTCATGCACCTGAGTTCTTACATACAAGAACCGTCGAAAATATTAATTGTGTTGAAGGAAAAATGACTAGGACAAAAAGTAGGGCAAAAGATCTATATTCTTATTAATGCTTATATATATATATATATATATATATATGGAGAGATTACAATAGCAAGCCTAATCATACCCTAACTAGAAAAGCGAATAACTTGTGGACTAGGACACACAAAATATTATTGCTTTAACACTCCACCTTGTGCCTAGTCTATTAGTGCATGTCATGATTGTTAGGCGTATTTTTATACGCTTATTTATCATTATTCTGTATTCTTTTCATGAGTAAATCTTCATAAATGAGCCTTTAATGCCCTATTATTTTATGTTTAGCAGGAAATCGGAGTCCGAAAGCCGAAACGATGAAAAACGGACGAAAATGGCGATTTTTGGCCTGGGGCCGCGGCACAAGGCAAGCGGGCCGTGGCACACGCAGGTGACAAGCGAGCCCTGAGTAAACTGTGCTCTGAGCCGCGGCACAGGTATAGTGAGCCGCGACCCAGAAGAAAAAAATGGCGCCCAGGCAATGCGCTGAGTCCATTGAGCCGCGGCACAGATTAAGTGAGCCGCGGCCCACGGGGCGGTTTTGACAGAAAGTACCGCGTTTCTGAGCCGTTTTGGAGCCTGTTCTCGACCTAATTACACGGACGCATTTTTGAAGCAAAAGAGGGTTATAAATAAGGGTTTAAGGTCATAATTGATGATATCTTGGATCACGGAAGACTATCGCGGAAGAGAGAAGCAGAAGACACCAAGAGCAGAGGGCGGAAGCCAGAAGAACGGAGGAATCCGAGCTCTTCATCTGCGTTTGATTTTCATGCTTTCATTTATTAATTCTGTATTTTTATCTTTTAGCATGTGAGGCTAAAACCCTGTTCTAGGATTTTGATGAAACCTAAGTTTTGACGGATTTGGTTTTGATTATCTATATAATTCTCTTTTCTATTGAGTTTCCCAATCAATTTTAATGCTTTCAATTGTCTGGCCAATAATTGGATTGTTTTAATTACGCAACTCGAATCGGGAGAGGAGAGTTGGTGAGGAACTATTGGTGAGAACTGTTTTATCTTGTGAGATAGGAATATACTCATAGGAACTACGTGGCCTTTTGAGGATTTTGTGCTTTTTGCCTATTGTCGAATTAATTCACCTAGGGATAGAGTGCGTTATTCGTCTTTAGAAAAATCTATTGACCTCGGGAGAGTATTTTAGCAATCTTCGCCTTCAATAAATTGGGGAAATCATTAACTTCAGATAATCGAGAGTAAATTCGGATAAACCAAGGTGGATTCAGAATCCTAGACTTATTCATCATTTGATTTTCTTTCTTCAAGCGATCGTTTTTACCGTTAGTTCTCTTATTGATTTTATTTAGTTATTAATTGCAACCCAGATTTCGACTGTTCAAATAAAATTAGAATATATAAAAATCGTTACTTAGTGATTCAGTCCTCGTGGGAACGATACTCACTCATCACTTTATTACTTGTCTACGATAACGTGCACTTGTATTAACGAAATATCGCAACAAGTTTTTGGCGCCGTTGCCGGGGATTGATTTTTCTACTAATATCGATTTCAGTATTTCTAGTCTTAGTTTGAATTTTTTTTATTATTTTCTTGTAATTTTATTTATTTGTTTTTCCTTTCAGGATTTTTCGGTTAGTGCATGAGAAAATTCGGTAACGAAGGCCTACTACCTTTGGATACCGAACTCGAGCGCACTCTTCGAAGAAACAAAAAGGAGAAACGAGAGCTACCGGCAAAAGTCACTATGGCAGATAACACGGGAAATCACGAAGCAGAAAACCCCATGGTGCAAGCTCAACCGGCATTAGCACTCCGCAATTATGCTATGCCGCAAATCAATGCGAACTTTTCGGGGATTCGGCGTCCCACCATTCAGGCGAACAATTTCGAAATCAAGCCTGCAATTATTCAGATGGTGCAAGCGAGCCAGTTCTGTGGATTGCCGAACGATGACCCCAACGCACACATTGCGTCGTTTCTTGAGATTTGTGACACGTTCAAGAACAATGGTGTCACCGATGATGCTATCCGTCTACGGCTTTTTCCTTTCCCTTTGAGGGACAAAGCCATATTTTGGTTAAACTCTTTACCATCGGGCTCGATCACGACATGGGCAGAATTAGCGCAAGCCTTCCTTGCTAAATTCTTCCCACCTTCGAAGACGGCGAGACTGAGGAACGAAATTACCACTTTTGGTCAACTTGATATGGAGTCGCTTCACGAGGCGTAGGAGCGATACAAAGATTTTCTAAGGAGATGCCCACACCACGGCCTTCCGGACTGGCTACAAATTCAAACATTTTACAACGGATTGAGTGCCTCTACACGCACTCTCGTGGATGCGGCCACTGGAGGAGCCTTAATGGGAAAAACTATGGCTGAAGCACACTCTTTATTGGAAGCTATGGCCGCAAATGCTTATCAATGGCCGTCTGAATGAGTAAATCCGAAGCGAGTTATGGAAATCTAGAATAATGATCCGATCTCTACATTGTCGGCCCAAGTCGCAGCATTAACTCAGCAACTTCAGGCATTTTCGCATGCTCCTTCCCCCGTTACCATTGAATCTTGTAATTGGTGTAATGGATCTCATCCTAGCGCAGAGTGCCAAGTCGGAAACCCTTTCGAGCAGACCCAAATTGAACAAGCTCAGTTCGTAGGTAACGGGAACCGACAAAACAATCCGTACTCCAACACGTATAATCCGGGATGGCGTAATCATCCTAACTTCTCATGGAGAAACGGGCAAAACTCGAACCAGCCTCTGTTTACTCAACACCAACAGCAGCCTCCTCCCGCTCCAAAAATCTCTCTAGAAGAAGCAATGGCGAAATTGGCAGCGAACACGAATCAATTCATGGCTCGTACGGAAGCGACCTTGCAAAACCATTCCGCTTCTATACGCAACTTGGAAGTCCAACTGGGCCAGATTGCTAATGTATTAACAGCCCGCCCGGAAGGTACCTTGCCAAGTACGACCGAAACAAATCCCAGAGAGAGTGTCAACGCCATTGGTTTAAGAAGTGGGAAGGAATTGTGCGAGCTGCCCGGGAAAAACAAAAAGAGAAGTGAGGATGAGGAAAAGAAAAATTCAGCGACTGAGGAACCACAAGATTTGAGACCCTCGAAATTATTTCCGGATAATCCGACGGCATATGTACCACCCGTCCCGTTTCCACAGCGACTACAACAGAAAAAGGTGGACAAGCAATTCTCTAAGTTCCTCGACGTCTTCAAGAAGTTGCATATTAACATCCCATTTGCCGATGCCTTGGAGCAAATGCCGAGTTACGTGAAATTCATAAAGGAAATTTTGTCAAACAAAAGAAAGCTCGAGGAGTATGAGACAGTCGCATTGACGGAGGAGTGCAGCGCTATTCTTCAGAAAAAGCTTTCGCCAAAATTGAAGGATCCGGGAAGTTTTAATATACCTTGCACTATAGGATATCTGACTGTTGATAGAGCGTTATGTGATCTCGGGGCCAGTATTAATCTGATGCTTCTTTCTATTTTCAAGAAGCTTGGAATTGGAGAAGCGAAATCGACGATTGTCTCTTTGCAATTAGCTGATAGATCGATCAAATATCCGAGGGGAGTGATAGAGGACATCTTAGTGAAAGTTTATAAGTTCATATTTCCGGCCGATTTCATTGTGCTTGACACAGAGGAGGACCACGACATTCCAATTATCTTAGGAAGACCATTTTTGGCAACCGGCCAAACTTTAATCGACGTGGAAAAAGGGGAACTAACTCTAAGGGTTCAAGACGAGCATGTCACTTTTCAAGTATTTAAATCCTTTCCATGTCCAGGTGGTGTTGAGAAGAGCTCGCAAATTGAAAGTGTGGATACCGTTGCGAAAGACACACACCGGAAGAATCGTCGGTCGAAAAACTCAGAATCCGTTTCAGAGGGTCCGAATTCTAAGAAAAATGTAGAACGAGTTGCATATCTCAAGCATGTGGACATGCCGTCATCATCAACCGTTCATCCATCAATGAAAAATTCCGATGCTGTCATAAGTTCGTTCGAGAAAAAAGAGAATAAGCCGGACGTAAAATGGAGGCCAAATCATGAGAAAAACTGATGCTTCGGAAAGTTGTTTGTGTCAAAACCTTTTCGCAAACAACATTGGGTGTCCGAACCGAAAATCGGATCGTTAAGGACCAATGGTCAAAATTTTAAAACACACATTAATGGTTCGATGGACGAGGCGGAGTTCAAATGGAGTTTGCGAAAAGCAAACTGATTTTCAATAGGTCCGGATGAAGACTATAAACTTAGCGCTTCTCGGGAGGCAACCCGAGTTTTAGTAGTAGATTGTTGTGTTTCAGTATTTTCTTGCATTTTTGAATTTTTATTTTTCATTATTTTTGCTTTGACTTGCTTATCCCTCTCGTTCTTGACGTGTTCCTTTGAAATTTCTGTGCAGAAAAAGTCCTAGAGGAAAAATTTATGCCTGAGCCGCGGTACACACAAATCAAACCAGAAGGCTAAACTTCCTGTACTATGTGCCGTGGCACAACCTTACTGAGCCGCGGCACACTTGATCACTGAGCCGCGGCACGTTGCTTCTGAGCTGCGGTACGCCAGATGCACCAGATATGCCCAGGACGCTGTACTCTGTGCCATGGCACAGACCAAGTGAGCCGCGGCACATCAACACTCTGAGCCGCGGCACCCGCATTCTGAGCCGCGGCACATGTCGACATAGCTTACACACCCAGGTTTACTGTACTCTGGGCCGCGACTCACTTAAGCTGTGTCGCGGCCCACCGTTCGGAATTTGAGCAGCCCAGGTAGATTTATAACACAGCTCGGCCGGCACCCCAGGTATAACTCCTTCCCCTTTCCTTTGCACAAGCGATCGGCCGAATTCTTCCCTTCTTCTTTTTCCTCTTGCGAACTACAATCTAAACTAGGTAATCCTAATTCCATTGATCCTTATCGTTACATGAGTTGAAAAGTAAGGCAGTTGTTCATTGAATGATTATGTTGATTAGTTTTTTTTTTTTCAAAGTTCTATCAAGAATTGAGTGATGAATATGAAATTTCTGTTTGAATTCGATGGTATGTGTTGATATTCGATGAATTGTTATTGTTGTTATTGTTGTTTGTCATGAGGATCGATAGAGGATGTTGTTTTTGGGGATTAAATCAAGCTATTATAATGTTTGTTCTTCATTAGAACTCATGCACACAAGGTGTTTTATGAAATGCTTGAATGAAAAATTCTTACTTGCTAAGCCAATGTTTTGAAACTATGTGCAACGAATTCATTCTGAATTTACAGCAACCCCAACCCTTACGTCAATGCTAAACGTAAAAAGCTCTATTTTATTTCTCTCTCACGGTAGTGCTAGCTCGTTAAATTCTTGATTCAAGTTTTGGATATTCTTAGCCGAGTAATGTTGTTCTCATTATTTCTTAAGTAAGTAAACTTCGGTGTTTATCTTTTCAGGAACTCGCTATGGCTAGAACCAAAAAGCTCAGCAAAAGGGCCAGGACTCAATCATCCCCCACTCGAGGGGAAACGTCTCAGAGCCGAGCCGAGATGGAGGCGCACCAATTCTCCGACCCGGAGATTTATAAAATCTTTAATGAAAAGATCCGCCCGCGACCTCTGATCCCGGAGAGGGGATTCACCCCAGCCCCCCAGGACGGGGAGCTTCTGACCATGATCGACGAGATGGGGTGGGCCCGTTTTGCTGCACCTCCCGAGCCGGCGGTGATATCTATTGTGCAGGAGTTTTATGCGAGCGCTTTGTTGAAACACATTCGGGCGGGGCAGATGAGACAACAGTTAGATACTCGGACTCAGGTCGTAGTCCGAGGCGTTACGGTGGATTTTTCAGTAGATGCTATTCGGAGGTTATTTGAGCTGCCTGTGGTTGATGAGACGGCTTACACGCGAGTTATGGGCAGCCTCACGAAGGAGGCTCTACTCGAGACTCTTACACAGCCCGACTCCGACTGGGAGAGGCGCACCCCGGCTTCTTCCACCTTCTACTTTAAGAGCTCGCGCCTCATTCGGTTCAGGCGAGCCTGGGTGTACTTCATCTGCGCACGTATAGATCCCACCTCGCACATCCGATCTGTTTTTCTCTCTTGAGCCCGTACATTATATGCTATCACCTCCGGGCTGCGATTCGATGTGGCCCCTCTGCTGGTCCGATCTATCTTCCAATGTATTCAGGGAGGGGCAAAGTCGGGGCTGAAGCACCCCTCTCTTATCTGCGCTCTGTGCCGGTAGTCTGGGATGACGTGGTCGGACGACGAGCCGATGTTAGCTCCCGAAGGCCCGATCGACCATCGCATCATTTCACATTTCGACCAGTGGGGAGGAGCGCCAGCACACGCTCGGGGGCGAGGATTTTTACTTGATGAGGCACATGAGCAGTCCCCCGAGCCTCTTCTTCTGACGCAGGGGCAGAGGGAGTCCAGCCCGCCGCCCGATAGATAGCACTTGCAGGCGATGTTCGACGGGCTGAGAGAGGATATGAGGAGAGAGAGAGAGAGAGAGGAGATGAGGAGAGAGAGAGCCTTTTGGATGCACTGAGAGAGGAGAGGCAGACGTAGAGGGAGAGCATCATCGCTGCCGTCCGAGATGAGATGCGAGAGCAGGCCCGCCGGGCCAACCGGCGTGAGACGAGGCGCTTGGCAGCGAGGGATGCCTACCAGCAGGAGCACCTTGCTGCATGGACGGCCCACATTATGCACCCGGACGGGCCATTCATTCCACCTGTTCGGCCAGCCACACCACCCTCCTCACCGGACGACGCCGGCACCAGTTTGTGAGCAGACTGTATGGGAGTACTTGACCTTCTTCTATTTTTGCATATTATATTTTGTCCATTGAGGTCAATGTACGTCCTAAGTTTGGGGGGGGGGGGGTTACTTTCTATTTCTATTATTATTGCTGTACTTATTCGTTTGCACTTTTGTTATTTTTAGTTATATTTTGGTTGCTAGCCTTGCTTGTCGTGTTTTTAATTGCATTCGTGAATTTTTCGTGCTTCTTTTTGTGTAAAACTGATGTTACGATACTGATTTATCGGGGAATAAACAGTTGAGTTTTAGTGAGTTGTGGTCAGCGATATCTGTTTCTGTTAAGTCTTCATTTAGGTCCAAAATTTTTTCGTTTGTGTAGAAATCTTAGCGAATAAGAGAGGAGACATACGTGTTTTCAAATCGCCGTCTACGTTTGGTTATACTTTTCGCGTAGCTAGTCGTTCAGTAACATAAGTCGTATGGGCACCTAATTTGAGTTTAGAGTCGGACAGTTTTTCCCAAAAGTCGAGATATTATTTGTTCTATGATGGGAAGTCTAGTAACCGGGGGTATTCACGTGACCCGTTGTTTACTCTCGCGTAAAATGACGACCCTGATTAGACTAATGGTTTAGAGATTTCGCATGTGCCGATGATGGGGAGCCTAGTAACCGGGGGTATTCGCGTGACCCGTTGTTTACTCTCGCGTAAAACAGCGACCTTGAATCAGACATACGGGAATAGCTATTCGAGTTGTTTCTCCGTTGTGAAGGGGAACTCAGTAACTAGAAGCATCCATGTGCCCCATGAGTGTCTTTTACGTCAAACGGTTCCCCAACACATGAGAATGGAATTCCACCCTAGGATTATCCCGATGAAACATCCCGAGATCCGAACCTAGTGGTCAACTCGAATCAATTTATTGATCATATATAAGGGAACAATGTCCGAGGGTTATTTTTGATGAAACTCTTGGAATTTTTGCCATTAGACTGTGGGACTGGGCGAGTTGGATTGTTTATTTTAACCCTTCATATTCGCGGTCGATTCAATTCACACTTGTTAATCTTTGAGCTGGATTTTCTTCATGAACGATTGATTAGGACTGAAGTTGGTTACTTTGTGGAATCAGTGTCCTGGATGCAACTCACTATTACGATGCTTGTATTATTCTTTGAGATTTTCAGGATAGTATTGATTAGGTTGGGCACTGTGAGTTGCACGATTATTCACGATATTCTTTTGTTGAAATTGACTATTTTTGCTTGAGGACAAGCAAAGGCTCAAGTTTGGGGGTATTTCTTAGGCGTATTTTTATACGCTTATTTATCATTATTCTGAATTCTTTTCATGAGTAAATCTGCATAAATGAGCCTTTAATGCCCTATTATTTTATGTTTTGCAGGAAATCGGAGTCCGAAAGCCGAAACGATGAGAAACGGACGAAAACGGCGATTTTTGGCCTGGGGCCGTGGCACAAGGCAAGCCGGCCGCGACACACGCAGGTGACAAGCGAGCCCTGAGTAAACTGTACTCTGAGCCGCGGCACAGGTATAGTGAGCCGCGGCCCAGAAGAAACAAATGGCGCCCATGCAATGCGCTGAGTCCCGTGAGCCGCGGCACAGATTAAGTGAGCCGCGGCCCATGAGGCGGTTTTGACAGAAAGTGCCGCGTTTCTGGGCCGTTTTGGAGCCTGTTCTCGACCTAATTACACGGACGCGTTTTTGAGGCAAAAGAGGGTTATAAATAAGGGTTTAAGGTCATAATTGATGATATCTTGGATAACGGAAGACTATCGCGGAAGAGAGAAGCAGAAGACACCAAGAGCAGAGGGCGGAAGCCAGAAGAACGGAGGAATCCGAGCTCTTCATCTGCATTTGATTTTCATGCTTTCATTTATTAATTCTGTATTTTTATCTTTTAGCATGTCAGGCTAAAACCCTGTTCTAGGATTTTGATGAAACCTAAGTTTTGACGGATTTGCTTTTGATTATATATATAATTCCCTTTTCTATTGAGTTTTCCCAATCAATTTTAATGCTTTCAATTGTTTGACCAATAATTGGATTGTTTTAATTACGCAACTCGAATCGGGAGAGGAGAGTTGGTGAGGAACTATTGGTGAGAACCGTTTTATCTTGTGAGATAGGAATATACTCATAGGAACTACGTGGCCTTTTGAGGATTTTGTGCTTTTTGCCTATTGTCGAATTAATTCACCTAGGGATAGAGTGCGTTATTCGCCTTTAGAAAAATCTATTGACCTCGGGAGAGGCGGTAGAGTATTTTAGCAATCTTCGCCTTCAATAAATTGGGGAAATCATTAACTTCAGATAATCGAGAGTAAATTCGGATAAACCAAGGTGGATTCAGAATCCTAGACTTATTCATCATTTGATTTTCTTTCTTCAAGCGATCGTTTTTACTGTTAGTTCTCTTATTGATTTTATTTAGTTATTAATTGCAACCCAGATTTCGACTGTTCATATAAAATTAGAATACATAAAAATCGGTACTTAGTGATTCAGTCCTCGTGGGAATGATACTCACTCATCACTTTATTACTTGTCTACGATAACGTGCACTTGCGTTAACGAAATATCGCAACAATGATGCCTCGTTAAAACCTCGTCAAACAAAAAACCAGTGGAAGAAAATATCTTGATCGTAGAGAAAAGAGTAAAGCATATAGATACATCAAGTTTAAACCTCGCCCTTTGAACCTATCCTTTCATATGATCGTTACATTAATCATAGCACTACTAAGGTGATCATTCTGTCGATCCCTAAAATCGATACATATGGTTACCTCGTTAAAAATATTTCCAAGTGATAAAAAACCTACGGGAAAAATGATCCTTTGAAGAAAAAATGTATAACAATCTAGATTTAAGACACTTCTTCAAGTCTACATCTCCCCCTGATCTGTACATCAATCAAGTAGTCGTCACCTCACTAAAAACCTCGCCAAGTAACAAAATCTAATGGGAGAAGATGGACCTTGGTTTAAGAAAATAGTACGACACATGTGATTAAGTTTCTTTATACATCACCATTTTCTTGTGATCTTTACATCGATCTTGAAAGTTAAAAAAATCTACAGATCCCCTTAAGGCTTACATTTCTATATCGTTGCCTCATTAAAGACATTGCCAAGTAACAAAACTCAATGAGAAAAATAAACCTTGGTTTAAGGAAAAAAGTGCAACATATGTGAGTATGTTCCCCTATGTAATACCCCCAAGATATTCACGGTATATTACAGCGCCGTGGACCCCTATGTGGGACCCACTGGGCTAAATAAACAATACCGCACGTCTAACCATCACGGTTAGCGAGAAACACACAACATCACAACAATAATTAAATGAAATCACTCGGTACAACCGGTAAATAGGACATCACCCAAATCCGCAAATACGATTTAACATACAAAACATGTCCCAAATCAAAAGTGCCTAAGTACTCGCGAGTACTATCTATAAGTTCACAAGTTTGGAAAACAAACACATCAAAATGGACAATGGAATATAAAGGGACTCCATTGCACACATCAACATCCCTGGCCAGCATTCTCGTACTGATCCAGCGCCCACTCGACCGACTAAACACCACCTGAAATTTATAACAAGAACTTCCCCAAAAAGGGTCCCAAAAGGGGTTAGCAATTACGCTAGTACAAGTAATCAAGGCAAACCATTCGCTTACACATTTCATAGTACATGCATCAAGTCATTTCAAAATACCAAACCAGACATGTCTTTTCCCGAAAAAAAACAGTCAATCAATTTGCCTAGGATCGGGGCGAAACCACTGGTCCCATTCGAGGCCTCTAAGGACCCTCCTGAATTGGACATCATCATAAAACAAATCACGCATAGGCATCGCCTAGGACCGGGGCAAAACCACTGATCCCATTCGAGGCCTGTAAGGACCCTCCCGAACTGGCTAGCAAACAAGCTCGTGAATTCGGAGTGAAGTCACGGATTCCCCCGAGGCCCCATCGGACCCTCCCGGAGTGAGCGAAGCACACACATAAAATACATCACCATTTCATATTAAGCATAAAAGTTTCCAAGAATACTTGCCTTGAGTAATCAACGACGAAACGGATGGAATGGAGAAACAACCACAATCGCTAGGAACCAACGAACCGGAACCTAATAATTCGAAGAATACAATCACAACTATTTCTAAACGAGAATGGAAATGGAATACACCTGGAAACCCACCTACGATTCATGTAAATTCGTACAAAAACAACAATGAGGGCAGATCACAACCGAAACCTCCCGATTTCACAAATACCATGAAACTTACCATGAACTCGTAGAGAAAACATGAATACCACTAAGATTAATCACATACATCATGGATTAATCAACAACACGGAACGAATCGGACGTAAAATAAAAACCCCCCAATCTTTCCAAAAATAGGGTTCTAAGATTTTACCTCAGATCGAAGTCGAAGAACAAGTGTTGGTGTTGTTAATACACACCAAAAACTCAAGAAAGATGATAACTTGGAGTTGCAAGACTTCAAATCGCCTGGAAATCGCCCAAAAATCGCCCAAGGTCAGAGAAGGAGATGAAATGAGTAAAAATAGACGAATCTGGGTCAACTCTCGGGTATATATAACCAGATGGTTTAGCGTGCGCTAACAGATAGTGCACGCTAACCAGCCAAAACTGGTCCAGAACTTGCGGTTTCTAACCCGTTAGCGTGCACTATCGGAAAATAGCATGCGCTAACAGTCCCCCGATAGCGCGCGCTATCGAGCTATAGCGTGCGCTACCGGTTCTCCACCCCGAGTCCAGAAACATTCTGCCCACTCTGTACTACAGAATTAGCACGCGCTGTCACACGCCAAGCGTCCGTTATGCCTCGGCCATAGCATGCGCTAATATACAGATTTAGCTACGCTAAGGTGCTCGTCTAGAGAACAGAAACAGCCTACTGCCACTGCTGTACTCGAGTCATTATCGCGCGCTACCAAACGAATATAGCATGCAATACACAATGAAATTAGAATGCACTACACAACAAAGTTAGCGCGCACTAACGAGTGCAGACAGTAGTACATGCAACACCCAAAGAAGGAAAATGGCGAAATCTACCTTTGATGAAAACAACCCGCACCCAACACCAAACAACGGACCGAAGAAGACACACGAACGACAAATTTGAGTCAGAACTAAAGCGCTAAAAGAAAACATGATTCCAACTACCCAAAAGTTCGGAAAACGACAACGTTAGTAATTGCCCCATAACTTTGGGAAATTACAAAACGGCCCAAAACATCCGAAATACACGATACATATCGAAACAATAAACGAAAGCTCACAACATGCATAATAACATGAGATGGATCTGCGGCAACCCCGAAACGGTGGTTCCGAACAACGATTATGAGAATCGAACGAAATAGCGATGAAATGACATTAAACACGGAATTGAGTAGAACAAGTACAAAACAATCTCGGATGACAAAAAGTCCAGTATTAAATATTCTCAAAATATCAATACGGTTACGAACGAGTTACTAAGAACAAAAAATAAATATAAATACCGGAAAAAGAAAAATGGGGATATTACATTCCCCCCCTCTAAAAACAAGTTTCGTCCCGAAACGTAAGAAACAAACAACTCGCGGTACCTAGCATGTATGCTATCCTCGGTTTCCCAAGTTGCCTCCTCGACACCATGCCTCGACTGCCCATCCGTTTGACGATGACATGCACGCAGCATATCCTCAAATGTCTGGATAGTGCACTCCGACTGCCCATCCATTTGAGGATGAAAAGAAGTACTCAGATGCAACCGAGTACCCAACGCCTTATGTACCGCCTGCAAAAAATGCGATACAAAACGACCATCAAGATCCGAAATAATAGACTTTGGAGTACCGTGAAGCCTCACAATCTGTGCAATAAATACACGAGCCAACTTTTCTGGACCCCAAGTATCCTTGATGCCCAGAAAGTGTGCTGACTTGGTCAGACGATCTACAATCACCCAAACCATATTCATACCAGACTTCAATCTCGGCAAGCTCGTGATGAAGTCCATCAAAATATCTTCCCATTTCCATTCCAGAACGGGAGGCGACTGCAACAACCCGGCTGGTCGCTGATGCTCGATTTTGACCTGCTGACAAGTTAAACATCTCGCTACAAATTGCGCAACCTATTCCTTCATATCGTTCCACCAAAAGTTCCTCCTTAGGTCCTTGTACATCTTACTCGAACCAGGATGAACTGGATAAGGGGTAGCATGAGCCTCACGCAAAATACTCTGCCTTAATTCCAAGTCGTTCGGTACACAAAGCCGACTTTGGAATCTCAACACACCATCCTCGTGAATCACAAACCCAGGAGACTTCCCCTTAAGAACATTCTCTCGGATTTGCGAAATCATAGGATCCTCTAACTGCTTCAGTTTAATTTCATCGATTAGCGACGACGAAATTTCTAAAGCACAAAGTTGCCCGACAGCTCCTGTCAACAAAATCTCAACACTCAACTCGATCAAATCACGCAGAAGCAAGATTGAGACGTAAGTATCTCAAGCTTTCACAATGTAACCGGTTTCCGACTCAAGGCATCCGTCACGACGTTCGCCTTGCCCGGATGATAAATGATATCGAGGTCATAATCCTTAATCAATTTCAACCACCTCCTCTGCCTCATATTCCACTCCCGCTGAGTGAATATGTACTTCAGACATTTATGATCGGTAAAAATCTGACATGCAGAGCTAAAGAAATAATGCCGCCAAATCTTGAGCGCAAAAACAACTGCCGCTAGCTCCAAATCATGAGTACGGTAGTTGAGCTCATACGGCCTCAACTGTCTCGATGCAAACGCAATATTCTTGTCGTGCTACATCAACACGCACCTAAGACCCTAACCCGAAGCATCGCTATAAATAGAAAAACCCTCGTTTCCACACGACAACGCCAGAATCGGGGCTGAAGTCAAACGCCTCTTCATATCCTCAAAACTCAACTGCCTTTCGTCATTCCAGACGAACTTCTCGGACTTTTGAAGCAACTGCGTAAGTGGTCGAGCCAGTTTCGAGAACCCCTCGATGAACCTTCGATAGTAGCTAGCCAAACCTAAGAAACTACGGACCTCCTTCACATTCTTAGGCGGTGCCCAATCCAGCAGTGTCTCAATCTTCTGTGGATCCACACGGACCCCCTCGGCTGAAATCACGTGACCCAGAAATATCACTTCCTTCAGCCAGAACTCACATTTCGAGAACTTCGCGTAGAGTCACTCGGTCCTCAAAATGTATAACATCACACGCAGATGATGCACATAATCCCCTTCATTCTTCGAGTAGATAAGTATGTCATCAATGAAGAGAACGACACACTTATCCAAGTACTCGATGAAAACCTTGGTCATCAATTGCATGAACACCGCCGACGCATTAGTTAGCTCTAAGGGCATAACCACAAACTCATAATGTCCATATCTCGTTCGTAAAGCTGTTTTCGGGATATTGGACTCCTTCACCCGAAGCTAATAGTACTCCGATCTCAAGTCGATCTTCGAGAATACCGCAGCTCCCTGCAACTGATCAAACAAACCATCAATCTTTGGCAAGGGATACTTGTTCTTGATAGTCACCTTATTCAGCTCGCGATAGTCGATACATAAATGCAGTGAACCATCCTTCTTCCGCACAAACAGAACCGGTGCGCCCCAAGGTGAAGCACTCGGTCGAATATACCCCGACTCAAGAAGCTCACTCAACTGCTTCTTCAACTCGGCCATCTCTGAATCTGCCATATGTTGGCCACTAAGTATACATGATACAACTTGGAGAGTGTTTTAAACAACAAGATGTACGGTTTTCAAATCTGAGTGCGTAGCGGAAGTCTTGACAAAGTAAGCTGCTGTAAATACAGCAACTATGTAATACCCGGTTGTAATTCAGTCACTAGCATTCAGTAATTTCATTCGGTAATTGTCACTATGTAATTTTTTTCACTTGTTAATAATCATTCATCCGTGTTCACCGTTCGGAATAACTCCGAGTTGTGTATCGTTATTGTTCATTGTTTCAAACTTATTTGGGAAACGAAACAAGAGTATTATCTTGATTGTTGTAATTGATTCATTAGTCGATGTTGTCGTTGGAGTTCATGTCATTTCTAATCTCTTCATTGTTCAAATCGTGTTTTTGTTGGACGAACCCTTGTAATCATTGATTGGAACCACCATTTTGGGGTTTCCGTACTTCCATTTCATGTTATTGTTTCCCAAATATTAATTCCTATTGCTTTTATTCCCTTCCCGGGTCATTTTTCATCATGTTAGGACCCAAGGGGGGTGTGGGCCGCGGCACAAGGAGTGTGCGCCGCGGCACACCCATTTTCCAGTTTTTGGCCGAGCAGCTTGTACTGTGGGCCGCGGCACATGCCGACAGGGCCGCGGCACACTGCTGAGTCACTACCGCGGCACACTCGTCCGGGCCGCGGCACACTCGTGTTGCAACTTATCGGCCAACCCCTCAGATCGTGGGACGCGGCACATGCCGACGGGGCCGCGGCACACTGCCGAGTCAAGCCGCGGCACACTCGCCCGTGCCGCACGCCGCCGATTGCCGGGGCTGTTTTTGGCCCCCGTGCGCACACAAAGGCCAAGACTATAATTGCGTTTTTTCAGCGAGATTCACTCATTTCTTTCCCTTTTCTTCAACCATACGAGAGAGAGAGCTTGAGGGGAGAAACTTTTCATCATCCATCACTTGAGGGTTTGATTTTCTTCATTTCCTTTCGATCGTGAGGCCCGGATAGTCGATCTAACGCTATTTCATCGGATTAAAGTACTTGGATCTTCAAAGGTAATATTCATCAAACATCTTGGATTTCGATTTTTGTATTGAGTTATGATGTTTTGGATGTTAAGATGATGTTGTATGAAGTGATATACACATGATTATGGATATGTTTGATTATTCATTGGATTATTGAAGGATCAAGAACACTTTGAATATTGAGTTGGATTTGGAGGTTTTCGATTAATCGTTGTTGTAATCACGAATTTGGTTATTCATATTGGATTATTGATCGTATTAAATATGTTTTGTTGGTTTGAAACATTTCTTGAGGATTTGATGTTGGTATTATTGAAGTTTGGTTGTAAACAATCGAAGTTTGGCCACAAAGTGTTCGATATAATGCCCCAATGAACTTGGTTTAGTCGTATCGACGTTTTGAGTTCGTTATATTCGTGTTTGATTCGTATGTTGAACGGATTGTTGGTGATTGTGTTATTCAAGGTTGTTCGAGCAACCGATATCTCAATTAGGACGTTGTTCGTGGAAGGATAATTGTCACCGGTGTTGAGTAAGTTAATTCTTACTCGGTTAAAAGGATATTCATTTCTTTTGTTGTTGTTCATTCATAATCATAACTCATTCATCATTGTATTAACCGTATTGAGACTTGTAATTGTCGAATAATCATTTCATTCACGAGGAACGACGGTTCCAATCATTTCATTGAGTTATCGATCACTTCACTATTATTTTCATCTCGGTGAGTCATTCTTGACCTTGTCGAATTATTATCCATTGATATTCATTGTGGTCATTCTCGTTCATATGACCTTCTGGGTTCATATTGCGTGGCCGGGTGCGGATGTGTGGAATTTTTAGTCGGGCACACGATGTCCATGTATTGGGAGTGATACATTGGACTGTGTACACGGTAAAGATTACCTCCGTGAGACTAATTAGGTACAAGGACGGGTGTGTCCGGTCATCCGTCTTGTACACTTGCACAGAACACTACGGGCGTACTATGATACTCCTCTTCAGCGTAATTCATTACTAAAGATATTTCATAATTTCAGATATATCATGATTGTGTATTTTCAACCCTTGAGGATTGTTGTTCTGTGTAACTGACCCCGTTGGGGGATTTTGTTTTCAGGTCACGACAAGGAAAAGGCACGAGAAGAGCATGTTGACGGCGAGGAGTCCCAGTGATACTAGTAGGGGGCCCCAGTCATTCCGATTATTTTAGTCATTTCAGTCATTTCAGTCATTTCAGTCATTTCCGTGATTTGTATTTCCGCTGCAAATTCCGTTTGAGATGTTTATTTATTCAGGGTGGTGTATTTTATCTTCATATAAAATATACTAGTATTCTGTATTGTCCTGGTGTATTGTACTTAAGCTCCTCATCGGAGTATTTGGTAATATAATGTGGTTCGGTACTACAATTATATTATTTAATTCATCAGCTTTCATTCGCCTGGTGGGTCCCAGTCGGGGGTCTACGGCACTGTAATATCCGCCTAGTTTGGGGTGTTACAGAGTTGGTATCGGAGAGTGGTTTTGAATACTACCTTACGAGTCATGTATCATTTGAAATCATCGTCATCGGACTAGTATCATTGGACTTTCGCGTCATGTATGACCTGTGCAAATGCCGAGCCAATCAGACCAAGAACTGTAAGATTTCTAACGCCATGGTATAATTTCTGGCAATAATCATTCATTCATAATTCATCACTTAACAATCCTCAATCATCATTTTCATTTTTGACCAGGACGGTCATGTTAACTCGTTAACCACTCAATTCATTTCATTACTCGGTTGTTGATCTAGAAGATCATATCATTAATCTTGTTAACTTGTTCAAGATAATCATTTCAATAATTTCAGCAGATAATCATGTCACCTCAGCTAATCATTCATGTAATCACTGTGTTAGAGCGTGTATGCTCATTTTCATCATCTCATGTCATAATCATAACGTGATATTCATACGGGAAATATAATCATCATGTGACTTTCCTACTTCAGTATGGAGAGAGCAAGAAGAGGACGAGGAGGACGAGGCCGTGGTGCGGGCCGAATCCCGAGAGCTCGTGTGAATACATGTGCGAATGCGAGAAATAATGCTAATTCATCGAGCAGCGACGCTGCCACTCATTCACCTGGATGCGATCATTCACTATCGGGGAGTCGTACCCGGGACACGGCTCAGTCAGAAGGTGTTCGAGTTGACCCACTCGCTTTTATGCAGGGCATGATGGCCCAAATGATGCAGATGGCACAACTAATGGAGACGATGCATAATTCAGCTAATCAAAATCAACAGGCTCCTCCGCCGCCACCTCAGAGGCAAGAGAGGAATGTGAGCAGTATCATCGGTGACATCTCTCGCCAAAGGCCACCTACTTTTGAAGGCTCATCTGAGCCGGCGGATATTGTTCATTGGCTCGAACATTTCGAGAAGTTATTCGCTATGGTAGAGTGTCCCGAAGGACACAAAGTCTCAGTTGCGGCTTACTATCTGGGTAAAAGCGCACATTCTTGGTGGTTGTCGTTGAAGCCCACCGAAGGATCATGTACTTGGGATCAGTTCAAGACTCTCATGATGGAGAGGTATTATCCGGCCCCACTCAGAGAGGCCAAGCTGTCAGAATTACTCACTATCGACCCCTCAGCAGACGAGGATGTTCTCGCCACTGCCGAGAAATTTCAGGAACTTCTTCCGTTCGCCTCATCTATCATTCATTCCGAGGCGGATAAGATTAAGTATTTCACCAAGAGGCTGAAACCTCGTATGAGACTACAGTTGCTTAATCATAATTGCACCACGTTGGCCGAATTCATCGAGAAAGCTCTTACCTATGAGCTTACTGCTAAGGAGATTGCTAAGCAGCAACCTTCATCTGCGAGCAATAAATCGAAGAATCGTAATCAGTCTGAAGTCGGTCAGAGAACTTTCAAGAAACCTCGTGCGGGCTCTACTTTTTCTAAGCGACCTCCTGTGATGCCTAAACCCACGGAATCTCAATCACGAGTGGCCGCCTCGGCCATCACTTGTTTTAACGTGTGGGATCTTGGTCATGTCGGCACTAAGTGTCCGAGATGCATCACGTGTCATAAGCGTGGATTGCTGGGCATAAGGCCCGTTTTGCCGTAGGGACTCCAAACCTACTCCGACGTCATCTCGGGCCCCAAAAGCAACACTGCTCGTAATCGAGCCACTCGATGCTGCTCAAGATGACAGGAGCGAATAAAGGTGGAGCCTTTAGCGATCAGACGGGAGCGTCCGGTGCCGGGACTAGCAAGCCCCGGATTTATGAGATGAAGAAGACCGATGATCTAGAGGCCCGAATGATCTCATGTACAGTCGATATTCTATCTCAACCTGTGTGTACCCTTTTGATACTGATGCATCGCATTCATTCATTTCCGAATCATGTTTGAGTAGACTACGTTTGGGTAGTGCTACTAGTTGTGAGCCTTATGTCATTGGTCTACCTGATGGTAGACGAATTACCAGAAATCACGAGATTCAGAATTGTCCGATTTATCTTCATGGTCGTGTATAGCCAGCGGACCTGATTGTAGTATATTTGCCGAGAGACGACGTCATCTTCGGTATTGATTGGATGGATCGTCATGATGCCATCATTAGTGTCCGTAAGCGTATGGTCACTATCATTTCAGACGATGGGGTCGAATGTGTGTTTCAGGGAGGTAATCCCAAATGTTCTGGAAGAGTTATTAATTTGATGAAAGCAGTGAGATTACTCAGTCAGGGGTGTGTTGGTTATTGGTGCTATATGACCAAAACCGAGAAATCGTCAATAATGTTGGCGGATATTCCGGTAGTGAGAGAATATGCCGACGTATTTCCAGATGAGTTACCTGGTTTGCCTCCACAGAGAGATGTGGAATTCACGATTGAGTTGGAGCCTGGTACATCTCCAATATCGAAGGCACCGTATCGGATGGCCCCGACCGAAATGCAGGAGTTGAAGAATCAACTTGAGGAATTGTTCGAGAAAGGTTATATCCGACCGAGTGCATCCCCATGGGGGGCACCGGTGTTGTTTGTCAAGAAGAAGGATGGTTCTTTTCGCTTGTGTATTGATTATCGGGAGTTGGACAGGGTGACAATCAAGAATAAGTATCCCTTACCCCGTTTTGATGATCTCTTAGATCAACTTCAGGGAGCTTCTATATTTTTCAAGATCGACCTAAGATCTGGTTATCATCGATTCGAGAGTCGGATATCGCAAGGACAGCGTTTCGTACACGCTATGGTCATTATGAGTTTGTAGTTATGCCGTTCGGGCTAACTAATGCCCCTGCGGTATTCATGGAGTTAATGAATCGAGTTTTCATTGACTTTTGGATCAGTTTGTTTTTGTCCTCATCGATGACATTTTGATTTATTCTCGTGACCGAGAGGAACACGAGGTTCATCTTCACCAGGTTCTCGACGTGTTAAGACGAGAGCAACTTTATGGAAAGTTTTCCAAGTATGAGTTCTGGATGTCCGAAGTGACTTTTCTCGGGCATGTAATTTCATCAGATGGAGTGCGTGTTGATCCTCAGAAGACAGAGGCTATCCAAGATTGGTTACCTCCGAAGAATGTTAAGGAAATCCGAAGCTTTCTTGGATTAGCCGGTTATTATCGGTGGTTTGTGGAAGGATTTTCTAAAATTGCTCAACCTATGACGAACCTTTTGCGAAAGGATAAGAAATACACGTGGTCCGACGCGTGTCAACGGAGTTTTGAGGAACTCAAGAGCCAATTAATTTCAGCTCCTGTACTTTGCTTGCCATAAGGGACGGAAGGATTTGTGGTTTATATTGATGCGTCCGGGCAGGGTCTCGAATGTGTACTCATGCAGAATGGGAAGGTTATTGCTTATGCGTCACGGCAATTGAGACCTTACGAGGTTAATTATCCGACCCACGACCTGGAGTTAGCAGCCGTGGTTTTCGCGTTGAAGATTTGGCAAGGGATACTTGTTCTTGATAGTCACCTTATTCAGCTCGCGATAGTCGATACATAAATGCAGTGAACCATCCTTCTTCCGCACAAACAGAACCGGTGCGCCCCAAGGTGAAGCACTCGGTCGAATATACCCCGACTCAAGAAGCTCACTCAACTGCTTCTTCAACTCGGCCATCTCTGAATCTGCCATATGTTGGCCACTAAGTATACATGATACAACTTGGAGAGTGTTTTAAACAACAAGATGTACGGTTTTCAAATCTGAGTGCGTAGCGGAAGTCTTGACAAAGTAAGCTGCTGTAAATACAGCAACTATGTAATACCCGGTTGTAATTCAGTCACTAGCATTCAGTAATTTCATTCGGTAATTGTCACTATGTAATTTTTTTCACTTGTTAATAATCATTCATCCGTGTTCACCGTTCGGAATAACTCCGAGTTGTGTATCGTTATTGTTCATTGTTTCAAACTTATTTGGGAAACGAAACAAGAGTATTATCTTGATTGTTGTAATTGATTCATTAGTCGATGTTGTCGTTGGAGTTCATGTCATTTCTAATCTCTTCATTGTTCAAATCGTGTTTTTGTTGGACGAACCCTTGTAATCATTGATTGGAACCACCATTTTGGGGTTTCCGTACTTCCATTTCATGTTATTGTTTCCCAAATATTAATTCCTATTGCTTTTATTCCCTTCCCGGGTCATTTTTCATCATGTTAGGACCCAAGGGGGGTGTGGGCCGCGGCACAAGGAGTGTGCGCCGCGGCACACCCATTTTCCAGTTTT
This sequence comes from Orobanche coerulescens, assembly GCA_033398695.1. NCBI lineage: Eukaryota > Viridiplantae > Streptophyta > Magnoliopsida > Lamiales > Orobanchaceae > Orobanche > Orobanche coerulescens. Next base: position 166,243,845 of record CM065806.1, on the reverse strand, counting down.
TGGCCGAGCAGCTTGTACTGTGGGCCGCGGCACATGCCGACAGGGCCGCGGCACACTGCTGAGTCACTACCGCGGCACACTCGTCCGGGCCGCGGCACACTCGTGTTGCAACTTATCGGCCAACCCCTCTGTATCGTGGGACGCGGCACATGCCGACGGGGCCGCGGCACACTGTCGAGTCAGTGCCGCGGCACACTCGTCCAGGCCGCGGCACGCTGCCGATTGCTGGGGGCTGTTTTTGGCCCTGTGCCGCGGCACACAGTGCAGTCAGCACTATAATTGCGTTTTTTCAGCGAGATTCACTCATTTCTTTCCCTTTTCTTCAACCATACGAGAGAGAGAGCTTGAGGGGAGAAACTTTTCATCATCCATCACTTGAGGGTTTGATTTTCTTCATTTCCTTTCGATCGTGAGGCCCGGATAGTCGATCTAACGCTATTTCATCGGATTAAAGTACTTGGATCTTCAAAGGTAATATTCATCAAACATCTTGGATTTCGATTTTTGTATTGAGTTATGATGTTTTGGATGTTAAGATGATGTTGTATGAAGTGATATACACATGATTATGGATATGTTTGATTATTCATTGGATTATTGAAGGATCAAGAACACTTTGAATATTGAGTTGGATTTGGAGGTTTTCGATTAATCGTTGTTGTAATCACGAATTTGGTTATTCATATTGGATTATTGATCGTATTAAATATGTTTTGTTGGTTTGAAACATTTCTTGAGGATTTGATGTTGGTATTATTGAAGTTTGGTTGTAAACAATCGAAGTTTGGCCACAAAGTGTTCGATATAATGCCCCAATGAACTTGGTTTAGTCGTATCGACGTTTTGAGTTCGTTATATTCGTGTTTGATTCGTATGTTGAACGGATTGTTGGTGATTGTGTTATTCAAGGTTGTTCGAGCAACCGATATCTCAATTAGGCGTTGTTCGTGGAAGGATAATTGTCACCGGTGTTGAGTAAGTTAATTCTTACTCGGTTAAAAGGATATTCATTTCTTTTGTTGTTGTTCATTCATAATCATAACTCATTCATCATTGTATTAACCGTATTGAGACTTGTAATTGTCGAATAATCATTTCATTCACGAGGAACGACGGTTCCAATCATTTCATTGAGTTATCGATCACTTCACTATTATTTTCATCTCGGTGAGTCATTCTTGACCTTGTCGAATTATTATCCATTGATATTCATTGTGGTCATTCTCTTTCATATGACATTCTGGGTTCATATTGCGTGGCCGGGTGCGGATGTGTGGAATTTTTAGTCGGGCACACGATGTCCATGTATTGGGAGTGATACATTGGACTGTGTACACGGTAAAGATTACCTCCGTGAGACTAATTAGGTACAAGGACGGGTGTGTCCGGTCATCCGTCTTGTTCACTTGCACGAGAACACTACGGGCGTACTATGATACTCCTCTTCAGCGTAATTCATTACTAAAGATATTTCATAATTTCGGATATATCATGATTGTGTATTTTCAACCCTTGAGGATTGTTGTTACGTATGACCCGTTGGGGATTTTGTTTTCAGGTCACGACAAGGAAAAGGCACGAGAAGAGCATGTTGACGGCGAGGAGTCCCAGTGATACTAGTAGGGGGCCCCAGTCATTCCGATTATTTTAGTCATTTCAGTCATTTCAGTCATTTCAGTCATTTCCGTGATTTGTATTTCCGCTGCAAATTCCGTTTGAGATGTTTATTTATTCAGGGTGGTGTATTTTATCTTCATATAAAATATACTAGTATTCTGTATTGTCCTGGTGTATTGTACTTAAGCTCCTCATCGGAGTATTTGGTAATATAATGTGGTTCGGTACTACAATTATATTATTTAATTCATCAGCTTTCATTCGCCTGGTGGGTCCCAGTCGGGGGTCTACGGCACTGTAATATCCGCCTAGTTTGGGGTGTTACAGAGTTGGTATCGGAGAGTGGTTTTGAATACTACCTTACGAGTCATGTATCATTTGAAATCATCGTCATCGGACTAGTATCATTGGACTTTCGCGTCATGTATGACCTGTGCAAATGCCGAGCCAATCAGACCAAGAACTGTAAGATTTCTAACGCCATGGTATAATTTCTGGCAATAATCATTCATTCATAATTCATCACTTAACAATCCTCAATCATCATTTTCATTTTTGACCAGGACGGTCATGTTAACTCGTTAACCACTCAATTCATTTCATTACTCGGTTGTTGATCTAGAAGATCATATCATTAATCTTGTTAACTTGTTCAAGATAATCATTTCAATAATTTCAGCAGATAATCATGTCACCTCAGCTAATCATTCATGTAATCACTGTGTTAGAGCGTGTATGCTCATTTTCATCATCTCATGTCATAATCATAACGTGATATTCATACGGGAAATATAATCATCATGTGACTTTCCTACTTCAGTATGGAGAGAGCAAGAAGAGGACGAGGAGGACGAGGCCGTGGTGCGGGCCGAATCCCGAGAGCTCGTGTGAATACATGTGCGAATGCGAGAAATAATGCTAATTCATCGAGCAGCGACGCTGCCACTCATTCACCTGGATGCGATCATTCACTATCGGGGAGTCGTACCCGGGACACGGCTCAGTCATAAGGTGTTCGAGTTGACCCACTCGCTTTTATGCAGGGCATGATGGCCCAAATGATGCAGATGGCACAACTAATGGAGACGATGCATAATTCAGCTAATCAAAATCAACAGGCTCCTCCGCCGCCACCTCAGAGGCAAGAGAGGAATGTGAGCAGTATCATCGGTGACATCTCTCGCCAAAGGCCACCTACTTTTGAAGGCTCATCTGAGCCGGCGGATATTGTTCATTGGCTCGAACATTTCGAGAAGTTATTCGCTATGGTAGAGTGTCCCGAAGGACACAAAGTCTCAGTTGCGGCTTACTATCTGGGTAAAAGCGCACATTCTTGGTGGTTGTCGTTGAAGCCCACCGAAGGATCATGTACTTGGGATCAGTTCAAGACTCTCATGATGGAGAGGTATTATCCGGCCCCACTCAGAGAGGCCAAGCTGTCAGAATTACTCACTATCGACCCCTCAGCAGACGAGGATGTTCTCGCCACTGCCGAGAAATTTCAGGAACTTCTTCCGTTCGCCTCATCTATCATTCATTCCGAGGCGGATAAGATTAAGTATTTCACCAAGAGGCTGAAACCTCGTATGAGACTACAGTTGCTTAATCATAATTGCACCACGTTGGCCGAATTCATCGAGAAAGCTCTTACCTATGAGCTTACTGCTAAGGAGATTGCTAAGCAGCAACCTTCATCTGCGAGCAATAAATCGAAGAATCGTAATCAGTCTGAAGTCGGTCAGAGAACTTTCAAGAAACCTCGTGCGGGCTCTACTTTTTCTAAGCGACCTCCTGTGATGCCTAAACCCACGGAATCTCAATCACGAGTGGCCAGTTCGGCCATCACTTGTTTTAACTGTGGGGATCTTGGTCATGTCAGCACCAAGTGTCCGAGACAGTCTGTCACGTGTCATAACTGTGGGATTGCTGGGCATAAGGCCCGTTTTTGCCGTAGGGACTCCAAACCTACTCCGACGTCATCTCAGGCCCCAAAACAGTCAGCTGATCGTAATCGTGCCACTACCAAGGCTGCTCAAGATGACAGGAGCGAATAAAGGTGGAGCCTTTAGCGATCAGACGGGAGCGTCCGGTGCCGGGACTAGCAAGCCCCGGATTTATGAGATGAAGAAGACCGATGATCTAGAGGCCCGAATGATCTCATGTACAGTCGATATTCTATCTCAACCTGTGTGTACCCTTTTGATACTGATGCATCGCATTCATTCATTTCCGAATCATGTTTGAGTAGACTACGTTTGGGTAGTGCTACTAGTTGTGAGCCTTATGTCATTGGTCTACCTGATGGTAGACGAATTACCAGAAATCACGAGATTCAGAATTGTCCGATTTATCTTCATGGTCGTGTATAGCCAGCGGACCTGATTGTAGTATATTTGCCGAGAGACGACGTCATCTTCGGTATTGATTGGATGGATCGTCATGATGCCATCATTAGTGTCCGTAAGCGTATGGTCACTATCATTTCAGACGATGGGGTCGAATGTGTGTTTCAGGGAGGTAATCCCAAATGTTCTGGAAGAGTTATTAATTTGATGAAAGCAGTGAGATTACTCAGTCAGGGGTGTGTTGGTTATTGGTGCTATATGACCAAAACCGAGAAATCGTCAATAATGTTGGCGGATATTCCGGTAGTGAGAGAATATGCCGACGTATTTCCAGATGAGTTACCTGGTTTGCCTCCACAGAGAGATGTGGAATTCACGATTGAGTTGGAGCCTGGTACATCTCCAATATCGAAGGCACCGTATCGGATGGCCCCGACCGAAATGCAGGAGTTGAAGAATCAACTTGAGGAATTGTTCGAGAAAGGTTATATCCGACCGAGTGCATCCCCATGGGGGGCACCGGTGTTGTTTGTCAAGAAGAAGGATGGTTCTTTTCGCTTGTGTATTGATTATCGGGAGTTGGACAGGGTGACAATCAAGAATAAGTATCCCTTACCCCGTTTTGATGATCTCTTAGATCAACTTCAGGGAGCTTCTATATTTTTCAAGATCGACCTAAGATCTGGTTATCATCAGTTGCGAATTCGAGAGTCGGATATCGCAAGGACAGCGTTTCGTACACGCTATGGTCATTATGAGTTTGTAGTTATGCCGTTCGGGCTAACTAATGCCCCTGCGGTATTCATGGAGTTAATGAATCGAGTTTTCATTGACTTTTTGGATCAGTTTGTTTTTGTCCTCATCGATGACATTTTGATTTATTCTCGTGACCGAGAGGAACACGAGGTTCATCTTCACCAGGTTCTCGACGTGTTAAGACGAGAGCAACTTTATGGAAAGTTTTCCAAGTATGAGTTCTGGATGTCCGAAGTGACTTTTCTCGGGCATGTAATTTCATCAGATGGAGTGCGTGTTGATCCTCAGAAGACAGAGGCTATCCAAGATTGGTTACCTCCGAAGAATGTTAAGGAAATCCGAAGCTTTCTTGGATTAGCCGGTTATTATCGGTGGTTTGTGGAAGGATTTTCTAAAATTGCTCAACCTATGACGAACCTTTTGCGAAAGGATAAGAAATACACGTGGTCCGACGCGTGTCAACGGAGTTTTGAGGAACTCAAGAGCCAATTAATTTCAGCTCCTGTACTTTGCTTGCCATAAGGGACGGAAGGATTTGTGGTTTATATTGATGCGTCCGGGCAGGGTCTCGAATGTGTACTCATGCAGAATGGGAAGGTTATTGCTTATGCGTCACGGCAATTGAGACCTTACGAGGTTAATTATCCGACCCACGACCTGGAGTTAGCAGCCGTGGTTTTCGCGTTGAAGATTTGGCGTCATTACCTTTATGGCGTCACCTGTCAGATTTTCACCGATCACAAGAGTTTGAAGTATATATTTACTCAGAAGGAGTTAAATATGCGACAGAGATGGTGGTTGGAATTAATCAAAGATTATGATATCGAGATGCTTTACCACCCGGGCAAGGCGAATGTTGTCGCCGACGCTTTGAGTCGTAAATCCGTTTAGGAGTAGATGTTTGCTCGTTTAACAATTCAGAAGGAGCTTCAACAGGAATTCCTTAGACCCGAGATCGAGGTCTGGCTTCAGCGAGTACAAGGGCAACTTTGCATGTTAGAGATTTCATCGCCACTTGAGGAGGCAATCAGAGAGAATCAGGGTTCAGACCCAGCATTGTTGCGCATCCGTGAGGATGTGGCTCAAGGTAAAGCCCCTGGATTCGTGGTCCATGAGGATGGACTTTTGAGATTTAAGAATCGGTTGTGCGTACCGGCGAATGACGAGTTGAAAAACTCAATTTTGAGAGAAGCTCATGCTACCCCTTATTCTATTCATCCGGGGTCTAGCAAGATGTACAAGGACTTGAAACAAAATTACTGGTGGAGTAATATGAAGAGAGAAGTCGCAGAATTTGTTTCGATATGCTTAACCTGTCAACAAGTTAAGATCGAACATCAGCGACCGACGGGTATGCTGAAACCTCTCCCTATTCCAGAATGGAAGTGGGAAGACATTTCTATGGATTTCATTACGAGTTTGCCGACGAGTCGTCGTGGCATGAATACGATTTGGGTGATTGTGGACCGCTTAACTAAATCAGCTCATTTCCTTGAGATTAAGGATACGTGGGGTCCCGAGAGACTTGCCCAGTTATTCATCAAAGAGATAGTGAGACTGCACGGTACTCCTAAAAGTATCGTTTCCGATCGTGACGGACGGTTTGTGTCTCATTTTTGGAAATCAGTTCATCATGCTATGGGAACTCAGCTTAATCTCAGTACCGCTTTTCATCCTCAGTCCGACGGGCAATCAGAGAGGACAATTCAGACATTAGAGGACATGTTGAGGGCATGCGTCCTCGATTGGAAAGACGATTGGGAAGCCCAACTACCATTGATCGAGTTCACGTATAATAATAGTTGGCATGCTTCGATTAAGATGGCACCTTACGAAGCCTTGTACGGTCGTCGTTGTCGATCTCCTTTGTGTTGGGATGACTTATCAGAATCAATCGGCATTGAGCCCGATATGCTTATAGCCGCCCGTGAGAAGGTAGCTTTAATCAGGAATCATTTTTTGACCGCTCAGAGTCAACAGAAATCTTATGCAGACAATCGTCATCGACCACTAGAGTTCGAGACGGGTGACCACGTTTTGGTCAAGGTGTCCCCGAGTCGAGGTATTTTCCATTTCGGAAAACGGGGGAAGTTGAGTCCAAGATTTATTGTACCGTTTGAGATTTTGGAACGAGTAGGCGAGCTAGCTTATCGATTGGCTTTACCTCCGGCGTTGAGCCAAATTCATAATGTGTTTCACGTCTCTCAGCTATGGAAGTATGTTGCCGACCCGAGTCACATACTTCAGTTCGACGAAATCGAGATCGCGGATGATCATTCGTATGAGGAGCGTCCCATACGAGTCTTAGAGAGGCGAATCAAACAGTTGAGGAATAAGGCGATACCTTTGGTCCAAATTCAGTGGTCTAGACACGGAGTCGAAGAGGCTACTTGGGAAACCGAGGATAGTATGCGGGAGAGTTATCCCGAGTTGTTTGACCCTTAGTTTCGGGGACCAAACTCTTTTAAGGGGGGGGTGTATGTAATACCCGGTTGTAATTCAGTCACTAGCATTCAGTAATTTCATTCGGTAATTGTCACTATGTAATTTTTTTGACTTGTTAATAATCATTCATCCGTGTTCACCGTTCGGAATAACTCCGAGTTGTGTATCGTTATTGTTCATTATTTCAACCTTATTTGGGAAACGAAACAAGAGTATTATCTTGATTGTTGTAATTGATTCATTAGTTGATGTTGTCGTTGGAGTTCATGTCATTTCTAATCTCTTCATTGTTCAAATCGTGTTTTTGTTGGACGAACCCTTGTAATCATTGCTTGGAACCACCGTTTTGGGGTTTCCGTACTTCCATTTCGTGTTATTGTTTCCCAAATATTGATTCCTATTGCTTTTATTCCCTTCCCGGGTCATTTTTCATTATTTTAGGACCCAAGGGGGGTGTGGGCCGTGGCATAAGGAGTGTGTGCCGCGGCACACCCATTTTCTAGTTTTTGGCCGAGCAGCCTGTACTGTGGGCCGCGGCACATGCCGGCAGGGCCGCGGCACACTGCCGAGTCACTGCCGCGGAACACTCGTCCGGGCCGCGGCACACTCGTGTTGCAACTTATCGGCCAACCCCTCTGTACCGTGGGCCGCGGCACATGCCGACGGGGCCGCGACACACTGCCGAGTCAGTGCCGCGGCACACTTGTCCGGGCTGCGGCACGCTGTCTATCGCTGGGGGCTGTTTTTGGCCCTGTGCCGCGGCGCACTTCGGCCGGGCCGCGGCACACAGTGCAGTCAGCACTATAATTGCATTTTCTCAGCGAGATTCACTCATTTCTTTCCCTTTTCTTCAACCATACGAGAGAGAGAGAGCTTGAGGGGAGAAACTTTTCATCATCCATCACTTGAGGGTTTGATTTTCTTCATTTCCTTTCGATCGTGAAGCCCAGATAGTCGATCTAACGTGATTTCATCGGATTAAAGTACTTGGATCTTCAAAGGTAATATTCATCAAACATCTTGGATTTCGATTTTTGTATTGAGTTATGATGTTTTGGATGTTAAGATCATGTTGTATGAAGTGATATACACATGATTATGGATATGTTTGATTATTCATTGGATTATTGAAGGATCAAGAACACTTTGAATATTGAGTTGGATTTGGGGGTTTTCGATTAATCGTTGTTGTAATCACGAATTTGGTTATTCATATTGGATTATTGATCGTATTAAAGATGTTTTGTTGGTTTGAAACATTTCTTGAGGATTTGATGTTGGTATTATTGAAGTTTGGTTGTAAACAATCGAAGTTTGGCCACAAAGTGTTCGATATAATGCCCTAATGAACTTGGTTTAGTCGTATCGACGTTTTAAGTTCGTTATATTCGTGTTTGATTCGTATGTTGAACAGATTGTTGGTGATTGTGTTATCAAGGTTGTTCGAGCGATCGATATCTCAATCAGGACGTTGTTCGTGGAAGGATAATTGTCACCGGTGTTGAGTAAGTTAATTCTTACTCGGTTAAAAGGATATTCATTCCTTTTGTTGTTCATTCATAATCATAACTCATTCATCATTGTATTAACCGTATTGAGACTTGTAATTGTCGAATAATCATTTCATTCACAAGGAACGACGGTTCCAATCATTTCATTGAGTTATCAATCACTTCACTATTATTTTCATCTCGGTGAGTCATTCTTGACCTTGTCGAATTATTATCCATTGATATTCATTGTGGTCATTCTCGTTCATATGACCTTCTGGGTTCATATTGCGTGGCCGGGTGCGGATGTGTGGAATTTTTAGTCGGGCACACGATGGCCATGTATTGGGAGTGATACATTGGACTGTGCACACGGTAAAGATTACCTCCGTGAGACTAATTAGGTACAAGGACGGGTGTGTCCGGTCATCCATCTTGTACACTTGCACATAACACTACGGGCGTACTATGATACTCCTCTTCAGCGTAATTCATAACTAAAGATATTTCATAATTTCAGATATATCATGATTGTGTATTTTCAACCCTTGAGGATTGTTGTTCTGTGTAACTGACCCCGTTGGGGGATTTTGTTTTCAGGTCACGGCAAGGCAAAGGCACGGGAAGAGCATGTTGACGGCGAGGAGTCCCAGTGATACTAGTATGGGGCCCCAGTCATTCCGATTATTTTAGTCATTTCAGTCATTCCGTTGCAAATTCCGTTTGAGATGTTTATTTATTCAGGGTGGTGTATTTTATCTTCATATAAAATATACTAGTATTCTGTATTGTCCTGGTGTATTGTACTTAAGCTCCTCATCGGAGTATTTGGTAATATAATGTGGTTCGGTACTACAATTATATTATTTAATTCATCAGCTTTCATTCGCCTGGTGGGTCCCCATCGGGGGTCCACGGCACTGTAATATCCGCCTAGTTTGGGGTGTTACAAACTAGATATGAAATGTATACTTAAAGATAATCACAAATATTAAAACAGTAAATGCAGAAGGTAATTGACACAGTAATTAAAGTGGTTTGAGGTAAACCCCTCTACGTCCACTGGTCCTCCACACAAGAGTAAAAATATTTATTATAAATACTATGTACACAACTACGTATTTATAATCAAACCTAATCTGTATATCATTCACACAGATTGATATAATGATTTTAGCCTTCAACCGTTAACACAGATTGGTTTGAGCTTTCATTTGACGGGCACACACAGTTCCGAAGCTTCGTCTCTTCAATGCAGGTCCGTCACATATAGTTCGGGAAGAGTAAGGTTTCTCAGTCCACACAAGGCTGATGGGTTTGTTCAAGGGTTAGAACAATATTTGAACAACAACTTTGACTTTCTGAGCTTTTAGCTGTTGATGTGTTGTTCACAGTTTTGAGCATTGTATATCTCTTCTTTCAGAATAGCAGAATGCCTTGGGAGATATGTTTGCTCTGAATATTCTTGTAAGCACTTGTTTTACTTGCGTATAAATTCGATCGTTTGCGTGTGTGTATAGATCTTTAAAGGCTGGGGATATATATAGCTTTCATAAATATATCCGCTGATATAAATCCATTGAGCAAGATTCCGTTCCAACGGGATGATGTGTTTGAATAAAACACGATCCGGATTTTGCGCTAGATTGAAGATCTCTGACGGCTTGATATTTAAATACTTTATCCTTTAGTATTTAAATATATCTACTCAAACGGGACTTTGACTTAGTGAATATCAAAGATTCCTTCTTGTCCTGTTTGGATGCTGTATGGAATGATAGCTGTATTGTCGATTCGAGAAAGCTTCCATACTTAGTCTTTATAAGACTCCTTTGCTGTATGATTTGATTCTGTATGCTGGGGCTACGAGAAGTCTTTGATACAGGTTGATACCTTTTGATCAGCTTTTCGATACAACTGCTTGCTGTATGCTGGATTGGCATATTTGTCAAAATATTTTGTCTTGATCTTTTCGATACAGGGATTGTTATCCCAACAATTTCCACCTTTTTGATAATTTGCCAAGTCCTTCCAAGTCTTCCTTTTAAAACCTTATGATGTTATCCAAACATCCTTGATGATGCCAAAACTTTGACATTTAGCGTCTTGAAGGAGGGCAGACTTCTTTGGTCTTCTATTCGAATGATCTGGTCTTCAGCATTCAGCCTAATACTAAGAACTACTCGTAGGCAACTTCAGCTATTTTAAAAAATTGATACATGTTTAAACTTATGATTGGCGCGCAACCACAATCTTACATTGTATTCTAGATACATACAACTTAAACTATGAACTGTTCGCAAGCAAGTTCTTTACAGTTTATGTATTAAGATAAGTTTCATATATGAATACATTAAGTATGAATTTAAGTGTTTGTAACATACAATAACATAGTAGATTACGAGTTGTAATCTTTCAAGACAGGCAAAATTTTTTTTGATACGAAATGAAGAGTACAAAATTTTGCTGTTCTGAAAATAAGATTATAAAAAAAATAATACAAGGAAATTCTAACTCCTGTAGTCTGAACGCCTCCATGACCTTTTAGGGTCATTCTTGGTACCCTTCCACCAGTTTTGATATGCGTCCCTATCTCGATTCAGATATATGGCTCGACCTTCATATGATTTATCGAAGACTAGGATCAAATCCTCTGGATGGGTAACCAAGTCACCATTCTTGTGCTTTGATTTCATCTGCAGCTGTAGCGGGAGCGTTTCTTCTTCTAGCCTTTTCTTGAACTCCTCTGCGGCTTCTTTTACCATCCTGCATCTGTTGAATAATGAGGAATCCCTGATAAGAACAACAAAGTGTCTTAGCAGTTCATTTCTCCTCCAGTTCTTGATCTCTTCAGCAGTAGGCTGTCGGTCGGCCGGGAGGTTCATAGCTTGTGGCTTTCGGACTAGGCTTTTCCAAGGATACTTAAGATCCTGGAATTTTGGTTGCTCTCCATGTATCCTAACATTTGGAGATGTGATACGGGCTATATCAGCAGTGATGGAGTCTTCAAAAGGAGATAACACTTCTTTCTCTTGCTCCAGCCTCGTTCTCCTAGCAGCTTCCCTCGATTCTTCCGCTTTTTTGGCGTCATCAAGGTATGACACCTTTTCATCAAGGCATTCTAGGATTTGCAACGCAGCATCTTATTTCGTCTCAATATTAGTCATTTTCTCAACAAGGGAGGAGAGCACCTGCGACATATCTTGAATTTTCTTATCGTGGGCTCGAAGCTAGGAACTGGATTCGATCAGAGCAGATGCTGTCTTGGCATCAGACACACGTATCTTTGATTGCTCTTCTCTCAGGATCTGCTCCTGTTTTTCTTGCAATTGGCTCAGTGCGTGCTTGAAGACGTGTGGCAAGACAGTGAAGGCTTCTACCACCCGGGAGACTTCGTTCTTCAGTCCTCTCATTTCTTCGAAGGCAGATGTATGTTGCCAATCAAAAGCTTTTTCCACGGAGTACGGGGCATTGACGGCATCCTGGATGAAAATAGTTTGGAGGCCAAGAGCATGTAATCGCTCTTTTCTTGTGGCAATCCTAGGAGAGTCTGGCTGTGCAAAATCCTCAACTCCGTTCAACCGTCTCAAATTTACATTGGGATGTGAATTGAGTTGGACATCCTCATGTATTATACCATCGTCGGATTCTAAGGCGGTTGAGGGTGCGTGAGTATCAGATTCGGGCTCGGCGACAGGGGGTGCTGCATCCTCCTGTGGTGAAGTGGGTTCTGAAGACATGGATACAGGAGGGACTGATTCCTCCTGCTGCCTCTCAGCTTCCGCCTGCTCCTGCAGAGGGACTGATTCCTCCTGCTGGATGGCGCTGGATTCTTCTTCTACTTGGGCGGTGGTAGGCTCGGGTGCCTGTTGCGAAACAGATTGTTCCTCCGCGACATGAGGGGCTGAATCCTCATTGTCGGGAAAAGTGTCTTGTTGATGGGGAGGAGATTGATGTTGACTTGAAGTTCCTACACTCATCTGAAATTCAGATTCTTCGCGACTCTTTCTTAGACCAGCCTGTAGGGCATCGTCATCATCGTCTGAGTCGGGATCAGATTCCACGGACTTAGCTTTACCTTTCTTTCGTGCCTCGGCTTTTTCAAATAGATGGCTCTCAATAAGCTCTTTAACGCATAGGTTGTCCCATTGGATCATGACAGAAATATCTTGAGTGTCCGTCACTTCCAAAACAAATCTTTCTTCGTTACTCCATTCGCTCCAGTTGTACAGGGTTTCGTATGGAGCAAGTCTGTAACTCTTCCATTGGACAAACCGTTCGTAAGCCTCTTCGATTTGCACATGTAGTAAGGTTTTGTTAATAATTATGTCCGGGGAGGGGCTGCGTGCAACGCCTGGGTTCGCTATAGGCATGGGTTCCTCTACAGGTGTGGAATCCTGTATCGGAGAGGGATTCCTTACAAGGGTTGGTACCCTGATGGGAGATGGATCCTGAACGGGTGTGGGATTCCGTATAGGAGAAGTAGCTATTGGCTCTAAAGTGGCAGCTGACTCGCCAGAGTCTTGTATGTTGGCAGATGTCTGAGCATCCTGTAATATCCGCATTTTTTCTTTACTTGTATTTTCATTTCCGGTGTATTTTTCAATTGCATTAACCCTCGTGTATCTTTCAGTGTATTTTTCCTGTCATCAATCGATCTGATTCTCGTTATTGTTGTGCGGAACTGCCATTTCGGGGTTGCCGTGGGTCCATCTCGTGTTATTGTTCCCCGATATTGATTCATATTGCTTTCATTCTCTTCCCGGATCATTTTTCATCATTTTTGGACCCTAAGGGGGTGTGGGCCGCGGCACAAGGCGTGTACGCCGCGGCACACACATTTTTCCAGTTTTTGGTCGAGCGGACTGTACTGTGTGCCGCGGCACACCCATCCGGGGCCGCGGCACACTGCCGAGTCAGTGCCGCGGCACACCCGTCCGGGGCCGCGGCACACTCGTGTGGCATCTGCGACCAAAACCCGACTGTACCGGGTGCCGCGGCACACGCAGGCCGTGCCGCAGCACACTGCCGAACCCTGGGAGCAGTTTTTGGGTGCCGCGGCACACTTTGGCTGCGCCGCGGCACACCATGCGGTCAACTGTATAATCTTGTTCTTATTAGGCGAGATCGACCATTCCCCTCATTTCTTCACCCGCGCACGAGAGAGAGAATATTAAGGGGGAGAACTTCTCAATCATTCATCAATTGGGGGTTGATTTTCATCATTCTCCTTCGGTTGTGAGGCCCGGATAATCAATCTAACGTGCGTTCTACGGATCATAGTACTTGAATCTTCAAAGGTAATATCTCTTAGAACCCTATTTTCGGATAATTTGGGGGTTTTGGGATTTTCTTCCGATTCGTTCCGTTTTGTTGGTGGATTCATGATGAATGCGATTAATATTGTTAGTATCTTTAGCTTTCCTACGGATTCATGGATATTTTGTGGGTTTTTACGGAATCGAGAGGGTTTGGTTGTGGTCCGCCCTCGTTGTTATTTTTGGTACGAATATACATGAATCGTTGGCGGGTTTTCGGGTGTATTCCATTTCTGTATTCGTCTAGAGTTGGTTGTGATTGTGTTATTCGAATCGTTAGGTTCATTTCCGTCGGTTCCTTGCGGTCGTGTTCGATTCTTCCCTTCCCTTCGTATCACCGTCTATTAACCGAGGCAAGTACCCTTATGAACTTACAATCTTAATGTATTAGTATTGCATGAGAATTGTGTGTGTGTGTATGCTCACTATGGGTTAGACCCGACGGGGTCTCGGTAGGGGTCCACAGAAGGGGTGGATCCGCGAGCTTGCTTTTAACCACTATGGGTTAGATCCGACGGGGTCTCGGTAGGGGTCCACGGAGGGGTGGATCCACGGTTAATTGTGGTGCATTTTTGCAAATGTGACTTGATTATGGAATTTCCGGAAATGAGTGATTTGGAACTATGTTTTCTTGAATTGCATGCATTACTATATGTGTAAGATGTAAGTCGTTCATTTGGTTACTTGTACTAGCGTAATTGCTAACCCCTCTGGGGACCCGTTTTGGGGAAATTCGTTTTATGAATTTCAGGTCAGGTTCATCGAGACGAGCGGGTGCTGGACCAGTATGCGGAAAATGGCCGTGCGTGATGATTGTGCACGAGTGGTGTCTTATTGTTTCTATCCTTTTTCCCTTTTGTGGTCTTTAAACTAATAGAAGTACTCGAGTACTTAAGAACTTTTACTCGTCGGGATTGTATTGTGGTTTATTATGTTTATGTCGGATTATGGTGTTATGTTAGACCGGTTGAACTGGGTGGATTATTTTGTTGGGCGTCTTTATGATGAGGTATTTTTCTGTTGTTTTTGTGAGTCGATGAATATGATGCTTGTTCAGCCTGGTGGGTCCCATATAGGGTTCACGGCGCTGTAATATACCTCGGATATCCTGAGGGTGTTACAGAAAATGGTATCGGAGAAATAGGTTTATGGATACCTAGGCTTGTCGGTTTATTGGGTCTTGTTGTATTTTGTTTTGCACATCATCATCACGCTTCCATGATTCCGGTACTACCAGTGCCCGTAAGTTTTCTTTCCTCTGTTCCTCATACTCTTGTATCGTACCTTTGATTCTCGATTTGTGATTGTTCTTTTCTTGTACTTACCATCGTATGGCTTTTGCTACTTATTTAACTCCAGTATGGATGCTGGAAGAGGTCGTGGTCGTGGTCGCAGTCGTGGTCGTGGACGCGGCCGGGGACGTGGGGCAGCCGGTAGGGCGGCCACGTCGCAGTCTTCGAGAGCCGGCAGTACCGGTGACCGTCACAGTCATGCTTCTTCTCAGGAGCGTGCCGATCTTGGTATTGCGGCTGTTATGCAGCAAATGGTGAATCAAATGGCGGCGATAGCTCAGACGGTTCAGAACCCGGATCCGGCCCATGCTAATCGGGGTGGAGCGGATCGTTGGCTTCAGGATGTCATCAAGATGCATCCTCCTCAGTTTTCGGGAGCTTCAGACCCGATCGGCTGGGAGGGGTGGATCAAGGAGATGTTTAAGGTCTTCGTTGCCACTAACTGTCCCGAGGACCGTAAAGTCCCTATTGCTCAATACTTTCTCACAGGGGACGCTACGGATTGGTGGGAGGCCGTTGGGTCCAAAGACCATGTGGCTTCGTGGGCCGAATTTCAGGAATTGATGGAGACCGAATATTGCCCGTGGCCGTCGCAGTGCTCAGTACATGCTTTCTATGATGCTCAACCACGGGATATCCCCGTATCTCAGGCTATTGCCGATTTTAACAAGGAGCTGGGTTATGTGAAGACCCAAGTTGTCAAGGAGAGCGACAAAATTTTCCATTTTTCCAGGCGGATGAAATTGTCTATTCGGGACTATATGTCGGGGCTCGTCTGTACTACCTTGAAGGATTACCAGAGTAGGGCCCTTGCTTATGATATGTCTGTGACGGCGAGTGAGGCGGCCCGTGAGAGCAAGAAGCAAAAGTCTGCCGGGAATTTTTCGGGCCACAAAGGTGGAGGTCAGCAGAAATACCAGTCTGCTAACTTTTCCGCTGGCGGTGGCCCAGCTCGATCTACTGGGTTTCCCCGCAGGGCAGCCAGTGCCCCTTCTCGAGAGGTGAAGTGTTTTAACTGTGTCCAGCCAGGCCACATTAGTCGTAATTGTCCGAGTCCTTTGCTGACATGTAATCAGTGTGGCCAGCCGGGCCACAAGGCGGCTTTCTGTGCTGAGAGGGAGAGGATCGTGGGTGCCCGGACTTCCATTCCAGCGCCTAGGGAACCGAGTGTGAATCAAGGATCGTTTGCTTCTCAATCTCCGCCGTGTGCTAGTCGAGGGAGAGGACGGGGTCAGCCCGCTAAGGGGGGAGCTTCCAGTGTCGGCTCAGCCCACCCGCGTGTCTATGAAATGCGGAGAGCCGATGACCCAGCGGCTACCGTGGCGATAGGTACCGTTCATATTCTTTCTCATCCTGTCAGTGTACTGGCTTTTGGTGCTACTCCTTGAAGGCGGAGAGTGGTGGAGTCGAGCTTTCGTCAATTCCAATCGTGAATGAGTTTCCTGATGTATTTCTTGACGAGTTACCGGGATTGCCACCGGATCGTGAGATCGAGTTTGCTATAGAGTTAGAGCCGGGCGCGGCTCCTATTTCGAAGGCGCCCTATCGCATGGCACCTTCAGAGATGTCCGAGTTGAAGAAGCAGTTGAGTGAGCTTCTTGAGTCGGGGTATGTTCGACCGAGCGCCTCGCCTTGGGGCGCACCGGTCCTATTTGTGCGGAAGAAGGATGGTTCACTACGTTTGTGTATCGACTATCGCGAACTAAACAAGGTGACCATAAAAAACAAGTATCCTTTGCCGAGAATTGATGACTTGTTCGATCAATTGCAGGGAGCTGCGGTATTCTCGAAGATTGATTTGAAATCGGGGTACTACCAGCTCCGAGTGAGAGAGTCCGATGTGCCGAAAATAGTTTTTCGGACGAGATACAGACATTATGAGTTCGTAGTTATGCCTTTCGGGTTAACTAATGCGCCGGCGGTGTTCATACAGTTGATGAACAAAGTCTTTATCGAGTATTTGGATAAGTGTGTCGTCGTCTTCATTGACGATATTCTTATTTATTCGAGGAACGAGGAAGAGCATGCCCATCATTTACGAGTAGTGTTAGACATTTTGAGGACCGAGCAACTCTATGCAAAGTTCTCGAAATGTGAGTTCTGGCTGAAGGAAGTGATGTTTCTAGGTCACGTGATTTCAGCCGAGGGGGTTCGTGTAGATCCGCAGAAGATCGAGGCGGAGTTGGATTGGGCGCCGCCCAAGAATGTGAGAGAGCTCCGTAGTTTCTTGGGTTTGGCTGGCTACTATCGTAGGTTCGTCGAGGGTTTCTCGAAACTAGCTCGACCACTCACGCAGTTGCTCCAGAAATCCGAGAAGTTCATCTGGAATGACGAAAGACAGTCGAGTTTTGAAGAACTGAAGAAGCGTTTGACTTCAGCCCCGGTTTTGACGTTGCCATGTGGCAACGAGGGTTTTGCCGTTTATAGCGATGCTTCGGGTCAGGGTCTTGGGTGCGTATTGATGCAGCACGGCAAGACCATTTCCTATGCGTCGAGACAGTTGAGGCCGTATGAGCTGAACTACCCTACTCATGATTTGGAGTTAGCGGCGGTCGTTTTTGCGCTAAAGATTTGGCGTCACTATCTTTTCGGCTCTACATGTCAGATTTTTACCGATTATAAAAGTCTGAAATACATATTTACTCAACGGGAGTTAAATATGAGACAGAGGAGGTGGTTAGAGCTGATTAAGGATTATGACCTCAAAATCCTTTATCATCCGGGCAAGGCGAACATCGTGGCCGACGCCTTGAGTCGGAAACCGGTGGCGTTGCGAACGCTTGAGATCCTTACATCTCAGTCTGAGCTTCGGCGGGCTTTGATCGAGTTAGATGTTGAGGTTTTGTTGCCTGCAGTTGTCGGGCAACTTTGTGCTTTAGAGATTTCGTCATCTCTAATCGATGAAATTAAGCTGAAGCAGTTAGAGAATCCGATGATTACTCAAATCCGAGAGAATGTTCTTAAAGGAAAGTCTCCTGGGTTTGTGATTCACGAGGATGGTATTTTGAGATTCCAGAGTCGGCTTTGTGTGCCGAACGACTCAGAGTTGAGACAGAGTATTTTGCGGGAGGCCCATGCTACACCTTACTCCGTTCATCCTGGTTCGAGTAAGATGTACAATGACTTGAGAAGGAACTTCTGGTGGAATGATATGAAGAAGGAGGTCGCACAGTTTGTAGCGAGATGTTTGACTTGTCAGCAGGTCAAAATCGAGCATCAGCAACCGGCTGGGTTGTTGCAGTCACTTCCCGTTCTGAAATGGAAATGGAAAGATATCATGGATTTCATTACGAGTTTGCCGAGATCGAGGTCGGGCATGAATATGGTATCAGTGATTGTTGATTGTCTGACCAAGTCGGCACATTTTATGGGCATCAAGGACACTTGGGGCCCGGAGAAGTTAGCCCGTGTGTTTATCGCGCAGATTGTGAGGCTTCACGGTACTCCGAAGTCTATCGTTTCAGATCGTGATGGCCGTTTTGTATTGCACTTCTGGCAGGTGGTGCATACGGCGTTGGGTACCCGTTTGCATTTGAGTACCTCTTTTCATCCCCAGTCAGATGGACAGTCGGAACGCACTATCCAGACGTTCGAGGATTTGTTGCGTGCCTGTGCTCTCGATTGGAGTAGCGACTGGGAGGAACATGTGCCATTGATCGAATTCACGTACAACAACAGTTGGCACGCGTCGATTCGGATGGCACCGTATGAGGCACTTTATGGGCGGCGATGTCGATCACCAATTTGTTGGAATGAGACGTCCGATTTGGTCGGGACCGAGCCGGATGTCGTTTTAGAGACGAGGCGGAAGATAGAATTAATTCGGGAACGGATGTTGGCCCAGTCGACAAAGTCGTATGCCGACGTCCGTCGTCGACCTTTGGAATTCGAGGTGGGAGACCACGTTCTGCTAAAGGTGTCGCCGACGAAGGGAGTTTTTCATTTCGGGAAGAAAGGAAAGTTGAGTCCGAGATTTATTGGACCCTTTGAGATCCTCGAGCGAGTCGGTGGGTTGGCATACCGTTTGGCGTTACCTCCGGCCTTGAGTCATGTTCATAGCGTTTTTCATGTTTCCTAGCTGAGGAAATATGTCCCGGATCCTAGTCACGTCATCGATTATGGCGAGATTGATGTCGCTGAAGATATTACGTTTGAGGAGCGTCATTTGAAGATTTTAGAGCATCGTGAGAAACGACTGAGGCATAAGACCATCCCTTTGGTCAAAGTGCAGTGGTCGAGACACGGTGTCGAGGAGGCAACATGGGAAACCGAGGATAGCATGCGTGCTAAGTACCCTGAGTTGTTTGTTTCTTAAGTTTCGGGACGAAACTTATTTTTAGAGGGGTAGAATGTAATATCCGCATTTTTCCTTTCCTTGTATTTTCATTTCCGGTGTATTTTTTGATTGTAGTAACCCTCGTGTATCTTTCAGTGTATTTTTCCTATCATCAATCGATCTGATTCTCATTATTATTGTGCGGAACCGCCGTTTCGGGGTTGCCGTGGGTCCATCTCGTGTTATTGTTTTTCGATATTGATTCATATTGCTTTCATTCTCTTCCCGGATCATTTTTCATCATTTTTGGACCCTAAGGGGGTGTGGGCAAGGCGCAGGCGTGTCTTGCGGCACACACATTTTTCCGATTTTGGTCGAGCGGATCAGACTGTGCCGCGGCACACCTGTCCGGGGCCGCGCACACTGCTGAAGTCGAGTGCCGCGCACACCGTCCGGGGCCGCGGCACACTCGTGTGGCATCTGCGACCAAAACCCGATCAGCAGTGCCGCGGCACACGCAGCCGTGCGCGGCACACCGCCAACCCACAGGAGCAGTTTTTGGGTTTGTGCCGCGGCACACTTCGGCTGCGCCGCGGCACACCATGCGGTCAACTGTATAATCTCGTTCTTATTAGGCGAGATTGGCCATTCCCCTCATTTCTTCACCTGCACACGAGAGAGAGAGGATTAAGGGGGAGAACTTCTCAATCATTCATCAATTGGGGGTTGATTTTCATCATTCTCCTTCGGTTGTGAGGCCCGGATAATCAATCTAACGCGCGTTCTACGGATCATAGTACTTGAATCTTCAAAGGTAATATCTTTTAGAACCCTATTTTCGGATAATTTGGGGGTTTTGGGATTTTCTTCCGATTCGTTCCGTTTTGTTGGTGGATTCATGATGAATGCGATTAATATTGTTAGTATCTTTAGCTTTCCTACGGATTCATGGATATTTTGTGGGTTTTTACGGAATCGAGAGGGTTTGGTTGTGGTCCGCCCTCGTTGTTATTTTTGGTACGAATATACATGAATCGTAGGCGGGTTTTCGGGTGTATTCCATTTCCGCATTCGTCTAGAGTTGGTTGTGATTGTGTTATTCGAATCGTTAGGTTCATTTCCGCCGGTTCCTCGCGGTCGTGTTCGATTCTTCCCTTCCGTTCGTATCACCGTCTATTAACCGAGGCAAGTACCCTTATGAACTTACAATCTTAATGTATTAGTATTGCATGAGAATTGTGTGTGTGTGTGTGTATGCTCACTATGGGTTAGACCCGACGGGGTCTCGGTAGGGGTCCACGGAAGGGGTGGATCCGCGAGCTTGCTTTTAACCACTATGGGTTAGATCCGACGGGGTCTCGGTAGGGGTCCACGGAGGGGTGGATCCACGGTTAATTGTGGTGCATTTTTACAAATGTGACTTGATTATGGCATTTCCGGAAATGAGTGATTTGGAACTATGTTTTCTTGAATTGCATGCATTACTATATGTGTAAGATGTAAGTCGTTCATTTGGTTACTTGTACTAGCGTAATTGCTAACCCCTCTGGGGACCCGTTTTGGAGAAATTCGTTTTATGAATTTCAGGTCAGGTTCATCGAGACGAGCGGGTGCTGGACCAGTATGCGGATGATGGCCGTGCGTGATGATTGTGCACGAGTGGTGTCTTATTGTTTCTATCCTTTTTACCTTTTGTGGTCTTTAAACTAATAGAAGTACTCGAGTACTTAAGAACTTTTACTCGTCGGGATTGTATTGTGGTTTATTATGTTTGTGTCGGATTATGGTGTTATGTTAGACCGGTTGAACCGGGTGGATTATTTTGTTGGGCGTCTTTATGACGAGGTATTTTTCTGTTGTTTCTGTGAGTCGATGAATATGATGCTTGTTCAGCTTGGTGGGTCCCATATAGGGATTCACGGCGCTGTAATATACCTCGGATATCCTGAGGGTGTTACACATCCGTCATAGCCGCCAAAGGCTCGAGATCTACTATATCGATAGTAGCAGGCATCTCTTCCACAGGGGTTGGGCCTTGGGGGAGTTGTTCAGTGGGTTGAGCCACGAAAGAAGCGTCCTTGGAGATTTCTGTGGCCTTAACTTTTGAAAGCCTCTTTAGCTTCCTTTTCGGCTTCTCAACAGCAACTGGAGTTTTGCTATGAGATTTTTTTCTCTTTATTGAAGTCTCCTCGCTATGAGACTTCGAAGATACGTCCCTTGGATCGGCAGAAAGCGGCAAATTGCGAACGTAGGGCCTGTTTGCAATGAGGGGTCCTTTCTTGAAGACGGTGGGTCAGATGCTTCTCATATAAATACGAGAAGTGATTTTCTTGGCTTTATCGTCTTGCGGAACACCGCATTTGGTTAGAATATAGTTCAACAGCAGACCAAAGGATTTCTTCTGCGAAGCAGGCTTAGAAACTTCTTCCTGCAACCGTTTGAGGATGATTTGACACCAGTTGACCTTCTCACAGGTTATTATTGCAACCATCATCCTAAATCTAAGATTGGTGCACATCTCAAAAGCACCTGTTCGTTCTCAATAATACGACAACAAAAATCATGTAAATAAACAAAAGGTAAACAGAAATTTTTCTTAAGGCAAGAGGTGTGAACCGTTTCAACCGAGGATGAACCGGTGAACAAGCCATAGAAAGCGGTTAACAGTTCCTGGGACCCAAAGGTCTCAAGATCTTCCATTGACAGGCCGTCAGCAGGTAGCCTGTAGATATTTTGGAGTAGCTCTTAGTCAACATGGATCTCAACTCCACGAACGATGGCTGTGATGTCAGCGACATGTCCTCCCTAGGCCTGTGAAAGGAAACGAACGACAGCATTGAGGTAGAACTCCTCAACCAGATGAACATCAAATCATTCAGCAGAGTGACTGCCAAGGCGATAGAGGCCTTGTTGATGAATCCTAGTGATGACGTATTCCATCGATTCGACGTCATCCACTTCGGCATGAACACGTTCAAGCAAGACAGATCTGAAAAAGATCCGTCCGTCGATGATGTTGGATGTTTTATTGAGAGAGATGGAAGAGGTCTGAGAAGATGCCATTGTTGATACTCGAAGAAAAGTTAAAAGATTTCAAGCAAAAATGCAGTAAACACAGAAAACTTGTAGGCTGTATGCTCAAGAACTCTTACAATATGCAGAAAGCGTAAAGAGTCTCAAATGGCATTTTCAGTCCTTTTATAGTGGGCGGCGAAGAAGGGTTTTCAGAGACTGAATGGTCAGATTTAAGGGATGGTAACCGTTTGTTTAAAATGGATGATCACGATTGGACTGAGTGTAACCGGTACAATTTATCCAACTAATTTAAAATTGGAGCGGGTCCCACTTCTAACTTTTCAAATGACCCTTATTGCCTGAAACGACGGTGTACATAATTAATAAAAAATTTGAAAACATCGCGGCTTGAAGATACCAATGTCCAGATGTCGTGTAAAGTATTTAATGCAAACAGATTGTAATGATAACAAGGCACGTGGACATAAAATATTTTAAAATAAATAACATGATAATTGATTTTCCTTTGTATGTATTATATCCGCGAAAATATAGCGTTCCCCCTTAAAAGGTACATACAGGTTTCAATTCGATACAACATCTTTCGGATTAATGCTGTATTCTTGGGTCGTACAGTATTCCCCCTTAATTATTGCACACTTCAGCTGTAGGATAATTCGTATCGCTTGGTTCCTACAGTGCTGTTCTGATGGACTGAGTGTACAAATAACTAACGGTGGATACTGTATTCTTGGGTCTTACATCATTCCCCCTCAATTTGCTGAGTAAAAGCATTAAAAACTTACAGGGAGTCAGACTGTAGTAATCCCAATTCATGTAGAAGCATGCAGAATCTTGTTATGTCGAGAGGCTTGGTGAAGATGTCAGTTAACTGGATATCTGTATGGACTTTTTACAGCCGATCATCCTTGTTCTCAACATGATTCCTAATGAAGTGATGCTTCATGTGATTATGCTTGGTGCGAGATTGCAATACAGGGTTGTGAGTGATAGCAATTGCACTCGTGCTATCGCACATAATCAACGTTTCTTTGGCTTCAATTCCATAATCTGACAACTGTTGTTACATCCAAAGGATCTGCATATAGCAACTACTAGCAGCATAGTATTCTCATTCAGCTGTTGAAAGCGAGTTAGCCAATTGTTTCTTGCTAAACCAAGATACAAGTCTAGGTCCAAGAAAGTGACAAGTTCCACTTGTACTCTTTCTATCTAGCTTGCAACCTCCTAGATCCGAGTCGCTGTAGCCAACTAAATCGAATCCGCCTTCTTTAGGATACCACAGTCCTACATCGACTGTTCCTTTGACGTATTTCAGGATTCGTTTAGCTGTTGCGAAGTGTGATTCTTTAGGTGATACTTGATATCGCACACACACTCCCACAGCAAACTGGATATTGGGCCTGCTAGCCGTTAGGTACAGGAGAGAGCCAATAAGCTTCCTGTAGAGTGTTTGATCAACCGGCTTTCCAGCTTCATCAGCACTAATTTGCACGTAAGTGCTCAGGGTTGACGATGAATTGGAAGTATTCATTCCAAATTTTTTGAGAAGCTCCTTGCTGTATTTTTCCTGGTTGATGAAAATCCCTGTAGGAAACTGCTTTACCTGCAAACCTAGGAAATAACTAAGTTCTCCCATCATACTCATTTCAAATTTACTTTGCATGAGATGAGAGAACTTTGACATAATACAAGGTTAGTTGAACCAAATATTATATCATCTACATAGATTTGAACCATCAGGAGGTCATCACCTTCCGGTATTTTGAACAAGGTCTTGTCCACAGCACCTTTCTCGAATCTATTATTGGTTAGATACTGGGACAGGGTCTCATACCATGCTCTATAGGCTTGCTTAAGTCCATACAGTGCTTTCCTTAGCCTGTATGCTAGGTCTTCGCCTTCTGGATTGACAAACCCTGGTGGTTGTTCAACATATACTTCTTCAGCGAGGTCTCCATTTAGGAATGCACTTTTGACGTTCATTTGATATACAATGAAGCTCTTATGGGTGGCAAAGGCTAAAAATCTCCTAATGGCTTCTAGTCTGGCTACAGGGGCAAATGTCTCATCGTAGTCTATGCCTTCTTCCTGCCTGTAGCCTTGGGCGACTAGTCGGGATTTATTCCTGATAATGAGTCCATTTCTATCCTTCTTGTTTCTAAATACCCATTTGGTTCCAATTACTGATTGATGCGTAGGTCTGGGTACAAGATACCATACATTGTTTTTTTCGAAACCGTTAAGCTCTTCTTCTATTGATGTGATCCAATGAGAATTGTTGAGAGCTTCTTTGGTAGAAACAGGTTAGGATTGGGCTAAGAATACAGAAATAGTACACATATTAAGTCTTCTAAGCTCGGATTGAGATTTCCATTCAGGAAATGGTGATATCTCAGTATCGGGTCCTTCTTACGCACATAGTACATTTCCTTGTGTACTCTGTATTCTCCTACGGGTAGAAATACCAGCATTAATGTTTCCAATGATTATCTCTTGCGGGTGATCTCTCAACCATCTTCTGTAGGGTTCTAATTCAGGGTCCCGTACTGTATCTTGAGTTGTTATAGTTTCAGCTTCAGCTTATACAGCATCGGCTTCATCTACGTCGGTTCTTACAGCTGCGGGGCTGATTTCTAGGTCAACCACAGGTTCGATAGGAGTTGGTGGATATATGATGGAAAGTTGTTGGATGTTCTGAGAAAGGTCTTCTACTCTTGTAGGATTATGGTGAGGGTCATCGAACACTACATGAACTGATTCCTCAATTGTTAGATTTCTTTTATTCCAGGTTTCCTGCAATTATAACACAGATTAGCATCACCAGAGGAAGTTTTAGTACTTACCTTGTGTACAGGCTTGGGCCTGTATGGAGTTTTTCCCGATTGCTTGATAAACTTTTTGAACTTATGCATGAGGAGCGCCATTTCATCTTGCGACAGGATGTCATCGTCACTGTCAGCATTCTTATGAATGGGCTTTGATGAGCTCGGCATGCTGTGTCTTCGATTGGATACAGCGGCTAAGGCTATAGTCCTGGCGGGAGATTCTTCAGCTTTCTCTCTCCTGCCTATATCGTACTCAAATGCTATAAGGTCAGAAAAGAGATCAAAAGTAGATATTTCACTATGATTGCACGAGACACGCATAGCTGTGGTCTTAATGTCCCATCGGGCAGAGAGTGATCTAAATTTTTTTAGGTTTTTCTCCCTCTGAGTATAAATTTTGCCTAAAGCTTCAAGTTCACCAACGATGCCAGTGAATCTGAGGTCAAGTTCCTCAAGTGTTTCAGTTTGTTTCATTTCAAAAGATTCGAATTGCTGAGTTAATTTTTGAAATTTTGTTTTCTTTTGAGAGCTCAGTTCCCTCACAAATTACCTTGAGTTTATCCCAGATATCCTTGGCTGATTTACAGTTCTTTACCTTAGAGAATGTGCCTTTGTCAAGGGTGACAAATAGCGCATTCTTCGCAACATTGTCGAGGTTGGAATGCTTTCTTTCGTCAGAAGTCCATTGTTCGCGCTCTTTTTCAAGCATCTCTACATGAGCCTGGCCTTCAATCCTTGGGGCTGGAGTTACCTTCATAATCTTTATGGGGCCATCCTGTATGACAAAAATCATCTCTTCGTGCATTGCTGCAAGATGAGCCTCCATCCTAATTCTCCAATCATCAAATTCGTTAATAGAAAACAAGGAACTTTATTGATCAATGATGAATCCATATGAGAGTATAAGGACGAAAACGACTGTTTTATAAAAATAAGTGATTTAAGGATCTGATTCAATCAAAAATACGACTGATTCTTTTTAGAATCAACCGCTCCGATACCACTTGTTGGCCACTAAGTATACAGGATACAGCTTGGAGAGTGTTTTAAACAACAAGCTGTACGGTTTTCAAATCTGAGTGCGTAGCGGAAGTCTTGACAAAGTAAGTTGTCAGAATACAAAGAACTAGATATGAAATGTATACTTAAAGATAATCACAAATATTAAAACAGTAAATGTAGAAGGTAATTGACACAGTAATTAAAGTGGTTCGAGGTAAACCCCTCTACGTCCACTGGTCCTCCACACAGGAGTAAAAATGTTTATTATAAATACTACATACACAACTATGTATTTATAATCAAACCTAATCAGTATATTGTTCACACAGATTGATATAATGATTTTAGCCTTCAACTGTTCACACAGATTGGTTTGAGCTTTCACTTGACTGGCTTCTTCACACACAGTTCCGAAGCTTCGTCTCTTCAATGTAGTTCCGTCACACACAGTTCGGGAAGAGCAAGGTTTCTCAGTCCACACAGGGCTGATGAGTTTGTTCAAGGGTTAGAACAATATTTGAACAACAACTTTGACTTTCTGAGCTTTTAGCTGTTGATGTGTTGTTCACGGTTTTGAGCACTGTATATCTCTTCTTTCAGAATAGCAGAATGCCTTGGGAGATATGTTTGCTCTGAATATTCTTGTAAGCACTTGTTTTACTTGCGTATAAATTCGATCGTTTGCGTGTGTGTATAGATCTTCAAAGGCTGGGGATATATATAGCTTTCAGAAATATATCCGTTGATATAAATCCGTTGAGCAAGATTCCATTCCAACAGGATGATGTGTTTGAATAAAACACGATCCGGATTTTGCGCTAGATTGAAGATCTCTGACGGCTTGATATTTAAATACTTTATCCTTTAGTATTTAAATATATCTTCTCAAACGGGACTTTGACTTAGTGAATAACAAAGATTCCTTCTTGTCCTGTTTGGATGCTGTATGGAATGATAGCTGTATTGTCGATCCGAGATAGCTTCCATACTTTTGTCTTTATAAGACTCCTTTGCTATATGATTTGATTCTGTATGCTGGGGCTACGAGAAGTCTTTGATACAGGTTGATACCTTTTGATCAGTTTTTCGATACAGCTGCTTGCTGTATGCTGGATTGGTATATTTGTCAAAACATTCTGTCTTGATCTTTTCGATACAGGGATTGTTATCCCAACACCATATGGTACGGAGCTTTCGAAATCGGAGCCGCACCAGGCTCTAACTCGATAGCGAACTCAACCTCATAGTCCGGCGGTAACCCCAGCAACTCGTCAGGAAAGACATCTGGGAACTCACTAACGACTGGAATCGATGAAAACTCGACCCCACCATCCTATGCCTTCAAGGCGTAACATCAATAACCAGTACACCCCTTCCGCAGGAGTTTCATCCCCTTCAAGGCGTTAATTATGAATTTATGGTTTACCATCTTTCGCCCCGCGAAAGAGTGCTCGGTGTCGTCCTCGGCTAACATGTTGATGATTCTCGTGCGGTAGTTCATGATCGCACCATGTCGTTCGCGCCAATCATCCCCGAGAATCAAATCCTCACCCTCAATATCCACAACAATAAGATTAGAGAGCCAAGCTCTCTCACAAATAACCACAGAACAGTCTCGGATCTCTCGATCACCAGCGATCCTATCACCACTAGGAAGTCTAATGATGAAAGGCTCACAAGACGACAAGCAGTCGAGACTCAAATGGCGCACACACTCTAGAGAGATGAATGAATGCGTAGCACCAGAATCGAAAAGCACACTGACAGGATGAGTATGAATATGAATGGTACTTGTAGCCACGGTAGTTGCTGGATCATCGTCCCTCCTCATCTCATAAACATGCGGATGAGCAGAGCCGACACTGGAAGCCCCCCTCTAGAGGGATGGCCCCGACCTCTCCCTCAGCTGGCACTCTGTGGAGGTGGCGGAGCAAACGACCCGTAGTTCACTCTCGTATCCTTTGGAACTATAAAAGAAGCCCGGGCACCAAGAGTCTGCCCTAAACGCTCACAAAAAGAAGACTTGTGGCCCGACTGACCACAAGTATGACAAGTTAACAACGGACGAGGACACTCCTGGTTTCTATGGCCTGGCTTACCACAGTTATAACATCTGAGGGACTGGCGGTACCCTGAATGCCCCCAGAAAAATGAGCCGAACCGCCCACAGGAACATTAGCAGACTGAGACTTCTATTGAACTCCGCCCTTTTGTCCCGAAAAGCTACCGACGGATTTTTGTTTCTTATTTTCTCGAGCCGCCTCACTGGCCGTCAAGGACATATCATAAGCACGAGCTTTACTCTGATAGTCCTTTAAGGTGGTGCAGGCGAATCCAGACATGTAATCATGAATCCTCGGTTTCATTCTTCTCGAGAAGTGGCAGATCTTGTCATCCTCTTCCTTAACCTGGGCCTTCACGTAGCCCGATTCCCGGTTGAAATATGCAATGGCCTACGAAACTGGAATATCTCGAGGTTGAGCATCATAAAAAGCATGAATCCACGCCTGACGAACCGTCCACGGACAATACTCCACTTCCATATGGTCTCTGAACTCGGCCCAAAAAGCAACATGATCCTGAGGCCCGATAGCCTCCCATCAATCAGCAGCATCCCCAATGAGAAAATACTGGGCGATTGGGACCTTGCGATCCCCAGGACAATTAGTGGCACTAAAGACCTTGGACATCTCTTTGATCCACCTCTCCCATCTAATCGGGTCTGAAGCCCCAGAAAACTGAGAAGGATGCATCTTGGTGACATCCTAAAGCCAACGATCCGCCCTGGCCCGAGCAACATGAGCCGGAGTCGGGTTTTGAACCGTCTGGGCTATGGCCGCCATTTGGTTCACCATCTGTTGCATTACAGCTGCAACACCAAGGTCGGCGCCATCTTGAGTAGCAGTATGGCTCTGATGGCCATCAGTACTGCTGGCTCCAGAAGAGTGTGACGTGGCCGCCCCACTGTCTGCCCCACGTCCCCGGCCGCATCCACGACCACGACCTCGACCTCTTCCAGCATCCATACTGGAGATAAGAGGTAGCAAAAGCAACTCGATGATAAGTACGAGAGAAAACAATAACAATAAAAGAAATGGAAGTACAATACGAGAAAGCGAAAGAATCGAGTAAGGAAAACTTACGAACACTGGGAGTACCGAGACGCTGGCGGCGTGATGACGATGTGCAAAAATAAAACACGATTAGACCCAAATAACCGACAAGCCTAGGTATCCATAAACCTAGATCTCTGATACCATTTTTTGTAATACCCCCAAGATATTCAGGGTATATTACAGCGCCGTGGACCTCTATGTGGGATCCATAAGGCTAAATAAACAATACCGCTCGTCTAACCATCCCGGTTAGCGAGAAACACACAACACCACAACAATAACTAAGTGAAATCACCCGGTACAATCGGTAAACAGGACATCATCCAAATCCGCAAATATGATTTAACATACAAAACATGTCCCAAATCAAAAGTCCCTAAGTACTCGTGAGTACTATCTATAAGTTCACAAATTTGGAAAACAAACACATCAAAATGGACAACGGAATATAAAGGGACTCCATTGCACACGTCAACATCCCCGGCCAGCATCCTCGTACTGATCTAGTGCCCGCTCGACCAACTGAACATCACCTGAAATTCATAACAAGAATTTCCCCAAAACGGGTCCCCAAAGGGGTTAGCAATTACGCTAGTGCAAGTGATCAAGGCAAACCATTCGCTTACACATTTCATAGTACATGCATCAAGTCATTTCAAAATTCAAAACCAGACATGTCTTTTCTCGGAAAACAAACAGTCAAATCAATTTGCCTAGGACCGGGATGAAAGCACTGGTCCCATTCGAGGCCTCTAAAGATCCTCCCGAACTCGCCATCATCATAAAACAAATCACGCACATGCATCGGCTAGAACCGGGGCGAAACCATTGATCTCATTCGAGGCCAGTAAGGACCCTCCCGAACTGGCTAGCGAACAAGCTCGTGAATTTGGAGTGAAGTAACGGATTCCCCCGAGGCCCCATCGGACCCTCCCGGAGTGAGCGAAGCACACACATAAAATAAATCACCATTTCATGTTAAGCATAAAAGTTTCCAAGAATACTTGCCTTGAGTAATCAACGACAAAACGGACGGAATGGAGAAACAACCACAATCGCTAGGAACCAATGAACTCGAACCTAACGATTCGAAGAATACAATCACAACCATTTATAAACGAGTACAGAAATGGAATACACCCGGAAACCCACCTACGATTCATGTAAATTCGTACAAAACAACAACGAGGGCGGATCACAACCAAACCCTCCCGATTTCACAAATACCATGAAATTTACCATGAACTCGTAGGGAAAACATGAATACCACTAAGATTAATCACATACATCATGGATTAATCAACAACACGGAATGAATCGGACGTAAAATCTGAAACCCCCAAATTTCCCAACAATAGGGTTCTAAGAGTTTACCTCGGATCGAAGATGAAGAACAAGTGTTGTTGTTGTTAATACACATCAAAAACTCAAGAAAGATGATAACTTGGAGTTGCAAGACTTCGAATCGCCCAAGATCAGAGAAGGAGATGAAATGAGTAAAAATGGACGAATCTGGGTCAACTCTCGGGTATATATAACTAGATGGTTTAGCGTGCGCTAATGGATCACGATTAGCGCGCGCAAACCAGCCAGAACTGGTCCAGAACTTGAGGTTCTGACCCGTTAGCGTGCGCTACCGGAAAATAGCATGCGCTAATAGTCCCCCGATAGTGCGCGTTATTGAGCTATAGCGTGCGCTACCTGTTCGCCAACCCAATTCCAAAAGAATTCTGCCTAGTCTGGACTACCGAATTAGCATGCGCTGTCACACACCTAGCGTGCGCTATGCCTCGGCCATAACATACGCTAATATACATATTTAACGTGCGCTACACAACGAAATTAGCGTGTGCTACACAACAAAGTTAGCGCGCGCTAATGAGTGCAGATAGTAGTACAGGCAACACCCAAAGATGAAAAACGGCGAAATCTACCTCCGATGAAAACAATGCGCACCTGACACCAAACAACGGACCGAAGAAGACAAACGAACGACAAGTTCGAGTCAGAACTAAAGCGCTAAAAGAAAACACGATTCCACCCAAAGGTTCGGAAAACGACAAAGTTAGTAATCGCCTCATAACTTTGGGAAATTACAAAATAGCCCAAAACATCCGAAATACACGATACATGATCGAAACAACAAATGAAAGCTCATAACATGCATAATAACATGAGATGGATCTGCGGCAAACCCGAAATGGTAGTTCCGAAAAATGATTACGAGAATCGAACGAAATAGCGACGAAATGACATTAAACACGGAATTGAGTAGAACAAGTTCGAAACAATATCGGATGACAAAAAGTCGAGTATTAAATATTCTCAAAATATCAATACGGTTACAAGAGGGTCAATAAAAACAAAAAATACACCAAAAATAAAAATATCGGAAAAAGGAAAATGTGGATATTACACCCTATATCTCACACACTTCTATGATTTTTCCATCTTCCGAGGGAATTTACAAGTTACATTATGTTTATTAATGTATGTATGCTCATCAACAGTAGTACTTAACCAAAAGTCTAGAATGATAGTTTTTAATCATGTACACTTACAGACTGATTTATGCAAAGTAATAATCTTGTTGTGAATCGAGGAGGTAATGAAAAGGGATTTACTTACTCGATTTCCAAAACATCAGCAAATGTTACCTACACATTCTTCGGGATAGTTGCTTCGGCACCAACATTTACTTTAGCATTTGTCTTTTCGAAAGCATCTTCCTTTGCCTCCTTACAGGGAAAGAATAGTCCTAAGTCAAGCGTTTCTTTTTTATATCTGAAGATACTCTCGATACCATGAGTCATATTGATTTTGAAGACAACTATGCTCCAACTAACCTTCTTGTACACGCATGGTTTATCTTCATTTTAAATAAACCCAAACCATTTGACAGTTTCATCAAGAACAAAGACTCCGGCTCCGAGAAGCTTGCTTCGATCCATAAAGGGATCTTTGAAGATTGCAAACCTTTTTGAAATTTTATGGATTAAAAAAACCCTTGGGTTGTGTCATGTATACATCCTCAAGTAAGTTTCCATTAAGAAACATTATTTTGACATCCATTTGCCATATCTGATAATCATAGTATGCAGCAATAGCAAATAAAATTCTAATTGATTAAGCTTGACTAATGGTGAAAAGGTTGTTAGGAATACTTGTTAGATTTTGATGATGTCATTAATATTAAATCAAATGTTTATTACTTGGCAAAATGTAAGGAAGAACCAAATGAGTATCTTCCATAGACCAAATATGTTAAGTATAAAACTTGGCAAAATGTAAGGAAGAACCAAATGAGTATCTTCTGTAGGCCAAAAATTAGTTAGGCTGAAAAATGGCTAAGTACTAAGTACAGCATAGTCCATCAGAGAAGAACAGCCGACTCCAGACAGAGTAGCTCTGGTCAACTAAATTTATCAGAGAAGTTTGACCAGACTGTAGCCAAGGTACCTCAGGGAAGTCACCTGACCAGATAAGTCACAAGCAAAGGAATGTACCGAGAGGACCTATCTGCAGAGATGTTAGCTGCATATCAGCCTACTCGACTGCAACCTAGTACTCCAAGTCCACGTCAGCATGCGTTGAAAAGTCAAGTATTACGGAAAGCTCACATGCAACGTGAAGAGACAATTTAGAGTGATTCCCGCAAGAGATATGATTTAAATAAATCATCCAGACCCACCTTGAAGACTTTAATCCTTTTATATTCAAAAGATTCGGCGCTCACATGCAGAAGTCTTCACAACGGCCTAAGATAAAATAAAATAATGGGAATCCAACTTGCAACGTTCAAAAAATTAAACAATGAAGTCTCCTCCAACGGACGGATTTGTTCAAAAGATTTGCAACGGCTACAAGGAAAAAGCTCGGAGATCCGACCTATATATATCCAGAGATTTGAAACCGAGCAACTAATGCGAACATACATTCTAGCGATCAAAGCAATCAAGCAATCTCAAGCAATCAAATAGCATCGTGAAAAGAGCAGATCTAAAAGTTCATACTTAAGAAAGCTCTTAAGTTGGAGAAGACAAACACTCTTGTCTATAATCTTGAGTACGGGGTACTTCACTGGTTGAAGTAAGAGACTGTAAAGGCATCCGAGGATCGACGATCAAGAGGTGCAAGGCAGTCAAGTGTGTGTACAACGGCACGAATTTCCACTGGTTGGAAGCTGTTGTAGTGTGGTTGAATCACTGTAATATTTATCACTGGTTGAAAATTATAGTGAATTCATCTCCAACTGGTTTGGAGAAAAGTGGATTAGTAGAGGATTACCCCACCTCTGAGACCACTATAATTGCCTGTGTTATTTACTGTTTTACTGCATCATACTTTAACTGCTGCATACATTGTTAAGTGTTTCATTAAGTTAATTTATATTCGTCATCAGCTGACTTCCGCACATATCCAAGAACAAACGACTCCAAGTCATTTGTCTAACTATCAGCTGAAGAAACTCACTCTTCGTGAAAAAGAGTTCAAGAGTTTCAACAAGTCTATTCACCCCCCCTCTAGACTTGTTCCTGGACGACTTGTGACCTACAAGTGGTATCAGAGAGGTTGGTTCATTTATCTCACGAACCAGATCTATATTAGATATATATCTTAACTCTCACTTTATAATGGAACACATGCACTCTAGACTTCCTGTCTTTTCAGTTGACGAGTATGATCTGTGGAAGATAAGAATGCAGACACATTTATCTTCAATTCATGACGACATGTGGTGCATCATTGAAGATGGTCCATTCATCTTTGAGAAGGACAACACAGCTGAGGAGATTGCAGCAGGGAGGCTAGAAAAGATTCCTAAGAAGAGAACGGAGCTGACCCCCGAAGAAAGAAAGCTGGCCAATCTTGACAACCGGGCCAGAGATGTGTTATATCAAACTCTTGACAAATCCACCATGGTCAAGATAAAAAACTGCAAGAATGCCAAAGAAATTTGGGACACATTAGCTCTAATGTGTGAAGGAACGGAGCTGATCAAGGAAAACAAGCTGTCAATTGCTATCCAAAAATTTGACAACTTTAAAATGAAGAATGGTGAATCTATAGATCAAGTGGACACAAGGTTCACTGAAATTATCAATGAGATCAACTCCCTGGGCAAAACCTATGGCAACAGGGAAATGACACTAAAGGTCCTCAGATCTCTCAACCCCGAATGGAGCATGAAGGCCGTAGCCATGAGAGAGTCCAAGGACCTGAATAAAATAAAGATTCAGGAGCTGTTCTATGATCTGAAGGCTTATGAGTTCGAGCTTCCAAGTTCATCCTCAACTGAGCCTGCAGAGAAGGGAATCGCATTTGCAGCCGAGTCCCCTGCCAAGAGCCTATCTGATGTGAAACCTCCAAATCCACTAGATTTTGAGGAAGAAATGTCTTTCATAATGCAAAGGTTCAGCAATTTCAGAAAGAACTACTCCAAGTATAAGAAAAACTACAAGGAGAATCCAAGAAGGAACCAGAAGGCTGGAAGCTGGAAAGTTGAATGCTACAACTGTCACAAAATAGGACACATCCAAATGGATTGTCCCGAGCTCAAGAAGGACGAAACCAAGAAGGAGGTGGGCAGAAAGGAAGACAGAAGAAAAGCTCTCATCGGAGAAGACCAGGAGCATGTCGAATCAAGCGGCGGTTTCTTTTCTGATGAAGACGAGGAGTATGATTGCCTGATGGCAAACCTAGCTGATGAAGAGGTAACTTCTAAACCCACCGGTTCAAATAATAGCTCAGCCATGTCACAAGATATGGATCTACATGAATCGGTAAATCAGTTATTTAAAGATTTTGAAACACTCAAATCTGCACACCAAGCTGTATCAGCAGAGAAGACTCAGCTGCAAGATGAGAATAGGCAGCTGAAAAATGATTTCGAAAAACTCAGCCTAGATTTAAATAAGGTTGAGACAACTACAGCTGACTTTAAAAACCAGGCAAGTGTCAATACAGCTGAGATAGACCGGCTAAACATTTTACTTAAAGAAAAATCAGCTGCACTTGCTCATGCCAAAGCTGAGTTTACTAAGCTGGCACAGATAAATAAAACTCAGGCGCAGGAAATAACCTCCCTGAAGGCGTCTTCAACCCTGGGAGAATTGTGTACTTATAAAAGGTCATTATATACCAAATCAGGCCTTGGATATGATTCTCACACTCCCTCTAGTTCTGAAACCAAGTTTATCAAGGGAGAAACAATAGTCTCGACTTCTGAGCCTGTATATAAACCGATATTCAAACACAGGCAACAACCAAGTCAAACGTCTAGTGTGATCAAGTTACACCTGCATGACCACCTAGACAGCGACTAGCAAAGGCCTGTGCAAAAGCAAGAAATTCTGCATAACATGCCCACTATTACCAACAACTCCCCAAAAATAGATTTCATAATGGGAGGGGCAGATGGAAACCTCAAGGTTATCCAAATTACCAAAATGAACAAGTGTGGAGACCACAAAGGTTTAATAAATGGTCTCAGCCTAGATTTAGAAATGGCTCACACTATCAAAATTTTGAGGAATATCCGGTATACAATCCAACCAGAAGATTTAGACCTCGACCACAGACACATTATAAGGGTTATAATAATAATAATAATGAATTCTATAATCCAAGGAGAAATCAATTCTCCAGGAAACCAACTAACCCCAAAGGACCCACACAAATTTGGGTACCTAAATCTCTGCTTATTTAATTGCAGAAAAGGTGGAAGGACTACAACCACATCTCCTCAAGCTCAAATTTTGGAGGTGAAGAATGGTTTGTAGACTCAGAGGACTTCCAAATGAAGCATTCAAAAAGGAAGCACTCTGTGATGCATGTCAGAAGGGAAAGCAGACTAAGGCATCGTTCAAACCAGTTCAGCCTACAACGCTCACAACAAGGATCTTAGATCTACTCCACATGGATCTATTTGGTCCTATCAAGCCAAGGACTTTGAGCGGCCGAAAGCATGCACTTGTAATAGTAAATGATTATTCAAGGTACACTTGGATCATTTTTCTATACAAGAAAAGTGAAACCCTGACCAAGTTACGAGTGCCGAGAAGGATCCGAATGAGAAATCCCTCTCCATAATCAAGATCGATCGGATAGAGGAGGAGAGTTTCTCAACAAGGCGATAATCGACATAGCCGATCGTAATGGGATTCACATGAGCTCTCGGCCAGACGCCCAGAGAATGGTGTTCTTTGAAAGAAGGAATGTAACCCGAAGGAAGCGAGAAGGTCCATGATTGCGAAGCGGACCTACCCAAAAGGTTCTGGGTCAAGTCATAACACGCCTGCCACACCCGTATCAGAGTATGATAGTAGGGAGACATGGCAAAACTCCCTATGAGGTTTGGAATAATAGAACTCCTACGTTGCTTACTTTCATGTTTTTGGTTGTAAGTGTTTCATCCACAACAATGGTAAAACACACTAAATGCCTTTGATGCTAAAACGATGACGGTCTCTTTATGGGATATTCCCAAAGAAGCAAGGCATATAGAGTTTTTAATAAAAGAACCTTAGTTGTGGAGGAAACACCCCATGTTTTTTTTGATGAATCTACCGTTGAGTACAGGAAACAACTTGAGCTAATTGAGAACAAGCTCAAGTCGGAACCCTTGAAGAAGTCATTATACATGACACTGGAATGGTGGACTGACCCAACTGCAGCTGATGAAGACCCAACTGCAGATCAGACAGGATCACCAAACCTATCTGATCCAGTTGCTGCGGAAGAAGACCCAGCCGGAGCTGACAAAGACTCATCTGCAGATCAGAACCAACCTGCAGATGACAAGGCGGTAGCTGATCCAGTTGCAGACCAGAACCCAGCCGATCCAGTTGCAAACCAGAGCAATCCAACAGGGGGAACAAACCCAGAAGAGGACGATATCCCCAAATGGCTCAAGGATCACCCAATTCAGCAAATTATCGGAAAGTTGACTGATGGAGTTAAGACGAGACAGTCAACCCTACCAGCAGGAATGGCGATGTTCTCATGTTTCATGTCGCAAATTGAACCCAAGACTACAGAACAAGCCTTGGAAGATTACTCATGGATCAATGCCATGCAAGAGGAATTGGAGCAGATGGAAAGAAACAAAGTTTGGGAACTAACAGACAGACCTGATCACAAGAAAGTTATTGGCACCAAATGGGTGTATAAAAACAAGAGTGATGAAGACGGAGCTGTTGTTAGGAATAAAGCCAGACTCGTAGCAAAAGGTTATGCACAGTGTGAGGGAATAGATTTTGATGAAACCTATGCACCTGTTGCAAGACTAGAGGCCATCAGACTATTCCTCGCATATGCTGCATTCAAGGACTTTGAAGTCTACCAGATGGATGTAAAAAGTGCTTTTCTGAACGGAATCCTAGAAGAAGAAGTCTATGTAGAGCAACCCCCAGGTTTTGTCAAAGGAGACAAAGTCTATAAGCTGTTGAAGGCTCTGTATGGACTCAAGCAAGCACCGAGAGCATGGTATGAAACACTGTCTGTGTTTCTTGAGAAAAATGGATTTTGCAAAGGG
Source organism: Orobanche coerulescens (assembly GCA_033398695.1). Lineage (NCBI taxonomy): Eukaryota > Viridiplantae > Streptophyta > Magnoliopsida > Lamiales > Orobanchaceae > Orobanche > Orobanche coerulescens. The sequence goes on along the minus strand of CM065806.1, from coordinate 166,205,788 downwards.
AAAGTGGACAAGACCCTATTCAGAGTGGAGCACGAAGGCCACATATTAATAGTCGATTTATGTGGATGATATCATATTCGGTCAACCAATCCAGAACTATGCGAAATTCTCCAACCTCATGCAAGGAGAATTTGAGATGAGTATGATGGGAAAGCTTAACTTCTTTCTCGGGTTACAAGTTGCTGATGGAAAAAGGAATTTTCATCAACCAAGCAAAGTATACCGAGATCTTATCAAGAGATATGGAATGGAATCACCAAGCCCGCAAGAATTCCAATGAGCACAAGTACTCACCGGATGCAGGCAGGCGGGCATATCAGTGGACTCAACCCACTACAGAGGACTCATCGGATCTCTTCGACCTCACCGCAAGCGAGCCGACATATCATATGCGGTTGGGGTTTGTGCAAGATTCCACCAAGCCGAAGCAATCACACCTAGATGCACTAAGAGAATAATTAAGTACCTAAAGTCTACAATTAATGTTGGACTATGGTACCCCAAGGATGACAACTTCGAGCTATCAGATACTCGATGCGGATTTCACGGATGCAAAATCAACAGAAGAGCACTAGTGGAACGTGTCAATTCCTAGGAACCAGATCGATATCCTGGTTTAGCAAGAAGGTGTTTCTAACTCTATCTCCACTACAGTCGAGAATACCTAGTCAGTCAGTGCAGCATGATTCTATGGATCCGACAACAGTTAAGGGACTATAATATAATTGCCAACGAAGTTCCTATTTAGTGTGACAACAATAGTGCTATTGCAATAACCAACAATCCGATTTTGCATTCAAGGACGAAGCACATTGACGTTAAGCATCATTTCATTAGAGACCATGTGCTTAACAAAAGGGTTAGAGTTGAAAGAGTCAGCACAGACTACCAAATAGCTGACATCTTCACTAAACCCTTGCCAGAAGAAAGATTCCTAGAGCTGAGCAGAGACCTTGGATTACTAGATTGGGAATCTAGTACTGAAGCAAGTTAAAGGAAGGACGGACCCTTAGATTCAGCCTAAGCTGATGCAGGCAAGAAGACGAAGGCCAGACGAAGCATCTTAGCTGTTCAGAATACCAGGCGAGAATTCAACTAACCTGTTGCAGAGTGGTCAACAGTCAACAAAATCAGACAAGCTAAGTTCTCTAAACTGACCTCTAAATTTTTTATTATTATCTGCCACATTTATAAAATTAATTTTGGCTAACGAATGGCATTTAAAAATACATTTTTATAAGCCAAGTGGCAATTTTAATACACGCGTCAAACGCCCATTAAATCAACCTCTACGGTGGCCAATCAGAATCAACCGTCAAATTTTAAATTGGGCCACCGATTCAAATTTGAAATTCAAAAGAATATCAAAAGGCGTAACATCGTTCAAATATATAATAAACTAATACAAACGTCTTTTCATCTTCTTTATAAGGAAAGAAGACCTTTCACTTTACTCTTTACGCTTACAGAAACCCTAGAAATTTACAGAGCAAAAATATACACTAAAAATCCTCTATTTGCAGAAATGGCATCTTTCGAAGGAGTGAATTTGAAGGCGGTGAAGGACCAGGTCATCTTCTCCATGGTTGTCGACTTTAAAGGTTTACTCGAAGCAAATTTGGAAGACTTCGACATGCTCAATTTGATCCGGGCAATGAAGCTGAATGGGATCTACCCATTTCTCGACATCAACCCGCAACATCTGTTCAAAGAAGATGTTGTTGAGTTCTATCGCAATGCTTATCTGATTCAACACGGGATTAACGGCAAGTGGAGTACCACAAAGATAGATCGAGAGAAGATTCGTTCTGTATTCGGGATGAAGCATCGTGGTTTGGCGGTCGAAGCTCTCAAACAATCAGCCGTCGAAACCTAGAAAACGATTAAAGTCGAAAATATCCCAGAGAAGTTGAAATTTACAGCCAAGAGGAATGAATTGAAAAGGATTTATCGTGTTGCGTTGGATATCACCAACAAGATAGTCATGGGGATGGCGGGCAGCTATGACCAACTGTCATCGTCGAAATTCATGGTGTTGGGTGCGTTGATTCAGGAAGAGGAAGTCGATTGGGCGGACTATATTTTTAGGCAACTCGTGCGCGAGGTGAACAAGGTCGAGTGGCTTGACGATGAGAAGAAGTTCAAAACTAAGTTGGCGTTCGGAACGCATCTTAGTTGGTTTTTGGAGAAAACCGGAGTGGCTAAGGGAAACACTGACCCCTTCCACCCAAATAAGAGGCTAGGTCATATGGACCATGACAAGAAGAAAGTTGGAGGCACTGGGAAAGCAGCCCAGTTGTTGAAGGATCTGCCGGACTCAAGGTCATATCCAAGATACGATTTATCAGAGGAATCGGACAGACCTGCAGCTGAGATCGGAACTGCAGTCGAGTCCGGGAACGAGTCTGACGATACACCAATTGCAATCAGATTCAAGAGACGAGGACCAGCCCCAGAAGGACCCTCTAACCTGCAGTTATCACCGGAACCCTCTCCTAAGAGGCCTAGGAAGCTGCAGTTCAGCGAGGGAGAGCAGTCTGAGCATCACGCCAGCCCATCAGTCCAATCACCAATCCATCCGGACCTGCCTGCACCAGACACCACTGAAACTCGGATTGTACCTCTTCTCACCCCCCCAGTCTACATATCCGAAGAAGAGGAAGCAGGTCTAATAATCTTTATTCCTGAAGCTGACTATACTTTTAACCTGTTAGAAAATAATACCTTCAATCTTTCCATTGAACAACTCCAGCTTGTTAAACCACAAGCAGAAAAACACTCTTTTGTACATATTTTTAAAGAGTGGAAATCTTTCAAAACCATGCCTTTTACAAATCTTCAAACCTTTATTGCAACTAGTGGTTGGGAATATCCCCAAGCCACTGAGGAAGTTCTGATTGAATTTTGCAAAGAATCAGATTTGGCTTTAATCCTCCAGGATAAATGGTTCATGTCACATTTTAAAACAAACATGGACCACTTTATCCATTCTATCATGCTCAGCATTTTTGATGGCGTTTTTGGAGAAGAGGAGGAGGAGGAAGTTGAAAAGGAGATATGGATTGAAGAAGTAGATGGAAATAATGAAATTATTGATTTGGTGGCTGAAGAAGATGAAGAAGAGAGAAAATCAGAAGAAAATATACCAGTTGAAAAACAGCCAGAGGAGATTGAGAAGACAGAAGAAGTGGCTGATGAAGGAGATGAAGAAGAAGGAGAGGAGGTAGATCAGGAAAAAGATGAAAAAGAAAAGGAAGATGAGGATGATGAAGGAGAAAACAAGGAGAAGGATGATGATAAGAATGATGATGATGATGATGATGATAATGATGATGGAGGAGAAGCAGGAGCAGAGAAGGAAAATGAAAAAGAAAAAGATGAGGAAGAAGAAAAAGAAAACTCTGGAGAAAAGGAGGAAGAAGGGAAAGAGGAAGAGAGAGAAGGAGACAAGGAGCCAGAACAATAGACGGAGCCAGAGCCTACTCACGAAGCTGCAGATAGGTCTGTGGTACCTGCCAGGTACACCAGCCTAGACGCAGAGCTGGCTGAAGACTCCAGGTCAGGGACCCCGGACAAAACCCAATCTGACCTACCAGCTGCAGACAGGAGCCTGCAGTCTAGTGGTTCCCTTGCAGAAGGATCAGGAGAGCACTCTCCATCAGCTCAGTTATCCCCTACCATAACTGAGCTGATCAAGCAAATCGTCAGAGACACTATTGGAGAGCTGCTATCAACTCAGGTCACTCCTGACCTTCAGTCAATAAATGCCAAGATAGACACCCTTCTACAGAGAGAGATCCCTCAGCCTCCTCCCCTACCAACAACAGAATGCCATTTGGCATGTCTGATTGGATGAGCAGGATGGAACAGCAGTTAACTACCCTGGTTGATGCTGGCAAAAAGGGGGAAGAGAGAATTCAGGGGGAATAAAGAGAAATCAGAAGCAAGAATAAGCAGGATGTCCCTCAGATTGAAGGACCCTCCAGTCTAAAGAGAAAGGAAGCTGTAGATCGAGATGACCAGGCTGACCAGCCTGAAGGAAAGAGAAGAAGAACTAGAGGTGGTTTTGAACCTACTCTAGAATGGGAAGGGAAGGAGCTATGGTTTGTTGAGGATTTCGTTCCATTTGAAGCTCTTGAGATGTGGGGAGCTGCTAGGAAGAGGTTCATCAGAGACTATTACATCTGGGAACTACTTCATGATGACAAACTCTCCCCACAAGAAATTTTCATAAACTTCATGGAAGAAATCCATCCGAAGCTTTGCGCTGTTCTGAAGAAGCACGCTAAAGAGCAAAATGCTTATCCCATGATCCCTCCATTCAGAGCAGAGGAAGCACCAATCCGTATGGACGGTGAACTTGATGAGTTAGCACTTCAAAGGGAAATCAAGCTATTGTGTCTTGAGAACAGATTCAGATCCCAGCAAGAACAAGACTTCGCAGCACTTGTTGTGAAGAGAAAATATGGTCTTGCTCCAGTCAAGATAAGACCAATCGGAGCCAAACCATTCAAGCCTGCCAAGCAGCCTATTCGAAGAGGCAGAGGAAGAGGCAGATGACCTTTAGTTATTTCTCTTACTTGTAATTTTATTTTCTGTACTTAGAACATTCTTGTAAAATTTCAATAATAAGTCAGAAAATTTTATAACAGTCTGTTGAATGACAATTTCCAGTTGTCTCAATATTAGATTGATTTTAGCTTGTGTCTCGCACTTAAGTGCAGACTTGGTCATTTGATTTCTTACTTAAAGTTTTGCCATCATCAAAATAGGGGGAATTTGTTAGGAATACTTGTTAGATTTTGATGATGTCATTAATATTAAATCAAATGTTTATTACTTGGCAAAATGTAAGGAAGAACCAAATGAGTATCTTCCATAGGCCAAATATGTTAAGTATAAAACTTGGCAAAATGTAAGGAAGAACCAAATGAGTATCTTCTGTAGGCCAAAAATTAGTTAGGCTGAAAAACGGCTAAGTACTAAGTACAGCTTAGTCCATCAGAGAAGAACAGCCGACTCCAGACAGAGTAGCTCTGGTCAACTAAATTTATCAGAGAAGTTTGACCAGACTGCAGCCAAGGTACCTCAGGGAAGTCACCTGACCAGATAAGTCACAAACAGTGAACAGCCGAGAGGACCTATCTGCAGAGATGGTAGCTACATATCAGCCTACTCGACTGCAGCCTAGTACTCCAAGTCCACGTCAGCATGCGTTGAAAAGTCAAGTATTACGGAAAGCTCACATGCAACGTGAAGAGACAATTTGGAGTGATTCCCGCAAGAGATATGATTTAAATAAATCATCCAGACCCACCTTGAAGACTTTAATCCTTTTATATTCAAAAGATTCGGCGCTCACATGCAGAAGTCTTCACAATGGTCGGAAGATAAAATAAAATAATGAGAATCCAGCCTTGCAACGTTCAGAAAAATTAAACAATGAAGTCTCCCTCCAACGGACGGATTTGTTCAAAAGATTTGCAACGGCTACAAGGAAAAAGCTCAGAGATCTGACCTATATATATCCAGAGATTTGAAACTGAGCAACTACCGGTGCGAACATACATTCTAGCGATCAAAGCAATCAAGCAATCTCAAGCAATCAAATAGCATCGTGAAAAGAGCAGATCTAAAAGTTCATACTTAAGAAAGCTCTTAAGTTGGAGAAGACAAACACTCTTGTCTATAATCTTGAGTACGGGGTACTTCACTGGTTGAAGTAAGAGACTGTAAAGGCATCCGAGGATCGAAGATCAAGAGGTGCAAGGCAGTCAAGTGTGTGTACAACGGCACAGATTTCCACTGGTTGGAAGCTGTTGTAGTGTGATTGAATCACTGTAATATTTATCACTGGTTGAAAATTATAGTGAATTCATCTCCAACTGGTTTGGAGAAAAGTGGATTAGTAGAGGATTACCCCACCTATGAGACCACTATAATTGCTTGTGTTATTTACTGTTTTACTGCATCATACTTTAACTGCTGCATACATTTTTAAGTGTTTCATTAAGTTAATTTATATTCGTCATCAGCTGACTTCCGCACATATCCAAGAACAAACGACTCCAAGTCATTTGTCTAACTATCAGCTGAAGAAACTCACTCTTCGTGAAAAAGAGTTCAAGAGTTTCAACAAGTCTATTCACCCCCCCTCTAGACTTGTTCCTGGACGACTTGTGACCTACAAAGGTTTCATCATAGTTAATACCATGAGTCTGTCTATAAGCTTTTCCAACTAGTCTATCTTTATAGTCTTACTGATTGTCGTCCATGTCTTTTTATTTTAAAAGAACATTTGCACCCAATGATTTTTACACATTCAGGTAGATCTATCAAGTTCCAAACTTGATTATCGTACATAGACTATATCTCTTGCTTCATGTACTCTAGCCGTTCCTCATACTCTGGTCCTGATGTAGCTTCTTTATAGGTACTAAGATCGTCACCTATGAGTGATGCGTCATCATCATCTGTCAAAAGATACACATATCTCTCAGGTTCATGTCGCACCTTATCAGATCTGCGAGGGACATGTGTACTCTAAACCGGCTCCTCATCTAATTGTTGAGCCTGTTCAGTTTCCATCGATGAATTAATGCCTTCTTGTGGTTCTCGAGTTTTCTCGAGAATTACTTTTCTCCCCTTGTCTATTTTTGAAACAAATTTCCTTTCTAAGAAGATAGCATTTTGAGCAACAAACACTTTGTTCTCTGCAGGTTTATAAAAGTAGTTTCCTTTAGTTTCCTTAAGATATCACACAAATAAATATTTTTCAGATCGGGCGCCAATTTGTCAGACATTTGGCGTCTTACTAATGCTTGGCAACCCCAGATCTTTAGAAAAGACAAGTTTGGTCTCTTACCAGTCTATTCCTCAAATGGTGTCTTTTCAACTGCTTTAGATGGAGCACGGTTAAAGGTGAATGCTGTTATTTCTAAGGCATGGCCCCAAAATAATAATGGAAAATCCATTCGACTCATCATGGACCGAACCAGATATAATAAAGTTCGATTCCTCCTCTCAGGCCATTATGTTGAGGTGTTCCAAGAGGAGTAGGTTGTGAAATAATTCCACAATTCCACAATTCCTTAGATGATCATTGAAGTCTTCGCCTAAGTATTCACCACCTCGATCCAATCAAAGGGTTCTAATCATCTTGCCAAGTTTATTATGTAATTCATTCTGAAATATTTTGAACATTTCAAAGATTCATGTTTATGCTTCATAAGATAAACATATCCATACCGACTAAAATTATCGGTAAAAGTAATGAAGTATTGATATCCACCTCTGGAATGAGTGCTAAAAGGTCTGTATACATCTAAGCCTAATAAATCACTAGTCCTTTATCCATGATCGGTGAAATGATTCTTCGTCATCTTGCCCAATAAACAAGATTCGCATGTCCCAAATGACTCATCACAGGAGTCTAAAAGTCCATCATGATGGAGTTTAAAAATGCATTTCTCATTTATGTGGCCAAGGTGACAGTGTCATAGGTAAGTTGGATTAGAATCATTGAGCTTAGGTCTCTTGGTTGCAATGTTATAAACTTATATAATATTGGACTCATCTAAATCAATATTGTAAAGACCAGTATATAACCTTGCAATACCATAAAGCAAGTCATCAAAGTAAGTACGAATCATCTTATTCTTAATAAGAAAACTATAACCTTCACAATATAATGTAGAAACTCAAATAATATTCCTATTCATTACAGGAACATAATAGCAATTGTTCAAAACTAACAAAAGCCCATTGGATAAAACTAGATCATAAGTTCCAATGGTTAGTGCAACAACTCTTGCTCCATTGGCGACTCTTAGATCTAGTTCCCTTTTCTTCAGCTTTCTACTGCACATTTGTATAAATGCGAGATCCACATCTAGTATCCAATACCCATGAGTTAGAAGTAGATAAGTTAAATTTTATTACGAATATACATGTGGTAGTCTTGTTGGGATTCGGTGCATAAAACGAAGGCCTACGGAAGCGGTAAAATGAAAATTAATTCGATCTGAATCCCTATGAGGATAGATCGATCTATGTAAATATATAAATGAAAACACAAGAGATGTAAGAAACTCACCCTTGTAGTTCGTTGATTAAATGGATTCCTTCTCTTGAGCTATTCCCCAAGGTTAAGTTGTATATCCCTATGATCCAATGTTCTCCAAAGCCCTTGGATGATCCAACATCGAAAATACAACGCCTCTACTTGCCACGCGCTGGAGAAATGAACGGGATGACGATCACCTTGCTATCCTCCAAGGATACGGCTAGAGCTAGGATGATGAATCCTTTGATTATAACACTCTAATTATATAATCTATATCTCTCAATATATCTCGAATTTTCTTCAAGTGAACTCAATAACAATGTGATGAACAAGAAGAAGACTTGAAGAAGAGGACTCTCTCTCTCTCTCTCTTGATATGAACCGTGTGTTCAAAAGGTAACCAAGAGAGATTGTAGTCTTCTCTTTTATTCTCATTCAAATCACACCTTTCACCCACCAAATCACCTTTTCTTATTTTAAGAGATATCATATCTCTAAGGTCTTTAGTCTTCCTCCTATCAAGGACAAGACCAAGGCAAAGAGGGAAGGGATAAGGTGGGGCGGTCTCTAGAAGGAATCGGACGAGTTTGGTTCGTTTCGGACTCCCGTGAGTCCAAACAGATAAACTCCATTTCCGTTCTGATGTATTTATATCAATTAATTAATCTAATTAATTAATCATATCAAATACATAATAACCAAATTAATTTCTCCAAGAAATAATTATATTCATGAATTAAATTAATCACCCAGTAATTTATTTAATTCATTAGACCGTAAATTAATTTATCCAATAAATCAATTTAGACATCCAATGTCCCAAATTAGATATCCAATATCTAATATTCATTATAAGATAATAAGCTCGTTTCATTCCATCGTCAATCCTATTGTGCGACTCGGTAGGTCCGTCTCAGTAGCACCACCTAGCCAGCCTGGCGGCCTACACTATACCCCAACTGAGAACGAATGATTGGGATCATTCAAGAACCATTCTGTCATGAATATCAGTATACGTATAAACCCTTCATTCAAATGTCCCGATCAAATTATAGGGTCATGGTCAGTCAAACCCTATCTGTACTTGACGCTATGCATGCGTTAATGCAAATCGAAATCATCGAGCTCTCGTGTATCCAATACAACTAGCTCCAATAATTTGGCCAAAGACTTATGATCTCATCTGCCAATAACCGCATAGGACATATAACCCCCTCACTAACGGGAGAAAGAATTACATCTTGGTATTCAGTAGGACCTGCTACTTGCCCGTCAAGATGCACGTCGAAGTTGACCCCCGTCTCCTGGTTTACAGGGTCGAACTACTCTAATGAAAATCTTGACGTCACAAGCACATCCATACTAAATCCTCAAGTTGAAGGTTCACGAATACCTATCACAACCTTTCGATTCTGTCATTGACTGTCTTGGAGTGAAATCCGTGTGACGAATCAAGGGTGAGTCGGTTCGAGTATACTAATCCAATTAGCATACCTATAATGTGTGCTCCCATTAACCATTAGTGTTCGACAGGCACTCTCCATGTCAAAGTACACGTCATACAAATTTTCAAATAAACTTAATGCCCAGTCAAGTTTCATCGACTTGGAATGATTAAGTATTTGAACTATGAACCTTTCCAGTGCCGACCCCCCATCCAATAAGGAGTGGAACATTTTGCTCTCAAATACACGGACTAGTTTTTATATGTATATTTATGAGTTAGGAATGCCAGTAACTACCAGTAAATAAAGAAACATCAATTGCCTTATACAATGCCCTCACTCAACATCTTCTGAGTGGCATTCGAGGACATACTCCTAACAAGTCTCACTACCCCTGATACGTTTTAACTCTTCTAAGTAAACCTTGCAATTTTTCTTTCACTGACTTGGTTTATTGCAGTGATATCAATTTCCATCATTGAGAGCTTTTGACTTGAAAATCAGTTTAGCTGGGTCTTTAGATTTTGCAACCTTTACTTTAATTTCACCCTTGCCTTTGGTCTTGAAGGACTTCCCTTTGTTGACCATCAACACTTGGCTTGGTTTCTTTTTAATATTTTTCTCAGCCGTTTTAAGCATCCCATGAAGCTCAACAATGGACTTCTCAATCTTATTCATATTATAGTTCATAATGAACTGACTAAAACTATCCGGTAATGAGTTTAGGATCACTTCCGTGGAATGCTACCTAGAAAGTGGAAAACCAAGCCTATCAAGATGATCAACGTATCTTTTCATCTTGAGTACACGAGCGTTGACAATGTCCCATCAACGATCTTGCAAGCATACAAGGCTTGAAAGGTTCCTTACCTCTCTTTCCTAGCGTGCTTCGATAAAGTGTCCCTGAGGTGAGCATTAAGCTCGTGAGCTTCTATTTCTTCCAAATTCTTCTGAAATTTTGGATAAATGGTAGCCAACATAAGACAACTGACACTAATGGAATCATCACAATGTTTCTTCCATTTGTGTTTTATTGATTTATTAGCATAGGCTCATCAGTACTTTCTTCCTCAAGAACGTACAACTTTCTTTCTTGCTTAAGAACTGTTCTCAAGCTCCGAATCCAATCCAGATAGTTGCTGCCGTTTTTTTTTGAGCTTGTCCTTCTCAAGGACGGATTACAGTGAAATGGTGGGTGTTGTTTTATGCCATTATATTATCTACATGATTAAATATGCAAATTTTTAGTCATATTTCTATTTCTCGAAAAATACTTCCATTAAAACAAAGTACCCTCAATATTAAACCATTTGTAATTTTAGTGGGGCTAAGGCCCCATTTTGCACAAATCTTTGGCATGATGCCTAGAATTCAGCTACTTTGGATAGATAAATATTTATCGATTACATCATATGTAACTCTTAGATTATACTTACCCAAGCATGTTACAATCCCATCTTATGCCTTAAGGTTCAAAACGATTTTGAAGTCCCAGTTCATTAAAACACATAGGTATCACCATAACCTATCCTACCTTACTAAGATAATTCGAGCACCCATCTTTGGCATGACCTGCTCAAGATGATCGAAGTCTTGATAGGTATTTTAATTGAACAGTATTGAAATTTTTAATGAGGAACTCGTATGTTTAATGTATATGTTAGCTAACATATATTTAAACATACATCGCATCACGTACATGCATAAATTTAAACAACATAGAATCACATAACATAATAAAGCATAAGACTATGTATAGTATGACCATAATCCTAACGTGATTTTTATGAGGTAATCTGAAAATCACAAAGGTCAATCTAAAGGGTATAATTGGTCTTCATTGATCTTCCAACTTCTTAGAACGTCATACGCGATCAATTGACTCCTTGACTCAATCCTTCATCTCCTCATTGTCTTCATTATATTAACGAAAAGGTATACTGCTTTAATAAAATAAATTAGAAAAGGGCAAACGACATGCGTACCATAAATAATAATAGTTTATTAATAGACGACTCACATGTCGTAAAAATTTAATACAATTAAACAACACACAGACCGCTAAAACTAACCCAAAATGAAATTGATACATCCAATCACGTTGGTCAACTTATGGTCATGCCATACACCAAACACATACTAAAATTAATTATCATAATTAATTAAAACTGACAAGCTAGAGCATAAGTAGGAGTTCGCATCCAAGTTATACCGAACAAGTCACCTAGCCCAGTTGCTGGGGGGATGCACAACACCCTGGGACACCCAAGTTTGAAACCTGGTATGCGAAAGTTTTGCGCATTTTTCGCCCCTTTTTCACGGACTGCCTGGATCGGTTTGCCCGGGTTGACCCGATTAAGGCCGCAGGGCAGCAAGTAGTCGACCGCGGGACAACAAGTAACCCTAGCCCAGCTCTGCATGGGTCGACCCGATTCGCTACCCGTTTCTGGACAGTTCCCTCCAGAATAATTTCTGGACATTAACAATGCAGAAAATTACGAAAACAATAAAAAATTATTTGGGACGATCTAATTTAATCAAATTAAATCAGAAAAATATTTATAAAATCTCTATTTTATAAATATGATCAAGTACACAAAACAATTAAATTACTTGCAAGTTGGCTCCGATACTACTGTTGGGTTATTCATGTATCTAATATGTGGAATATGAATAAAACGCATTGGAATAATAAATGAAAAATTCAAGATGAGGATTTCATGCAGTAATTAATTGATTTAATAAAAGAGTTCATCGAATTACCTTAATCCGATGAACAGATCTAAATCCCGACCAGAAGCTGATGATAGTCACCTTCCTCTTTCGGTGATACACACGAAGAATTACACAATTCAGATTGCTAGATCCTTACGAATAATACTGATTAGTAGCACAACAAACAATTCCTCGCCAGAAGGATTGCACTATTGATCAAGACCAACTAAGGAAAGAACACAGAGGGATGGCCGAATCGGGATTCTTAGATTGAAAGCGGGCAGCCAATTTTTAGAGGAGGGGGTCGGATTTGTTCTCTTGCTGCTATGACAACTCCTTGTCATAGATCCCTTATTTATACTAAGTAAAACCTAGAGTCAAAACTCTAGTATTTGCTTAGTTACCCCTCAACTTATTAAATAATACAATATATATAATATCCCACATTATATATTATTTATTATTTTATCTTTTAATAAATATAATATTCAATATTATATTTATTTTTTCCAATTGATTTAATTAAATAATATAAATATATCTTATATTAAATGTTACTGATTATTTAATTCCTTAATAAATATAATATCCAATATGATATATATTAATTATTCTTGCTTGTGTTTAATTATCGTATGTGTGACCCAAAAGGCTTACATTATGCTGGCAATTATCTAATACCTTATTAAATAAGAAATCATACGCAGTCTCTAGCAAGACATTATGACTACCCAAATAATATAATTCATAATCTATTAAACCATTTAACGTGTTGAATCCCTTTGTCGCGCGATACCATATTTGAACTAAGTCATTTACGCTGTCATACTTTATTATGTTCAAATGCTTTCTCGATCATAAGTAGACTGATTGAATCAAATGACTCTTCATTTGAGCATGGCCATGCATTTTCTTAAGTCCTTATAGAGGGAACCAACAAATATCTATATCCCAAAAGAGATGGACAAGTCCCCATCTTGATTATTCATTGCCCTCTACATGACTCTCAATAATTTCGATCGCTAATCTTTATGATCACCATGTTTCAGATGACGTTAGATTACGTCAAGGCATAACGGTCATCATGTTAGACTCTATGATAATCTTAGGTTCAAGGATTTATTTACAAACTGGTTTAGTGAGATTCACTTATGATATTTTCATGTAGTAATCTCAATGCAGGTCTATCTGGTATTGCGTTCTCCAACCAATACCCATAAGTTGATCCATACTGTACGCATAATCATCCAATAATTATCAATCAAACTTATATTAGTATATTAATCACTTGAGTCTCTACTCTACATGATTGGACCAGGTGCATCTGAATAATCTTATTATTCATGAATAACTATTATTCGATTATTATAATATTAAAACATGCACACATTACAATAATCAACGAGAAATAGTATCATTTAGATAACTTTATTTAAATGCAACAATTACAATCTAGGCGCGTCAAATGTCCTAGGTGTAACACCCCAAGAACCATATGGGAATATTACACGCCGTAGACCCCTTTTCGCGAGGATCTACCAGGCTATACCTTACAAAACGACCAAATGCTTGCCCAGCCAGGGTCAAACAATAAAATAATACAGACCGTTATGGTCACTTACACGTGAATGCACAGACCGATGAGGTCACGCAACTCAATCAACAGAACTGACTTAAACAACATTACCCACACAGGGGTCGAAACACAATACAACAGAAGACTGAAATGAACTCTAACAATACAACCAAACTCTACCAACTCTCGACTCTTGATAAGTATCGCATCTCGTCATCCTCTTCTGCCAATCCTGTGACTGCTCCCCTGAACCTGCATGTACCTGGACGCAAAATAGACATCCACCCCCGATTACTCGGGGGTTAGTAAAACTCCACTGTTTTACTAGTGCAAGTATAATACGATACGAAATGCAACAAGTAAATAGCAACTACGAATTTAATACGGAAATAAATTATCAAAATGTTCCCGAGAAGTTTTAGAATTTCGAACTCAAGCAAGAGATATTTGAAAAGGAACACATCATCTCGGGAATTTTTAAAGCAGAAATTCTTTTGGACCTCGAGTCCCAATTTACAAAACTTTTTCGTAAACATTAGGGCCTTAGCCCGATTCTCGTTTCAAAACACACTAGATAAGATATCATTATGAGTCCGAGACCCATATTTAAAATGTTATCCAAACAATCACTGTTATACGATCGTTGTTCGTACATATCATGTACCGAACTCTGGAGGCCTCAACGGACCCTACTCGGCCACAAACATCGTTCGTACGCATCATGTACCGAACTATGGAGGCCTCATCGGACCCTACCCGGCCACAAACATCGTTCGTACACATCATGTACCGAACTCCGGAGGCCTCATCGGACCCTACCCAGTCACAAATATCGTTCGTACACATCATGTACCGAACTCCAGAGGCCTCGTCAGACCCTACCTGGATCACACACCTTGTTCGTACACATCATGTACCGAACTCCAGAGGCCTCGTCAGACCTTACCTGGAACACACACATCATCACGACACAACTCATAATCATAAAATGTCAAGCCATTCCGCATTACATCGAAATGTATAATCAAGTAAGTAAATCAACACGACACAAATATCATAATCATCACGACACAAATATCATAATCATCACGACAACTCAACAATGATCAAACACGCCCGACACATACTTAGATGATTAACACGACCAACATAATTCCACGACGTTAGCTAAGTGAGAGTATTATCGCTACCATCAATTGTTCATAATAATTAATTTTTACGAAGCATATTCACGAAAGTAAACCAAATTCATCACAACCATAACACGACGTCCCTATTCACAAGACACAATTCATATAGTAAAATACTTGTCTTAATAACCGCTACCGAATACTCCGAAGAACACGGTTCGACCGGGAAGCTCGTACCCCGAAGAAGACAACAAACGGAAGGGTTCCGACTCGAGTTCTTCACAAGGATTTCGTCCCTAAGTCATATCAACGATAAATCAACAATCGTACGATTAGACCCGGTAATTTACCATACGACACGAAAACACGACACGAAAACGACACAAAAATTTAGTGTTTGGGTTTGTATTTTGAGTACACGACACGAACATATACGAACACGAAAGTACACGACCGAGATTTAGTGTCGGGTTTGTGTTTACCCTTCGGGTACACGACACGACACGAGGTACACGAAATAAATAAATAAATAAATAAATATAATATTTTTTATTTAGTTTAATAAAAATATATATTTTATAAATTTTTTTTATACTAAACTTTAAAATTTAAAAATACAATGTGAACTTTCATAAATTTCGTATAAACATTTGTGTTTTCGTTGTTATTCGTTTCATTTCGTCTACTAAAACCTATAAAAATAATATTATAATATTAGAATTATTATTTTTTATAATATTTTAATATTTATTTTTATATTATGTGCCTGACACGAAAACACGACACGAAACGACATGAATTTGCGCGGTACACGACACGACATGACACGAATTCATTTAGTGTCGTGTATGGGTTTGGACTTTTGGTACACGAAACACGAAAGTACACGACATGAAAATACACGACACGAACGAATTGCCAGGTCTACGTACGATGAATAATAATCGCACAACGCCCAATCCCCCCTCTAAGACCTTTTGTCGGACACCTTCAAGGTGTCGACTAAGAACTCAACCAAAACGATCAATACAATCCAACCGTGGAATAACAATGTAAATGATAGAATACACCTAACTAATCATCAATCCATCACAATTCTAAGTTATTATGGTTAAATCTTACGAAAACGAACAAAACCCCCAATTTACCTAAACTA
Organism: Orobanche coerulescens; assembly: GCA_033398695.1. Classification (NCBI taxonomy): domain Eukaryota; kingdom Viridiplantae; phylum Streptophyta; class Magnoliopsida; order Lamiales; family Orobanchaceae; genus Orobanche; species Orobanche coerulescens. The sequence continues at coordinate 166,189,701 of CM065806.1, read as the reverse complement.
GGATTTCCAGGAAATCTGACGTGATTCGCTCGATCAAAGGACGTTATAGGATGGATAATCGATGATATGAACTCCAAGACATCATGGATTCGTTGTATGACAACATGCCTCCATGCCCAAAAAGTCTACAGCCGCGGAAGAGGAAGAATGAAGTGAGAAAAATGAGTGCAAAACACGTCCGCTAGCCTTATATAGGCAGCCTGCCGCCCGCCTTACGTACGTAATCGGCCATGGCTTACGGCCGTAACCGGACATGGCCGAACTTTCTGCCCAGTTTTGCCGGCAGCATTACGTACATTACCGGCCAGGGCTTACGTACGTAATGCTCCTTACGGCCGTACCTGCTCGCCCATTGCGGCCGTTACTCGGCCAGGTCTTGCGAGTCAGGACTCGGTCGATCCGACGGCCCGGACAACCTCGAAACCCAGACCTGAATATAAACCGAAAATACAGTTACGAAGTACTCGCGAAGAAGAATCCAAGCACTAAGAGAATGCATGATTCCGACCACCCGAGGGTTCAAAATTTGACAACGGAAGTAATTACCCCAAACTTTGGGAAATTACGAAAACGGCCCAAAACGTCTGAAATACACTATATACGATCGAAACACTAAACCAAAGCTCGCAACATGAATAATAACATTAAATGAACTTACGAGAAACAAGAAACAATAGTTTCGGACGAGATTCGCAAGAATCGACTCTAGTGCGGAAAAGTCGTTTAAGAACACGGAACTCAACAAAACGATACCGAAACGAACTCGGATGACAAAAAGTGCAGAATTAAATATTCTCAGAATGACGAAACGGTCACGACAGAGTTACTATGATGGACTTACGCCCAAAAGAGAAATTTACCGGAAATCAAAATTGCGGATATTACATACTACCCTCCTTAAAAGAAGTTTCGTCCCGAAACTTAAAACAAGTAGGGAGAAGTAATATCCCGACAGGAAAACTCAACGAGATACACAAGAAACGCATAACTTTCGCCCATCGGCAAAACGTTACAAGCAACGCAAAGGAATATACGGCGTGAAAACACGCCCCACGACGACCAACACAACGCCACCGACTATGATTCAAAACAATAACAAGAAATTAACGACACATCACATGCACACATTTAATCGAAGAAATGCATGCGACAACAAGTCGCACCCAACTAAAATGGCTATGCGATAGAAACAAATAGAATATAACGATAGAAATCACTCCGATTCTCATCAACAAGAAAATGTCCAACATCAAAACACAAACAATTCAAGATAACGGAAAACGAGGATACCGGATATTACATTCTATCCTGCTAAAAATAAGTTTCGTCCCAAAACTTAAACTACGGACAACACAGTGATACGAAACAAAACATAACGACACATAATAAAATACCATAATCATGACCTCGCGGTCCACTGTCACGCCTCCGTAGGTTCAACAACTATACGGGAACTCATTCAAAACAAAATATCATTTAACAAGTTCCAAACATAAAAACATCACAAAATACATCTCTACACGAGAAACAATCCGCGCAACGAGTACCAAAAACACCATCACTGGACATCATTGGGCCCTCCGAAAGTAGGAATGGAACTCTGGTTCCTTATCATCTCGGCAACAATCTCGCAGTACTGAACTCGATGCCCCTCGTGTTCACAATTATAACAAGTCACTAGCGGTTTCTTACAATGTGCGCGTTCATGGCCCAGAACATTACAGTTGAAACACCTAGGAGCATTACCAGAACTCAAAGACACCGGCTTGGGGTTTTTTAGGTTCCATAGTTGACCGAACAGGCCCCATATTCGACTGATACAAGGGTTGAGGTGTGGGAATCCCAATTCCCTCACTTTCCGATGCGTCGTCGGAGATCTTCTGCTTCTTCGCTACCGATACAGACTCATTAGACATTGTAGCCATCTGAAATGCCAAGGCTCAATCCTGATAGTCCTTCAAGGTTGTACACATGAAATGAGCGAACATGAGGTTTCATACGCATATCGAAATAACGAACTTTATCTGCCTCACTTTTCACCTTATCCAGAACATAACACAGCTGTCGATTGTAATCGACTATTGCTTGAGATACCGACACGTCTCGGGGCGTAGTCGAGAAAAACTCGACAATCCTGTGCCCTTTAATAGGCGGCGGACAATACTCGGCCTCCATGGCCGTTTTGAATTCAGCCCAAGTAGCGGTACGATCACTAGGCGCAACGACTTCCCACCAGTGTGCAGCTTCCCTGTCGAGCAGGTATTGGGCGATGGGTACTCTTCTTTCATCGGGACAACCTACAGCATCGAATGTTCTGTCTAACTGGAAGAGCCAGTTCTCCCAGCCTAAAGAGTCCGAAGAACCTACAAAACGGGGCAGTTACATTCTAATCACATCTCGTAACCACTTACTAGCTCCGTTATCCTCATCCGGAATCCCGTCTCGGTGTATGGTCTGATTCATTACGTACATTACCGGACAGGGCTTACGTACGTAATGCTCCTTACGGCCGTACCTGCTGGCCCATTGCGGCCGTTACTCGGCCAGGTCTTGCCAGTCAGGACTCGGTCGATCTGACGGCCCGGACAACCTCGAAACCCGGACCTCAATATAAACCGAAAATACAGTTACGAAGTACTCGCGAAGAAGAATCCAAACACTAAGAGAATGCATGATTCCGACCACCCGAGGGTTCAAAATTTGACAACGGAAGTAATTACCCCAAACTTTGGGAAATTACGAAAACGGCCCAAAATGTCTGAAATACACTATATACGATCGAAACACTAAACCAAAGCTCGCAACATGAATAATAACATTAAATGAACTTACGAGAAACAAGAAACAACAGTTTTGGACGAGATTCGCAAGAATCGACTCTAGTGCGGAAAAGTCGTTTAAGAACACGGAACTCAACAAAACGATACCGAAACGAACTCGGATGACAAAAAGTGCAGAATTAAATATTCTCATAATGACGAAACGGTCACGACAGAGTCACTATGATGGACTTACGCCCAAAAGATAAATTTACCGGAAATCAAAATTGCGGATATTACATACTACCCGCCTTAAAAGAAGTTTCGTCCCGAAACTTAAAACAAGTAGGGAGAAGTAATATCCCGACAGGAAAACTCAACGAGATACACAAGAAATGCATAACTTTCGCCCATCGGCAAAACGTTACAAGCAACGCAAAGGAATTTACGGCGTGAAAACACGCCCCACGACGACCAACACAACGCCACCGACTATGATTCAAAACAATAACAAGAAATTAACAACACATCACATGCACACATTTAATCGAAGAAATGCATGCGACAACAAATCGCACCCAACTAAAATGGCTATGCGATAGAAACAAATAGAATATAACGATAGAAATCACTCCGATTCTCATCAACAAGAAAATGTCCGACATCAAAACACAAACAATTCAAGATAACGGAAAACGAGGATACCGGATATTACATTCTATCCTGCTAAAAATAAGTTTCGTCCCAAAACTTAAACTACGGACAACACAGTGATACGAAACAAAACATAACGACACATAATAAAATACCATAATCATGACCTCGCGGTCCACTGTCACGCCTCCGTAGGTTCAACAACTTTACGGGAACTCATTCAAAACAAAATATCATTTAACAAGTTCCAAACATAAAAACATCACAAAATACATCTCTACACGAGAAACAATCCGCGCAACGAGTACCAAAAACACCATCACTGGACATCATTGGGCCCTCAGAAAGTAGGAATGGAACTCTGGTTCCTTATCATCTCGGCAACAATCTCGCAGTACTGAACTCGATGCCCCTCGTGTTCACAATTATAACAAGTCACTAGCGGTTTCTTACAATGTGCGCGTTCATGGCCCAGAACATTACAGTTGAAACACCTAGGAGCATTACCAGAACTCAAAGACACCGGCTTGGGGTTTTTTAGGTTCCATAGTTGACCGAACAGGCCCCATATTCGACTGATACAAGGGTTGAGGTGTGGGAATCCCAATTACCTCACTTTCCGATGCGTCGTCGGAGATCTTCTGCTTCTTCGCTACCGATACAGACTCATTAGACATTGTAGCCATCTGAAATGCCAAGGCTCAATCCTGATAGTCCTTCAAGGTTGTACGCATATCGAAATAACGAACTTTATCTGCCTCACTTTTCACCTTATCCCGAACATAACACAGCTGTCGATTGTAATCGACTATTGCTTGAGATACCGACACGTCTCGGGGCGTAGTCGAGAAAAACTCGACAATCCTGTGCCCTTTAATAGGCGGCGGACAATACTCGGCCTCCATGGCAGTTTTGAATTCAGCCCAAGTAGCGGTACGATCACTAGGCGCTACGACTTCCCACCAGTGTGCAGCTTCCCTGTCGAGCAGGTATTGGGCGATGGGTACTCTTCTTTCATCGGGACAACCTACAACATCGAATGTTCTGTCTAACTGGAAGAGCCAGTTCTCCTAGCCTAAAGAGTCCGAAGAACCTACGAAACGGGGCAGTTGCATTCTAATCACATCTCGTAACCACTTACTAGCTCCGTTATCCTCATCCGGAATCCCGTCTCGGTGTATGGTCTGATTCATATGCGCCAACTGGTCATCCACCCAACGAAGGATGGTGGCAGTGCCAAAGTCAACATTACCTCTGGACGATTGTCGCTGATCACGTGATTGGTCATCATGTCCGTCTGTACTGAGCTGATTGGCACTCGACAACGAGCGAGTCACCCTCTCACATTCCTGGTCACGACCACGACTATGACCACGTCCTCGGCCTCGACCTCTCGGCATACTGAACGGACGACCAATCAGAATAACACAACTAAACAAACATCACGACGTCAACATAGGACAATAAATGGCAGCACGATAAAACATCAACTCCAAGTCATCACACAAGTGCACGAACTAACACTGTAATTTTTTTGAACTTCATTCAAAAATAATTCACACAGTCACATCAACAAAGATGTTTGGGTTTCACCAAAACAAACACGGTCGATACCACACACGTATCGTAGGGATCAAACACTAGCAACCAAAAATAAAATGTTTCCGGGGTATTGTTCAAATGATAAAATTTTAAAATTCGCGAGTTTGAAAGATTTGATGAAATAAAGTTTTTGAAAACTTTTAATACCTCGGCCGTTTAATCAAAACTATGTATCTCATTATGAGAACTGTTTTGATTCGAGATCACTTGCAAAATAACACTTTAAAACACCAATCTACTCGATAGACAATATCATCAAGTGGCCTTATCAATAAATTATTATCATTACTAGCGATATACAGGGTAACAACATGTTACCACGCCAACCATCGCGAATATATCAACAGAGATTAAATAATCTGTAAAAGGGCACAGATACAACAGTAACAACAAATTACTATCGGTCAGTCAAAAGTTTACGGCCGTAACAACATGCAGTTTACGGCCGTAACAACTCTGAGCTTATGGCCGTAATGGAAAACATCTTACGGCCGTAACAACTAGCTATAGGACTGCAGAATTGTCACAACAGCCCCCCCAGGGCTCCGAGAGTTAGGGAAAGATACCTAACAATGTATCCCAACATTCAGAAAACACTGAAATATTCTCCGGCGACCACAACAACACCACAAACTTATCGCAACCACTTAGCCCCATCACGTGAACATATGAAGTTTAAAATTCCAAAATCCAAAATTCGTTTTGCAAAATAAAAATTTTCTAAAATCCTTTCGTTCATAACCAAAATGATGGTAATATTTTACAATGTCCGAAGTACTTCAAAACAAATTTTACAGATACCGTCTGATGGTGTCATTTAAAAATACACGACCAATTTGTCAAAAATTTAACCGATTTTAAAATCCATATAAACCGTGGTTTTAACCGCACCATCAAAATATTTTAAACCATAGAAAACGATTCCCACAATAATGTTCATACTCGTAAAGTCCTCCAGGAAGAACATTCTAAAACCTACCCGTAACGGCATAAACATAACAATCTAAAAACAATCAAACTAAAAATCACATGCCCAAACGGCAAATAGGATCGCCAATCTAGTTGAATACATGTCACAACATCAAGTTTAAACATACAACAAAACCATTCCTCGGAGTTTCTCACGAAGTCAATCGTCGAAACCTTATTCGAAACCATCAAGGTTCTCAATTTTTCACACCATACCACCCCATACGGTGGTTCAAAGGTAAAACAACAATACGCCCAGTTTTTATACATATACTATGTGTCACAAGTATTATATACAACTATATTACACAACACCGTGCAAATAAAATTATGCACCGCAATTATCTCACTTAGATAAAATCACGATACACAGGTACCTCGCATAAAAGGGGAGACTTATGTCCACAGGCCGCACAGAGATGACGGTCGCCTACGATACTAATCTCACCCGACAACATATCCGACACGTTGTGACTACGCACAACCCAACTTGTCACCCGACATCTCGAATGTCAAAACCACACAATACTCGACAAATCACGACTCGACTTGACCCGACAGCCTAGGTTTCCACAACCTAAGCTCCGATACCATAAATGTAACACCCACAGAACCATATGGGAATATTACACGCCGTAGACCCCTTTTCGCGAGGATTTACCAGGCTATACCTTACAAAACGACCAAATGCTTGCCCATCCAGGGTCAAATAATAAAATAATACAGACCGTTATGGTCACTTACACGTGATTGCACAGACCGATGGGGTCACGCAACTCAATCAAAAGAACTGACTTAAACAACATTACCCACACAGGGGTCGAAACATAATACAGCGGAAGACTGAAATCAACTCTAACAATATAACCAAACTCTACCAACTCTCGACTCTTCATTAGTATCGCAGCTCGTCATCCTCTTGTGCCAATCCTGTGACTACTCCCCTGAACCTGCATGTACCTGGACGCAAAACAAATATCCACCACCCGATTACTCGGGGGTTAGTAAAACTCCACTATTTTACTAGTGCAAGTATAATACGATACGAAATGCAACAATTAAATAGCAACTACGAATTTAATATGGAAATCAATTATCAAAATGTTCCCGAGAAGTTTTAGAATTTCGAACTCAAGCAAGAGATATTTGAAAAGGAACACATCATCTTGGGGATTTTTAAAGCAGAAATTCTTTTGGACCTCGAGTCCCAATTTACAAAACCTTTTCGTAAAAATTAGGGCCTTAACCCGATTCTCGTTTCAAAACACACTAGATAAGATATCATTATGAGTCCGAGACCCATATTTAAAATGTTATCCAAACAGTCACTGTTATACGATTGTTGTTCGTACACATCATGTACCGAACTCCGGAGGCCTCAACGGACCCTACTCGGCCACAAATATCGTTCGTACACATCATGTACCGAACTCCGGAGGCCTCATCAGACCCTACCCGGCCACAAACATCGTTTGTACACATCATGTACCGAGCTCCGGAGGCCTCATCGGACCTTACCCGGCCACAAACATCGTTCGTACACATCATGTACCGAACTCCAGAGGCCTCGGTCAGACCCTACCTAGATCACACACCTTGTTCGTACACATCATGTACCAAACTCCAGAGGCCTCGTCAAACCTTACCTGGAACACACACATCGTCACGACACAACTCATAATCATCAAATGTTAAGCCATTCCACACTACACCGAAATGTATAATCAAGTAAGTAAATCAACACGACACAAATATCATAATCATCACGACAACTCAACAATGATCAAACACGCCCGGCACATACTTAGATGATTAACATGACCAACACAATTCCACGACGTTAGCTAAGTGAGAGTATTATCGCTACCATCAATCGTTCATAATAATAATAAATAATTCTTACGAAACATATTCACGAAAGTAAACCAAATTCATCACAACCATAACACGACGTCCCTATTGACAAGACACAATTCGTATAGTAAAATACTTGCCTTAATAACCGCTACCGAATACTCCAAAGAACACGGTTCGACCGGGAAGCTCGTACCCCGAAGAAGACAACAAACGGAAAGGTTCCGACTCGAGTTCTTCACAAGGATTTCATCCCTAAGTCATATCAACGATAAATCAACAATCGTACGATGAATAATAATCGCACAACGCCCAATCCCCCCTCTAAGACCTTTTGTCGGACACCTTCAAGGCGTCGACTAAGAACTCAACCAAAACGACGAATCAATACAATCCAACCGTGGAATAACAATGGAAATGATAGAATACACCTAAATAATCATCAATCCATCACAATTCTAAGTTATTACGATTAAATCAGACAAAAACGAAAAAAAACCCCCAATTTACCCAAACTAGGATTTCCAGGAAATCTGACTTGATTCGCTCGATCAAAGGACGTTATAGGATGGATAATTGATGATATCAACTCCAAGACTTCATGGATTCATTGTATGACAACATGCCTCCACGCCCAACAAGTCTCCAGCCGCGTAAGAGGAAGAATGAAGTGAGAAAAATGAGTGCAAACTGACCGCCTTACGTACGTAGTCGGCCATGGCTTACGGCCGTAACCGGCCATGGCCAAACTTTTGCCCAGTTATGCCGACAGCGTTACGTACGTTACCGGATAGGGCTTACGTACGTAACGCGTCTTACGTCCGTAACTACCGGCCCATTGTGGCCGTTACTCGGCCAGGTCTTGCCAGTCAGGACTCGGTCGATCCGACGGCCCGGACAACCTCGAAACCCGGACCTGAATATAAACCGAAAATACGGTTATGAAGTACTCGCGATGTGGAATCCAAACACTAAGAGAATACACGATTCCGACCACCCGAGGGTTCAAAATTCGACAACGGAAGTAATTACCCCAAACTTTGGGAAATTACGAAAACGGCCCAAAACATCCGAAATACACTATATACGATCGAAACACTAAACCAAAGCTCGCAACATGAATAATAACATTAAATGAACTTACGAGAAACTCGAAATGACAGTTTCGGACGAGATTCGCAAGAATCGACTCAAGTGCGGAAAAGTCGTTTAAGAACACGGAACTCAAAAAGTGCAGAATTAAATATTCTCAGAATGTCGAAACGGTCACGACAGAGTCGCTAAGATCCTCCCAAAAGAGAAATTTACCGGAAATCAAAATTGCGGATATTACATACTACCCTCCTTAAAAGAAGTTTCGTCCCGAAACTTAAAACAAGTAGGGAGAAGCAATATCCCGACAGGAAAACTCAACGAGATACACAAGAAACGCGCAACTTTCGCCCATCGGAGAAACATTACAAGCAACGCAAAGGAATATACGGCGTGAAAACACGCCTCATGACGACCAACACAACGCCACCGACTATGATTCAAAACAATAACGAGAAATTAACGAAACATCACATGAACACATTTAATCCAAGAAACGCACGCGACAACAAGTCGCACCCGACTAAAACGGCTATGCGATAGAAACAAATAGAATATCACGATAGAAATCACTCCGATTCTCATCAACAAGAAAATGTCCGACGTCAAAACACAAACAATTCAAGATAACGTAAAACGAGGATACTGGATATTACATTCTATCCTACTAAAAATAAGTTTCGTCCAGAAAGTTAAACTACGGACAACACAGTGATACGAAACAAAACATAACGACACATAATAAAATACCATAATCATTACCTCGTGGTCCACTGTCACGCCTCCGTAGGTTCAACAACTATACGGGAACTCATTCAAAACAAAATATCATTTAACAAGTTCCAAACGTAAAAACGTCATAAAATACATCTCTACACGAGAAACAATCCATGCAACGAGTACCAAAAACACCATCACTGGACATCACTGGCCCCTCCGGAAGTAGGAATAGAACTCTAGTTCCTTATCATCTCGGCAACAATCTCGCAGTACTGAACTCGATGCCCCCCGTGTCCACAATTATAACAAGTCACTGGCGGTTTCTTACAATGCGCGCGTTCATGGCCCAGAATGTTACAGTTGAAACACCTAGGAGCATTACTAGAACTCAAAGACACCGGCTTGGGTCTTTTAGGTTCCACAGTTGACCGAAAGGGCCCCATATTCGACTGATACAAGTGTTGAGGTGTGGGAACCCCAATTCCCTCACTTTCTGATGCGTCATTCGAGATCTTCTACTTCTTCACTACCGATACAAACTCGGTAGACATTATAGCCATCTCAAATGCCAAGGCTCGATCCTGATAGTCCTTCAAGGTTGTACACATGAAATGAGCCATACACTGTCGAACCTGAGGTTTCATATGCATATCGAAATAACGAACTTTATCTGCCTCACTTTTCACCTGATCCCAAATATAACACAGCTATGAATTGTAATTGACTATTGCTTGAGATACCGACACGTCTCGGGGCGTAGCCGAGAAAAACTCGACAATCCTGCGCTCTTTAATAGGCGGCTGACAATACTCGGCCTCCATGGCAGTTTTGAATTCAGCCCAAGTAGCGGTACGATCACTAGGCGCTACGGCCTCCCACCAGTGTGCAGCTTCCCTGTCGAGCAGGTATTGGGCGATGGGTACTCTTCTTTCATCGGGACAACCTACAACATCGAATGTTCTGTCCAACTGGAAGAGCCAGTTCTCCCAACCTAAAGAGTCTGAAGAACCTACGAAACGGGGAGGTTGCATTCTAATCACATCTAGTAACCACTTACTAGCTCCGTTATCCTCATTCGGAATCCCGTCTCGGTGTGCGGTCTGATTCATATGCGCCAACTGGTCAGCCACCTGACGAAGGATGGCGGTGCCGCCAATGTCAACATTACCTCTGGATGATTGTCGCTGATCACGTGATTGGTCATCATGACCATCCGTACTGAGCTGATTCGCACTCGACAACGAGCGAGTCATCCCTCTCACGCTCCTGATCACGACCACGAATATGACCACGTCCTCGGCCTAGACCTATCGGCATACTGAACGGACGACCAATCAGAATAACACAACCTAACAAACATCACGACGTAAACATAGGAAATTAAATGGCAGCACGATAAAACATCAACTCCAAGTCATTGTAACACCCCCAAAACCATCCGGGATATTACAGCGCCGTGGGTCCCGCGCCGGAACCCACCAGGCTAAAAACCATTTACAAAACCAATTCAAAAGCGCCAAAAGGCCGATGACGGTAATATTTTAAATACTCAAATATTTTCAAAAGCATAATTTTGAAATACCGTCATACAATACCATTTGAAAATACAAGGCGAAGTGCCAAATCTCAACAGTTTAAAATATACGTTAAGCCACAACTTAAACGTACCGATAAAATAATTTGGGAAGAAGAGTTTGACGAAAATAACCCAAGTTCGCAAAATGCCAAAAAGGCCCTTTTAAAATACACACACTCAGCGGATAAAATACCGAAAAGTCATTTTGAAATATACACACGCAGTGGATAAATACAGTTCAAAATACACATTTGCAGCGGAAATGAATAACCAGAAAAGAAATACTCGATACTCAAAAACATGCCACCGCCAGTATCACATCGGGAAGCTCATCCCCTCACGACCGCTACTAGCTTGATCTCCGAGTACCTAAAAATAAAGCCCACGACGGGGTCAGCCACAATACTCAATAATGATACAGATCACATCATCATAAATAATTACATACCAATGTAATAATATAGTAAGAATACTACCAAAGTAATCTTACCGACATAACCTTACCAATCCACAACAATCCAATCCTTACCATAATCCACATTTCGCATCCTCGAATGACGAAATGAACTTAACAACAATTATCTGTATTGAATTTCAAAAATACCAACAATCCTCAAAACATTATCATAACTCTCAAGTACGGAGTAATCCAATCTGTGTCAAATCCTGTTCGTCGGATTACACAATCAAATCTCAACCTGGATAAACCAATAATACACAACATTTCTGTAGATCAACTATTACATGACAATGAATACAAATCCCGAAACATCGACGTACAGTCTGAATGCTCATACGATCAATAACAATGATCAACCAATACATCACTGAGAATATCATCGACATGATAGCTCCAATATGACCAACGAAGGATCAACGATGACTGAGAGTACCCTCAACAAGGTAAACTACAAACACGATCAACAAAGGATCAACTATAACCGAGAATACCCTCAACAAGGTAGACTCCAAATGATCAACAAAGGACCAACTATAACCGAGAATACCCTCAACAAGGTAGACTCCAAATGATCAACAAAGGACCAACAATAACCGAGAATACCCTCAACAAGGTAGACTCTAAATGATCAACAAAGGACCAACAATAACCGAGAATACCCTCAACAAGGTAGACTCCAAATGATCAACAATAATGGATCTCAAGAAATAACTCTGACTGTCGAACATACCCCTCGGGCGTATGAACAACCGATGCAAACCGTCGAACATATCCAATCATACATGGACTATGAACGACCCAACAATATGGCTCAAAAGATGGACGTCACAGTACGCCCGATCCGGAAATGTGTCCGTGCACAAGCCACCCCGGGTATCGATCAAATACACGTGTGGTCTTGTACCTAATTAGCCTCACGAACTACGTCTCGTGTGCACGGTTCAATGCGGAAATATCCACGCATAACCATCATGTGCCCGGCTAAAAATCCTACACAATAACCAATCGGAACGCAGATATGACTCCAGATATGTCACGATGCAACATGACAACAAAACTCAAAGAAACACATATCCAATAAGGATTAAAAGACTCACCGAAGTGAACAACAGACTGACAATGAAAAGTCGACACGACTAATCAATATCCAAAACATCAATCCTGGGATCATCATCCCCAAATGAATGACCAACATGATCTACGATCTCAATACAACAGTCCTGGGATCAACATCCCTCAACGAATAACCGATACGAAACTCATTACACGAAACCTCAACATACACAACAACTCAACATGCTAATTATCCACATAACTGAACAATTACTTAGATTACCTCGAAGCCGAAGACAACATCCTTTCCACGAACCACATCCCTGAACGAATACACATTTATACAAATAATCTCAAATAAAGTACCATCCATTAAATACCAAAAACCTTTATCCCGATACTTATGTCATCACGATAACTATCCTCGATATCCGATATTCTATATCCTTGACCAAAGATAACTCACGTCTTCCCTGAACACAATTAAATCATATACCTTATGATTTATTACAACCAGAGTACGATATACGAACCATTATCCCGACAACTTACATTTCTAACAACACTGCTATACGAATTATAAATGAAATGAAAACAAAACCATTCATCAAATATTATAAACTGAACAAGTATAAACTTGCCTCGATACCGATACCACGAAGCCGTTACCCAAAATCCATTGCCTTTGTCTACGAGCTCCTTAGCCCCGACCAAAAGCAATCTACAAACTCTTTAGCCTCAACCGCAACTCAACGGTCATAATCCACAATCAAAACATATCAACCTATTGCAATAACCGATTAACACACATTCGATAAAAATCAATAACCGACATACTCAACCAACAAACTCAACGGTTCAACGAAACCTCGATCATATACATAATACCAAATAATCCAACTCAACAAATACAAACCCATATCCACGATACAAGCCGTAACTCGATGATCACAAATAACAATCAATAACCGATCAACAAACATAACGATTCTACAATATCCCGATTAAAAACAAATCCAAACAACCCAAACCAATCAAACACGAACTCAAAACCACAATACGATTCCACAATCCGAAGATCATATCAATAATCAATTTAAACCAACAAGGGTCTAACATTATCGATTCCAAATTCAATCTTAAATATGGATACAAGTTTCCTCCTTGTAAATTCATAATATAAACCAATTACCGATTATCATCATCAATCCGGACGATCCGATTAATTCAACATCATAGATAACCATATTCCAAAGGTTTCAAATAATTCCATTATCCGAATTGAACACTTATTCAATAAGTATGAATTTCCAAATTCAAACATGAATAATAATTCTCATCAAACTCGAAATCGTATTCGTATTCCTATACGAATATTGTACCAAATACATAACTTAGTTCTAAATGTGAACATTCCATATCCATATATAAAACACCAACACCTTAAAACGTATTCATCAAATCAATGATCAATTCATCTCGACATTAAGGATTTTAAAACATATTCGATTCCAACTTCAACTCCAAATACAAAGACAAAACTCCTTCTTGTTCATACTTGTAAATTCGTAGAAAACAATTTATCAATTATTATCGTGAATAATCACATTCCAAATTATCCGAAATCCTTCCAAAATCATAACATGTAACTCAAGAGTTCTTCAAGAACACGAATTATCCAAATTCACGTTCATAATCCATAAAACAACATAACCCGGTGTTTTCTAACATCTAAACAACCCTTAATCATAATTCAAGGTGTATATAATCATGTCCTTCAACATATACTTCTCATAACATCATGAATCGCAACAAACCACCAAGAACATCGAGAATACTACGATTCCATAATCATAACAACATAATCGAATCATTTGATCACCAATTCATTATCTTCCTTTAACAAAATTCCCATAATTACCAAAAATCATCACAACAATATCATTTCCATCACCATTCATACGAAAACGTGTAGAATTTTCCAAGTTCTACTCATTGAGACATTTCATCGAACACTTTGAAGGCATAGTCCAATTCAATCGATTATTCAAAGAAATACTCGAATCCGTTCCACAAAACTTCAAGAATAATGAATGATCTCAAGAATACAACAAGATTCCATCAATAATCTGAGTTAAAACGAATCAAATCGGCCAAGACATCAAGAAACTTCAAAAATATCCAAAACCAAGTGTTTAGGTGTTCTTACCTTCGATCCGGGTGGAAGATGATGTTAATCCATGATTCCAACTTCTAAAACATGTTGCTAAATGATGATATTACTCAAATCCATCCACTTTTGCTGAAGGAATCGCGAAAAAAGGAAGAAAAACATGAAAATAGCCGGATGACTCGGTCCAGGCCTTTAAATAGGCGGAACCTGCCGGCACGTTACGTACGTAACCGGCGGGTCCTTACGTACGTAGCCGGCCGCGGCCGACCGCCGCCCACTCGCCGGAACCCTTACGTACGTATCGGCGGTGGCTTACGTGCAATCGCCCTTACGGCCGTAACCGGCCACTGCCTTAAGTACGTAATCGGCCAGTCCTAGCCATCCCTGCGAGTCACTGCCGACCGTGATCGGCCACCCCCACGAGTCACTGTCGACCATGCTCGGCCATTCCAACGAGTTACGACCGGCCATGCTCGGCCATCCAGGTCATCTCGGCCACGACTCGGCCAGCCGCCCCGTAACGTACGTAACACTTAATCCGTTAAAATGCGTAATACGCGTTGACTTGCTACAGATAATACTCGTATTGGTACGTAATACACCGTATAACGTGCGTAACTCCATCCATTGACTCACTGTCCACATCTGCACCGAAGTCACGAGCACGGGCCCCACTGTCCGATTCCTCTTGTTACGTCGTTATGTACACTATATAAAGTACGTAAGCTAACACATTTTACGTACGTAAGCTCCAAGGCTTAACGTGCGTAATGGCTTTTATACTTAGCCAAAATCCAATCGTTCTGTCCGACGTCTCGACGTACGAAATACAAACATACGGCATACTGAATACACATACTGAATCCAAAAATATTCTCATACGGTATACCTGATATCCGAATCAGTTCAACCTCATACAACATATCCTGAATATACCTGTCAATCAAAAACGATAATCACACCAGTATAACTATCTCGGTTCTCAATTTATTTTATCCATACTGTATAGATACCAAACTATACAGTATATCTCAGATAAAATAACGCGAAAAATTTATACTGAAAATCCGGGTATTACATACTACCCCCCTTAAAATAAGTTTCGTCCTCGAAACTTGCGACCTCTCACCAACAACAGATAAATCCAAAACTTCCAACTCATCATGAAAACAATCAAGCGTCGCCACAAGCGAAATAGCCAAACCAATATACTTACAGGTGCGTGAAGCCGATGATCTCCCGTGATACTAGCACACGACTCCCACACGAAGTCTCAACACAATCAAAACACACGAATATCACAAATAGCAGTTTGAAAAGAATCTCGAAAATTTTGGAAACTCCAAAAATCGATTTGACTCAAAAGTCAGAAAACTCATTTTCAAAAATCACGCTACTACCGTACCGGTAAAGCCACATAACACACACGCCTGGGTTTCACAAACCCAAGCTCCGATACCATCTTCTGTAACACCCCCAAAACCATCCGGGATATTACAGCGCCGTGGGTCCCGCGCCGGAACCCAGCAGGCTAAAAACCATTTACAAAACCAATTCAAAAGCGCCAAAAGGCCGATGACGGTAATATTTTAAATACTCAAATATTTTCAAAAGCATAATTTTGAAATACCGTCATACAATACCATTTGAAAATACAAGGCGAAGTGCCAAATCTCAACAGTTTAAAATATACGTTAAGCCACAACTTAAACCTACCGATAAAATAATTTGGGAAGAAGAGTTTGACGAAAATAACCCAAGTTCGCAAAATGCCAAAAAGGCCCTTTTAAAATACACACACGCAGCGGATAAAGATGCCGAAAAGCCATTTTGAAATATACACACGCAACGGATAAATACAGTTCAAAATACACATTTGCAGCGGAAATGAATAACCAGAAAAGAAATACTCGATACTCAAAAACATGCCACCGCCAGTATCACATCGGGAAGCTCATCCCCTCACGACCGCTACTAGCTTGATCTCCGAGTACCTAAAAATAAAGCCCACGACTGGTCACCACAATACTCAATAATGATACCGATCACATCATCATAAATAATTACATACCAATGTAATAATATAGTAAGAATACTACCAAAGTAATCTTACCGACATAACCTTACCAATCCACAACAATCCAATCCTTACCATAATCCACATTTCGCATCCTCGAATGACGAAATGAACTTAACAACAATTATCTGTATTGAATTTCAAAAATACCAACAATCCTCAAAACATTATCATAACTCTCAAGTACGGAGTAATCCAATCTGTCAAATCCTCGTCGCCGGATTACACAATCAAATCTCAACCTGGATAAACCAATAATACACAACATTTCAGAGATCAACTATTACATGACAATGAATACAAATCCGAAACATCGACGCATACCGAATGCTCATACGATCAATAACAATGATCAACCAATACATCACTGAGAATATCATCGACATGATAGCTCCAATATGACCAACGAAGGATCAACGATGACTGAGAGTACCCTCAACAAGGTAAACTACAAACACGATCAACAAAGGATCAACTATAACCGAGAATACCCTCAACAAGGTAGACTCCAAATGATCAACAAAGGACCAACAATAACCGAGAATACCCTCAACAAGGTAGACTCCAAATGATCAACAAAGGACCAACAATAACCGAGAATACCCTCAACAAGGTAGACTCTAAATGATCAACAAAGGACCAACAATAACCGAGAATACCCTCAACAAGGTAGACTCCAAATGATCAACAATAATGGATCTCAAGAAATAACTCTGACTGTCGAACATACCCCTCGGGCGTATGAACAACCAGTCGCAAACCGTCGAACATATCCAATCATACATGGACTATGAACGACCCAACAATATGGCTCAAAAGATGGACGTCACAGTACGCCCGATCCGGAAATGTGTCCGTGCACAAGCCACCCCGGGTATCGATCAAATACACGTGTGGTCTTGTACCTAATTAGCCTCACGAACTACGTCTCGTGTGCACGGTTCAATGCGGAAATATCCACGCATAACAATCATGTGCCCGGCTAAAAATCCTACACAATAACCAATCGGCATGCAGATATGACTCCAGATATGTCACGATGCAACATGACAACGAAACTCAAAGAAACACATATCCAATAAGGATTAAAAGACTCACCGAAGTGAACAACAGACTGACAATGAAAAGTCGACACGACTAATCAATATCCAAAACATCAATCCTGGGATCATCATCCCCAAATGAATGACCAACATGATCTACGATCTCAATACAACAGTCCTGGGATCAACATCCCTCAACGAATAACCGATACGAAACTCATTACACGAAACCTCAACATACACAACAACTCAACATGCTAATTATCCACATAACTGAACAATTACTTAGATTACCTCGAAGGCGAAGACAACATCCTTTCCACGAACCACATCCCTGAACGAATACACATTTATACAAATAATCTCAAATAAAGTACCATCCATTAAATACCAAAAACCTTTATCCCGATACTTATGTCATCACGATAACTATCCTCGATATCCGATATTCTATATCCTTGACCAAAGATAACTCACGTCTTCCCTGAACACAATTAAATCATATAGCTTATGATTTATTACAACCAGAGTACGATATACGAACCATTATCCCGACAACTTACATTTCTAACAACATTGCTATACGAATTATAAATGAAATGAAAACGAAACCATTCATCAAATATTATAAACTGAACAAGTATAAACTTGTCTCGATACGGATACCACGAAGCTGTTACCCAAAATCCATTGCCTTTGTCTACGAGCTCCTTAGCCCCGACCAAAAGCAATCTACAAACTCTTTAGCCTCAACCGCAACTCAACGGTCATAATCCACGATCAAAACATATCAACCTATTGCAATAACCGATTAACACACATTCGATAAAAATCAATAACCGACATACTCAACCAACAAACTCAACGGTTCAACGAAACCTCGATCATATACATAATACCAAATAATCCAACTCAACAAATACAAACCCATATCCACGATACAAGTCGTAACTCGATGATCACAAATAACAATCAATAACCGATCAACAAACATAACGATTCTACAATATCCCGATTAAAAACAAATCCAAACAACCCAAACCAATCAAACACGAACTCAAAACCACAATACGATTCCACAATCCGAAGATCATATCAATAATCAATTTAAACCAACAAGGGTCTAACATTATCGATTCCAAATTCAATCTTAAATATGGATACAAGTTTCCTCCTTGTAAATTCATAATATAAACCAATTACCGATTATCATCATCAATCCGGACGATCCGATTAATTCAACATCATAGATAACCATATTCCAAAGGTTTCAAATAATTCCATTATCCGAATTGAACACTTATTCAATAAGTATGAATTTCCAAATTCAAACATGAATAATAATTCTCATCAAACTCGAAATCGTATTCGTATTCCTATACGAATATTGTACCAAATACATAACTTTGTTCTAAATGTGAACATTCCATATCCATATATAAAACACCAACACCTTAAAACGTATTCATCAAATCAATGATCAATTCATCTCGACATTAAGGATTTTAAAACATATTCGATTCCAACTTCAACTCCAAATACAAAGACAAAACTCCTTCTTGTTCATACTTGTAAATTCGTAGAAAACAATTTATCAATTATTATCGTGAATAATCACATTCCAAATTATCCGAAATCCTTCCAAAATCATAACATGTAACTCAAGAGTTCTTCAAGAACACGAATTATCCAAATTCACGTTCATAATCCATAAAACAACATAACCCGGTGTTTTCTAACATCTAAACAACCCTTAATCATAATTCAAGGTGTATATAATCATGTCCTTCAACATATACTTCTCATAACATCATGAATCGCAACAAACCACCAAGAACATCGAGAATACTACGATTCCATAATCATAACAACATAATCGAATCATTTGATCACCAATTCATTATCTTTCTTTAACAAAATTCCCATAATTACCAAGAATCATCACAACAATATCATTTCCATCACCATTCATCCGAAAACGTGTAGAATTTTCCAAGTTCTACTCATTGAGACATTTCATCGAACATTTTGAAGGCATAGTCCAATTCAATCGATTATTCAAAGAAATACTCGAATCCGTTCCACAAAACTTCAAGAATAATGAATGATCTCAAGAATACAACAAGATTCCATCAATAATCTGAGTTAAAACGAATCAAATCGGCCAAGACATCAAGAAACTTCAAAAATATCCAAAACCAAGTGTTTAGGTGTTCTTACCTTCGTTCCGGGTGGAAGATGATGTTAATCCATGATTCCAAATTCTAAAACATGTTGCTAGATGATGATATTACTCAAATCCATCCACTTTTGCTGAAGGAATCGCGAAAATACGAAGAAAAACATGAAAATGGCCGGATGACTCGGTCCAGGCCATTAAATAGGCGGAACCTGCCGGCACGTTACGTACGTAACCGGCGGGTCCTTACGTACGTAGCCGGCCGCGGCCGACCGCACTGCCCAATTCTGTCGGAACCCTTACGCACGTAACCGGCAGCTGGCTTACGTACGTAACTGGCCCTTACGGCCGTAACCGGCCACTGCCTTACGTACGTAATCGGCCATTCCTAGCCATCCCTGCGAGTCACTGCCGACCGTGATCGGCCACCCCCACGAGTCACTGTCGACCATGCTCGGCCATTCCAATGAGTCACGACCGGCCATGCTCGGCTATCCAGGTCATCTCGGCCACGACTCGGCCAGCCGCCCCGTAACGTACGTAACACTTAATCCGTTGCGTACGTAATACGTACGTTGACTTGCTACAGTATAATACTCGTATTGGGTACGTAATACACCCTGTATAACGTACGTAACTCCATCCATTGACTCACCTGTCCACATCTGCACCGAAAGCTGCCGAGCACGGGCCCCACTGTCCGATTCCTCTTGTTACGTACGTTATGTACACTATATAAAGTACGTAAGCTAACACATTTTACGTACGTAAGCTCCAAGGCTTAACGTACGTAATGGCTTTTATACTTAGCCAAAAATCCAACTGTTCCTGTCCGACGTCTCGACGTACGAAATACCAACATACGGCATACTGAATACACATACTGAATCCAAAAATATTCTCATATGGTATACCTGATATCCGAATCAGTTCAACCTCATACAACATATCCTGAATATACATGTCAATCAAAAACGATAATCACACCAGTATAACTGTCTCGGTTCTCAATTTATTTTATCCATATTGTATAGATACCAAACTATACAGTATATCTCAGATAAAATAATGCGAAAAATTTATACTGAAAATCCGGGTATTACATACTACCCCCCTTAAAATAAGTTTCGTCCTCGAAACTTGCGACCTGTCACCAACAACAGATAAATCCAAAACTTCCAACTCATCATGAAAACAATCAAGCGTCGCCACAAGCGAAATAACCAAACCAATATACTTACAGGTGCGTGAAGCCGATGATCTCCCGTGATACTAGCACACGACTCCCACACGAAGTCTCAACACAATCAAAACACACGAATATCATAAATAGCAGTTTGAAAAGAATCTCGAAAATTTTGGAAACTCCAAAAATCGATTTGACTCAAAAGTCAGAAAACTCATTTTCAAAAATCACGCTACTACCGTACTGGTAAAGCCACATAACACACACGCCTGGGTTTCACAAAACCCAAGCTCCGATACCATCTTCTGTAACACCCCCAAAACCATCCGGGATATTACAGCGCCGTGGGTCCTGCACGGAACCCAAAGAGTTAAAACCATTTACAAAACCAATTCAAAAGCGCCAAAAGGCCGATGACGGTAATATTTTAAATACTCAAATATTTTCAAAAGCATAATTTTGAAATACCGTCATACAATACCATTTGAAAATACAAGGCGAAGTGCCAAATCTCAACAGTTTAAAATATACGTTAAGCCACAACTTAAACGTACCGATAAAATAATTTGGGAAGAAGAGTTTGACGAAAATAACCCAAGTTCGCAAAATGCCAAAAAGGCCCTTTTAAAATACACACACGCAGCGGATAAAGATACCGAAAAGCCATTTTGAAATATACACACGCAGCGGATAAATACAGTTCAAAATACACATTTGCAGCGGAAATGAATAACCAGAAAAGAAATACTCGATACTCAAAAACATGCCACCGCCAGTATCACATCGGGAAGCTCATCCCCTCACGACCGCTACTAGCTTGATCTCCGAGTACCTAAAAATAAAGCCCACGACGGGGTCAGCCACAATACTCAATAATGATACCGATCACATCATCATAAATAATTACATACCAATGTAATAATATAGTAAGAATACTACCATAGTAATCTTACCGACATAACCTTACCAATCCAAAACAATCCAATCCTTACCATAATCCACATTTTGCATCCTCGAATGACGAAATGAACTTAACAACAATTATCTGTATTGAATTTCAAAAATACCAACAATCCTCAAAACATTATCATAACTCTCAAGTACGGAGTAATCCAATCTGTGTCAAATCCTGTTCGTCGGATTACACACTCAAATCTCAATCTGGATAAACCAATAATACACAACATTTCTGTAGATCAACTATTACATGACAATGAATACAAATCCCGAAACATCGACGTACAGTCTGAATGCTCATACGATCAATAACAATGATCAACCAATACATCACTGAGAATATCATCGACATGATAGCTCCAATATGACCAACGAAGGATCAACGATGACTGAGAGTACCCTCAACAAGGTAAACTACAAACACGATCAACAAAGGATCAACTATAACCGAGAATACCCTCAACAAGGTAGACTCCAAATGATCAACAAAGGACCAACAATAACCAAGAATACCCTCAACAAGGTAGACTCCAAATGATCAACAAAGGACCAACAATAACCGAGAATACCCTCAACAAGGTAGACTCTAAATGATCAACAAAGGACCAACAATAACCGAGAATACCCTCAACAAGGTAGACTCCAAATGATCAACAATAATGGATCTCAAGAAATAACTCTGACTGTCGAACATACCCCTCGGGCGTATGAACAACCAGTCGCAAACCGTCGAACATATCCAATCATACATGGACTATGAACGACCCAACAATATGGCTCAAAAGATGGACGTCACAGTACGCCCGATCCGGAAATGTGTCCGTGCACAAGCCACCCCGGGTATCGATCAAATACACGTGTGGTCTTGTACCTAATTAGCCTCACGAACTACGTCTCGTGTGCACGGTTCAATGCGGAAATATCCACGCATAACCATCATGTGCCCGGCTAAAAATCCTACACAATAACCAATCGGCACGCAGATATGACTCCAGATATGTCACGATGCAACATGACAACGAAACTCAAAGAAACACATATCCAATAAGGATTAAAAGACTCACCGAAGTGAACAACAGACTGACAATGAAAAGTCGACACGACTAATCAATATCCAAAACATCAATCCTGGGATCATCATCCCCAAATGAATGACCAACATGATCTACGATCTCAATACAACAGTCCTGGGATCAACATCCCTCAACGAATAACCGATACGAAACTCATTACACGAAACCTCAACATACACAACAACTCAACATGCTAATTATCCACATAACTGAACAATTACTTAGATTACCTCGAAGCCGAAGACAACATCCTTTCCACGAACCACATCCCTGAACGAATACACATTTATACAAATAATCTCAAATAAAGTACCATCCATTAAATACCAAAAACCTTTATCCCGATACTTATGTCATCACGATAACTATCCTCGATATCCGATATTCTATATCCTTGACCAAAGATAACTCACGTCTTCCCTGAACACAATTAAATCATATACCTTATGATTTATTACAACCAGAGTACGATATACGAACCATTATCCCGACAACTTACATTTCTAACAACATTGCTATACGAATTATAAATGAAATGAAAACGAAACCATTCATCAAATATTATAAACTGAACAAGTATAAACTTGCCTCGATACCGATACCACGAAGCCGTTACCCAAAATCCATTGCCTTTGTCTACGAGCTCCTTAGCCCCGACCAAAAGCAATCTACAAACTATTTAGCCTCAACCGCAACTCAACGGTCATAATCCACGATCAAAACATATCAACCTATTGCAATAACCGATTAACACACATTCGATAAAAATCAATAACCGACATACTCAACCAACAAACTCAACGGTTCAACGAAACCTCGATCATATACATAATACCAAATAATCCAACTCAACAAATACAAACCCATATCCACGATACAAGCCGTAACTCGATGATCACAAATAACAATCAATAACCGATCAACAAACATAACGATTCTACAATATCCCGATTAAAAACAAATCCAAACAACCCAAACCAATCAAACACGAACTCAAAACCACAATACGATTCCACAATCCGAAGATCATATCAATAATCAATTTAAACCAACAAGGGTCTAACATTATCGATTCCAAATTCAATCTTAAATATGGATACAAGTTTCCTCCTTGTAAATTCATAATATAAACCAATTACCGATTATCATCATCAATCCGGACGATCCGATTAATTCAACATCATAGATAACCATATTCCAAAGGTTTCAAATAATTCTATTATCCGAAATGAACACTTATTCAATAAGTATGAATTTCCAAATTCAAACATGAATAATAATTCTCATCAAACTCGAAATCGTATTCGTATTCCTATACGAATATTGTACCAAATACATAACTTAGTTCTAAATGTGAACATTCCATATCCATATATAAAACACCAACACCTTAAAACGTATTCATCAAATCAATGATCAATTCATCTCGACATTAAGGATTTTATAACATATTCGATTCCAACTTCAACTCCAAATACGAAGACAAAACTCCTTCTTGTGCATACTTGTAAATTCGTAGAAAACAATTTATCGATTATTATCGTGAATAATCACATTCCAAATTATCCGAAATCCTTCCAAAATCATAACATGTAACTCAAGAGTTCTTCAAGAACACGAATTATCCAAATTCACGTTCATAATCCATAAAACAACATAACCCGGTGTTTTCTAACATCTAAACAACCCTTAATCATAATTCAAGGTGTATATAATCATGTCCTTCAACATATACTTCTCATAACATCATGAATCGCAACAAACCACCAAGAACATCGAGAATACTACGATTCCATAATCATAACAACATAATCGAATCATTTGATCACCAATTCATTATCTTCCTTTAACAAAAAATTCCCATAATTACCAAGAATCATCACAACAATATCATTTCCATCACCATTCATACGAAAACGTGTAGAATTTTCCAAGTTCTACTCATTGAGACATTTCATCGAACACTTTGAAGGCATAGTCCAATTCAATCGATTATTCAAAGAAATACTCGAATCCGTTCCACAAAACTTCAAGAATAATGAATGATCTCAAGAATACAACAAGATTCCATCAATAATATGAGTTAAAACGAATCAAATCGGCCAAGACATCAAGAAACTTCAAAAATATCCAAAACCAAGTGTTTAGGTGTTCTTACCTTCGATCCGGGTGGAAGATGATGTTAATCCATGATTCCAACTTCTAAAACATGTTGCTAGATGATGATATTACTCAAATCCATCCACTTTTGCTGAAGGAATCGCGAAAAAACGAAGAAAAACATGAAAATGGCCGGATGACTCGGTCCAGGCCTTTAAATAGGCGGAACCTGCCGGCACGTTACGTACGTAACCGGCGGGTCCTTACGTACGTAGTCGTCCGCGGCCGACCGCACTGCCCAATTCTGTCGGAACCCTTACGTACGTAACCGGCAGCTGGCTTACGTACGTAACTGGCCCTTACGGCCGTAACCGGCCACTGCCTTATGTACGTAATCGGCCAGTTCTAGCCATCCCTGTGAGTCACTGCCGACCGTGATCGGCCACCCCCACGAGTCACTGTCGACCATGCTCGGCCATTCCAACGAGTCACGACCGCCCATGCTCGGCCATCCAGGTCATCTCGGCCACGACTCGGCCAGCCGCCCCGTAACGTACGTAACACTTAATCCGTTGCATTTAATACGACGTTGACTTGCTACAAGATAATACTCGTATTACGTCGTAATACACCCCGTATAACGACGTAACTCCATCCGTTGACTCACTGTCCACATCTGCGCCAAAGTCACGAGCACGGGCCCCATTGTCCGATTCCTCTTGTTACGTACGTTATGTACACTATATAACGTACGTAAGCTAACACATTTTACGTACGTAAGCTCCAAGGCTTAACGTACGTAATGGCTTTTATACTTAGCCAAAAATCCAACTGTTCCTGTCCGACGTCTCGACGTACGAAATACAAACATACGGCATACTGAATACACATACTGAATCCAAAAATATTCTCATACGGTATACCTGATATCCGAATCAGTTCAACCTCATACAACATATCCTGAATATACCTGTCAATCAAAAACGATAATCACACCAGTATAACTGTCTCGGTTCTCAATTTATTTTATCCATACTGTATAGATACCAAACTAGACAATATATCTCAGATAAAATAACGCGAAAAATTTATACTGAAAATCCGGGTATTACAGTCATCATACAAGTGCACGAACTAACACTGTAATTTTTTTGAACTTCATTCAAAAATAATTTACACAGTCACATCAACAAAGATGTTTGGGTTTCACCAAAACAAACACGGTCAAAACCACACACGTATCGTAGGGATCAAACACTAGCAACCAAAAATAAAATATTTCCGGGGTATTGTTCAAATGATAAAATTTTTTAAAATTTGCGGGTTTGACAGATTTGATGAAATAAAGTTTTTGAAAACTTTTAATACCTCGTCCGTTCAATCAAAACTATGTATCTCGTTATCAGAACTGTTTTGATTCGAGATCACTTTAAAAATAACACTTTGAAACACCAATCCACTCGATAGACAATATTATCAAAGTGACCTTATCAATATATTAATATCATTACTAGCGATATACAGGGTAACAACATGTTACCACGCCAACCATCGCGAATATATCAACAGAGATTAAATAATCAGTAAAAGGGCACACATACAACAGTAACAACAAATTACTACCGGTCAGTCAAAAGTTTACGGCCATAACAACATGCAGTTTATGGCCGTAACAACTCTGAGCTTACGGCCGTAATGGAAAACATATTACGGCCGTAACAACTAGCTGTAGGACTGCAGAATTGTCACAGCAACCCCCCAACAGGGCTCCGAGAGTTAGGGAACGATACCTAACAATGTATCCCAACATTCAGAAAACACTAAAACATTCTCCGGCGAGCACAACAACCCCACAAACTTATCGCAACCACTTAGCCCCATCACGTGAACATATGAAGTTTAAAATTCCAAAAACCAAAATTGGTTTTGCAAAATAAAAATTTTCCAAAATCCTTTCGTTCATAACCAAAACGATATTAATATTTTACAATGTCCGAAGTACTTAAAAACATATTTTACAGATACCGTCCGATGGTGTCATTTGAAAATACATGACTAATTTGTCAAAAATTTAACCGATTTTAAAATCCATATAAACCGTGGTTTTAACCGCACCATAAAAATATTTTAAACCATAGCAAACGATTCCCACAAAAATGTTCAAACTCGTAAAGTCCTCCAGGAAGAACATTCTAAAACCTACCCGTAACGGCATAAACATAACAATCTAAAAACAATCAAACTAAAAATCACATGCCCAAATGGCAAATAGGATCGCTAATCCAATTGAATACATCTCACAACATCAAGTTTAAACATATAACAAAACCATTCCTCGGAGTTTCTCACGAACTCAATCGTCGATACTTTATTCGAAACCCATCAAGGTTCTCAATTTTTCACACCATACCACCCCATACGGTGGTTCAAAGGTAAAACAACAATACGCCCAGTTTTTATACATATACTATGTGTCACAAGTATTATATACAACTATATTACACAACACCGTGCAAATAAAATTATGCACCGCAATTATCTCACTTAGATAAAATCACGATACACAGGTACCTCGCATAAAAGGGGAGACTTACATCCACAGGCCGCACGGAGATGACGGTCGCCTACGATACTAATCTCACCCGACAACATATCCGACACGTTGTGACTACACACAACTCAACTTGTCACCCGGCATCTCGAATGTCAAAACCACACAATACTCGACAAATCACGACTCGACTTGACCCGACATCCTAGGTTTCCGCAACCTAAGCTCCGATACCATAAATGTAACACCCCCAGAACCATATGGGAATATTACACACCATAGACCCCTTTTCGCGAGGATCTACCAGGCTATACCTTACAAAACGACCAAATGCTTGCCCAGCCAGGGTCAAACAATAAAATAATACAGACCGTTATAGTCACTTACACGTGAATGCACAGACCGATGAGGTCACGCAACTCAATCAACAGAACTGACTTAAACAACATTACCCACACAGGGGTTGAAACACAATACAGTGGAAGACTGAAATCAACTCTAACAATACAACCAAACTCTATCAACTCTCGCCTCTTGATTAGTATCGCAGCTCGTCATCCTCTTGTGTCAATCCTGTGACTGCTCCCCTAAACCTGTATGTACCTGGACGCAAATCAAATATCCACCCCCCGATTACTCGGGGGTTAGTAAAACTCCACTATTTTACTAGTGCAAGTATAATACGATACGAAATGCAATAAGTAAGTAGCAACTACGAATTTAATATGGAAATCAATTATCAAAATGTTCCCGAGAAGTTTTAGAATTTCGAACTCAAGCAAGAGATATTTGAAAAGGAACACGTCATCTCGGGGATTTTTAAAGCAGAAATTCTTTTGGACCTCGAGTCCCAATTTACAAAACCTTTTCGTAAACATTAGGGCCTTAGCCCGATTCTCGTTTCAAAACACACTAGATAAGATATCATTATGAGTCCGAGACCCATATTTAAAATGTTATCCAAACAATCACTGTTATAGGATTGTTGTTCGTACACATCATGTACCGAACTCCAGAGGCCTCAACGGACCCTACCCGGCCACAAACATCGTTCGTACACATCATGTACCGAACTCTAGAGGCCTCATCGGACCCTACCCGGCCACAAACATCGGTCGTACACATCATGTACCGAACTCCGAAGGCCTCATCGGACCCTAACCGGCCACAAACATCGTTCGTACACATCATGTACCGAACTCCAGAGGCCTCGTCAGACCCTACCTGGATCACACACCTTGTTCGTACACATCATGTACCGAACTCCAGAGGCCTCGTCAGACCTTACCTGGAACACACACATCGTCACGACACAACTCATAATCATCAAATGTCAAGCCATTCCGCATTACACCGAAATGTATAATCAAGTAAGTAAATCAACACGACACAAATATCATTATCATCACGACAACTCAACAATGATCAAACACGCCCGACACATACTTAGATGATTAACACGACCAACACAATTCCACGACGTTAGCTAAGTGAGAGTATTATCGCTACCATCAATCGCTCATAATAATTAATTCTTACGAAACATATTCACGAAAGTAAACCAAATTCATCACAACCATAACACGACGTCCCTATTCACAAGACACAATTCGTATAGTAAAATACTTGCCTTAATAACCGCTACCGAATACTCCGAAGAACACGGTTCGACCAGGAAGCTCGTACCCCGAAGAAGATAACGAACGGAAGGGTTCCGACTCGAGTTCTTCACAAGTATTTCGTCCCTAAGTCATATCAACGATAAATCAATAATTGTACGATGAATAATAATCACACAACGCCCAATCCCCCCTCTAAGACCTTTTGTCGGACACCTTCAAGGCGTCGACTAAGAACTCAACCAAAACGACGAATCAATACAATCCAACCATGGAATAACAATGGAAATGATAGAATACACCTAAATAATCATCAATCCATCACAATTCTAAGTTATTACGGTTAAATCAGACGAAAACGAACAAAACCCCCAATTTACCCAAACTAGGATTTCCAGGAAATCTGACCTGATTCGCTCGATCAAAGGACATTATAGGATGGATAATTGATGATATGAACTCCAAGACTTCATGGATTCATTGTATGACAACATGCCTCCATGCCCAAGAAGTCTCCAGCCGCGGAAGAGGAAGAATGAAGTGAGAAAAATGAGTGCAAACCGACCGCCTTACGTACGTAATCGGCCATGGCTTACGGCCGTAACCGGCCATGGCCGAACTTTTGCCCAGTTATGCCGACAGCATTATGTACATTACCGGCTAGGGCTTACGTATGTAACGCGCCTTACGGCCGTTACTAACGGCCCATTGCGGCCGTTACTCGGCCAGGTCTTGCCAGTCAGGACTCGGTCGATCCGACGGCCCGGACAACCTCGAAACCCGGACCTGAATATAAACCGAAAATACGGTTATGAAGTACTCGCGAAGTCAAATCCAAACACTAAGAGAATACACGATTCCGACCACCCGAGGGTTCAAAATTCGACAACGGAAGTAATTACCCCAAACTTTGGGAAATTACGAAAACGGCCCAAAACGTCCGAAATACACTATATACGATCGAAATACTAAACCAAAGCTCGAAACATGAATAATAACATTAAATGAACTTAGGAGAAACTCGAAACAACAGTTTTGGATGAGATTCGCAAGAATCGACTCAAGTGCGGAAAAGTCGTTTAAGAACACGGAACTCAACAAAACGATACCGAAATGAACTCGGATGATAAAAAGTGCAGAATTAAATATTCTCAGAATGACGAAACGGTCATGACAGAGTCACTAAGATGGACTTCCTCACAAAATAGAAATTTACCGGAAATCAAAATTGCGGATATTACATAATACCCTCCTTAAAAGAAGTTTCGTCCTGAAACTTAAAACAAGTAGGGAGAAGCAATATCCCGACAGGAAAACTCAACGAGATACACAAGAAACGCATAACTTTCGCCCATCGGCGAAACATTACAAGCAACGCAAAGGAATATACGGCGTGAAAACACGCCCCACGACGACCAACACAACGCCACCGACTATGATTCAAAACAATAACGAGAAATTAACGACACATCACATGCACACATTTAATCGAAGAAACGCACGCGAAAACAAGTCGCACACCACTAAAATGGCTATGCGATAGAAACAAATAGAATATCACGATAGAAATCACTCCGATTCTCATCAACAAGAAAATGTCCGACATCAAAACACAAACAATTCAAGATAACGGAAAACGAGGATACCGGTTATTACACTAGGGCACTATTCCCAACACCCTGCTCGTAGAGTTCGTGTCAGATTAGTTCAAAGCAAAAGTTGTTATCGAGAGTAAAAAGTTGTTATGAAGAGTTATAAGGGTGTCGACTTTGTTTGCTCCTAAGACCTGCAAAAATAATCTCTTCCTGTTCCCATCCCTTCGAGTTAGAGTAGGACCGAGTACTCATTAATCTTGTAGCTCATCTATATTTGAAGTGCTTAATTATAGCTCCACTCTCGATATTCAACATTACCTCACTGATTATGTCCGTGGGAGAAGGTGTTATTTGTGGGTGTTGGAAATAATGGAAATATATAAATAAAAGGAGAACAAATAATAGAAATGAAAACTTATGACGTAAATTCCAAGGCGAGAATTAGATTCTCTCTCCGTAAGACAAATTTGCTCCGCAATTGTGCACACGGTCTATAGCAAATGTCCCCAAGATACAACGACAAACTTTGAATACGAAACGCTGCACCGCGAGTCGTAGTTCCGGTCGAACAATATAGATACTCGGGACTGAGTATAGACTCCTAGACTTCCACTAGGATGATGAATGAACCGATTAGACTAATATGAATGTAATGCTCGAATTTGTAGACGAATCTATGTTCGAATGAGTGTGTTCGAATTAATGTTTAACCATCAACTGTAGGGGGCCTATTTATAGTCATAAGTGACTTTTCGCGAAGTGGTGTGACCTTTCATCCCACCTTTAATCATGAACTAATGTGTTTGCTCATGAAAAGGTGTGATCCTTCATCCAACATTAAACATGAACCAATGCAACTTTTCATGAAAAGGTGATCCATTTTCCATAATTAACCACCAAATGTGGCTATTTGCAAATGGTTGTGACCTAGTAACCACCAAACATTATCTTATTTCAAGTATTATTCCTTGTAATTTAATTGCTCATTCATCCGAATTTGGATATGAACAAATAAGTACGTACAATATATCTACTCAAAATAAAAACCATGTCGAATTATGGTTTTACTAGGATTTTTCATATCAAAATTTACAACAATCCCTCACATGAATGACGATTAATGCAAATGAAATGAACTTAGTCCCGATGATATGTTATTGCATCAGGATAGGTGGTAGTTAGCCTTGAACCTTCCTTAGTATAGTGTCATCGGATTTACTCGTTGCTCGGTGAACGCGATGTCTTGAACCGGTCAGCTTTTGTGTGTAAACCTAGACAATAACACACACAATAACAGATCTAATATCTCTTGTTCTTATGTTGTGTCCATTTTTAGCCTTGGACCATTCTTAGATTGATAAGTATTTTGCGTATTGTAACGTTTAGAAGTGGCCACACTTCTTACTTATATAGGTGATCTCCTATAAAGAGTATTCTGCCATACTCCACCTTAAAGGCTATAGGAATCATTAAAAGCTTTTTAGGCTTATCCTTTACCACACGCTGCATGTTTGCACTTGAGAAGCTACGAGAATGAATTTGAAATTTCAAGTGCACAACTTGAACATTCATAACTCAGTTGTCTCATTGAACCAAGTTCCTGGGATCTCTAGTCATCATGGTTGGGTGTCATTTATGAACATCTATTTGATTGTTGTTTTCAATCCATTCCCCTTACTGCATATTTGACCACATTTTATCTCAAGTAATGGCCATATTATTGTATTTGACCTTTCTTAGTCAACATACACATGTGATCAAATATATTATCCGAAGATAAATATTTACTTTTTCAATCATTACAATACAACTTTTCATTGTTTAGTCGTCTTAGTAAATTTTCAAGTGAAGTGTTTACAAGACAAATTTCTTTATTGTCCTTGTCACACTTTCCAACACGTGATTCTACTAAATGACGTAAAATTTGTCGTAATATTGAATTTATTTCTTTAGGGGAATTTTTCTTATTAATTGTATTTTGACCTTTCCGTCAAGATACCTCTACATTTCCTTATATTACGTATTTTGTCTAGATACTTGTGGTCTTGGATTACACAAATCATTAAATGTCATTTACAAACTAATTTAGTCGTTTAACTAGCTCTCAACTTGACTTGTAAGTACATCTGTAATTTCCACCGACGTTCTCGTCACCAAAAGCATGATTATTTCCTTGAAATAAATGATCTATCATTTAATTTGCTTGACAATTAAATGTTTGGATTTATAGTGAAGTATTTTGTATTTACTTACAAAGTACTTACTCCTCTTCCCCCATATTGATTATCTATTTAATATAGACTAATCAACTATTGTAATTTACACGGGTCAACTTGATCATTTAACTTTTTAAATGATATTTGTATTTTCCACCGTGATAATCTACTTCAAAGTAGACTAATAAATTTCCTCTATCGCTTTAAATAGAGTAATTGACACCTTAATTATCATAATTAAATGAGCATTAATTTTATATATATTTATTTAATCTTATAATTAAATGATCAATGCCTTCATTTAATTCTTAAAATTAAATGTGCATTTCCCTCTATTCTTATAATAGAGTGATTAATGCCTCTATTTAATTCTTAAAATTAAATATGCATTAATATTACATGTCTAAAGTAATTAATATCTTCATTTAATTCTTAAAATTAAATGAGCATTAATTCCACATGTCTTTTGATTATCTACTTTATTGTAGACTAATCAAGATAACTGCTTTCATTTAATTCCAATGAATTAAATATATCAATTAGTTCTCTACTAGAATGTAGACGAAGCAATTTCATTCATTTAATTGTATCAAATTAAATGAACATCCATCAAATACTAAATATTTGATTATATGTATAATATATTATATATATTTACAAGGAAGACTTTATTTATTTACAAGCCTTTATTATAGATAGTCCTACACGACTTTCTATATACAAGTTTAGGAGAAGTCACACGGGACTTTCCTTGAGTCGGAAGCATGAGCCTAGCAGACTCGCCTTGAATCCGATGACTGTTCCATCGCCAATCCTCACTACAACAAAAAACCCCTTTTACAACGTACAATCTACAACGATATTTTGAAATGTTGTAAAAAGTTAGACCTTCTACAACTTTTGTAAAAATAACGTTGTATATGGTATGTTGTAAAATGTTTTTTTCATTAAAATGTTGTTGGACTTCATATTTTTTACAATGATGAGAAGAAATGATGTAAATTCGACCTTTAACATCAGTACTTTAGTTGTTCTCAAATAATTATTTTTGACAATGTGTAGACATAGTTGTAAATTCTCAATATTATACAATGACTTTTTAACATTGTAATCGCACCATTTATATATATATATATATATATATACACGTTGTAATTAATCTGTCTAAATCATAATCGACAATGCCAGCATGACGTTGTAAATTTGTAGAAATTAATCATACTTGTACAACTTAGACACCACTTTGTTGTAAGGTTTATCTACAATCTATATATCCCGTTGTGGTAAGGGTTACTATACATATACCTTAGTTATACCATGTACATACCACATTATATTAGAAAAAAAATTACATCTCAATTCTGCGTAAGAAAATATTATATGAGACAAAAGAAAATAAAAGTGATGGTGATCCACACATTATGTAAGTGTTATATTATACAACTTTCACTATATTCCTTAATTAGTTATATAATGTACTTGCCACGTTCATATAACATTGTAAACTAGGAACAACGTTATATCGAATAATATGTGCAAAGTAATGCTATATGATAAAGAACTTTTTTTTTTTTGCAATACTTCGGTTGTGTATTGATTATTTGCCTAGTATTATGTTATTATCATTGTGACTAGTGACGTGACATAAGAATAAGCCATAAGGGTAAATGGCTCGGTGACATGGGAATTAAACGCATAGCACAATAACTGGCTTGCAAGGCATGTTTCGTTAACAGGCTCATGTAATGGTTGGACTGATTTTGTCCCTATTTGTATTTGCTCTATTTCTATGAATGAAAGAAACTGTTGATTTGGGTTGGATCTCTTAAAAAAAACTGGCTTGTGGTAACTACTCGAATGAACCCTTGATCAAAAAATGTACAAATTACATTGTATCTCATTGGGGAAAACTACGATATTTTTGGCATTACCGATATGTTTTGAGTTTCATTTTTGGGGGAATAACAGAAAATAGTCTTCAAACTAGACCCGGAAATTTACCATACTACACAAAAACACGACAGGAAAACGACACGAAAATTTAATGTTTGGGTTTGCATTTTGAGTACACGACACGAAAATACATGAACAGAAAAGTACACGACCGAGATTTAGTTTCGGTTTTGTGTTTACCCTTTGGGTACACGACACGACACGAGATACACGAAATAAATAAATAAATTAATATATATATAATATTGTATATTTAATTTAATAAAAATATATATTTTATGAATTATGTTTATACTAAACTTTAAAACTTGAAAATATAATGTGAACTTTCATAAATTTCGTGTAAACATTCGTGTTTTCATTGTCATTCGTTTCATTTCGTCTACTAAAACCTATAAAAATAATATTGTAATATTAAAATTATTATCTTTTATAATATTTTAATATTTATTTTATATTATGTGCCTGACACGAAAACACGACACGAACGACATGAATTTGCGCGGTACACGACACGACATGATACGAATTCATTTAGTGTCATGTATGGGTTTGGAATTTTGGTACACGAAACACGAAAGTACACGACACGAAAATACACAACACGAACGAATTGCTAGGTCTACTTCAAATCTATCAAACTTAATTAGTGGGAGAATTTTAGGGGAGAAATTTTATGGGAAAAACTGGGGTATAAGCCATTTTAGGGGGGAGTTTCATGGGAAAAATTGGGGCGAATTTTTTTTTTGGGAGATTTATTTCCCATGTCTCGATAAACCCTTTAATCCATTTTCTTCTAATCTCCTTCTTCTCTGGCCGCCGGGGATTACCCATTTTCCTTTAAACCCCTTCTTCTTTTATTTTAAACCCCTTCTTCTTTTAAGGGACGGGAGGCGAACGGAGTTGTTAACAGACGAAGAAGAAGGATAAGAAGAGAAGATGCTGATGAAGAACAACAACGGATTTTAACAGGTTAGATTTTAACTTTTTTGTTTGGTGGGATTTTTAAGAACCGATTTTAGGGTTTTTCAGAGTAGAAGAAAAAAATTGATTTTTGATTTAAACCTCCAAATCGATTTTGGTTTTGGTTTTGGTGTGAATGGTTATTTGGTTTTGATCCTAAAATATCGTAAGTTATACTGAGCGGTTGATTTCTTAATTTGCTTGACGACTTCTTGTTTACACCAGTCTTTTACATCAAGCCAGAACATGCATGTGGTCCAGAACTGATTTTATGGTTTTTCAGAGTAGAAGAACAAAATTGATTTTTGATTTAAACCTCCAAATCGATTTTGTGTTTGGTTTTAGTGTGAATGGTTATTTGGTTTTGGTCTTAAAATATCGTAAGTTATGCTGAGCGGTTGATTTCTTAATTTGCTAGACAACTTGTTTACACCAGTCTTTTACATCAAGCCAGAACATTTGCTATATTTTAGGGGACTAAGTTTTTGCACGTGTTCAAAACATTATTGATAATGTTAACTAGCATGCTATTCGGATTCACAATTGTTATTTCATTTTTAACAGTTAAATTATTTCTCGCAGATGTTCCTTTAAGTGCGAGAAACATATTAAAAGACCTTGATATAAAGGATACTGTAAAAGAGTACAGGTAATTTTGTTTATCATTATTGTTATTATTATTATTAGTATTTATGAATGATGAGTAGTTGCAAATATGCATTCGATAAATTTGAAGTTGGACAGGAAAGAGCATAAGCAATTGAGAAATGAAGAATTTTGAGTCTACTATAACTGAAACCTACAGTTACTATCTGATAAGAAGATGCGGACTTCTGTTGCTTAAGTTATAATTTGAAGAAATAATAGAAGGCTTTATCTCCACAATGTCGCTTGTTGGTATTCGAAATAGTAAATTTAATCATCCTGGACCATTTGTCAAGTTCAGGGATCCACTATCACAGTGTTTAATTCATATTCGGCTGGTTTTGGATGAGCTGGAGGCAAGGTAGTCATATCATATATTGGATGTGTATCATTTTGCAAAAAATAGTATCGTGTATCGTAATGTATCGTAAGATACACTTTATTTTAATAAAAGAAAATAAATAAATAAAAGAAAATTTAATAGGCTGATACATATTTCATTCAAGATTACATAATATGCCTTAGACATGAATAATTCAAAAGTATAATTAATTCATTACAATTCATCAAAACACAAAACAAAACAAAACAAGATAAAGTTAAGGGTGTCTTCAAGTTTAGTTCAGTCGAGAAAATCTATATCAATGACATTCATATTGTCATCAGGTAACACATCATCACTTCCTCCATCTTCATCTTCATTTTCAGTTTCATGTACTTCTTGGATTAATATTTATCTCCATCTCTTTGTCCTTGATCAATAGCTTGCTTTCCCTTGGTATTCTTTTCATAAGTTAAATTTCTAGGCCCTAAACAGTGGTGTGACCATCTTATTTGATCCTTTATAAGAGCTGATGTTACTCTTTAATTTGCTTGTAATTTTATTGATTCACTTAATATAATAATGAGCTTGGTTGTTACTCTTTAATTTGCTTGATTTGTGTGATTGATGACATGGGTACTTGCCCTAATCTAGAAAGTGTTGATATTTTTTTATGCTAGTGTGCGGCTGTTTCTGAAAATGGACAAAGCTTGGTTGTCTTGTGAAAGGTTTTGTTGTTACTTCTGATGACTTAGGGCTTCCAATTTTTTTACTTGTTTTGATTGATAAAATTCTGATATTTGTTCAATTTTCACTTTTAAATATGTAGAAATACCATTGAATACCAAGATGTAGCATTCAATTTTGTAACTGCTGCATTGAGGAATTTAGGATACCCAGAGAAACTTTCTTGTCCTTGTAAGATTTGTAAGAACTTGGATCATTTTATTGGCTCAGTTGTGCATGAGCACATAGTGATCCATGGAATGGATTCGTTCTACACTGTTTGGGTATTACATGGGGAAAAGTTTGCAAGTGCACATCAAAATACAATATCACCTGATATTTATCAGATGTATGCTGATGCAGTACTTCAACATGAAAGGATTATCGATAGTGGTAGTGATGTAATAGGAGATTCTGTTCAAGTCCTGAAAGATGTTGAAACTCCATTGTACCCAGGTTGTACAAATCAAACAAGATTGGAGGCCACAATAGCTTTGCACAAAATAAAAAGTTCAAATGGTCTATCAAAGGTTTGTTTTGATGAACTTCTTAAAACCGTAGGTGGTATGCTACCAGAATATAATGTGCTTCCAAAAACCACATATGAAGCAAAAAAGTTGTTGAAGTCATTTGATCTATATTATGAAAAAATACATGCTTGTTAGTATGACTGTTGTTTATTTAGAAAAGAACTAGCCGATAGAGATATGTAATACCCACCATTTTTATAATGTAATATTATTAATTATAATAATATTATAATGCATTTCATATTATTTAATTCCATTCAAAGAATCATGAACATTTATTTCGACGTATCACAAGTCCTAGCCCGAGTCATTTTTGTCAGTTACATTCTAGTAGTCATTTACTACTAATAATATTAATAATGCATTTTATTTCATTTAATCTCATTTCATTACCGAGTGAGTAATTTGTAACACCCCCAGAATCCGACCGGGAATGTTACATGTCATAGACCCTTATCACAAGGATCTACCTGGCTAAACTCCAAAAGACTACTCAATGATTGACCGACCGGGGTCAAATTAATTACAAAGCAGACCGACAATGTCATTAACCAATTCAGAAACTAACGACATTCACATTACAATGACAATAATAAACTTGAACACAGAAAAGAATGACAACTCAATTTAATAAATGAAAATTACACCCATGCAAGGGTGAATACTCGAACGACACAGAAATACCGACTAAAATGAAACAAAAGAAAAGACTCTGACTCTGGTGTGATTAGTATCATTGTCCTCCATCTCCTTCCAAGCCAATCCTGTGACTGCTCACGAGCTGCCAAAACCTGAGTGCATAATAGGCACCCACCCCCGAAAACTTGGGGGTTAGCAAACTGGAATTTTGCTAGTGCAAGTACATAATATACAAGATATACAAACAATAACAACATAAAACTCAACCGCCGCGAAGCCTTAACACAAATCACACATTCCCATAATCAACACAGAATAGCACTCGCATACACAAGGTGAAAGATAATCATATAGTCATATTTTCTTTACGAAACATAACACCAATGTGTAATACCCGTAATTTCGATTTCCGGTAATTTCTTTTTTCGGCGGAAGTCCGTTTTGAAGACTTACTCATGACCGTTTCGTCATTCTGAGAATGATTAATTATGTACTGTTTGTCATCCGAGTTCGTTTCGGTGTCGTTTTGTTGAGTTCCGTGCTTTTTGGCGACTTTTCCGCACTTGAGTTCGATTTTTGCGAATCTCCTTCGAAACTGCTGTTTCGAGTTTCCTGTAAGTCCGTTTAACTTTGTTAGACGTGTTGTGCACTTCGGTTTGGTTATTCAATCACGTATCGTGATTTTCGGGCGTTTTGGGCCATTTTGTAATTTACCCAAAGTTACGGGTATCCGTATCTGTATCTGTTGTCTCGACCCTTTTCTTGGTCGCGTATGATTAATTATTGCATTATGTTTTCATTTCGGGCCGTTGATGTTGTCCGCGAACTTTTCGTCATGTTCGTTCCGTACATTTTTGGAAATCGAGTCGTCGAGCCCTGGTGGTCGGTCACTGGCCGGACGGTTGCGGGACTGGCCGGACGGTTGCGGGTTCTGGCCGGATGATTGAAGGCACCGTCCGAACGGGTGCGACAGGAACTGGTGTAGCGCACGCTACGGCCGGAAGGTAGCGCACGCTACGGCCGTGAGGCAGCGCACGCTACGGCCGGTTGTCTGCGCGCGCTAGCGGGCCGAGGCAGTAGGGCAGTGGGGTACTGGACTCGGTGGATCGGCAGGTAGCGCACGCTACTACCGGACACTGCGCACGCTACGACCGGCAGGTAGCGCACGCTACGGCCGGAAGGCTGCGCGCGCTACCTGGCCGGGTAGTGTCTCTGGATTGCGGCCTGGGCCGATAGCGCACGCTAACTCGACAGCCTAGCGCACGCTAGTCCGGCCCAGTATAAATGTGACAGAGCAGTTGCGTTTTCATTCATTTTTCACTTCCTTCCTTTTCCGTCCGCGGCTGGCGATTCGGAGGTGATGAAGCCATGTTGTTTAACAACAAATCCACGAAGTTCTTGAGTTCATAACATCAATCAATCATCCTATATCGTCCTTTGATCCAGCGAATCAAGGTAATCTTTCTTAGAACCCTAGTTTCTTGAATTTTGGGGTTTTTGCGTTTTTGTCCGATTTTTTCCGTATTGTTGATTAATTCATGATGGGTATGATTAATCTTGGTAGTATTCTTGTGTTTAACATCATTTAATCCATTGTTCTTCGTCAAATCAAAGTATATTTCTTGATTTCCTTCGAATCGACTTTTTGGGGGATTTGTTCTCGATCTCGTTTTTCACCCATTTTTGATGGATCGATTGTGATTAAATGATGTTGTTAAACATATTCTATGGATTGTATATCCATATTTCAACTTGGAATTCCATTTTCGTGTTTTGTCGGGACGAATCGTGTTCTTGGCCATTTTGGGGGAAACACTTGAACTTTCGTCATTCGTTCTTTGAATTCAACGGCTTTAAGTCGTGCTATGGAATTCATTTTCATTGTTGTTATTGTCCTTCGTAGTTTATTATCGTGTGTTGGCTTTCGGTGGAGTCGGCGGGTTCATAGTCGGTTCGTGCCAACCTACTTGGGTCGATTCCCCGCGTTGTTCTTATTTGAGGCAAGTACCTTGCTCATACATTTCTTATTTTGTGGATATGATGATCGGTGATCGTCTTGGTGTGTTTGTTTGGTTGTTTGAAAGGAAGTTTCAAAAGATTTCGGTTTGGCCTCGTTAAAGGCTTTCTTTCAAAACGTGTGTGTTTTGTGAACGGTGTGTTTTGGGAATTGATTATGATTTCATTATTTTGAACGTTGAAGGATTTGATGATACCCCTGTTGTTTAAAGTATGGAATCGTGTATTCCGTGTTAAATCTTGTTATTGTGTTTTGAAGAGTTTGATAATGATGTCGGATAAGTGGCCATC
The DNA here is from genome assembly GCA_033398695.1 of Orobanche coerulescens. NCBI lineage: Eukaryota > Viridiplantae > Streptophyta > Magnoliopsida > Lamiales > Orobanchaceae > Orobanche > Orobanche coerulescens. The sequence goes on along the minus strand of CM065806.1, from coordinate 166,148,108 downwards.
TCTAGTAAGTATTTTTGATGAACTTACATTCTTAGCATATTAGTATTGCATGAGTAACGTGTGTGTGTATGCTCACTACGGGTTAGATCCGATGGGGTCTCGGTAGGGGTCCACAGAGATGTGGATCAACGAGCTTGCTTTTAATCACTACGGGTTAGATCCGACGGGGTCTCGGTAGGGGTCCAGAGAGACGTGGATCGACGGTTAATTGTGGTGCATTTTACAAATGTGATTTGATTATGGCATTTCCGGAAATGAGTGCTTTTGAATGGTTTTCATGATTGCATGCATCGACTAAGTGTGTAAGAGGTAAGTTGTTCGTTTGGTTTACTTGGCTAGGATGGCACTAGAGTATTTTGTTGTTTATGTTAAATCCTTTAATTGTGGATTTTGATGTTGGAAGACGAACCTTGTTGTCATTCTCGTGTATTCTGAGTTGATGAGATTGGGGCTAAAATCCCAACGATTTGGTAAAGATCATTTTAAGGATTTGGGGCTAAAATCCCAACGGTTTTGTAAAGGTCATTTTACAGAAAGTAAACCTTTGGGGCGGTGACCCCTTTCGTCTTTTGGGGTTTGGAAAGTAGGATTTGATAATCCTAAATTGTTTTCTATTAAAACTCTCGATGGAATTCTAAACCGTTTTATAAATTATTTCCATTGATTTGTGATCTTTCGATTTTGAAATGTTTTCTCAAACTCTTGCCTCGGGAAGTACTTTTCATTTCGTTTGGATCTTTGAGGATTCCGGGTTATTGTTATTCGAGGAATGTGAATTGTATGACTCGTATTTTTGCACGTGTACTTGCACTAGCAAAACAGTGGAGTTTTGCTAACCCCCGAGTATTCGGGGGGTGGGTGTTTGTATTGCATTCAGGTTTTGGAGCATAGCACAGGGTCGGCATGAAGGATGATGATAGATGAACGATACTAATCACACGAGGACCCGTTTGATGTTATATTGGTTTAGTTGTATTTTATTTCCGCTGCAGTATTATTTTCCCGTTGTACGGGAGTGTGTTGTATTCGACCCCTGCGTGGGCAAGTAATGTAATCGAGTTTTATGTTTTTATTGAAAGGCCAAATCGGTCTACTGAGTCTTTTTAGCCTTAAAGGCATTGTCGAGTTGTTTAATGTTGTTACCATCCTGGTAGATCCTTGGGGAAAGGTTCTACGGCGTGTAATATCCCTGAGCGGATTGGGGGTGTTAAATAAATGGTATCGGAGCTTAGCTTGTGGAAACCTAGGCTGTCGGGTCAGTGGTGTCTGTTGAGTTTTGTCTCGTCGGATTTTGTCTGACTAAGTCGTGTCGGGACGCGTCGTTTGAGTTTGTTGGTCGTGATTAGTATCGTGGGGCGATCATCATCTTCGTGCGACCTGTGGATGTAAGTCTCCCTTCTTTGTGTTGTGCCTCGTGTGACACGAGCTATTTTTATGATTATTTGTTAAGTGACGGAATCCTCTTATGGATTTTGATTTCTTGATATGTGTTTATTTGACCCTCATATTTCGTTCATATGAGGAGTAGTGTTGCTGGATTGTGCATGTTTGACTTTATTCCTTTTATCCGCTACATGAGTTCTTTTGTAATGGCTTTCGGTATTTTACTGATTGAGTTTTATTTCGAAAATTGATTCCCTTAACTGAGCTTGTGGCATTATGGCCTTGATCGTTTTGGCGAAATTCTTATGACGGTATTTAGTATTTTGTAAATGGCTTTTGTAAGTTTTCGAAATGTTACCGTCATCGGCCTTTTTGACGTTGTAAATGGTTTTTAGCCTGGTGAGTTCCGGTGCGGGACCCACGCCGCTATAATATTTCGTGTAATTACCTGAAATTTTGGGCATTCTAGCCCATTGAAGTATCTTTGAAAACCTTGAGTATCTTAGAAAATAAATTTCGAGACGTACTTTTCAAATGAATTATTTTCTCGCTGTATTTTCAAGGTGCCTACTAGTGCCACACTACGTTTCAAAATTTTTCCGCTTTGAGGACGAAAATATTTTGAGATATTTCCAATGATTAGAAATGCAATTGCTTAGACCCGAGGGTCGAATATTTCTGAAAGTTTTCACTAAGAGAAAGTGTCCTCATTTTTATCAGATGCGAAATAGTTCTCCAAAGTCTCGATAACGATGTTTCACATTTGTACTTTTTTTTGAAAGGTGATACTCAAGATCAACCGGTGTTCTTCTGAATTATTTTCAAAATGAGGTTTTCGTTTTTGAAACCTATCCATTCCCGTTTCAGGGCTGGGTATGTATGTATAATGTTCGCGTTGTCATTATGATGTTTGCTCCCGAGTATGATCGAATTGGCGGTGTGAGCGTTGAGTCGTTTTCCACACATTTGTTGTGTTAGCCCTCTGTGATAGGTGAGATGTTGGTGTTGTATGTTGCCGCCTCGTGGTGATTTCTGCGTCGTCGCGCATGTGCGAGTTGTTAGAGCTTTGGTTTGGTATGACCATGTGCATCGGTGATTGCTCCGTTATGTGTCGGTTGTATAATGTCTTGTTTCTTTGCTCCTGTTTTTGTGAATTTCGTGGACGAGGTCGAAGGTAATACCCGTACTATTTTGACTTCTGTATTTTCTCTTTCTCCAGTCTATCGATTCGCTCATGTTCGTTGATACTTTATGAACTTGTTCTGTATTTTGGTTTCATCGTTCGAACGAGCTGTGATCTTGTTGTGGGTCGATCTGGTTATCGCTGTGACTTTTTCGAGCTCGGTTCGATTCTTGTGAACCTTGTTCGGAAGTGACATCATTTGGTTCTATTAGTTCTTTTATTCGAAGTGGATCGGATTTGGAACTCCTGTGTTTTCGACTCTGTCGACTCATTTATGCTCGTTAACATCTTCTGAGCTTGTCCTACCCCTTGCTTTTGTTGATCGAACGAGGGTGGTATTGTTTCGGAGTAACTCGTAGTCGTTGTGACTTTTCAATCGCTATTCCCTTTCCTGTGGATCTTATGGGAATGCACGTCTTGTTGTTCTCACCAGATCATCGTGGGAGTTGTTGTTTGAATTTTATTATCCTTCGTGTTTCAGACATGATTGTTTGATTTTTGTTGTCTCGATCGTCTGTTTATTCGGTTTTTGTTGATCTCCTTTCGTGATTGTTGAGCGTTCAGGCTCCTTTGTAATTCCCTTAAGTTCGGGAAATTAGTCTCGTTTTCGATCTTCCAACCCTTGGGCGGTGGAATTCCGTATTTGTTCAGCGATTGGCTCGCATTTTGATTGATGTACCGTTGGGTCGGTCAATCATATTGATTTTCAATCATTGTGTTTTGTGATTGTTCGGATAATTGACTTGACTATATTATCCGTTTGATGACGCTTGTCATTTGTTGGTTTTATTATATTCCTAACGGCGACGTTGTGTTGGTCGCCGTGGAGCGTGTTTTCACGCCGTATGTCTCTTTGCGTTTCTTGCAGCATTTCGTCGTCGGGCACGAGTTTTTGGTTTTTGCGTATCTCGTCGAGTTTTCCTGGCAGGGGATATTGCTCCTCCCTACTTGTTTTAAGTTTCGGGACGAAACTTCTTTTAAGGAGGGTAGAATATAATACCCGTAATTTCGATTTCTGGTAATTTCTTTTTTTTTTTGGCGGAATTCCGTTTTGATGACTTTCTCATGACCGTTTTGTCATCCTGAGAATGATTAATTCTGTACTTTTTGTCATCGGTGTCGTTTTGTTGAGTTCCGTGCTTTTTGGCGACTTTTCCGCACTTGAGTTCGATTCTTGCGAATCTCGTTCGAAACTGCTGTTTCGAGTTTCCTGTAAGTCCGTTTAACTTTGTTAGGCGTGTTGTGAACTTCGGTTTGGTTATTCGATCATGTATCGTGATTTTCGGGCGTTTTGGGCCATTTTGTAATTTACCCAAAGTTACGGGTATCCGTATCTGTATCTGTTGTCTCGACCCTTTTCTTGGTCGCGTATGATTAATTATTGCATTATGTTTTCATTTCGGGCCGTTGATGTTGTTCGCGAACTTTTCGTCGTGTTCGTTCCGTACGTTTTCGGAAATCGAGTCGTCGAGCCCTGGTGGTCGGGCACTGGCCGGACGGTTGCGGGAATGGCCGGATGGTTGCGGGTTCTGGCCGGATGATTGCGAGCACCGGCCGGACGGGTGCGGCAGGAACCGATGTAGCGCACGCTATGGCCAGAAGGTAGCGCACGCTACGGCCGGGAGGCAGCGCAAGCTACGGCCGGTTGTCTGCGCGCGCTAGCGGGCCGAGGCAGTAGGGCAGTGGGGTACTGGACTCGGTGGATCGGCAGGTAGCGCACGCTACTGCCGGACACTGCGCACTCTACGACCGGCAGGTACCGCACGCTACGGCCGGAAGGCTGCGCGCGCTACCTGGCCGAGTAGTGTCTCTGGATTGCGGCCTGGGCCAATAGCGCACGCTAGATCGGCAGCCTAGCGCATGCTAGTCCAGCCCAGTATAAATGTGACAGAGCAGTCGCGTTTTCATTCATTTTTCACTTTCTTCCTTTTCTGTCCGCGGCTGGCGATTCGGAGGTGACGAAGCCATGTTTTTTAACAATAAATCAACGAAGTTCTTGAGTTCATAACATCAATCAATCATCCTATATCGTCCTTTGATCCAGCGAATCAAGGTAATCTTTCTTAGAACCCTAGTTTCTTGAATTTTGGAGTTTTTGCGTTTTTGTCCGATTCGTTCCGTATTGTTGATTAATTCATGATGGGTATGATTAATCTTGGTAGTATTCTTGTGTTTAACATCATTTAATCCATTGTTGTTCGTCGAATCGAAGTATATTTCTTGATTTCCTTCGAATCGACTTTTTAGGGGATTTGTTCTCGATCTCATTTTTCATCCGTTTTTGATGGATCGATTGTGGTTAAATGATGTTGTTAAACATATTCTATGGATTGTATATCCATATTTCAACTTGGAATTCCGTTTTCGTGTTTTTTCGGGACGAATCGTGTTCTTGGCCATTTTGGGGGAAACACTTGAACTTTCGTCATTCGTTCTTTGAATTCAACGGCTTTAAGTCGTGCTATGGAATTCATTTTCATTGTTGTTATTGTCCTTCGTAGTTTATTATCGCGAGTTGGCTTTCGGTGGAGTCGGCGGGTTCGTAGTCGGTTCGTGCCAACCTACTTGGGTCGATTCCCCGCGTTGTTCTTATTCGAGGCAAGTACCTTGCTCATACATTTCTTATTTTGTGGATATAATGATCGGTGATCGTCTTGGTGTGTTTGTTTGGTTGTTTGAAAGGAAGTTTCAAAAGATTTCGGTTTGGCCTCGTTAAAGGCTTTCTTTCAAAACGCGTGTGTTTTGTGAACGGTGTGTTTTGGGAATTGATTATGATTTGATTATTTTGAACGTTGAAGGCTTTGATGATACCCCTATTGTTTAAAGTATGGAATCTTGTATTCCGTGTTAAATCTTGTTATTGTGTTTTGAAGAGTTTGATAATGGTGTCGGATAAGTGGCCATCTCTAGTAAGTATTTTTGATGAACTTACATTCTTAGCATATTAGTATTGCATGAGTAACGTGTGTGTGTGTGTATGCTCACTACGGGTTAGATCCGATGGGGTCTCGATAGGGGTCCACAGAGACGTGGATCGATGAGCTTACTTTTAACCACTACGGGTTAGATCCGACGGGGTCTCGGTAGGGGTCCACAGAGACTTGGATCGATGGTTAATTGTGGTGCTTTTTACAAATGTGATTTGATTATGGCATTTCCGGAAATGAGTGCTTTTGAACGGTTTTCATGATTGCATGCATCGCCTAAGTATGTAAGAGGTAAGTTGTTCGTTTGGCTTGCTTGGCTAGGATGGCACTAGAGTATTTTGTTGTTTGTGTTAAATCCTTTAATTATGGATTTTGATGTTGGAAGACGAACCTTGTTGGAAGACGAACCTTGATGAGATTGGGGCTAAAATCCCAACGGTTTGGTAAAGGTCATTTTACGGATTTGGGGCTAAAATCCCAACGGTTTTGTAAAGGTCATTTTACGGAAAGTAAACCTTTGGGGCGGTGACCCCTTTCGTCTTTTGGGTTTTGGAAAGTAGGATTTGATAATCCTAAATTGTTTTCTATTAAAACTCTCGATGGCATTCTAAACCGTTTTATAAATTATTTCCATTGATTTGTGATCTTTCGATTTTGAAATGTTTTCTCAAACTCTTGTCTCGGGAAATACTTTTCATTTCGTTTGGATCTTTGAGGATTCCGGGTTATTGTTATTCGAGGAATGTGAATTGTATGACTCGTATTTTTGCACTTGTACTTGCACTAGCAAAACAGTGGAGTTTTGCTAACCCCCGAGTATTCGGGGGGTGGGTGTCTGTATTGCATTCAGGTTTTGGAGCATAGCATAGGGTCGGCATGAAGGATGATGAAAGATGAACGATACTAATCACACGAGGACCCGTTTGATGTTATATTGGTTTAGTTGTATTTTATTTCCGCTGCAGTATTATTTCCCCATTGTACGAGAGTGTGTTGTATTCGACCCCTGCGTGGGCAAGTAATGTAATCGAGTTGTATGTTTTTATTAAAAGGCCAAATAGGTCTACTGATTCTTTTTAGCCTTAAAGGCATTGTCGAGTTGTTTAATGTTGTTACTAGCCTGGTAGATCCTTGAGGAAAGATTCTACGGCGTGTAATATCCCTGAGCGGATTGGGGGTGTTACACAATGAAACTTCAAACGAGCCCAAGGAGTAAAAAGATCTAGTTTGAAAATCCCTTTTTATAAAAGGAAAAGTATTTTAATAAGATAGTTTGAAAACATTATTATTGACTCGGACCGTCTTGGGGTTTTGAAAATCGAATGGGAATACGTTTAGAAAATAACTTCAAAAGCTCTCGAGTCCCCGAACCAACATGTGGAAAACAATTTACAAGAAACCAATACAACGTTATTCAGGATCCTCAACCCAATTTATAAGACACTATCACAAGCGAATCATTACAACATCTCACGGGGTTCTCAGCCCAATCCAAATAATATCATCACGAGATCAAATCTCAACATCCTATGGGGTCCTCGACCCAATACACAGAATAATCATCACAGTCCAATCAAAGACACAGCCTCTCATTCGACAAATCTTACTCAAGACCCCTGATTAATTAACCATCGGAGATCTCGTCAAATATCGTTGGTTAATTAACCCTGATACCAACATTTAAAACAAGTTGAAACAAACTTTCCAGAAACACGAATCGCGGTCTATATCAAGACCAACATTTTAAAGCGGGTTGGAAGAACTTTGAATTACGAAAACCATTTGGTAAAGGGGTCTTAGCTATCACTCAAATATCCGTTACCAATAAGCCTGCCAGGCGCCTCCCTTGCAGACCTGTGCACTGGCGTTCACTCCACTATGTTTGCCGCCCCTTGAACATGTCACCGCACCGGCGATCACACCCTCAAGAGCCGCCCCTTGCACACGCATTAGGTAAAACCGGTGTTCACCAATCATATGGAGCCGCTCATTGCAGCGTACACCAGGACGGAGTACAGGCCCCGCCCTCAGAGGTTCCCGGATACGACGTCTCTCACAACAAGTATTCACAATGTTTCAAACATCAAGCATACAATCAATCATTGCAACAATTATCAAATCAGTACACCAATTCACATAATTTATCCGTCAGTCCATGACTACACAAATAAACAACAACAACAACACGCATGTTATTAATCAAGACTCATCAGAATAAGTCTTCGGTAAACCAACCAACACTACACATATATCCTTATATCGCAATTCAACCGAATAGATATGTATAACCTTACTATATTATATCTATAAGTGTAGTTCATCCATCAATCCAAGTTGAGTACGTCAACTAGTTTTAGCATTCATCTCTCGGCATTCACCGACATAGACATATATATATCAATATACGTATATACATACATATATTTAACATATAAATATATAAATCTATATATATATATATATACACATATATACATACGTATAAATTCATACACTTCGACAACAATGATTTCACGTAGTTACAAATCGTATATCAAGGTACTTACCTTGGTAATCTCTCGCGAATACTCCGAAAATACGGTTGATTGGAAAAATCCGGAAATCCAATGAAAACGACGATTGGAAAGGCTCAACACCATATTTTCGTAGGGAATTCATCCCTAATATCCTATCATCAAATAAACAATAAATCACAATAAGGAAAAACATCACAAAACGACCGAATCTCCCTCTGCGGCATTTTCCCGGACACCTTGAAGACGTCAATTGAAAACTGATATAAACGACAAATTGGACATGACAAAACCGTGGAAAGATGATAAAATTGATAGAATACAACTTAATCTACAATTATCCATCAGTAATCTAAGTTCATATGGTTAGAACGGACGAAATCTATCAAGATCCCCATATTTCCCAAAGTTTAGATTTTAGGAAAAACTAACCTTGATTAGATTGATTGAAGGATGTTATGGAATGATCAATCAATGATATGAACTCAAGAACTTCATGGATTTGTTGTTCAAGAACATGTATCCTCGCTCTCAAAATCTCTGGCCGCGGAAAAGAAAGTTGGGAAATGAAAAATGGTTGGAAACAAGACTGTTCGGTCAAATATATAGGCAGACTACCCTAGCGTGCGCTAGGGTGCCAGCAGCGTTCGCTAGCGGGCCGGCCATGGTCCAGTCTAGAGCCTCCTGGACCGATCCCCCGTCCAGGTAGCGCGCGCTGGCTGGCGAGCAGCGTGCGCTACGTCTGCTGGTTAGTGCGCGCAGCGACCGGCCGTAGCGTGCGCTATCCGCCAACCCTCCGGGGTCAGGAACCTCAGGTGCCCCACTGCCCGACCCATGTAGCGCGCGCTGGATGCCGCATAGCGTGCGCTACGCCTGCCGGTTAGCGCGTGCAGTCTCCCTGCAGTAACGTACGCTATGCCGGCCCCTACCGCACCCATCGGCGGCGCCACTTTGTGCAGTTCCTCCCTGCAAATCCGGCCGGCGCCGGCTGCAGTGCGATTCCTCCGCAACCGTCCGGCCGGCGCCCAGTGCGATGGCTCGGCGACTCGATTCCCAAAAACACACGGAACGAACACGACGAAACACTCGTGGACAGCAACATCGATCCGAAATGAAATAATATACAACAAATCACCACATATGGCCATAAACACAAAATCAATTGTCGAGAAAAATAATACCAACGCTCGACAACCAAGAAATTTCCGGTTTAAAAAAAAAAGAAAACTTCGAATTAATCAGAATAAAATTCTCGGATATTACATTCTACCCCCTTAAAATAAGTTTCGTCCCGAAACTTAAAATAGAGAGCGGCAGAACAATGAAGGAAATAACTGCTTTGCTCAGCCCCAAAACGTTACGAGCAATGCGCGAACGCGAGAATCCTTGAAATACAATGAACTGACTAAGTAAGCATCTGGTACGTGAGTCGAGGAGATAAAATATATGTGAACATGAGAAGTCGATGTGGAGGAGTATATGAGTTTGGAGATAAATGCTCCGAGAGTTAAGGAAAATCACCAAACGGCTCAGACGTCCTGAAACCACGTTTCGAGCTCGACCAACCGCATTCAAGTTCCTAACACATTTGGAAATGTTAATTGCACGTATGGGAATAATAGTTTCGGACAAAATTTGCAAGGATTAAGTTCCGATGTGGAAAGACCACAATAATCCACGGAGTCTGACAAAACAACTCTGAAATTCATTCGGAGGACGGTAGGCTAGGTAGAACATGGTAGTTTAAAATTGTCGAGAGGATTATAGATGAATCGCCAACAATGAAAGTCACCCAACACCGAAATACTAAGAAGAGTACCATACTAAGAAAATATTTCGATCCCGAAACTTAGAACAACAAGAGTTGGAAACGTAAAGCAACGAAATGGAAAATAATTGAAGTCACGATGTTAGAACCAGCAACGATTAAGACACAGTACAAGATCTTCATTCTCCCATACTAGAATCTTCAGAAGGAAACATAGTTTTTCGGGAAACTCTCTGGTCACTTGCTCTATTCTCCAATAGGGTAGCATTTTTTGCCAATTCGGAAACTGTCTCACAGTGTTTCTCCCGATGACCTTCACACCCGCACCAGTAACAAGTCAAGAGTGGAAAGGGACAATTTGCACGATCATGTCCCTAACGATTGCAGTTGAAGCACCTTCTCTTCTTACCAAGAGTCACCCATGTTGACTTAGGATTCCCAGCGCTCACTCCCGATCGCGAAGACGATGCATTCGAACGACGTGGGGGTTTGGGAGCCTTAGACTCTTCACCACCCAAAAATTTCCCAGATGTCCTCGGTCTCTTCGCTTCGGTCATGGGCTCGACCACTGATGAGATTTCATAGGATATCGTTTGATCTTGATACTCCTTCACCGTAGCATGAATCGTTGTCGTACGAACCAGCTCGCCGATTCCATTCCCATCATCACGTCTACGTCCGCCGAGGCTCGACATACTAATGCCGATAATACCGTTCAACAATATTAATTTATCAGTCGTACAATATACAATAATTATCAACACGAGGTTTAGTTAGAATCCTTAGAATAACGGTAATATCGTAAAGCACAAAGTTTTATGAAGTCAATTTCGAGTCCTTCGACGAGGACGACCATTATATGTATGCATTTAATGAAAACAAATTTTTGAAAAAGAGGGCTAGTCACGTTATGCCCAAGACTTGTAAATATTGTCTTTTATTTCGGAAGAGGAAGTTTATACAACGACTCTAAAAATTATTTTCGAGTAATGTATAAAAGAAAAATTGAAAATTGAATTGTAACTAATTTGAAATATTTCAAAAATGTTGAGTCCCAAATACCACAATTTTGAAAATCTTTCCTCTTCTACCAAAATGTTTATTCGAAAGAATTTTCCACCGAGATACGTGACCATTTGACGTGATGACATTAAATAATGGCTTTTCACAATGTTAGAAAATTTCAAAGCACCACTTTAAAATATTCGTGATATTACAGCGCCGTGGTCCCCGTGCCGGAACCCACCAGGCTAAAAATCATTTTTTTTAAAACGTTCAAAACGCCAAAAAGATCGATGACGGTAATATTTTTAAATACTCACAAAAGTTATTTATAAAATATCAAATACCGTCAAAACGTGCAAGACCAAAATATCAAAACTCGGTTTAGGGAATCAGTTTTAGGAAATAAAACTCAATTTGCAAGATACCAAAAGCCATTTCAAAATACTCACGCAGCGGATAAAATTAACACTAAAAGATCTACTCTAAAGAAATGTAGAAACCGATAAATATGCTTGACTTCCGAAGCATACTACATAAGCATTTTTACTCGGACCGTATACGAATGCTATATCCTAAAACAATAATATCACCAACAAGTTCCAATCCCCAGTTCACATTAAACACATTAGCACAATATAATCAAATAAGTATATAAAGGGACTTACGATCGAGAGACATACCATCACGGATTGCCTGAAGATGCTGTCGGAACCACGATACTAATCACAACTCTGATGCGCGCGACTTACAACGGATATGGACTTGACCCAACGGCCTAGGTTTTTGGCAAACCTAAGCTCTGATACCATATCTGTAACACCCCCAGAATCCCACCGGGAATATTACATGCCGTAGACCCTTATCACAAGGATCTACCTGGCTAAACTCCAAAAGACTACTCAATGATTGACCGACCGGGGTCAAATTAATTACAAAGCAGACCGACAATGTCATTAACCAATTCAGAAAGTAACGACATTCACATTACAATGACAATAATAAACTTGAACACAGAAAAGAATAACAACTCAATTTAATAAATGAAAATTACACCCATGCAAGGGTGAATACTCGAACGACACAGAAATACCGACTAAAATGAAACAAAAGAAAAGATTCTGACTCTGGTGTGATTAGTATCATTGTCCTCCATCTCCTTCCAAGCCAATCCTGTGACTGCTCACGAGCTGCCAAAACCTGAGTGCATAATAGGCACCCACCCCCGAAAACTCGGGGGTTAGCAAACTGGAATTTTGCTAGTGCAAGTACATAATATACAAGATATACAAAAAATAACAACATAAAACTCAACCGCCGCGAAGCCTTAACACAAACCACACATTCCCATAATCAACACAGAATAGCACTTGCATACACAAGGTGAAAGATAATCATATAGTCATATTTTCTTTACGAAACATAACACCAATGTGTAATACCCGTAATTTCGATTTCCGGTAATTTCTTTTTTTCGGCGGAAGTCCGTTTTGACGACTTGCTCATGACCGTTTCGTCATTCTGAGAATGATTAATTATGTACTTTTTGTCATCCGAGTTCATTTTGGTGTCGTTTTGTTGAGTTCCGTGCTTTTTGGCGACTTTTCCGCACTTGAGTTCGATTTTTGCGAATCTCCTTCGAAACTGCTGTTTCGAGTTTCCTGTAAGTCCGTTTAACTTTGTTAGACGTGTTGTGAACTTCGGTTTGGTTATTCAATCACGTATCCTGATTTTCGGGCGTTTTGGGCCATTTTGTAATTTACCCAAAGTTACGGGTATCCGTATCTGTATCTGTTGTCTCGACCCTTTTCTTGGTCGCGTATGATTAATTATTGCATTATGTTTTCATTTCGGGCCGTTGATGTTGTCCGCGAACTTTTCGTCGTGTTCGTTCCGTACATTTTTGGAAATCGAGTCGTCGAGCCCTGGTGGCCGGTCATTGGCCGGACGGTTGCGGTGTAACACCCCCAGATTTAACCGGAAATATTACAGCGCCGTGGGCCCCGAGATGGAACCCACAAGGCTAAAAGAAATTTTCGCAAACATTTACAAATGCCCAAGAGGCCAACGACGGTACTATCTTTAAAAATTTACAAAGACATATAAAATCCATTTATCAAAAACCGTCGTAAAAACTCATTTGAAATCGCAAGGCCAAACAGCCGACACTCAAAAGTTTAGAAAACGATTTCCAAAGTAACCTCAGTTACTAGATACCAAAAGAGCATTTCAAAATACTCACGCAGCGGAAAAAGACCAACCATAAAGATACTCTTGCAGCGGAATACAAGAACCAATCAAGAAACTCAATGCACGGAACATGTCCTAGCCAGTATCCTCCGGGAAGCTCATCTCTTCACGACCGCTACAAGCTCGATACTCCAAGAACCTAAAAGAAATCCCACGAAGGGGTCAGCCATAATATCCAACAATGATAACTGTCACATCACATTAATAATAACATACCAATGAGAATACAACATAAGAATACGACCAACGTAATCTTACCACCATAACTTTACTTACTCAAGAAATTCTCATCAGAATAACCATTATCACATTTCACATCCTGTACTCGATTAACCAATAAACTCGAACATAATATCTGTATTGTACCTCAAACAATACTCAAGATTCTCAAACTATCATCACCAACTCACGATACGGAAATATACTATTTCTGACCAATACAATCCATCGAACAACATCATCAAATCCCAAAACGATAACCGATTGTCCATCAAAGACAAATGCCAAAGGAAATACGGAACATACCTCAAGATATGAAGTGCCACGACAATCATATCAGTCTAATCCGAGATCAGATCAATGCATTACGGACATGGTCCTAACACAAGACCTACAAATGCATACTCATATGACCGCGTCAATATGATCACAACAATAACAATCATGTATACTCAATGGAAATCCGACGATCCAGCGCCCTCAGCATAGATCCCTTTGTTGATCCTATCAGATCAGCATAAGGTGGATAACCAACCATACACATATGAACAACAACACATGATAAAATCAATGATGCGAATTCACAAGATTCCATCAACACAATACTGGTAATCCAACGATCCAGCGCCCTCAGCATAGATCCCCATGATGATCCCGTCGAACCAACGCATGGTGGAAAACCTGTCCAACGATCCAGCTCCCTCAGCATAGATCCCCATGATGATCCCGTCGAACCAACGCATGGTGGACATTCGATCCAGCGCCCCCAGCATAGATCCTCATAATCCCATCGGATTATTTACACAACATAAACAACACAATATGCATACACATATGCAAATCAACACGTTAATCAACATGAACAACATAACATGCACGACAACATGACAATTTACTAGGACGGCTCCATGTTCAACAACATGAAAGAAAATGTAAGAGACCAAAATAAATAATACTAAACCATAATCAATATGGAATACTTGCCCCGAGTCCTTCGGGAGCAACCTCGATGTCCAATCATCACCGACGATTATCCTCAATGCTTGGCGATCCAAACGTACGATGAACTATAGATACTCATATCCTCGTCTTTACCATAATATAACCTAGATATTCGAACATACCATTAACTGAGATAAAGCATATACATTATGATTTACCTCTCAGAATCGAAAGAACGATATGCGATCCGAATACCCAAAGTTCACAATAATAATCATCGCCATATGCATTATAAACGAAATGAAACTGAAACCATTCATTAAATATTATAACTGAGCAAGTAATAACTTGCCTCGATACCGATACGATGATGATGAAGCCGCTACCAGTCACAATGCCTTTGTCTACGAGCTCCTCAGTCCCGATCAAAAGCAATACAATGGATATACTCGAACACGACCGCAATATCCGGTTATAATCACCGATCAATAGTCTCAACCTATTGAAATAATCGATTAACATACAATCCGATAACAATCAAGAACCGACATAGCCAACCAATCAAACTCAACGGCTCAACAATACCTCGATCATACACAAAACCAAACAATACAACTCAAACCAATCAAACACGAATTCAAGACAACACTACGATTCCACATTCAATCTTAAATACTTACAAGTTTCCTCCTTGTATATTCGTAATAAAACCAATTACCGATCATCATCATCAATCCGGACAATCCGATTAATTATAGATAATCATATTCCAAGAGTTCCACAACTTATTCCGAAATCACATTCAAAGTCCCCAAACGGCATAATCTGATGTGTTCTAACATCTAAACAATCCTTATTCACAATTCAAGGTGTATGTAATCATGTTCTTCAACATATATACTTCTCATAACATCATGGATTACAACAAACTATCAAGAACATCGAGATTACTACGATTCCATAATCCAATTAATTCAACATACGATCGTCTTGCTATGTTAAATTCATCAAAAGTTCCTCAAGAACACTAAGGGATTCGAACTCATGTTCATAACCATCAAAACCACGTAATTCGATATCCTCTAACATCAAGAATCGAAGTAACAATACCAAGAACATCAAGAACTCTATGATTTCATAATCATAATCAACATATTCAAGGTATAAACCATCATAACACCATCTTCCTTCAACATATAGTTCATGTAGCCTCAATAATCGTAACAACAACATCACAATCAACTTCATATGAATCATATACTGATAACAATACCAAAATCCGAAATCAAAGTGAAGAATTCAACAACATACCTCAAGAACATGAATAACCCAATCAAATCCTTCAAGAATCATCCATAATTCCATATCCAAACCTCAAATCCAAGTCCTCAAGCTCAAAATCGACTTAGGAAGGCCAACATCTCTCTCTCTCAAAGTTTGAAGATGAAAAACGAAAAGAAACGTCGAAGGAAATGAAAGACGGGCATCTACATATAAAACATTTCTGTTCGTTACGTACGTAACACACCAAGGTTAACGTACGTAACACGCATTACGTACGTTAGCCATCCTTGATAGCGTACGTAATGCTAATCCCAAAACTAACTATCCTGTTTCGTCCACTTGATTACGTACGTAAAATTTCCTTCATTACGTACGTAATACGCACGTTGACTTGCTACAGAAAAACCTTATATTACGTACGTAATACATCCTGTATAACGTACGTAATACGTAGTTGACTCGCCTGTCAACATCCTTCCGCCGAAAGCTGCCGACATAGGGTCCCACCTGCCGACCATGACTCGATCGTCTTATTCCCATGTTACGTACGTAATGTCTTGGCCATAACGTACGTAACTCTTGTGATTTAGCGTACGTAAGTCTTCAACATTAGCGTACGCTAAATATTCTATACTTAGCCAATTTCAATCAAGTACTACTGTCTCGACATACAGAATACGAACACACGACATACTGAATACGTATACTGAATCCAATAATATTTTCATACGATATATCTCATATCAAAAGTACGATAACCTGATACACGATATTCTCAAATGCAATTGTCGACCAGATACGACAATTGTACCAATACTAACATCTCTGTCCTTTATTTATTTTATCCATACTGTACAGATTCCACGCTGTACAATATAACTCGGATAAAATAACTCAAGCAACAGTAGTAGAAATTCTGGATATTACATGCGGGACTGGCCGGACGGTTGCGGGTTCTGGCCGGATGATTGAAGGCACCGTCCGAACGGGTGCGACAGGAACTGGTGTAGTGCACGCTACGGCCGGAAGGTAGCGCACGCTACGGCCGTGAGGCAGCGCACGCTACGGCCGGTTGTCTGCGCGCGCTAGCGGGCCGAGGCAGTAGGGCAGTGGGGTACTAGACTCGGTGGATCGGCAGGTAGCGCATGCTATCGCTGACATCGCGACGCCTTCGACCGGCAGGTAGCGCACGCTACGGCCGGAAGGCTGCGCGCGCTACCTGGCCGGGTAGTGTCTCTGGATTGCGGCCTGGGCCGATAGCGCACGCTAACTCGGCAGCCTAGCGCACGCTAGTCCGGCCCAGTATAAATGTGACAGAGCAGTCGCGTTTTCAATCATTTTTCACTTCCTTCCTTTTCCGTCCGCGGCTGGCGATTCGGAGGTGATGAAGCCATGTTGTTTAACAACAAATCCACGAAGTTCTTGAGTTCATAACATCAATCAATCATCCTATATCGTCCTTTGATCCAGCGAATCAAGGTAATCTTTCTTAGAACCCTAGTTTCTTGAATTTTGGGGTTTTTGCGTTTTTGTCCGATTCGTTCCGTATTGTTGATTAATTCATGATGGGTATGATTAATTTTGGTAGTATTCTTGTGTTTAACATCATTTAATCCATTGTTCTTCGTCAAATCGAAGTATATTTCTTGATTTCCTTCTAATCGACTTTTTGGGGGATTTGTTCTCGATCTCGTTTTTCATCCATTTTTGATGGATCGATTGTGGTTAAATGATGTTGTTAAACATATTCTATGGATTGTATATCCATATTTCAACTTGGAATTCCATTTTCGTGTTTTGTCGGGACGAATCGTGTTCTTGGCCATTTTAGGGGAAACACTTGAACTTTCGTCATTCGTTCTTTGAATTCAACGGCTTTAAGTCGTGCTATGGAATTCATTTTCATTGTTGTTATTGTCCTTCGTAGTTTATTATCGTGAGTTGGCTTTCGGTGGAGTCGGCGGGTTCGTAGTCGGTTCGTGCCAACCTACTTGGGTCGATTCCCCGCGTTGTTCTTATTTGAGGAAAGTACCTTGCTCATACATTTCTTATTTTGTGGATATGATGATCGGTGATCGTCTTGGTGTGTTTGTTTGGTTTTTTGAAAGGAAGTTTCAAAAGATTTCGGTTTGGCCTCGTTAAAGGCTTTCTTTCAAAACGCGTGTGTTTTGTGAACGGTGTGTTTTGGGAATTGATTATGATTTCATTATTTTGAACGTTGAAGGATTTGATGATACCCCTGTTGTTTAAAGTATGGAATCGTGTATTCCGTGTTAAATCTTTTTATTGTGTTTTGAAGAGTTTGATAATGGTGTCGGATAAGTGGCCATCTCTAGTAAGTATTTTTGATGAACTTACATTCTTAGCATATTAGTATTTCATGAGTAACGTGTGTGTGTATGCTCACTACGGGTTACATCCGATGGGGTCTCGGTAGGGGTCCACAGAGATGTGGATCGACGAGCTTGCTTTTAATCACTACGGGTTAGATCCGACGGGGTCTCGGTAGGGGTCCACAGAGACGTGGATCGACGGTTAATTGTGGTGCATTTTACAAATGTGATTTGATTATGGCATTTCCGGAAATGAGTGCTTTTGAATGGTTTTCATGATTGCATGCATCGACTAAGTGTGTAAGAGGTAAGTTGTTCGTTTGGTTTACTTGGCTAGGATGGCACTAGAGTATTTTGTTGTTTATGTTAAATCCTTTAATTGTGGATTTTGATGTTGGAAGACGAACCTTGTTGTCATTCTCGTGTATTCTGAGTTGATGAGATTGGGGCTAAAATCCCAACGGTTTGGTAAAGATCATTTTAAGGATTTGGGGCTAAAATCCCAACGGTTTTGTAAAGGTCATTTTACAGATAGTAAACCTTTGGGGCGGTGACCCCTTTCGTCTTTTGGGGTTTGGAAAGTAGGATTTGATAATCCTAAATTGTTTTCTATTAAAACTCTCGATGGCATTCTAAACCGTTTTATAAATTATTTCCATTGATTTGTGATCTTTCGATTTTGAAATGTTTTCTCAAACTCTTGCCTCGGGAAGTACTTTTCATTTCGTTTGGATCTTTGAGGATTCCAGGTTATTGTTATTCGAGGAATGTGAATTGTATGACTCGTATTTTTGCACGTGTACTTGCACTAGCAAAACAGTGGAGTTTTGCTAACCCCCGAGTATTCGGGGGGTGGGTGTTTGTATTGCATTCAGGTTTTGGAGCATAGCACAGGGTCGGCATGAAGGATGATGATAGATGAACGATACTAATCACACGAGGACCCGTTTGATGTTATATTGGTTTAGTTGTATTTTATTTCCGCTGCAGTATTATTTTCCCGTTGTACGGGAGTGTGTTGTATTCGACCCCTGCGTGGGCAAGTAATGTAATCGAGTTGTATGTTTTTATTGAAAGGCCAAATCGGTCTACTTAGTCTTTTTAGCCTTAAAGGCATTGTCGAGTTGTTTAATGTTGTTACCAGCCTGGTAGATCCTTGGGGAAAGGTTCTACGGCGTGTAATATCCCTGAGCGGATTGGGGGTGTTAAATAAATGGTATCGGAGCTTAGCTTGTGGAAACCTAGGCTGTCGGGTCAGTGGTGTCTGTTGAGTTTTGTCTCGTCGGATTTTGTCTGACTAAGTCGTGTCGGGACGCGTCGTTTGAGTTTGTTGGTCGTGATTAGTATCGTGGGGCGATCATCATCTTCGTGCGACCTGTGGATGTAAGTCTCCCTTCTTTGTGTTGTGCCTCGTGTGACACGAGCTATTTTTATGATTATTTGTTAAGTGACGGAATCCTCTTATGGATTTTGATTTCTTGATATGTGTTTATTTGACCCTCATATTTCGTTCATATGAGGAGTAGTGTTGCTGGATTGTGCATGTTTGACTTTATTCCTTTTATCCGCTACATGAGTTCTTTTGTAATGGCTTTCGGTATTTTACTGATTGAGTTTTATTTCGAAAACTGATTCCCTTAACTGAGCTTGTGGCATTATGGCCTTGATCGTTTTGGCGAAATTTTTATGACGGTATTTAGTATTTTGTAAATGGCTTTTGTAAGTTTTCGAAATGTTACCGTCATCGGCCTTTTTGACGTTGTAAATGGTTTTTAGCCTGGTGAGTTCCGGTGCGGGACCCACGGCGCTATAATATTTCGTGTAATTACCTGAAATTTTGGGCATTCTAGCCCATTGAAGTATCTTTGAAAACCTTGAGTATCTTAGAAAATAAATTTCGAGACGTACTTTTCAAATGAATTATTTTCTCGCTGTATTTTCAAGGTGCCTACTAGTGCCACACTACGTTTCAAAAATTTTCCGCTTTGAGGACGAAAATATTTTGAGATATTTCCAATGATTAGAAATGCAATTGCTTAGACCCGAGGGTCGAATATTTCTGAAAGTTTTCACTAAGAGAAAGTGTCCTCATTTTTATCAGATGCGAAATAGTTCTCCAAAGTCTCGATAACGATGTTTCACATTTGTACTTTTTTTTGAAAGGTGATACTCAAGATCAACCGGTGTTCTTCTGAATTATTTTCAAAATGAGGTTTTCGTTTTTGAAACCTATCCATTCCCGTTTGAGGGCTGGGTATGTATGTATGATGTTCGCGTTGTCATTATGATGTTTGCTCCCGAGTATGATCGAATTGGCGGTGTGAGCGTTGAGTCGTTTTCCACACATTTGTTGTGTTAGCCCTCTGTGATAGGTGAGATGTTGGTGTTGTATGTTGCCGCCTCGTGGTGATTTCTGCGTCGTCGCGCATGTGCGAGCTGTTAGAGCTTTGGTTTGGTATGACCATGTGCATCGGTGATTGCTCCGTTATGTGTCGGTTGTATAATGTCTTGTTTCTTTGCTCCTGTTTTTGTGAATTTCGTGGACGAGGTCGAAGGTAATACCCGTACTATTTTGACTTCTGTATTTTCTCTTTCTCCAGTCTATCGATTCGCTCATGTTCGTTGATACTTTATGAACTTGTTCTGTATTTTGGTTTCATCGTTCGAACGAGCTGTGATCTTGTTGTGGGTCGATCTGGTTATCGCTGTGACTTTTTCGAGCTCGGTTCGATTCTTGTGAACCTTGTTCGGAAGTGACATCATTTGGTTCTATTAGTTCTTTTATTCGAAGTGGATCGGATTTGGAACTCCTGTGTTTTCGACTCTGTCGACTCATTTATGCTCGTTAACATCTTCTGAGCTTGTCCTACCCCTTGCTTTTGTTGATCGAACGAGGGTGGTATTGTTTCGGAGTAACTCGTAGTCGTTGTGACTTTTCAATCGCTATTCCCTTTCCTGTGGATCTTATGGGAATGCACGTCTTGTTGTTCTCACCAGATCATCCTGGGAGTTGTTGTTTGAATTTTATTATCCTTCGTGTTTCAGACATGATTGTTTGATTTTTGTTGTCTCGATCGTCTGTTTATTCGGTTTTTGTTGATCTCCTTTCGTGATTGTTGAGCGTTCAGGCTCCTTTGTAATTCCCTTGAGTTGGGGAAATTAGTCTCGTTTTCGATCTTCCAACCCTTGGGCGGTGGAATTCCGTATTTGTTCAGCGATTGGCTCGCGTTTTGATTGATGTACCGTTGGGTTGGTCAATCATATTGATTTTCGATCATTGTGTTTTGTGATTGTTCGGATAATTGACTTGACTATATTATCCGTTTGATGACGCTTGTCATTTGTTGGTTTTATTATATTCCTAACGGCGACGTTGTGTTGGTCGCCGTGGAGCGTGTTTTCACGCCGTATGTCTCTTTGCGTTTCTTGCAGCATTTCGCCGTCGGGCACGAGTTTTTGGTTTTTGCGTATCTCGTCGAGTTTTCCTGGCAGGGGATATTGCTCCTCCCTACTTGTTTTAAGTTTCGGGACGAACCTTCTTTTAATGAGGGTAGAATGTAATACCCGTAATTTCGATTTCTGGTAATTTCTTTTTTTTTCGGCGGAAGTCCGTTTTGATGACTTGCTCATGACCGTTTTGTCATCCTGAGAATGATTAATTCTGTACTTTTTGTCATCGGTGTCGTTTTGTTGAGTTCCGTGCTTTTTGGCGACTTTTCCGCACTTGAGTTCGATTCTTGCGAATCTCGCTCAAATCATTGCTTCGAGTTTCGTAAGTCCGTTTAACTTTGTTAGACGTGTTGTGAACTTCGGTTTGGTTATTCGATCACGATCGTGATTTTCGCGTTTTGGGCCATTTTGTAATTTACCCAAAGTTACGGTATCCGTATTCAGATTCATTGTCTCGACCCTTTTCTTGGTCGCGTATGATTAATTATTGCATTATGTTTTCATTTCGGGCCGTTGATGTTGTTTGCGAACTTTTCGTCGTGTTCGTTCCGTACGTTTTCGGAAATCGAGTCGTCGAGCCCTGGTGGTGGGGCACTGGCCGGATGGTTGCGGGTTCTGGCCGGATGATTGCGGGCACCGGCTGGACGGGTGCGGCAGGAACCGATGTAGCGCACGCTATGGCCGGAAGGTAGCGCACGCTACGGCCGGGAGGCAGCGCAAGCTACGGCCGGTTGTCTGCGCGCGCTAGCGGGCCGAGGCGCAGGCGCGGGGGTACTGGACTCGGTGGATCGGCAGGTAGCGCACGCTACTGCCGGACACTGCGCACTCTACGACCGGCAGGTACCGCACGCTACGGCCGGAAGGCTGCGCGCGCTACCTGGCCGAGTAGTGTCTCTGGATTGCGGCCTGGGCCGATAGCGCACGCTAGATCGGCAGCCTAGCGCATGCTAGTCCGGCCCAGTATAAATGTGACAGAGGAGTCGCGTTTTCATTCATTTTTCACTTCCTTCCTTTTCTGTCCACGGCTGGCGATTCGGAGGTGACGAAGCCATGTTTTTTAACAATAAATCCACGAAGTTCTTGAGTTCATAACATCAATCAATCATCCTATATCGTCCTTTGATCCAGCGAATCAAGGTAATCTTTCTTAGAACCCTAGTTTCTTGAATTTTGGAGTTTTTGCGTTTTTGTCCGATTCGTTCTGTATTGTTGATTAATTCATGATGGGTATGATTAATCTTGGTAGTATTCTTGTGTTTAACATCATTTAATCCATTGTTGTTCGTCGAATCGAAGTATATTTCTTGATTTCCTTCGAATCGACTTTTTAGGGGATTTGTTCTCGATCTCATTTTTCATCCGTTTTTGATGGATCGATTGTGGTTAAATGATGTTGTTAAACATATTCTATGGATTGTATATCCATATTTCAACTTGGAATTCCGTTTTCGTGTTTTTTCGGGACGAATCGTGTTCTTGGCCATTTTGGGGGAAACACTTGAACTTTCGTCATTCGTTCTTTGAATTCAACGGCTTTAAGTCGTTCTATGGAATTCATTTTCATTGTTGTTATTGTCCTTCGTAGTTTATTATCGCGAGTTGGCTTTCGGTGGAGTCGGCGGGTTCGTAGTCGGTTCGTGCCAACCTACTTGGGTCGATTCCCCGTGTTGTTCTTATTCGAGGCAAGTACCTTGCTCATACATTTCTTATTTTGTGGATATAATGATCGGTGATCGTCTTGGTGTGTTTGTTTGGTTGTTTGAAAGGAAGTTTCAAAAGATTTCGGTTTGGCCTCGTTAAAGGCTTTCTTTCAAAACGCGTGTGTTTTGTGAACGGTGTGTTTTGGGAATTGATTATGATTTGATTATTTTGAACGTTGAAGGCTTTGATGATACCCCTATAGTTTAAAGTATGGAATCGTGTATTCCGTGTTAAATCTTGTTATTGTGTTTTGAAGAGTTTGATAATGGTGTCGGATAAGTGGCCATCTCTAGTAAGTATTTTTGATGAACTTACATTCTTAGCATATTAGTATTGCATGAGTAACGTGTGTGTGTGTGTATGCTCACTACGGGTTAGATCCGATGGGGTCTCGATAGGGGTCCACAGAGACGTGGATCGATGAGCTTGCTTTTAACCACTACGGGTTAGATCCGACGGGGTCTCGGTAGGGGTCCACATTTTACAAATGTGATTTGATTATGGCATTTCCGGAAATGAGTGCTTTTGAACGGTTTTCATGATTGCATGCATCGACTAAGTGTGTAAGAGGTAAGTTGTTCGTTTGGCTTACTTGGCTAGGATGGCACTAGAGTATTTTGTTGTTTGTGTTAAATCCTTTAATTATGGATTTTGATGTTGGAAGACGAACCTTGTTGGAAGACGAACCTTGATGAGATTGGGGCTAAAATCCCAACGGTTTGGTAAAGGTCATTTTACGGATTTGGGGCTAAAATCCCAACGGTTTTGTAAAGGTCATTTTACGGAAAGTAAACCTTTGGGGCGGTGACCCCTTTCGTCTTTTGGGTTTTGGAAAGTAGGATTTGATAATCCTAAATTGTTTTCTATTAAAACTCTCGATGGCATTCTAAACCGTTTTATAAATTATTTCCATTGATTTGTGATCTTTCGATTTTGAAATGCTTTCTCAAACTCTTGCCTCGGGAAGTACTTTTCGTTTCGTTTGGATCTTTGAGGATTCCGGGTTATTGTTATTCGAGGAATGTGAATTGTATGACTCGTATTTTTGCACTTGTACTTGCACTAGCAAAACAGTGGAGTTTTGCTAACCCCCGAGTATTCGGGGGGTGGGTGTCTGTATTGCATTCAGGTTTTGGAGCATAGCACAGGGTCGGCATGAAGGATGATGAAAGATGAACGATACTAATCACACGAGGACCCGTTTGATGTTATATTGGTTTAGTTATAATTTATTTCCGCTGCAGTATTATTTCCCCGTTGTACGGGAGTGTGTTGTATTCGACCCCTGCGTGGGCAAGTAATGTAATCGAGTTGTATGTTTTTATTAAAAGGCCAAATCGGTCTACTGAGTCTTTTTAGCCTTAAAGGCATTGTCGAGTTGTTTAATGTTATTACCAGCCTGGTAGATCCTTGAGGAAAGATTCTACGGCATGTAATATCCCTGAGCGGATTGGGAGTGTTACACAATGAAACTTCAAACGAGCCCAAGGAATCAAAAGATCTAGTTTGAAAATCCCTTTTTATAAAAGTAAAAGTATTTTAATAAGATAGTTTGAAAACATTATTATTGACTCGGACCGTCTTGGGGTTTTGAAAATCGAATGGGAATACGTTTAGAAAATAACTTCAAAAGCTCTCGAGTCCCCGACCCAACATGTGGAAAACAATTTACAAGAAACCAATACAACGTTATTCAGGATCCTCAACTCAATTTATAAGACACTATCACAAGCGAATCATTACAACATCTCACGGGGTTCTCAGCCCAATCCAAATAATATCATCACGAGATCAAATCTCAACATCCTACGGGGTCCTCGACCCAATACACTGAATAATCATCACAGTCCAATCAAAGACACAGCCTCTCATTCGACAAATCCTACTCAAGACCCCTGATTAATTAACCATCGGAGATCTCGTCAAATATCGTTGGTTAATTAACCCTGATACCAACATTTAAAACAAGTTGAAACAAGCTTTCCAGAAACACGAATCGCGGTCTATATCAAGACCAACATTTTAAAGCGGGTTGGAAGAACTTTGAATTACGAAAACCATTTGGTAACGGGCTCTTAGCTATCACTCAAATATCCGTTACCAATAAGCCTGCCAGGCGCCTCCCTTGCAGACCTGTGCACTGGCGTTCACTCCACTATGTTGGCCGCCCCTTGAACATGTCACCGCACCGCCG
Source organism: Orobanche coerulescens (assembly GCA_033398695.1). NCBI lineage: Eukaryota > Viridiplantae > Streptophyta > Magnoliopsida > Lamiales > Orobanchaceae > Orobanche > Orobanche coerulescens. The sequence continues at coordinate 166,122,959 of CM065806.1, read as the reverse complement.
ATCACACCCTCAAGAGCCGCCCCTTGCACACGCATTAGGTAAAACTGGTGTTCACCAATCATATGGAGCCGCTCATTGCAGCGTACACCAGGACGGAGTACACGCCCCGCCCTCAGAGGTTCCCGGATACGACGTCTCTCACAACAAGTATTCACAATGTTTCAAACATCAAGCATAGAATCAATCATTGCAACAATTATCAAATCAGTACACCAATTCACATAATTTATCCGTCATTCCATGACTACACAAATAAACAACAACAACAACAACAACACGCATGTTATTAATCAAGACTCATCAGAATAAGTCTTCGGTAAACCAACCAACACTACACATATATCCTTATATCGCAATTCAACCGAATAGATATGTATAACCTTACTATATTATATCTATAAGTGTAGTTCATCCATCAATCCAAGTTGAGTATGTCAACTAGTGTTAGCATTCATCTCTCGGCATTCACCGACATAGACATATATATCAATATACGTATATACACACATATATTTAACATATAAATATATAAATCTATATTTCTATATATATATATATACACATATATACATACGTATAAATTCATACACTTCGACAACAATGATTTCACGTAGTTACAAATCGTATATCAAGGTACTTACCTTGGTAATCTCTCGCGAATACTCCGAAAATACGGTTGATTGGAAAAATCCGGAAATCCAATGAAAATGACGATTGGAAAGGCTCACCACCATATTCGTAGGGAATTCATCCCTAATATCCTATCATCAAATAAAAAATAAATCACAATAAGGAAAAACATAACAAAACGACCGAATCTCCCTCTGCGGCATTTTCCCGGACACCTTGAAGACGTCAATTGAAAACTGATATAAACGACAAATTGGACATGACAAAACCGTGGAAAGATGATAAAATTGATAGAATACAACTTAATCTACAATTATCCATCAGTAATCTAAGTTCATATGGTTAGAACGGACGAAATCTATCAAGATCCCCAAATTTCCCAAAGTTTAGATTTTAGGAAAAACTAACCTTGATTAGATTGATTGAAGGATGTTATGGAATGATCAATCAATGATATGAACTCAAGAACTTCATGGATTTGTTGTTCAAGAACATGTATCCTCGCTCTCAAAATCTCTGGCCGCGGAAAAGAAAGTTGGGAAATGAAAAATGGTTGGAAACAGGGATGTTCGGTCAAATATATAGGCAGACTGCCCTAGCGTGCGCTAGGGTGCCAGCAGCGTTCGCTAGCGGGCCGGCCATGGTCCAGTCTAGAGCCTCCTGGACCGATCCCCCATCCAGAAGCGCTACTGGCCGGGCGAGCGCTGCGCTACGCTGCTGTTAGTGCGCTGCAGCCGACCGGCCAGAAGCGTGCGCTACCCGCCAACCCTCCGGGTCCGAACCTCAGTGCCCCACCGCCGGCCAGTAGCGCTACTGGATGCCGCATAGCGTGCGCTACGCCTGCCGGTTAGCGCGTGCAGTCTCCCTGCAGTAACGTACGCTATGCCGGCCCCTACCGCACCCATCCGGCCAGCGCCCAGCTGCTGTGCCGGTTCCTCCCGCAACCGTCCGGCCAGCGCCCGGCTGCAGTGCCAGTTCCTCCCGCAACCGTCCGGCCAGCGCCCAGGTGCAGTGGCCTGGCGACTCGATTCCCAAAAACACACGGAACGAACACGACGAAACACTCGTGGACAGCAACATCGATCCGAAATGAAATAATATACAACAAATCACCACATATGGCCATAAACACAAAATCAATTGTCGAGAAAAATAATACCAACGCTCGACAACCAAGAAATTTCCGGTCTAAAAAAAAAGAAAACTTCAAATTAATCAGAATAAAATTCTCGGATATTACATTCTACCCCCTTAAAATAAGTTTCGTCCCGAAACTTAAAATAGAGAGCGACGGAACAATCAAGGAAATAACTACTTTGCTCAGCCCCAAAACGTTACGAGCAATGCGCGAACGCGAGAATCCTTGAAATACAATGAACTGACTAAGTAAGCATCTGGTACGTGAGTCGAGGCGATAAAATATATGTGAACATGAGAAGTCGAGGTGGAGGAGTATATGAGTTTGGAGATAAAAGCTCCGAGAGTTAAGGAAAATCACCAAATGGCTCAGATGTTCTGAAACCACGTTTCGAGCTCGACCAACCGCATTCAAGTTCCTAACACATTTGGAAATGTTAATTGCACGTATGGGAATAATAGTTTCGAACAAAATTTGCAAGGATTAAGTTCCGATGTGGAAAGACCACAATAATCCACGGAGTCTGACAAAACAACTCTGAAATTCATTCGGAGGACGGTAGGCTAGGTAGAACATGGTAGTTTAAAATTGTCGAGAGGATTATAGATGAATCGCCAACAATGAAAGTCACCCAACACCGAAATACTAAGAAGAGTACCATACTAAGAAAATATTTCGATCCCGAAACTTAGAACAACAAGAGTTGGAAACGGAAAACAATTGAAGTCACGATGTTAGAACCAGCAACGATTAAGACACAGTACAAGATCTTCATTCTCCCATACTAGAATCTTCAGAAGGAAACATAGTTTTTCGGGACACTCTCTGGTCACTTGCTCTATTCTCCAATAGGGTAGCATTTTTTGCCAATTCGGAAACTTTCTCACAGTATTTCTCCCGATGACCTTCACACCAGCACCAGTAACAAGTCAAGAGTGGAAAGGGACAATTTGCACGATCATGTCCCTAACGATTGCAGTTGAAGCACCTTCTCTTCTTACCAAGAGTCACCCATGTTGACTTGGGATTCCCAGCGCTCACTCCCGATCGCGAAGACGATGCATTCGAACGACGTGGGGGTTTGGGAGCCTTAGACTCTTCACCACCCAAAAATTTCCCAGATGTCCTCGGTCTCTTCGCTTCGCTCATGGGCTCGACCACTGATGAGATTTCATAGGATATCGTTTGATCTTGATACTCCTTTATCGTAGCATGAATCGTTGTCGTACGAACCAGCTCGCCGATTCCATTCCCATCATCACGTCTACGTCTGCCGAGGCTCGACATACTAATGCCGATAATACCGTTCAACAATATTAATTTATCAGTCGTACAATATACAATAATTATCAACACGAGGTTTAGTTAGCATCCTTAGAATAACGGTAATATCGTAAAGCACAAAGTGTTATGAAGTCAATTTCGAGTCCTTCGACGAGGATGACCATTATATGTATGCATTTAATGAAAACAAATTTTTGAAAAAGAGGGCAAGTCACGTTATGCCCAAGACTTGTAAATATTGTCTTTTATTTTGGAAGAGGAAGTTTATACAAAGACTCTAAAATTATTTTCGAGTAATGTATAAAAGAAAAATTGAAAATTGAATTGTAACTAATTTGAAATATTTCAAAAATGTTGAGTCCCAAATACCACAATTTTGAAAATCTTTCCTCTTCTACCAAAATGTTTATTCGAAAGAATTTTCCACCGAGATACGTGACCATTTGACGTGATTAAATAATGGCTTTTCACAATGTTAGAAAATTTCAAAGCACCACTTTAAAATATTCGTGATATTACAGCGCCGTGGTCCCCGTGCCGGAACCCACCAGGCTAAAAATCATTTTTTTTAAAACGTTCAAAACGCCAAAAAGACCGATGACGGTAATATTTTCAAATACTCACAAAAGTTATTTATAAAATATCAAATACCGTCAAAACGTGCAAGACCAAAATATCAAAACTCGGTTTAGGGAATCAGTTTTAGGAAATAAAACTCAATTTGCAAGATACCAAAAGCCATTTCAAAATACTCACGCAGCGGATAAAATTAACACTCAAAGATTTACTCTAAAGAAATGTAGAAACCGATAAATATGCTTGACTTCCGAAGCATACTACATAAGCATTTTTACTCGGACCGTATACGAATGCTATATCCTAAAACAATAATATCACCAACAAGTTCCAATCCCCAGTTCACATTAAACACATTAGCACAATATAATCAAATAAGTAGATAAAGGGACTTACGATCGGGAGACATACCATCACGGATTGCCTGAAGATGATGTCGGAACCACGATACTAATCACAACTCTGATGCGCGCGACTTACAACGGATATGGACTTGACCCAACGGCCTAGGTTTTTGGCAAACCTAAGCTCCGATACCATATCTGTAACACCCCCAGAATCCCACCGGGAATGTTACATGCCGTAGACCCTTATCACAAGGATCTACTAGGCTAAACTCTAAAAGACTACTCAATGATTGACCGACCGGGGTCAAATTAATTACAAAGCAGACCGACAAGGTCATTAACCAATTCAGAAACTAACGACATTCACATTACAATGACAATAATAAACATGAACACAGAAAAGAATGACAACTCAATTTAATAAATGAAAACTACACCCATGCAAGGGTGAATACTCGAACGACAGAGAAATACCGACCAAAATGAAACAAAAGAAAAGACTCTGACTCTGGTGTGATTAGCATCATTGTCCTCCATCTCCTTCCAAGCCAATCCTGTGACTTCTCCCGAGCTGCCAAAACCTGAGCGCATAACAGGCACCCACCCCTGAAAACTCGGGGGTTAGCAAACTCGAATTTTGCTAGTGCAAGTACATAATATACAAGATATACGAACAATAACAACATAAAACTCAAACGCCGCGAAGCCTTAACACAAACCACACATTCCCATAATCAACACAGAATAGCACTCGCATACACAAGGTGAAAGATAATCATATAGTCATATTCTCTTTACGAAACATAACACCAATGAAACTTCAAACGAGCCCAAGGAGTCAAAAGATCTAGTTTGAAAATCCCTTTTTATAAAAGGAAAAGTATTTTAATAAGATAGTTTAAAAACATTATTATTGACTCGGGCCGTATTGGGGTTTTGAAAATCGAATGGGAATACTTTTAGAAAATAACTTCAAAAGCTCTCGGGTCCCCGACCCAACATGTGGAAAATAATTTACAAGAAACCAATACAACTTTATTCAGGATCCTCAACCCAATTTATAAGACACTATCACAAGCGAATCATTACAACATCTCACGGGGTTCTCAGCCCAATCTAAATAATATCATCACGAGATCAAATCTCAACATCTTATGGGGTCATCGACCAATACACAGAATAATCATCACAGTCCAATCAAAGACACAGCCTCTCATTCGACAAATCCTGTTCAAGACCCCTGATTAATTAACCCTCGGAGATCTCGTCACATATCCTTGGTTAATTAACCCTGATACCAATATTTAAAACAAGTTGAAACAAACTTTCCAGAAACACGAATCACGGTCTATATTAAGACCAACATTTTAAAGCGAGTTGGAAGAACTTTGAATTACGAAAACCATTTGGTAACGGGGTCTTAGCTATCACTCAAATATCCGTTACCAACAAGCCTGCCAGGCGCCTCCCTTGCACACCTGTGCACCGGTGTTCACTCCACTATGTTGGCCGCCCCTTGAACATGTCACCGCGCCGGCGATCACTCCCTCAAGAGCTGCACCTTGCACACGCATTAGGTAACACCGGTGTTCACCAATCATATGGAATCGCTCATTGCAGCGTACACCAGGCCGGAGTACACGCCCCGCCCTCAGAGGTTCCCGAATACGACATCTCTCACAACAAGTATTCACAATGTTTCAAACATCAAGCATACAGTCAATCCTTACAACAATTATCAAATCAGTACACCAATTCACATAATTTATCCGTCAGTCCACGACTACACAAATAAACAACAACAACAACACGCACGTTATTAATCAAGACTCAACACAATAAGTCTTCGGTAAAACCAACCAACACTACACACACACACACACACATATATATATATATATATATATATATATATATATATAACCTTACTATATTATATCTATAAGTGTATTTCATCCATCAATCCAAGTTGAGTACGTCAACTAGTGTTAGCAATCATCTCTCGGCATTCACCGACATAGACATATATATCAATATACATATATACATACATATATTTAACATATAAATATATATATCTATATATATATATACACACATATATATATATATATATATATACATACGTATAAATTCATACACTTCGACAACAATGATTTCACGTAGTTACAAATCGTATATCAAGGTACTTGCCTTGGTAATCTCTTGCGAATACTCCGAAAATACGGTTGATTGGAAAAATCCGGAACTCCAATGAAAACGACGATCGAAAAGGCTGAACAATAGATTTTCGTAGGGAATTCGTCCCTAATATCCTATCATCAAATAAACAATAAATCACACGAGGAAAAACATCACAAAACGACCGAATCTCCCCCTGTGGCATTTTCCCAGACACCTTGAAGGCGTCAATTGAAAACTGATATAAACGACGAATCGGACATGACAAAACCATGGAAAGATGATAAAATTGACAGAATACAACTTAATATACAATTATACTTCAGTAATCTAAGTTCATATGGTTCGAACGGACGAAATCTATCAAGATCCCAAAATTTCCCAAAGTTTAGATTTTCGGAAAAACTAACCTTGATTCGATTGATTGAAGGATGTTATGGAATGATCAATCAATGATATAAACTCAAGAACTACATGGATTTGTTGTTCAACAATATGTATCCTCGCTCTCAAAATCTCTGGCCGCGGAAAAGAAAGATGGGAAATGAAAAATGGTTGGAAACAGGGCTGCTCGGTCAAATATATAGGCAGGCGGCCCTAGCGTGCGCTAGGGTGCCGGCAGCATGCGCTAGCGGGCCGGCCATGGTCCAGTCCAGAGCCTCCTGGACCGATCCCCCCGCCCATGTAGCGCTGCCGCCGCCGAGCGGCGTGCGCTACGTCTGCGGCTAGCGCGACCGCCATAGCGTGCGCTACCCGCCAACCCTCCGAGTCCGTAACCTCAGTGCCCCATCGCCCGGCATGTAGCACGCGCTGATGCCGCATAGCGTGCGCTTACGCCGCGTTAGTGCGCACGCCTCTCGGCAACGTACGCTATGCCGGTCCTGCCGCACCTGGCCCGGCCGGGCCACTGTGCCAGGTTCCTCCCGCAACCGTCCGAATAGCGCCCAGCTGCAGTGCCGGTTCCTACCGCAACCGTCCGTCCAGCGCCCAGCTGCAGTGGCCTGGTATTGCATGTATGTTTCATGTTGTTGCGGGGGCACCTGCGCAATCTCAATATTCGTGTTATGCATGCTCGATTCATGCTGTACGTAATATTGTGAGTATGCATTCATGTTGAGGAAAGATATGATAGTTTATTCATGTTATGTTTTCCATGAGATTGTATATTACTGTGAGCAGTGAGATTTCCACGAGCTGAAGGAAGCTCACCCCCACCTTTATTGATCCTGTAGGTTGAACTGAGCCGGATGGACGAAGGAGCGAGCCGAGGGAGCATATGTAAAAGAATTTATTAAATGTTGTTTTCTTTATGTCAACTGTTTTGAAACTTTTGGGGAAACTTGGATTTGAAATTTAAAAATTATGATTTATTCTTCCGCCGCAAATTTTACTTCGTATCTAATATGAAATGTTACCCTATTTAAAGGTATTTAATTTTTATGTCATTGTAGCGACTCGACTTTGTAGGCGAGAATTTTTTATATTCTCAAAAGAAATTATTTTTCTCAAAATTTACCTTTTACTTATTTTTCCCAATAATTACCTTAGAAATTCGGGGCGTTACATAGTGGTATCAGAGCGGGTTTTACTTTTCTGTAGACTCGCTAAAATGTAAAAGTATCATATGCTCTCAGCTTCGCCACTTCGTCACTTCATCACTCCGTCTGAGGTACCGAATTTTAGTCATTAATCATGTATATGTCATTTCATTTTACTCATATAATTATTTATGTACTTACGAACTGTTACAATGGCCAAACCTAGAATGACTCTACGTAAGAAGGTCCGGGCTACTTTTGACTCGCGTCTCCTAGCGCGTAAGGACTGGTGGGACGACCCTAGTCTACCAGAAAATGCGCCACATTACGTCATTAATAGATTAAGTAAGTGGCTAAAATCTAGAAAGCAAGGTTCCGTCACCCGCCAGCTAGAGCACTTGATTATCCGAAGACTGGAGTTGCTGCATCTTCCGGCTTTGGAAAAAGGCCATCAAGAGATCGTTTGAAGTGTAAGAGGCTGCGAACGATTTCCAGTTTGTCGCTGGATGCCTATTGGATTTATATGCTCGAGAGGAGATTCCAACTGCAAATTGGGATGCCGAATCTACGGACGAGGAAGACTCGGAGGAGGATCCTGAAGAAGATCCAGAAGAAGAACCAGAGGAGGATCTCGAGGAAAATCTAGAAGAAGACCCGGAAGAAATTCCTGATGAAAGCTCAAGGGTGGATCTCGCCGATAATATGAAGGACGTGATGATGGCAGATGTCGAATTTAAAGATGAAGTCATTTCGTGGATTGAGCCATGACCCCCTATTCCCGTTGTAGAGATTATCAGTAGTGATGATGAAAAGTAGTCGTAGACTCAGTTCATTTCATTATATTTATTATTATTGTAATTTTTCCATGGATGTTCCAAACATATTATATTAATGAAAATCAGTTCTTTTATTGCGTGTATATTTTTCTATGTGTTGCGACTATTATATGCGTTCTACCTATCTCCTCATTCTTTATTTCTCATATTGCGCCGACTAATGAGTTTTACAACTCATTGGCAGACTCATGGCTAACTGTGGAAATCGCAATGCTCCACACACACAAGATCAACTCTTGGCTGGATTGACCACCTTGCTTCAAGACGCGACTATCTTACCGCCTAATAACCCTGAGCAAGCTCAAGCTCAAGTTATTAAACGGTTCAACCACTTCAAGCCGCCCGTCTTTCTTGGTCGTGAGGGACCAGCAGCCATAGAGGAATGGTTGATGAATCTAGATAGCATTTTTGACTACATGGCGTGCACCGACGCTCAGAAGGTGTCATGTGCTGTGTTCTAGCTTAAGGAAGATGCTCGGACATGGTGGATGGGAGTGTGGAGGCTCAAAACCCAAGAAGAGAAGGACACATTTACTTGGGACCAATTCAAGGAGACAGTTATGGAGAAATACTACCCGAGGGCATACAAGATCAAAATGCAAAAGGAGTTCCTCGACCTGACCCAAGGTGGAATGTCGGTCACCGAGTATGAGCGCAAGTTTAACCACATGTGCCGTTTCGCTCCCCACATGGTCGAGACGGATGACATGAAGTCTCAGAAATTCCGGGATGGGCTTCGTGACCGGATTCGCCACCATTTGGCTGGTCATGGTCGTTTGAGCTACAACGAATCCGTTTCAAGGGTCGAGGACATTTCTGCTAGTTTAGACGTGGAAAAGGCAAGGGCACCACCAGTTGGAACAAATAACAAGCGCAAGTGGCACGAGCAAGGAGGTGGTAGCAAGAAGATTGTTAAGACTGGATCTTCGGGGGTGAAACCATGGTCTGATAACCCCACATGTGCTACTTGTGGCAAAGGGCATAAAGGTGCATGTATGCATGGTCAGAGGCGGTGCTACTATTGCCATGAGGAAGGACACATGGCCTCAGCGTGTTCGAAGAAGGGAAAAGGCCCAAGCAATAATGTGCAAGGTCAAGGCTCCGGAGGCAGAGCTCGAGTGTACAGCATGGCCGAGGCTGAAGCTGAGATTGAACCCCAAACCATATCAGGTATGTTGCCATTTGCAAATATTCCTGCTTTGGTGTTGTTTGATACGGGTGCGTCTCATTCATTCATCTCTAGGAAGCTTTGTACTATGATTGGTTGTAGAAGTAGTAAAGCCCCTAGATCTTTGTTAGTTAGCATGCCTACGGGGGGAGTAGTGCGTGTAGACTCGATAACTAACAATGTGAAGATAGAGATTAATGAACATAGCTTCTTAGCCAACTTGCACATAGTGGATCCTAGCGATTTTGATGTCATTTTGGGTATGGATTGGTTGGACAAGCATAGAGCTGTAGTCGAATGCTCCGAAAGGAGAGTAATTTTATATTCGTCTGTTGATGTCAAGACCGTATTCGAGGTAGTTAGACACAGCAGTACCCCAAAGGTGATTTCAGCCATGAAAGCTGTGAAGATGCTGAAGAAGAGTGATTGCCAAGGATTCTTGGTGAATGTGGTGGGGAAAACGACTTCAGAGAAGATGGTAGCTGATGTACCTATCGTCAAGGAGTATCCAAACGTCCTTCTCGAAGACTTGCCCGGAGTTCCGCCGAATCGTCAAGTTGAGTTCTCGATTGATTTAGTGCCAGGAGCGGCACCAATATTGAAGGCTCCCTATAGGATGACACCTAAGGAATTGCAAGAGCTGAAAGTACAACTACAGGAACTACTCGAATCTGGATTTATCCGACCGAGTGTTTGGCCATGGGGTGCGCCAGTGCTCTTTGTGAAGAAAAAAGACGGAAGTTTGAGGGTGTGCATAGACTATTGTGAACTTAATCGACTCACGATAAAGAATAAATATCCACTTCCTAGAATAGAGGACCTATTCGACCAACTTAGAGGCTCAGGAGTATTCTCGAAAATAGATTTGAGATTCGGATATCACCAGCTGAGGATTAAGGATGATGATATCCCGAAGACCGCATTTTGAACTCGATATGGACACTATGAATTTATAATGATGCCATTTGATTTGACTAATGCGCCAACAGTATTCATGGACCTCATGAACCGGGTGTTTCAACCTTATTTGGATAAGTTTGTCATTCTGTTCATAGATGACATACTTGTATATTCAAAGACCAAGGTTGAACATGAGCAGCATCTTAGAACAGTATTGGGTATACTGCGCAAGGAAAAGTTGTATGCAAAGTTCAACAAGTTCGAATTCTGGCTTAACCGAGTTACATTTTTGGGTCATGTGGTCACTTCTAAAGGAATTGAGGTTGACCCAATTAAAGTTGATGCAGTCAATGATTGGAAAGTACCGAGTAATGCAAATGAAGTTCGCAGCTTCTTGGGATTAGCCGGTTATTATCGAAGATTTATCGAGGGATTTTCGAAGATTGCTGCACCTATGACTAAATTGACTCGAAAGGGAGAAGCTTTCTTATGGAATGAGAAATGTGAAAGGAGTTTCCAAGAACTTAAGCGGAAATTGATTGTAGCACCAGTTTTGACGATTCCCGATCCGGCGAAAGAATTTGTCATCTACAGTGATGCATCCAAGCAAGGCTTGGGATGTGTATTGATGCAAGAGGGCAAGGTAGTTGCCTATGCTTTCAGACAGTTGAAATCGCATGAGCTGAACTACCCTATTCATGATTTGGAATTAACAGCGGTAGTTCATGCCTTGAAGATTTGGAGACATTACCTTTATGGAGGTAAGTGTGAAGTTTATAAAGATCGCAAAAGTATGAAATATATTTTCATACAAAAAGAATTGAATATGAGGCAGCGCAGATGGTTTGAGTTTGTCAAAGACTATGATTATACAATTTATTACCACCCCGGTAAAGCAAACGTAGTTGCTGATGCACTGTGTCGTAAGGCGAGAGGAGACTTAACTTGTTTGCTAACCAAGGAGGAAAGCTTGGTCAAGGAATTTGCAAGGATGAATCTTGAAATGGCTACACCATCGAGTCCAGCTGAGTTATTATTGTCTAGTTTGGTGGTACAACCAACCTTGAGGGAACAAATCAAAGAAGGTCAAGGACAGGACGACTTCTTGGTCAAGACAAAAGAACATACTCTTTCAGGTGAGGATAAGGGTTTCAGCGTGTCCGATGATGGCACAATGTACTATGAAGGGAGGATTTGTGTTCCGAATGTTGTCAAGTTGAGAGAAACGATATTGAAGGAGGCACATAGTACTCCGTATACAGCACACCCTGGGAGTACAAAGATGTATCAAGATCTTAAGGGGACATTTTGGTGGGAAGGTTTGAAAAGAGATGTGGCAGACTTTGTCCGAAGGTGTATAGTTTGTCAACAAGTGAAGGTAGAACACCAACGCCCCTTTGGATTACTTAAATCACTTCATATTCCATAATGGAAATGGGAACACATTACGATGGACTTTGTGGTAGGTTTGCCTCGAACGGAAAGAGGAAACCACGCCATTTGGGTTGTTGTGGACCGACTGACGAAGTCAACTCACTTCATTCCAGTCAAGATGAATTTTCGAATGGATCAGTATGCTCAACTTTACATCTGTGATATTATTAAATTACATGGAGTGCCAGTCTCTATAGTATCCGACAGGTATACTCGTTTCACATCGCGTTTCTGGAAGAGGTTTCAAGAAACCTTGGGAACGCAGTTGAATTTTAGTACGACCTATCATCCTCAGACTGATGGTCAGTCCGAGAGGACCATTCAGATCCTTGAGGATATGTTGCGAGCATGTGTGTTAGACATGGAAAATAATTGGGAACGACTGTTGCCTTTGGTAGAATTTGCTTACAACAATAGTTACTAGTCGACGATCGGTATGGCACCGTGTTGGTCCACTTAAAGTATATAGGATACAGCTTGGGAAGTGTTTTAAGCAACAAGCTGTACGTTTTTCCAATTGGAGTGCGTAGTGTAAGTCTTTAATACAGTAAGTTGCTGTCGATACAGCAACTCAGTCTATTCTCCCGTTAGCTTAATGCGTACAGGATTTTGCAGTGCATACTTGTATAAATCACAGTTTATGAAAACAGTAACAGCGAAAGGTAAATAACACAGTATTTAAGTGGTTCGAGATAAACCCCTCTACGTCCACTGGTCCTCCACACAGGAGTAAAACGTTTATTATAAATACTGCGTACACAACTATATATTTATAATCAAACCTATCCTTGTATCGTTCACACAGATAGATACAAAGACTGTCGCTTTCAACCGTTCACACAGATTGGTTAAAGCTTCCACTTGACTTGCTTCTTCAAACACAGTTCCAAAGCTTCGTCCTTATTCGTCCCACACAGGTCAGAATAACTTGTTGAGTTCACACAAAGCTCAGTTTTACACAAAGGTAAAAGGCAGGTAACCAGGTAAGAACAACAGCTTGAATATGAAGCTCTTGAGCTGATGATGGTGTAATACCCAGTTGTAAATTTATTAATTATCATTCAGTAATTGCCACTCAGAATTTTTCACTCAGTAATAATCATTCGTCATTCGTATTCATTCATTTCGTATTCTTCATTCAGCTTATCTTGGAGTCGTGTATTAGTTTTTATTCATCACTCATCTCTGTTCGGTGATCGATACGGGAATATTTTCATCATCATAATGGTTGGTCACTTTGTGTTGGGAGTTCCATGATTGTTTCACCGATTGGACATGACTTATATTCGTGTAAGTTGTGCAAGTCGTGTGTAGACATGCGTGTCATGTCATTTTTGTGTTCCCTTGTCATTTTGGCACTCAATAGGGACGCACGAGCATACCACACGAGCAGCTGCTCGTGCGTGCTGCTCGTGCGTGGCATCAGATTTAGACAGTACACTTTGGCGACCATCAGGGGCACACGAGCAAGACACACAAGCAGGTGCTCGTGCGTGCTGCTCGTGCGTGAGATCAGTGGCCGGGCAGTGGCCTGGCACATGACCAGACACACGGACATTTTGTCTTGCGTTTTGGTCGTGCGTCACTGGAGTATATAAGGGGGATCAGACGGGTTTTCACCTCATTTCTCACTTTATCTCCTTCTTCTCGCGGTAGTCGGGCGATTCAACTAGGGTTTGGGGTTATGATCGATTCTACTCCATCCAATCATGTTTTGAGGAGGCTCTAGGTGATCATATCAACATCGAATCCTTCTTCTTCGTCGAATCAAGGTAATTCTCTTGATTTTCCTAAAATTGTCCATTTTGGGAGTTTTGGCTTTGATTTCATTTTTCGTCCGATTTTGATGAATCGGTTGATGTTAATAAACATTATTAATTGTGTTCTATGGATTGTATATCCATATCTTCGATTCGTTCGACCCGATTGATGATTATTTGGTCTTGAGGAACTTTGAACATTTAGTGTTTGATTAAATGCCTCAAAGAGTTTCTTTCGGTCGTTATGTTGATTTCGATTGATATTGTGTTATTGAATGAATTCTATTTCATTCAAGGTGGTTCGAGCACTTGTGTTTGTCGGAGGACGCCGTTCGTTGTTCGTGGAAGGAATTCATCGCCTTCGGTTGAGGCAAGTTTATACTTGTACTAGTCAATGATATTAATGTTATCATATATGTGTATGAATGCGTTGTATCATTCTGAGACTTAGTCTCTCCATAAGTTCATTAATATTAGGGGATCGTTCGATACGATACTCTTCGGCAATTATGCCAAATATTTATTATCAATCATTAATGGCCGGTTCAAGGCATTGGGATACTCGTTGTTAATGTTATTGTCGATCGCCGGTACGCGGCATCGATGTATCGATCGTTGTTGTTGATATTAATGTCGATTTAAGACGTCGTTGTAATCATTGCTATTAATGTTGGCATTTTGTCCTTGATGTTGTTTTGGCCGATTGAAGGCGTTGACACATTCATTTCTCTTCTTTGTTGTCGGTAACCGATTAAAGGTGCCGAGGCATCCTTCGTATCATTGTTATCGATTGGTCGTTCTAAGGCAATCGAGGTATTCACTCATTCATCGTATCATTGTTATCGGTTGGCCGTTATCAGGCAAATCGAAGTGTTCAATCATCCATCATATCATTATTATCGATTGGCCGTTCTAAGGCAATCGAGGAGTTCAATCATTCATTGTATCATCGTCATCGATTATCCATTATAAGGTAATTGAGATATTGAATCATCCACTGCATCATTGTTATCGATTGACCATTCTAAGGTAATCGAGGTATTGAATTGGGACTGTCGAGTACGATGCCCATCCGTGAGTCATCGTTATCGTGTTGGCCGACTCAAGGTAGAACTATCATTCTCGTGAATTTGGTAATCTACGAATCGTTATCATTTGTGATTAATTATATTTTGGAGGCTAGTATCGGCTAGTGCTTTATGGGTAAGTTTGGGGCTTGAACCTTCGCGGTTGGCTTCCCAACACCTACAACTCAGTAGGTCACGGTCGTATTTATGACCTTATGGGTAAGCTTGGGGCTTGAACCTTCGCGGTTGGCTTCCCAACACCTACAACTTAGTAGGTCACGATCGTGTTTATGATCTTATGGGTAAGTTTGGGGCTTGAACCTTCGCGGTTGGCTTCCCAACACCTACAACTCAGTAGGTCACGGTCGTGTTTATGACCTTATGGGTAAGCTTGGGGCTTGAACCTTCGCGGTTGGCTTCCCAACACCTACAGCTCAGTAGGTCACGGTCGTGGTTATGATCTTATTAGCCCTCATTAACTACAGTTTCGGGCTGTTCCAGTTTCAATGTTTATGTTAATTGACAGCTTCGGCTGAGAGACTTTTAGGTCTTTATTGTTGTCTTGATAATTTCATGGGAGCCTTCGGGCATTGTGATTCATATTTAATTCAGTTCTGGTTTGGTTCATGTCATGTAATTCATCGTGGTATTCTATGATTATGATTCGCCGTTGGGCACTTATGTTCTAATCTGTCGAACAGGTATTAATAGTATGCCGTGGGCATAATATTTCACGAATGCTCGGTTCTTACCTTGGTTTGTGAGCATTTCGTATTATTATCATCTTGTACCGTTTCATTCTGCCTTTGGATGCATATCATGTTATACATGTATTTGATGTTCATTATCTGGATGACTGACCCGTGGGGGCGGAACACGTTTTCATGTTTTAGGTGCTTGCGAGGAGAGAGTTGAGACACAAGGGCATGATGATGGTGACGAGGCATTCGAGCGATACTAGTCCGAGTTGTTCGTGTTGGTCAGTCAGTTGGAGTGTTCTCCAGTTTGTCAGTCGTTGTCATTATGTATTACTCGAGCAGATGCTCGTGGGTGTTCTTGTACTTTAGTTTTGGCCATGTAGGCCCTTCGTTGTCGTTGAAATTCCTTATCGGAATGTTGTGTCGGATATCATGGTAGGGACTATGATTTTCCCTTATTGTTTAATTTAATGCATCTTAGTCATGTTCGCCTGGTGGATCTCCTGGCGTGGGGTCCACGGCACTGTAATAACCCAATAGGATTTGGGGGTGTTACAGAAGATGGTATCAGAGATTTTGGGTTGTGAGATACCCTGATAAGTGAGTTGTGTGGCTCTACCGATGCGGTAGTAGTGGGACTGTCAGGTTATGACAATCTGGACAGTTGGGTTTTGTGAGTTGTAATATTAGTACGACTGCACGAGTCAATCATTCATCGAGTCGTCGTCAGTTGAGACTAGTATCACGAGACCTCGAAGCTTCGTATGACCTATGTAAGGACTCGATTCTCCTTATGTTCATACATTCATCATGTCATTAATTATTCATGCTTTGTTGAAACCTATATGTGATATTAGTGTTATGGTTGATTCATGACTAATTGTTTTGGAGCATGTGTGACTTGTGTAAACGTTAAGGATCAACTCATTCATCAGTTAATAATCCTCAATCATCATTTTGATCTTGTCGATCATGTTTATTCATTCATCACTCAGTCAACCTCATTGTTCAGTTAATTCATTCATCACTTAGTTATTCTCATTGTTCAGTAATTCATTCATCACTCAGTCAATCTCATCGCTCAGTTAATTCATTCATCACTTAGTCAATCTCACTGCTCAGTTAATTCATTCATCACTCAGTCAATCTCACCGCTCAGTTAATTCATTCATCACTCAGTTAATCTCATTGTTAAATTAATTCATTCATCACTCAGTCAATCTCATTGTTCAGTTAATTCATTCATCACTCAGTCAATATCATTACTCAGTTAATTCATTCATCACTCAGTCAATATCATTACTCAGTTAATTCATTCATCACTCAGTCAATATCATTACTCAGTTAATTCATTCACCACCCAGTCAATATCATTGCTCAGTTAATTCATTCATCACTCAGTTAATTCATTCATCACTTAGTCAATCTCATTGTTCAGATTAATTCACGAACCATCCAGTCCATCTCACGGTTCAGTTGTTGATCTTGTGAATCAAATCTTCAACCTTGTTAACCTGTTCAAGGTAATCATTTCAGGAATTTCATCAAATAATCATGTCACCTCACTTGATCGTTCATGCAATCTTATCATATTCCGGCATTTTGTCTACGATCATTTTATTGCATTATTAATGCATTCATTGTGTTAGAACGTGTATGCTCATTGTTATGATTCAGTAACGTAATCATATAGCGATATTCATGCGGGATCTATAATTATCATGTGGCTTTCCTGCTTTAGTATGGATAGAGTTGTCAGAGGACGCAGGGGAAGAGGCCGCGGTACGGGCCGAAACCCGGGACCTCGTGTGAATGCCCGCGCGAATGCGAGAGATAACATGTGTTCATCAATTAGCTATGCTACTCATTCACTGTCAGATAATCAGTCGCTATCAGGGAGTCGTACCCGAGAGGCATCTCACTCGGAAGGTGTTCGGGTTGACCCATTCATATTTATGCAGGGCATGATGGACCAGATGACTCAGATGACGCGGATGGTGGAGACCATGCAGACCTTGATGGTTCGTGGTCCACCGCAACAGGGTTTCCAGGTGCCGTTTCATGGACAGACTGGAGGAGTGAATTAGATTGTGGGCGATATCTCTCGTCAGAGGCTGCCTACTTTTGAGGGTTCGTCGGAACCAGCTGATATTGTTCATTGGCTTGAGCATTTTGATAAACTCTTCGACATGGTTTAGTGTCCGGAAGAGAGTAAAGTGGCAGTAGCGGCTTATTACTTGATTAAGGGTGCTTATTCGTGGTGGCTTTCTGTGAAACCCATCGATCGTGATTGTATTTGGAGTGAGTTCAAGGCTCTCATGTTACAGAGGTATTATTCGGCTCCACTTCGTGAAGCCAAGTTGTTAGAGGTTTTGAACCACGAATCGTCGAGGACGAGGGTGTTATTGTCATTGCTGAGAAGTTTCAGGGACTACTTCAGTTTGCTTCGTCAGTTATCCTTACTGAGGCGGATAAGATCAAATATTTTAGAAAGAGACTAAATCCACAGTTGAGGATGCAGTTGTTCAATCACAATTGTAATTCACTTAGTGAGTTCATCGAGAAGGCTCTTGGAGCAGAGCTTTTGATCAAGGAGCTTACTCAAAAGCATCCTTCAGTTTCTTCGGGTGAGAGGACTAGAATGCCGGCTCGTTCAGTGGGACATCGGGCTCCGACATCCAAGAGGTCATCTTCTAGTCGTCTTCGTGCGGAGGGAACGTCCTCTTCTAAGGCAACAAGTTCGACCATTGTTTGCTTTAACTGTGATATAATAGGACATCGCAGTACCCGGTGCTCGATGCAGGCCATTATTTGTTTCCTGTGTGGGAGACTTGGACACCTTCAGAAATACTGCAGGAGTTCTAGGGCCGGTAGATCTCGAGAGAGCTCAAAGGCCTCTAGGGACTTTGTTACTCCATATCGTGTTTCATTCGAGGGGTCCTACCAGGCTTCGAGAGCCCGAGGTAAGGACATTCATCACCGGTTTGGAGCAAGTTAATTCTTGCTCGGTAATAGGATAATCATTCATTTCATTGCCGTTCATTCATTCATATAATTCATTCATCATATATCAATCATGTTGAGACTTACGAGTATCAAACTAATCATTCACTTCACGGGGAATAATGGTTCCAATCATTTCATTTGAGTTATCACTCATTACGTTATCATTTCACCCTAACGAGTCATTCTTGATCCTTGTTGGATTTCGGTTCATTATCATTCATTGTGATTATTCTTGTCCTTATGACCTTCCGGGATCATATTGAACAGTGACTTCAGATTTGGGTATCCTTAAATCGATGAGATCCAGGAGATGAATTATCTGGAGGATATCAGTATTGGGTACATTTGATATGTGGCCTTAATTCCTGTATTTTTCTTCTTTGTTTTCGGATTAATGTGTAACTTAATCCGTATTATTGTATCGTGGTTGTGGATCATTTACTTTTGATCTATTTTATAATGATCGTATTTGAGAATCTTGAGATTTGGGTCATTTGATGCATTCTTTTTGTGCTGTACTCGAGATTTTGTGATAATCGGGGTAATTATTCATTGTGATTCGAGACGGCAAGTCATGGGGACTTGGGAGTGTGATTGATATGGTCCCGAGGACTATATGTGCATTGTCACTTTTCTTTTGAGGCGTGAGTCAGTGCTTATGGGGGGTTGGCCCAGTTGTGCAGGCGAAGTGTTTCGCGTTGAGGAGCATTCCTCGAGATGTTGTTTTCAGACCCTGATGGATAGTTCATATACCGAGTTGTTTACCCTTAGTTTCGAGGACGAAACTCTTTTTAAGGGGGGGAGTATGTAATACCCGTTTGTAAATTCATTAATTATCATTCAGTAATTGCCACTCAGAATTTTTTCACTCAGTAATAATCATTCGTCATTCGTATTCATTCATTTCGTGTTCTTCATTCGGATTATCTTGGAGTCGTGTATCAGTTATTATTCATCACTCATCTCTGTTCGGTGATCGATACGGGAATATTTTCATCATCATCATGATTGGTCACTTTGTGTTGGGAGTTCCATGATTGCTTCACCGATTGGACGTGACGTATATTCGTGTAAGTCGTGCAACACGTGTGTAGACATGCGTGTCCTGTCATTTTTGTGTTCCCTTGTCATTTTGGCACTCAGCAGGGACGCACGAGCATGACACAAGAGCAGCTGCTCGTGTATGGCATCAGATTTGGACAGTACACTTTGGCGACCATCAGGGACACACGAGCAAGACACACGAGCAGGTGCTCGTGCGTTATGCTCGTGCGTGAGATCAGTGGCCGGGCAGTGGCCTGGCGCACGACTAGACACACGGACATTTGGTCGTGTGTTTTGGTCGTGCGTCACTGGAGTATATAAGGGGGATCAGACGGGTTTTCACATCATTTCTCACTTTCTCTCCTTCTTCTCGCGGTAGTCGGGCGATTCAACTAGGGTTTGGGGTTATGATCGATTCTACTCCATCCAATCATGTTTTGAGGAGGCTATAGATGATCATATCAACATCTAATCCTTCTTCTTCATCGAATCAAGGTAATTCTCTTGGTTTTCTTAAAATTGTCCATTTTGGGAGTTTTGGCTTTGATTTCATTTTTCGTCCGATTTTGATGAATCGGTTGATGTTAGTAAACATTATTAATCATGTTCTATGGATTGTATATCCATATCTTCGATTCGTTAGACCCGATTGATGATTATTAGGTTCTTGAGGAACTTTGAACATTTAGTGTTCGATTAAATGCCTCAAAGAGTTTCTTTCGGTCGTTATGTTGATTTCGATTGATATTTTGTTATTGAATGAATTGTATTTCATTCAAGGTGGTTCGAGTACTTGTGTTTGTCGGACGACGCCGTTCGTTGTTCGTGGAAGGAATTCATCGCCTTCGGTTGAGGCAAGTTTATACTTGTACTAGTCAATGAGATTAATGTTATCATATATGTGTATGAATGCGTTGTATCATTCCGAGACTTAGTCTCTCCATAAGTTCATTAATATTAGGGGATCGTTCGATACGATACTCTTCGGAAATTATGCCAAATATTTATTATCAATCATTAATGGCCGGTTCAAGGCATTGGGATACTCGTTGTTAATGTTATTGTCGATCGCCGGTTCGCGGTATCGATGAATCGATCGTTGTTTTTGATATTAATGTCGATTTAAGACGTCGTTGTAATCATTGCTATTAATGTTGGCGTTTTGTCCTTGATGTTTTTTTGGCCGATTGAAGGCATTGACGCATTCATTTCTCTTCTTTGTTGTCGGTAACCGATTAAAGGTGCCGAGGCATCCTTCGTATCATTGTTATCGATTGGTCGTTCTAAGGCAATCGAGGTATTCACTTATTCATCGTATCATTATTATCGGTTGGCCGTTCTCAGGCAAATCGAAGTGTTCAATCATTCATCATATCATTATTATCTATTGGCCGTTCTAAGGCAATCGAGGATTTCAATCATTCATTGTATCATCGTCATCTATTAGCCGTTATAAGGCAATCGAGATATTAAATCATCCGCTGCATCATTGTTATCGATTGACCATTCTAAGGTAATCGAGGTATTGAATTGGGACTTTCGAGTACGATGCCCATCCGTGAGTCATCGTTATCGTGTTGGCCGACTCAAGGTAGCACTATCATTCTCGTGAATTTGGTAATATACGAATCGTTATCGTTTGTGATTAATTATATTTTGGAGGCTAGTCTTGGCTAGTGCTTTATGGGCAAGTTTGGGCCTTGAACCTTCGCGGTTGGCTTCCCAACACCTACAACTCAGTAGGTCACGGTCGTGTTTATGACCTTATGGGTAAGCTTGGGGCTTGAACCTTCACGGTTGGCTTCCCAACACCTACAACTCAGTAGGTCACGATCGTGTTTATGATCTTATGGGTAAGTTTGGGGCTTGAACCTTCGCGGTTGGCATCCCAACACCTACAACTCAGTAGGTCACGGTCGTGTTTATGACCTTATGGGTAAGCTTGGGGATTGAACCTTCGCGGTTGGCTTCTCAACACCTACAGCTCAGTAGGTCACGATCGTGGTTATGATCTTATTAGCCCTCATTAACTACAGTTTCGGGTTGTTCCGGCTTCAATGTTTATGTTAATTGACAGCTTCGGTTGAGAGACTTTTAGGTCTTTATTGATGTCTTGATAATTTCATGGGAGCCTTTGGGCATTGTGATTCATATTTAATTCAGTTCTGGTTTGGTTCATGTCTTGTAATTCATCGTGGTATTCTATGATTATGATTCGCCATTGGGCACTTATGTTCTAATCTGTCGAACATGTATTAATAGTATGCCGTGGGCATAGTCTTTCACAAATGCTCGGTTCTTACCTTGGTTTGTGAGCATCTCGTATTATTATTATCTTGTACCATTTCATTATGCCTTTGGATGTAACACCCCAAACTAGGCGGATATTACAGTGCCGTAGACCCCCCGACTGGGACCCACCAGGCGAATGAGAATGAATGAATTACACAGGTAAATGTAGTACCGAACCACATTACAACATCAATTACTCCGATGAGGAGTTTTATGCAACACCCAGGATAAAATAGAATACATGTGTATTTTATGTGACGATAAAATACACAACACTGAATGAAATGAGCATTCAAACGGAATGTCTGCAGCGGAATAAATAAAGGAAACACAAATGACTGAATAAATGACCGAACAGACTGGGGCCCCCTACTAGTATCACTGGGACTCCTCGCCGTCATCGTGCTCTCCCCGTGCCTTAGCCTTGCCATGACCTGAAAAACAACATCCCCCAACGGGCCGATTACGTAACAACAATCCTCAAGGGTTGAAAATACACAATCATGATATATACGAAATTATGAATTATTCTCAAAACATACGCAATCAAACATGCTATATGAATCGACTAATCGATGCGGCTCAAAGGAATGGCGCCACACTACGTCCGGATGGAAATGTGTCCGTGCACAAGCCACCAACGATCAAACACGCGTGGTCTTGTACCTAATCGGTCTCACGAGCAATCGACTCGTGTGCACACCCAATGTGAGGCCACCAACCAACACACGACTATAATGTGCCCGACATGAAAATCCTACACATACCAATCGCACGCCAAGATGACCCTAATGCCACAATATGACAAAAGTGACAATGAAAATGAATAATGACTCACCAAGATTGAATGATGGTGAAATGAATGATAGCTCAATGAAATGATCGGAACCGTCGTTCCTTATGGTGAGGTGATCAATTGACAATGACGAGTTTTGATACGATTAATACAATGATGAATGAGTTATGATTATGAATGAACAACGACAAAAGGAATGAATATCCTTTTAACCGAGTAAGAATTAACTTACACAATACCGATGATGAATGTCCGTCCACGAACAACGTCCTAAATGAAATATCGGTCGCTCGAACAACCTTGAACAATAATAGTTACCAACAACCGATCAATACATGAATCAAATACGATCATAACCGACCCAAACGTCGATACAACAATATCCGAACTCGTATGAATCGAAACCAACTCCAAGATGAGTATTTCAAACCATCAAAACACTTTCAAGGATATCAATAATCCATTAGGAATCCATAACTCATGATTACAACAACATCAATCGGAAAATCCCCAATTAACCAAGTCAACCCCAAGGGTTCTTGGAATAATTCGAAAATAACCGTTTAAATCCGTAGGAATATATTTATCCAAGTTAGATAATCCATAACTAACATATTCCAATGATAATCCAAGCTCACACGAAGAAATCGGAAGGAAAACCCAAAATCCGAAATTCTAGATCCAAGAGTTTAATACCTTTGATTCGATGTGATGAAGATGATGAAATGATGATCAATCGAAAGATGAGCTTGAAGATGATGATTGATGATTACACCTCGAAGAATCCTCTCCGAATCGCTCAAATCGCCCAAAACTACCGAAGGAATGAAATGAGATGGAAAATGACGAAGTCGACTAAATCGTCAATTTATACTCGGTCGAGGTTAGCGTGCGCTAGCCCTTGTGCATAGCGTGCGCTAACGTGTAATTTGGGTAGTCCAGTACTTCGTCCGAACACGGTAGCGCGCTACGTACCTATTTGTAGCGTGCGCGGCCATATTACTAGCGTGCGCTAATATCCATTGTTAGCGTGCGCTAGCGAAATATTCGACGCCCGATCGAGTCGAGAAAACCGTCGCCCTCGATCTAACCTCGATAGCGTGCGCTACAACAACCGATTAGCGTGCGCTATAATATTGATTGCGTCGCTAAACATAACTCATAGCGTGCGCTATGAATTAATCGGTGCGATCCGGTAGCCACGGACTCAACTCGATCCGTCCCTAGCGCGCTACTCACACATATAGCGTGCGCTACTACAACCCGTTAGCGCGCGCTACTTACCACTCGTAGCGTGCGCTACAAATATTCTCACTGCAGATCAGTACCTTACGGATGCGGCCAGGTAGCCTTAGCGTGCGCTAAAGTGAGCGGTAGCGTGCGCTACCTATACCCAATTAGCGTACGCTAAAGGAGTATGTAGCGTGCGCTACTCCTCAAGCACACTTGCAATGAAAATGACAATGATGATAAACACGGCACGAAACTCCAATCAGATTAGTGATGAATGACGATTGATACACGATACAATTACTCAATGATGAATACCATGGTGAATCGAGTGATAAATGATCAATAATGAATGAGATTACCGAGCATCAATTCTTGAATGATAATTCTTGAGTGATAATTACTGAATGATAATTCTTGAGTGATAATTCTTGAATGATAATTATTGAGTTACAACCGGTATTACATACACCCCCTTAAAAGAGTTTCGTCCCCGAAACTAAGGGTCAAACAACTCGGGATAACTCTCGCATACTATCCTCGGTTTCCCAAGTAGCCTCTTCGACTCCGTGTCTAGACCACCGAATTTTAACCAAAGGAATCGTCTTATTCCTCAACCGCTTGATTCGCCGCTCTAAAACTCGTATAGGACGTTCCTCATATGAATGATCGTCGGCGATCTCGATTTCGTCGGCCGAAGTATGTGACTCGGGTCGGCAACATACTTCCGCAATCGAGAGACATGAAACACATTATGAATTCGGCTCAACGCCGGAGGTAAAGCCAATCGATAAGCTAACTCGCCTACTCTATCCAAAATCTGAAACGGTACAATTAATCTCGGACTCAAATTCCCTCTATTCCCAAAAAAGATGATACCACGACTCGGGGATTCCTTGACCAACAATTGGTCAACAGACTCGAACTCTAATGGTCGGCGACGGTTATCGCATATGATTTCGTCGACTGAGCCGCCAACAAACGACTCGATCAAAGCTACCTTCTCACGGCGGCTATAAGCATATCGGGCTCGGTGCCCAATGATTCGATAAGTCGTCCCAACACAACGGAGATCGACAAAGACGACCATACAAGGCCTCGTAAGGTGCCATCTTGATCGAAGCATGCCAATGTTATTATACGTGAACTCGATCAATGGTAGTTGGGCTTCCCAATCGTCTTTCCAATCGAGGACGCATGCCCTCAACATGTCCTCTAATGTCCGAATGGTCCTCTCGATTGCCCGCCGACCGAGGATGAAAAGCGGTCTTGAGATTAAGCCGAGTTCCCATAGTGCGATGAATCGATTTCCAAAGTGCGACACAAACCGTCCGTCACGATCGGAAACGATACTTTTAGGAGTACCGCAGTCGACTATCTCTTTAATGAACAATCGGGCAAGTCTCTGGGACCCCACGTATCCTTGATCTCAAGGAAATGAGCTGATTTGGTTAAGCGGTCCACGATCACCCGCATCGTGTTCATGCCACGACGACTCGTCGGCAAACTCGTGATGAAATCCATAGAAATGTCTTCCCACTTCCACTCGGGAATAGGAAGAGGTTTCAGCATACCCGCCGGTCGCCGATGTTCAATCTTAACTTGTTGACAGTTAAGCATCTCGAAACAAATTCTGCGACTTCTCGCTTCATATTACTCCACCGGTAATTTTGTTTCAAGTCCTTGTACATCTTACTAGACCCCGGATGCACAGAATAAGGGTAGCATGAGCTTCTTTCAAAATCGAGTTTTTCAACTCATCAATCGCCGCACGCACAACCGATTCTTAAACCTCAAAAGTCCATCCTCGTGGACCACAAATCCAGGGCTTTCCTCTGAGCCACATCCTCTCGGATGCGCAACAATGTTGGGTCCGAACCCTGATTCTCTCGGATTTCCTCCTCGAGTGACGATGAAATCTCTAACATACAAAGCCGCCCCGAACTCGCTGAAGCGGACCTCGATCTCGGGTCTAAGGAATTCTGTTGAAGCTCCTTCGAATCGTTAAACGGGCAAGCATCTGCTCTGAACGGACTTACGACTCAAGGCGTCGGCGACAACATTCGCCTTGCCCGGTGGTAAAGGATCTCGATATCATAATCTTTGATTAATTCCAACCACTGTCTCGGCGCATATTTAACTCCTTCGAGTAAATATATACTTTAAGCTCTTATGATCGGTGAATATCTCGATGTAACGCCATAAAGATAATGACGCCAAATTTTCAAAGCGAACACCACGGCCGCTAGCTCCGTGTCGTGGGTCGGATAATTAATCTCGTAAGGTCTCAATTGCCGTGAAGCATAGGCAATAACCTTCCGCTCGCATGAGTACACATCCGAGACCCTGTCCGGACGCATCACTATAGACCACAAATCCTTCCGTCCCCTGCGGCAAGGAAAGTATAGGTGCTGACATTAACCGGCTCTTGAGGTCCTCAAAACTCCGTTGACACGCATCGGACCACGTGTATTTCTTATCCTTCCGCAAAAGGTTCGTTAAGGGTTGAGCGATTCTAGAAAATCCTTCCACAAACCGCCGATAATAACCCGCTAATCCGAGAAAACTTCGGATTTCCTTAACATTCTTCGGAGGTAGCCAATCCCGAATAGCCTCCGTCTTCTGAGGATCAACACGAACTCCGTCTGATGAAATTACATGTCCGAGAAAAGTCACTTCGGACATCCAGAACTCACATTTGGAAAACTTCCCAAAAAGTTGTTCTCGTCTCAACACGTCGAGCACTAGATGAAGGTGAAACTCGTGTTCCTCCCGGTCACGAGAATAAATCAAAATGTCATCGATGAAGACAACAACAAACCGATCCAAAAAGTCGATGAAGACCCGATTCATTAACTCCATGAATACCGCAGGTGCATTAGTCAATCCGAACGGCATAACCACAAACTCATAATGACCATAGCGTGTTCGAAACGCCGTCCTCACGATATCCGACTCTCGAATCCGCAACTGATGATATCCAGATCTTAAGTCGATCTTGGAAAATACTGAAGCTCCCTGAAGTTGATCTAAGAGATCATCAATACGGGGTAAGGGATACTTATTCTTGATCGTCACTCTGTTCAACTCCCGATAATCAATACATAAGCGGAATGAACCATCCTTCTTTTTGACAAACAACACTGGTGCTCCCCACGGGGACGCACTCGGTCGGATATAACCTTTCTCGAACAATTCCTCAAGTTGGTTCTTTAATTCCTGCATTTCGGGTCCATCCAGACGGTGCCTTCGATATCGGGACGTACAGTGCTCCAACTCAATCGTGAATTCCACATCCCTCGTGGGGCAAACCGAGTAACTCGCGGAAAAACATCGCATATTCCCTCACCACGAATATCCGTTAACATTATCGATGATTTCTCGGTTTTGGCCATATAGCACCAATAACCGACACATCCCCGATTGAGTAATCTTACCGCTTTCATCAAATTAATGACTTTGCTGTAAGTAGGATTACCTCCCCGAAACACATATTCAACTCCATCGTCAAATGATAGTGACCAAACGCTTTCGGACACTAATGATGGCATCATGACGATCCATCCAATCAATACCCAAGATGATGTCGTCCCTCGGTAAATCTACTACGATTAGGTCCGGCCGCCATACACGACCATGAAACCGAATCGACAATTGCAATCTCACGGTTACCGATAATGCGTCTACCATCGGGTAGCCAATGACATATGGCTCACAACTAGTAGCACTACCCGCACGTAGTCTACTCAAACATGACTCGGAAATGAATGAATGAGATGCACCAAGATCAAAAAGGGTACACACAAAGTTGAGATAGAATATCGAGTGTACCCGAGATCATCCGGCCTCGGGATCATCGGTCTTCTTCATCTCATAAATTCGGGCTTGCCGCCCCGAACCGGATGCTCCGCCTCGATAGCTCTTGGCTCCGCCTTTAGCTCCCGCTGCCTTGAACGACGCCGAGTGAGTGGCTTGATTCTCGCACCCGAATGACACAGGGCTTGAGATGACGCCGAGTGGGTTTAGAGTCTCTACGGCAAAACGGGCCCTATGCCCGGAATCCTGATGTGGCACATGATGCATCGCCGGACACTTGTGCCGAAATGACCCTGCTCTCACTGAAACAGTGATGGCCGAATCGCCGCTCGCGATCGAGATTCCGCGGTTTAGACGCCAGGAGGTCGCTCCGAAAAGTAGAGCCCGCCCGCGGTTTCTTGAAAGTGGCACGACTCGCCGACCGACACGGTTCTTGGACTTCTTGCTAGCGCACGAAGGTTGCCGCTAGCAATTTCCTTAGCCGTAAGCTCGTAAGTAAGAGCC
The DNA here is from genome assembly GCA_033398695.1 of Orobanche coerulescens. Taxonomy (NCBI): domain Eukaryota; kingdom Viridiplantae; phylum Streptophyta; class Magnoliopsida; order Lamiales; family Orobanchaceae; genus Orobanche; species Orobanche coerulescens. The sequence goes on along the minus strand of CM065806.1, from coordinate 166,094,714 downwards.
TTCTCAATGAACTCGGCCAGAGTGGCACAGTTATGATTAAGTAATCAAGTCTCATACGGGGTTTCACCTCTTGCCGAAATACTTGATCTTGTCCGCTTCCGAGTGAATGATAGATGAGGCGAATGGAAGAAGTTCTGAAATTTTTCGGCGATGGCGAGAACGTCATCATCCGCCGAAAGGTCGGGAGTGAGTAATTCCGACAACTTGGCCTCCCGAGTGGGGCCGGATAGTACCTCTCCATCATGAGAGTCTTGAATCGATCCCAAGTACATGTTCCGTGGGCCTCAACGATAACCACCATGAATGAGCGCTCTTACCGAGATAGTAAGCCGCAATCGAAACTTTATGCCCTTCGGGGCAATCCACCATAGCAAATAACTTCTCAAAATGCTCAAGCCGGTGAACAATATCCGCCGGCTCGGATGAGCCCTCAAAAGTAGGTGGTCACCGCGAGAGATATCGCTAATGATATTGCTTACACCCTCTCTTGCCTCTGAGGTGGCGGCGGAGGAGCCTGCTGATTTTGATTGATGGAGTTATGCATCGTCTCCATCAACCGAGCCATCTGGTCATTTGGGCCATCATGCCCTGCATAAATGCGAGTGGGTCAACCCGGACACCCTCGACCGAGCCGTGTCCTGCACGACTCCCGATAGTGAATGATCGCGTCTGTGTGAGTGAGTGGCGATCACCGCTCGATGAGTTAGCATTATTCCTGGCATTTGCACGTGTATTCGCACGAGTTCTCGGGATTCGGCCCGCTCCACGGCCTCGTCCTCCACGTCCTCTGCCAGCCCCTTCCATGCTGAAGTGGAAAGTCATATGATGATTATATATCTCGCATGAGTATCACATTATGATTATATTATGAAATGATGAAAATGAGCATACGCGCTCAAATACAAATGATTACATGAATGATTAGTTGACGTGACATGATTTCTGATGAAATTACTTAAATGATTATCTTGAACAATTTAACAAGACTGATGATATGATCTTCAAGATCAACAACTGAATAATGAAATGAATTGAGTGATTAATGAGTTAACATTATCGACTTGATCACAATTGAAATTGATGAATGAGGATTGTTAATCGATGAATTATGAATGAATGATTAATGCCGTAAATTATACCATGGCATTAGAAATCTTACAGATTCTTGGTCTGATTGGCTCGGCTTTTGCACAGTCACACGTGGCGCGAAAGTTCCAATGATACTAGTCTCGATGACGATGATTTCAAATGAGACATGACTTGGAGGGTAGTATTCAAAACCACGCTCCGATACCAACTCGTAACACCCCAAACTAGGCGGATATTACGGTGTAGACCCGACCGGGACCCACCGTGCGAATGAGAATGAATGAATTACAGTAAATGTAGTACCGAACCACATTACAACATCAATTACTCCGATGAGGAGTTTTATGCAACACCTGTGATAAAATAGAATACATGTGTATTTTATGTGACGATAAAATACACAACATGAATGAAATGAGCATTCAAACTAATGTCTCAGCGGAATAAATAAAGGAAACACAAATGATCGAATAAATGACCGAATGCATCGGGCCCCCTACTAGTATCACTGACTCGCCGTCATCGTGCTCTCCCGTGCCTTAGCCTTGCCATGACCAAAAACAACATCCCCAACGGGCCGCCATACGTAACAACAATCCTCAAGGGTTGAAAATACACAATCATGATATATCCGAAATTATGAATTATTCTCAAAACATACGCAATCAAACATGCTATATGAATCGACTAATCAAGACGGCTCAAAGGAATGGCGCCACACTACGTCCGGATGGAAATGTGTCCGTGCACAAGCCACCAACGATCAAACACGCGTGGTCTTGTACCTAATCGGCCTCACGAGCAATCGACTCGTGTGCACACCCAATGTGAGGCCACCAACCAACACACGACTATAATGTGCCCGACATGAAAATCCTACACATACCAATCGGCACGCCAAGATGACCCGAATGCCACAATATGACAAAAGTGACAATGAAAATGAATAATGACTCACCAAGATTGAATGATGGTGAAATGAATGATAGCTCAATGAAATGATCGGAACCGCTGCTCCTTATGACCGAGGTGATCAATTGACAATGACGAAGTTTTGATACGATTAATACAATGATGAATGAGTTATGATTATGAATGAACAACGACAAAAGGAATGAATATCCTTTTAACCGAGTAAGAATTAACTTACACAATACCGATGATGAATGTCCGTCCACGAACAACGTCCTAAATGAAATATCGGTCGCTCGAACAACCTTGAACAATAATAGTTACCAACAACCGATCAATACATGAATCAAATACGATCATAACCGACCCAAACGTCGATACAACAATATCCGAACTCGTATGAATCGAAACCAACTCCAAGATGAGTATTTCAAACCATCAAAACACTTTCAAGGATATCAATAATCCATTAGGAATCCATAACTCATGATTACAACAACATCAATCGGAAAATCCCCAATTAACCGAAGTCAACCCCAAGGGTTCTTGGAATAATTCCGAAAATAACCGTTTAAATCCGTAGGAATATATTTATCCAAGTTAGATAATCCATAACTAACATATTCCAATGATAATCCAAGCTCACACGAAGAAATCGGAAGGAAAACCCAAAAATCCGAAATTCTAGATCCAAGAGTTTAATACCTTTGATTCGATGTGATGAAATGATGATCAATCCGAAAGATGAGCTTGAAGATGATGATTGATGATTACACCTCGAAGAATCCTCTCCGAATCGCTCGAAATCGCCCAAAACTACCGAAGGAATGAAATGAGATGGAAAATGACGAACTCTGACTAAACTGTCCAATTTATACTCAGTCCAGGTTAGCGTGCGCTAGCCCTTGTGCATAGCGTGCGCTAACGTGTAATTTGGGTAGTCCAGTACCCCCTGTCCGAACACGGTAGCGCGCGCTACGTACCTATTTGTAGCGTGCGCTACGGCCATATTACTAGCGTGCGCTAATATCCATTGTTAGCGTGCGCTAGCGAAATATTCGACGCCCAGTACTGGAGTCCAGAAAACCGTCTGCCCTCTGATCTAACCTCGATAGCGTGCGCTACTACAACCCGTTAGCGCGCGCTACTTACCACTCGTAGTGTGCGCTACAAATATTCTCACCTGCAGTCCAGTACCTTCTGGACTGCAGCCAAGGTAGCCTTAGCGTGCGCTAAAGCTGAGCGGTAGCGTGCGCTACCTATACCCAATTAGCGTACGCTAAAAGGAGTATGTAGCGTGCGCTACTCCTCAAGCACAGCTTGCAACGAAAATGACAATGATGATAAACACGGCACGAAACTCCAATCAGATTAGTGATGAATGACGATTGATACACGATACAATTACTCTGAATGATGAATACCATGACTGAATCTGAGTGATAAATGATCAATAATGAATGAGATTACTGAGCATCAATTACTGAATGATAATTACTGAGTGATAATTACTGAATGATAATTACTGAGTGATAATTACTGAATGATAATTACTGAGTTACAACCGGGTATTACATTGGATGCATACCATGTTATACATGTATTTGATGTTCATTATCTGGATGACTGACCCCGTGGGGGAGGAACATGTTTTCATGTTTTAGGTGCTTGCGAGGAGAGAGTTGAGACACAAGGGCATGATGATGGCGACGAGGCATTCGAGCAATACTAGTCCGAGTTGTTCATGTTGGTCAGTCAGTTGGAGTGTTCTCTAGTTTGTCAGTCGTTGTCATTATGTATTACCCGAGCAGATGCTCGTGGGTGTTGTTGTACTTTACTTTTGGCCATGTAGGACCTTCGTTGTCGTTGAAATTCCTTATCGGAATGTTGTGTCGGATATCATGGTAGGGACTATGATTTTCCCTTATTGTTTAATTTAATGTATTTTAGTCACGTTCGCCTGGTGGATCTCCTGGCGTGGGGTCCACGGCACTGTAATAACCCAATAGGATTTGGGGGTGTTACAGATGGTTGTTCTTGATGACTAAGTATATTTCTTCTTTCTCAGATATGGATTGATGCTAGAAAGAAGTATACTCGTTCTTGTAAGCTTGATCTGATGATAATTAATATTCAGTCTTTTGATGGTTTGAATATCGCTTGTAAGCTTTGTATGTATTCTTCTTGTTGTGTTATGTTTCACGAGGAGATCTGTTGTTATGGATCTTCAAACTCTAGGGTATAAATAGCCTTCTTGGATATATCCGTTGAGATAGATCCGTTGAGCAAGATTCTGTGACAACTTGATATTTGACTTGAAAGGACCAGGATCCAGATATTGCGGAATTTTGAAGATCTCTGTCGGCTTCAGTATTTAAATACTTTATCTTTTCAGTATTTAAATACTTCTTTATTAAATGGGACTTGACTTTACCAAAGATTCCTTTCCAAATGGTCTTTGGTCCTGTTTCGATGAGTATTTCAAGATCTCAATACTTTACAGCTTGAATGATGTATCCATTTGCGTTGTAGGCTATAACGGAGCAGTTGCTGTATCGAATGTTTGCTTTATTGAGGGACAGCTTCCATACTTGGCGTTTACTAACCATTTGTTGCTGTATTTTGGTAGCGCGAGAGCTCGCTGTATGCTGACGTAATGAGAAGGTCTTCGATACAGGATTGACAACTTCGATCGGACTTTTCGATACAACAGCTTGCTGTATGCTGGGCATTTTGCTGAATGAAGCTTTGCTGTATCGAGCTTTGTTGTTTGGTAATTATTAAAACAACATTGTTTTTCCCAACAATTTCCCCCTTTTTGATAATTTCCAAACCTTCTTGATGATCCCAAAACTTTGATGCCAAAACCTCTTTAAGCTAAAACAATTTTCCCTTCTTTTTCGATAACCACTTGTTGGTAATTTGATAAGACTTCGATACAGGATTTGATTATCCCAACAGTTTCCATCTTTTTCGATAACAGCTTGAGCAGACTTCTTGATCTTCTGTTCGAATGATCTGGTCTTCAGCACTTAGTCTAAAAGAAATGTGAACTGCTCGCAGACAAGTTCTAAAGCAATAGCATCTAACACGGAAATGTATTACATTTTAAACTTATGATTGGCGCGCGGGCACAATCTTACAGTGTGATCTAGTTGAGTACAACTCAAAATGTTTGAGGATAAAAACAGGGCATGTGGACTTAAAACTGTTTGCAATACACAATAGAATAAAACTATCAAGCATAATTGATGTCCTGTAGTGTAAGTACTGTATACGCGAATAATACAGCGTTCCCCCTTAAAAGGTACATACAGGATTCAATTCTTACATTAATTTTTGGATTAACACTGTATTCTTGGGTCGTACTGTATTCCCCCTTAATTAATGCACACGTCAGCTGTAGGAAGGTTTCATGCCTTCTCTGTCCTACAGTGCTGTCTTGACTGTTCTGAGTGTACAGTTAATTAATGATAGATAATGTATTCTTGGGTCTTACAGCATTCCCCCTTAATTAATGAGTAAAAGCATAAAAACTTACAGGGAGTCTAGCTGTAGCGTCCCCAATTCTCGTCGAAGCATAGAAATCAAGTAAATTTGGGTCCTGGTGTGATAGTGCCTTTCGGTACCTAAATTTGCCGGACAACAATTGGTTTGTTGTAGGCTACTTTTGGTCCATTATTTCGATATCTACGTGGGGCAGGCACGTAATCATTGTAATCATTATAATGCATGAAAAATCGAGAATTATAGTTGTTATTCCAGTACGATTGTCGTGTCGGAGGTGGAGCCACTTTCATAGATATTACAGATTGCCTCCTGGGTCTCCAGTTGGATTCCTAAATTTGTTGTTGATACTGCGCCGCGACCTGTTTTCTTGATGGATAACGGGGCTCCTGTATCTAATATCTAGGCGAGTATCTTGAAAGTACCGTACGGCCTCGATAATTGGGTACGACCTTCCTCTGAATGAGCCGGGCGCTTATGATATGCTTGTGGAGCATGCTATGGATTGCGCATTTTAGGTCTGAACGGCTGGTGATTCCGCTGTCTCGAATAGGATTGCGGGGGCGGAATGGCAGCTTTTGCTATTTGCGGTGCAACAGGTTCCTTCGCAGGACTCGGAACTTCTTCCGATACAGGAATGGATTCCTCACTCCTGACGAATACCGTACTAGATTTTTCTTTGTTGGAGAACGAGTTGTATCCTAAGCCACGTTTATCATGAGCATGTTGCCCAGTGCTTAGGATCTCTTCCATTCTATTAGAGGATTTCTCGAAAGAATTCAAGATTGTCTCTAATTCTCCTTCACGTTTCTCGAGTGATTTTACTTTGGCTTTGAGTAGATCCAAATCATTTGTCTTGATTTCAAGATGAGACTTAGTCTCATTTAGATCATGAGCAAGTTGATGATTGCTCTCCATGAGTTTTTCTAAATTGACTTTGCTATTTTCGCAATCGACTGACATATTTTCGTAATTATCCTTCAGCAAGTCGTTTTCTTCTTTCAGCTCTAGGTTAGAAATTTCAAGCTATATGTTTTCTCTTTTCAATATCTCATGGGCCTTTTGAATGTTATTAAATTCATTCAACATATTTTCAAATGTATGAGATGTATTTACAGGAATAGTTGAGGTAGAGCTTACCTCATCATCATCGCCGTCTTCATTTTCTTCTTTAACTTCGGCCATAGAGCACATGTAGGCTCTATCTTCTAGCTCATCATCAGACGAGTCACTATCAGTGACCACCTGAAGACATTTAGTCCTTGTTGATGCGGGTGAAGCTTTTGATTCTCCAATGAAGACCTTGAGTTTGTTCTTCATCCTGTTTCTCCAGTCATCAAACTCGTTAATAGAAAACATTGGTACCTTGATAATTAGTGAGGTATCCATGTCTAAGAATAGAAATAGATAACGAAGTTTTCAAAAATAAAGTGATTTTAAGGATCTGATTCAGTTAAAAATACGACTGATTCTTTTTAGAATCAACTGCTCTGATACCACTTGTTGGTCCACTTAAAGTATACAGGATACAGCTTGGGAAGTGTTTTAAGCAACAAGATGTACATTTTTCTAATCGGAGTGCGTAGCGGAAGTTTTTAATACAGTAAGTTGCTGTCGATACAGCAACTCGGTCTATTCTCCTGTTAGCTTGGTGCGTACAGGGTTTTGCAGTGTATACTTGTATAAATCACAGTTTATGAAAACACTAACGGCGAAAGGTAAATAACACAGTATTTAAGTGGTTCGAGTTAAACCCCTCTACGTACACTGGTCCTCCACAGAGGAGTAAAACGTTTATGATAAATACTGCGTTCACAACTATGTATTTATAGTCAAACCTATCCTTGTATCGTTCACACACATAGATACAAAGACTGCCGCTTTCAACCGTTCACACGGATTGGTTAAAGTTTCCACTTGACTTGCTTCTTCACACACAGTTCCAAAGCTTCGTCCTTATTCATCCCACACAGGTCAGAATAAATTGTTGAGTTCACACAGAGCTCAGTTTTTACACAAAGGTAAAAGGTAGGTAACCAGGTAAGAACAGCAGCTTGAATATGAAGCTCTTGAGCTGATGATAGCTGTTCTTGATGACTGAGTATATTTCTTCTTTCTCAGATATGGATTGATGCTAGAAAAAAGTATACTTGTTCTTGTAAGCTTGATCTGATGATAATGAATATTCAGTCTTTCGATGGTTTGAATATCGCTTGTAAGCTTTGTATGTATTCTTCTTGTTGTGTTATGTTTCACGGGGAGATCTGTTGTTATGGATCTTTAAACTCTGGGGTATAAATAGCCTTCTTGGATATATCCGTTGAGATAGATCCGTTGAGCAAGGTTCTGTGACAACTTGATATTTGACTTGAAAGGACCAGGATCCGGATATTGCGGAAGTTTGAAGATCTCTGTCGGCTTCAGTATTTAAATACTTTATCCTTTCAGTATTTAAATAATTCTCTATTAAATGGGACTTGACTTTAGTGAATAGCAAAGATTCCTTTCCAAATGGTCTTTGGTCCTGTTTCGATGAGTATTTCAAGATCTCAATACTTTACAGCTTGAATGCTGTATCCATTTGCGCTGTAGGCTATAACGGAGCAGTTGCTGTATCGAATGTTTGCTGCATTGAGGGACAGCTTCCATACTTGGCGTTTACTAAGCCTTTGTTGCTGTATTTTGGTAGCGCGAGAGCTCGCTGTATGCTGGCGCAATGAGAAGGTCTTCGATATAGGATTGACAACTTCGATCGGACTTTTCGATACAGCAGCTTGCTGTATGCTGGGCATTTTGCTGAATGAAGCTTTGCTGTATCAAGCTTTGTTGTTTGGTAATTATTAAAACAACATTATTTTTCCCAACACACCGTATGAAGCCCTATATAGTAGGAAGTGTCGATCACCACTGTATTGGGATGAGGTAGGTGAAAGGAGGATTTTGGGTCTCGAGATGATCGAACAGATGGTTGGTATGGTGGATAAGATTCGTGAGAGGATCAAGATAGCACAGGATCGTCAGAAGTCTTACGCCGACAAGCATAGGAAAGATCTCGAATTCTTTGTTGGCGATAAGGTATTCCTAAAGGTATCTCATACCAAGGGAATTGTCTGTTTTGGTCCAAGGAGCAAGTTGAGACCGAGATACATTGGACCATTCGAAATTCTCGAGCGGATTAGAGAGTTAGCTTACCGTTTGGCTTTACCCCCAGATCTTTCGGCTGTGCACAATGTTTTCCACGTATCATTGTGAGGAAGTATGTACACGATCCCAGCCACGTCATCAACTATACCGCCGTGGAGATGAACAAAGACCTTACCTATGAAGAACAACCAGAACTGATTCTCGACCGATCTGTAATATCCGCATTTTTCTTTCCCTTGTATTCTCATTTTTGCTGTATTTCTCGATCGTAGTGACCCTCGTGTATCTTTCAGTGTATCCTTCCTGTCATCTGTTGAACTGTATTCTCGTTATTGTTGTGCGGAACCGCCATTTCGGGGTTGTCATAGATCCATTTCGTGTTATTGGTTAAAAAATATTGATTCCTATTGCTTTTATTCTCTTCCCGGATCATTTTTTAGCATTTTGGGACCCAAAGGGGGTGTGGGCCGCGGCACAAGGTGTGTGCGCCGCGGCACACACATTTCTCCAGTTGTTGGTCGAGCGGACTGTACTGTGTGCCGCGGCACAGTGCCGAGTCAGTGCCGTGGCACACCCGTCCGGGCCGCGGCACACTCGTGTGGCATTTTCGGCCAAAACCCGACTGTACCGGGTGCCGCGGCACACGCCGGCTGAGCCGCGGCACACTGCCGAACCCTGAGAGCAATTTTTGGTCTGTGCCGCGGCACACCTCAGCTGAGCCGCGGCACACAAAGCGGTCAACCCTCTATAATTGTGTTGTTTTGAGCGAGAGCAGCTCATTTCCTTCTTCTTCTTCCATTTACGCGAGAGAGAGTGAGAGAGGAGTAGAGCTTCTCATCATCCATCAATTGGGGGTTGATTTTCATCATTCTTCTTCGGTTGTGAAGCCCGGATAATCAATCTAACGCGTGTTCTACGAATCTAAGTACTTGAATCTTCAAGGTAATATCTCTTGGAACCCTACCTTTTGGATAATTGGGGATTTTGGGGTTTTTGTCCGATTCTTTCCGTTTTGTTGGTGGATTCTTGATGAATACGATTAATATTGTTAGTATCATTAACTTTCCTACGGATTCATGGTATATTTTGTGATTTTTACGGAATCGAGAGGGTTTGGTTGTGGTCCACCCTCGTTGTTATTTTTGTACGAATATACATGAATCGTAGGCGGGTTCTCGGGGGTATTCCATTTCCATATTCGTCTAGAGTTGGTTGTGATTATGTTCTTCAAATCATTAGGTTCGGTTCCATTGGTTCTTAGCGTTCGTCGGTGATTATCCTTTTCGTTCGTTGCGTCATCAATTACTCAAGGCAAGTATTTTTGGAAACCTTTATTCTTAACGTGAAATGGTAATGTATATTGTGTGTGCTTTGCTCACCCTGGGAGGGTCCGACGGGGCCTCGGGGGAATCTATGACTTCACTCTGGATTCACGAGTTTGTTTCGCTAGCCAGCTCGGGAGGGTCCTTAGAGGCCTCGGGTGGGATTCATGGTGGCGTCCTGGTCCTAGGCGATGCCTGTGCGTGATTTGTTTTATAAAGTGTCCAGCTCGGGAGGGTCCTTAGAGGCCTCGAGTGGGATTCGTAGCTTCGTCCCGGTCCTAGGCAAATTGTTTGACTGTTTGTTTCCGGAAAAGACATGTTTGGTTTTGGTTTTTGAAATGATGTTGGTGCATGTACTATGAAATGCGTAAGCAATTGGTTTGCCTTGAATACTTGTACTAGCGTAATTGCTAACCCCTCTGGGGACCCGTTGTGGGGAAATTCTTGTTATGGATTTCAGGTTATGATCATCCGGACGAGTGAGCGCTGGACAGTACGAGGATGTTGGCCAGGGTCGTTGACATGTGCACTTGGGTCTACTTATTTCTTTTGTCCATTTCGATATGGTTGTTTCCTATATTTATAAACTGATAGACTGTACTCGCGAGTACTTAGGCTTTTCAATTCGAACTCCGTGTTATATTATTTAAATTGCTACACTGTCGATTGTTACTCATTTAGTCGGTTGCTCCGAGTGTATTTTCATGTGATGTATTATTTGATTGTGCTTCCTCGCTAACCGAGATGGTTAGCCGAGGGGTGTTCGCTGTTGTAGCCTGGTGGGTCCCATGTAGGGGCCCACGGCACTGTAATATACTCCGAATATCTTGGGGTGTTACAGAAATGGTATCGGAGCTCTAGGTTTATGGATACATAGGCTTGTCGGTTATTTGGGTCTAGTCGTGTTTTGTTTTGCACATTGTCACACCGCTGCCGGCATCTCAGTACTTCCAGTGTTCGTAAGTTTCCTTACTCGATTCTTTACTTTCTCGTACTGTATTCCGTTTCTTGAACTGTGGTTATTCTCCCTCCTTTGCTTATCATCGTAGTTGCTTTTTCCTTCCTTACTCATCTTCGATATACTTCTGTTATCTCTTAACACCAGTATGGATGCCGGAGGAAACCGTGGTCGTGGTCGTGGTCGTGGACGCGGCCGAGGACGTGGGGCATCCGGTGGGGCGGCCACGTCACATTCTTCGGGAGCCGGCAGTACCGATGACCGTCACAGTCATGCTTCTTCTCAGGAGCACGCCGACCTTGGTATTGCGGCCGTCATGCAGCAAATGGTTAACCAAATGGCGGCTATAGCTCGGGTAGTCCAGAACCCCGATCAGGCTCATGCTAATCGGGGCGGAGCGGATCGCTGGCTACAGGATGTCATCAAGATGCATCCTCCTCAGTTCTCGGGAGCTTCAGACCCGATCGGCTGGGAAGGGTGGATCAAGGAGATATCTAAAGTCTTCACTGCCACTAACTGTCCCGAGGACCGTAAGGTCCCTATTGCTCAGTACTTTCTCACGGGGGACGCTACGGATTGGTGGGAGGCCGTTGGGCCCAAAGATCATGTTGCTTCGTGGGCCGAATTTCAGGAGTTGATGGAGATTGAATATTGCCCGTGGCCAGTTAGACAGGCTCGAGTCCATGCTTTCTATGATGCTCAACCTCGGGATATTCCCGTATCCCAAGCTATTGCTGATTTCAACAAAGAGTTGGGCTATGTGAAAACCCAAGTTGTCGCTGAGAGCGACAAAATTTTCCATTTTTCCAGGAGGATGAAACTGTCCATTCGGGACTATATGTCTGGACTCGTCTGCACTACTTTGAAGGATTATCAGAGTAGGGCCCTCGCTTATGACATGTCGGTGACAGCCAGTGCGGCGGTTCGGGAGAGTAAGAAGCAGAAATCCGCCGGAAATTTTTCGGGTCACGGAGGTGGAGGTCAGCAGAAGTCTCAGTCTGTGAATATTCCTGGAGGTAGTTCGGCTCGTTTCTTTATGGTCTATCGGGGTACTGCCAGTGCCTCCGTTCGGGATGCCAAATGCTTTAACTGCGGCGAGCCGGGCCATCGGAACCGGGAGTGTCCTCGTCCGCCTCTAACTTGTCACACTTGTGGTCAGTCGGGCCACAAGGCCTTCTTTTGTGAGCGGGCAAGAAAGATTCTTGGTGCTCAGGCTTCTTTTACAGCAACTTTGGAGCCGAGTGTGAACCAGGGCTCATTTACTCCGCCGCCACCTCCGAGTGCCGGTCGAGGTAGGGGTCTGGGTCAGCCCGCTAGGGGAGTAGCTTCCAGTGTCGGCTCTGCCCAGCCGCGTATCTACGAGATGAGGAGGGCCGAAGACCCAGCAGCTACTGTGGCGACAGGTACCGTTCATATCCATTCTCATCCTATCGGTGTGCTTTTTGATTCGGGTGCTACGCATTCATTCATTTCTCTAGAGTGTGTATGCCGTTTGAGTCTCGACTGCTTGTCACCTTGCGAGCCTTTCGTCGTTAAACTTCCTAGCGGTGATAGGATTGTCGGTGATCGGGAGGTCCGAGACTGCTCTGTGTTTATTTGTGAGAGAGCTTGGCTATCTAATCTTATTGTCGTTAATATTGAGGGCGAGGATTTGATTCTCGGGGATGATTGGCTCGAGCGGCATGGCACAATCATGAACTACCGCACGAGGATCATCACCATGTTAGCCGAGGATGGCACCGAGCACTCCTTCGCGGGGCGAAGGAGGGGAAATGAGAAGTTTGTTATTAACGCCTTGAAGATGATGAGACTCCTACGAAAGGGGTGTACTGGTTATTGGTGCTACGCCTTGAAGGCGGAGGATGGTGGAGTCGAGATTTCATCGATTCCGGTCGTTAGTGAGTTTCCTGATGTTTTTCCTGACGAGTTACCGGGATTGCCACCGGATGGTGAGGTCGAGTTTGCTATAGAGTTAGAGCCGGGCGCGGCTCCAATTTCTAAGGCGCCATATCATATGGCACCTTCAGAGATGACAGAATTGAAGAATCAATTGAGTGAGCTTCTTGAGTCGGGGTATATTCGACCGAACGCCTCGCCTTGGGGCGCACTGGTCCTGTTTGTGCGGAAGAAGGATGGTTCACTACGTTTGTGTATCGACTACCGCGGACTAAACAAGGTGACCATCAAGAACAAGTATCCCCTGCCGAGGATTGATGACTTGTTTGATCAGTTGCAAGGAGCTACAGTATTCTCGAAGATTGATTTGAAATCGGGGTACTATCAGCTTCGGGTGAGAGAGTCCGACGTGCCAAAAACAGCTTTTCGGACGAGATACGGACATTATGAGTTTGTAGTTATGCCTTTCGAATTAACTAATGCGCCGGCGGTGTTCATGCAATTGATGAACAAAGTCTTTATCGAGTATCTGGATAAGTGTGTCGTCGTCTTCATTGACGATATTCTTATCTATTCGAGGAATGAGTAAGAGCATGCCCATCATTTGCGGATAGTGTTAGACATTTTGAGGGCCGAGCAACTCTATGCGAAGTTCTCGAAATGTGAGTTCTGGCTGAAGGAAGTGATGTTTTTGAGTCACGTGATTTCAGCGGAGGGAGTTCGAATGGATCCGCAGAAGATTGAGGCAGTGTTGGATTAGGCACCGCCCACAAGTGTGAAGGAGGTCCGTAGTTTCTTGGGTTTGGCTGGCTACTACCGTAGGTTCGTCGAGGGTTTCTCAAAACTAGCTCGGCCACTTACACAGTTACTCCAGAAATCCGAGAAGTTCGTCTGGAATGACAAGAGGCAGTCCAGTTTTGAGGAGCTGAAGAAGCGTTTGACTTCAGCTCCGGTTTTGGCGTTGCCATGTGGCAACGAGGGATTCGCCGTTTATAGCGATGCTTCGGGTCAGGGTCTTGGGTGCGTATTGATGCAGCACGGCAAGACCATTGCCTTTGCGTCGAGACAGTTGAGGCCGTATGAGCTTAACTACCCTACTCATGATTTGGAGTTAGCGGCAGTTGTTTTTGCACTCAAGATCTGGCGTCACTATCTTTTCGGCTCTACATGTCAGATTTTTACCGATCATAAGAGCCTGAAATACATATTAACTCAGCGGGAGTTGAATATGAGGCAGAGGAGGTGGTTAGAGCTGATTAAGGATTATGACCTCAAAATCCTTTATCATCCGGGCAAGGCGAACGTCGTGGCCGACGCCTTGAGTCGGAAACCGATTGTGTTGCGACGCCGAGGTCTTTACGTCTCGATCCCGAGCTTCGGCGGGCTTTGATCGAGTTAGATGTTGAGGTTTTGTTGCCCGGAGGTGTCGGGCAACTTTGTGCTTTAGAGATTTCGTCGTCTTTGATCGATGAAATTAAGTCAAGCAATTAGAGGATCCGATGATTACTCAAATCCGAGAGAACGTTCTTAAGGGAAAGTCTCCCGGGTTTGTGATTCACGAAGATGGTGTTTTGAGATTTCGAGTCGACTTTGTGTGCGAACGACTCGAGTTGAGACAGTATTTTGCGTGAGGCACATGCTACACCTTATTCCGTTCATCCTGGTTCGAGTAAGATGTACAAGGACACGAGGAGGAATTTCGTGGAATGATATGAAGGAGGAGGTCGCACGGTTGTAGCGAGATGTTTGACTTGTCGGCGAGTCAAAATCGAGCATCGGCCGACCGGCCGGTTATTGCGATCACTTCTGTTCGAATGGAAATGGGAAGATATATCGATGGATTTCGTTACGAGTTTGCCGAGATCGAGGTCGGGCATGAATATGGTATGGGTGATTGTTGATCGTCTGACCAAGTCGGCACATTTTCTGGGCATCAAGGACACTTGGGGTCCAGAAAAGTTGGCTCGTGTGTTTATCACACAGATTGTGAGGCTTCACGGTACTCCGAAGTCTATTGTTTCGGATCGTGATGGCCGTTTCGTATCGCATTTTTGGCAGGCGGTGCATAAGGCGTTGGGTACCCATTTACATTTGAGTACCTCTTTTCATCCTCAGTCAGATGGACAGTCGGAACGCACTATCCAGACGTTCGAGGATATGTTGCGTGCGTGCGCTCTCGATTGGAGCAGCGACTGGGAGGAGCATTTGCCATTGATCGAATTCACGTACAACAATAGTTGTCATGCGTCGATTCGGATGGCACCGTATGAGGCACTTTATGGGCGGCGTTGTCGATCGCCGATTTGTTGGAATGAGGGGTCCGATTTGGTCGGGACCGAACCGGATGTCGTTTTAGAGATGAGGCGGAAGATAGAATTGATTCGGGAACGAATGTTAACTACCCAGAGTCGACAGAAGTCTTATGCCGATGTCCGTCGTCGACCTTTAGAATTCGAGGTGGGAGACCACGTTTTGCTGAAGGTGTCGCCGACGAGAGGATTTTTCCGTTTCGGGAAGAAGGGGAAGTTGAGTCCGAGATTTATTGGACTCTTCGAGATTCTCGAGCGAGTCGGTGGGTTAGCATACCGTTTGGCGTTACCCCCGGCCCTGGGTCATGTTCATAGCGTTTTCCATGTTTCCCAGCTGAGGAAATATGTCCCGGATCCGAGTCACGTCATCGATTATGGTGAGATTGATGTCGCCGAGGATATTACTTTTGAAGAACATCCCTTGAAGATTTTGGAGCATCGTGAGAAACGACTGAGGCATAAGACCATCCCCTTGGTCAAAGTGCAGTGGTCGAGACACGGTGTCGAGGAGGCAACTTGGGAAACCGAGGTTAGCATGCGTGCTAGGTACCCTGAGTTGTTTGTTTCTTAAGTTTCGGGACGAAACTTGTTTTTAGAGGGGTAGAATGTAATATCCGCATTTTTCTTTCCCTTGTATTCTCATTTTTGGTGTATTTCTCGATCGTAGTGACCCTCGTGTATCTTTCAGTGTATCCTTCCTGTCATCTGTTGAACTGTATTCTCGTTATTGTTGTGCGGAACCGCCATTTCGGGGTTGTCATGGATCCATTTCGTGTTATTGGTTCCCAAATATTGATTCCTATTGCTTTTATTCTCTTTCCGGATCATTTTTTATCATTTTGGGACCCAAAGGGGGTGTGGGCCGCGGCACAAGGTGTGTGCGCCGCGGCACACACATTTCTCCAGTTGTTGGTCGAGCGGACTGTACTGTGTGCCGCGGCACACTGCCGAGTCAGTGTCACGGCACACCCGTCCGGTGCCGCGGCACAATGCCGAGTCAGTGCCGCGGCACACCCGTCTGGGCCGCGGCACACTCGTGTGGCATTTTCGGCCAAAACCCGACTGTACCGGGTGCCGCGGCACACCTCAGCTGAGCCGCGGCACACAATGCGGTCAACCCTCTATAATTGTGTTGTTTTGAGCGAGAGCAGCTCATTTCCTTATTCTTCTTCCATTTACGCGAGAGAGAGTGAGAGAGGAGGAGAGCTTCTCATCATCCATCAATTGGGGGTTGATTTTCATCATTCTTCTTCGGTTGTGATGCCCGGATAATCAATCTAACGCGTGTTCTACGAATCTAAGTACTTGAATCTTCAAGGTAATATCTCTTGGAACCCTACCTTTTGGATAATTGGGAATTTTGGGGTTTTTGTCCGATTCTTTCCGTTTTGTTGGTGGATTCTTGATGAATACGATTAATATTGTTAGTATCATTAACTTTCCTACGGATTCATGGTATATTTTGTGATTTTTACGGAATCGAGAGGGTTTGGTTGTGGTCCGCCCTCGTTGTTATTTTTGTACGAATATACATGAGTCGTAGGCGGGTTCTCGGGGGTATTCCATTTCCGTATTCGTCTAGAGTTGGTTGTGATTATGTTCTTCAAATCGTTAGGTTCGGTTCCGTTGGTTCTTAGCGTTCGTCGGTGATTATCCTTTCCGTTCGTTGCGTCATCAATTACTCAAGGCAAGTATTTTTGGAAACCTTTATTCTTAACGTGAAATGGTAATGTATATTGTGTGTGCTTTGCTCACCCTGGGAGGGTCCGACGAGGCCTCGGGGGAATCTATGACTTCACTCTGGATTCACGAGTTTGTTTCGCTAGCCAGCTCGGGAGGGTCCTTAGAGGCCTCAGGTGGGATTCATGGTGGCGTCCTGGTCCTAGGCGATGCCTGTGCGTGATTTGTTTTATAAAGTGGCTAGCTCGGGAGGGTCCTTAGAGGCCTCGGGTGGGATTCGTGGCTTCGTCCCGGTCCTAGGCAAATTGTTTGACTGTTTGTTTCCGGAAAAGACATGTCTGGTTTTGGTTTTTGAAATGATGTTGGTGCATGTACTATGAAACGTGTAAGCAATTGGTTTGCCTTGAATACTTGTACTAGCGTAATTGCTAACCCCTCTGGGGACCCGTTGTGGGGAAATTCTTGTTATGGATTTCAGGTTATGATCATCCGGACGAGCGAGTGCTGGGACAGTAGGAGGATGTTGGCCAGGGTCGTTGACATGTGCACTTGGGTCTACTTATTTCTTTTGTCCATTTCGATATGGTTGTTTCCTATATTTATAAACTGATAGACTTTACTCGCGAGTACTTAGACTTTTCAATTCGAACTCCGTGTTGTATTATTTTAAATTGCTACACTGTCGATTGTTACTCATTTAGTCGGTTGCTCCAAGTGTATTTTCATGTGATGTATTATTTGATTGTGCTTCCTCGCTAACCGAGATGGTTAGCCGAGGGGTGTTCGCTGTTGTAGCCTGGTGGGTCCCATGTAGGGGCCCACGGCGCTGTAATATACTCTGAATATCTTGGGGTGTTACACGATCAGTCCGGCAATTGAGGAACAAATTGAAAGTGTCAAGATCCAATGGCGTAACCACAGTAAAGATGAAGCCACTTGGGAGGGCGAAGAAGAACTACAAGCTCATTATCCGAATATCTTCAATCGAGGTACACCATTTATTTTCGAGGATGAAAATTTTTCTAAGAGGGGTAGGAGGTAATACCCGCCATTTTTATAATACAATATTATTAATTATAATAATATTATAATGCATTTCATGTTATTTAATTCCATTTAAAGAATCATGAACATTTATTTCAACGTATCACAAGTCCTAGCCCGAATCATTTTTGTCAGTTACATTCTAGTAGTCTACTAATAATATTAATAATGCATTTTATTTCATTTAATCTCATTTCATTATCGAGTGAATAATTGTTGTACAATTACTTTCACTACACGTACAAGTCAACTTCATGTAATATCATTTAATAAGATCAGATATTTTCATGATATATCTTATGTTCTAAATCCGAATCAATTTCTCAAGTTAATTTTAGAACATTTAATATTAGTCATTTTTGATAATTAAAGGTATTATTATTAATAATAATAATTATAATAAAAACCATATTAATATTAACAGTATTAATATTTTTACCAGTATCATTTCTATATCATCATTTATATTACTCTCGATATTATTATTAGAATCAAGTTATTAATATTATTACTACTGTTATTATTAATTTTATCATTATTATTATTATTATTTTTATTATTATTATTATTATTATATAAAAACTCATAGGATTACAAAAAGTTAGTGGGGAGCCTCGAAATCAACTGAGCCCCCACACATCTAGCAATGGTAAAATCAATCCTACTAAAGATATGAACTACTGCACGCGCTCCAATGTCCTGGGTCATAGAGAATCGTCGAATACGCTTAAGTAAGGTGACTGCATCTTTCTCAAGTTCTCCAAAAAAAGAAAAAGAGAAGGGGAGAAACCCATATCCAATATCCGCACATTCAGCATCGTACTTGACCCGTTTACGCTGTGCAGCATCACTGATCGCTCGCCCTGATATAAAATCAATCAACCCGGATTGCGTCAAAGGCGACGAACCCGTAAGATCAACACATACGTCGCGTCCACTATCCCAAGAGTAGAGTAATATGGCAGCCGGACGCAAGGATCTGTCCCCATCTCCAAAAAGCCCAATATCCACCTCCTTGCGAGCGGAAATCCCTGAACGAGAGCATATATCAGCAAAAACATCACGCACAAGGTTGTGACGATGTTTAATGCCAACAATACCCGCACACGAAACAGCGTGGTCCCCATAAAAATCTCCAGGAAAAACCTTAGAGCATGCAGAACACAGTGTCTGAACAGTGAAAAGAGGAACACCCAAACGATAATACAGTACACAACGATAGGCCCTGGCATTCATAGTTTGTCCCAATCCAGATATCGGAGCCACCCTAAGCCAATCCGAGGTGTGATCCTCCTTTAAAGAACTCCATAACGCCATCTGTCGAGGGGGAAAGACGGAAAGTAGATTCAACAGTTTGGGAAACCCTACCGAAATATATATCTGCCAATTTCTTCATAAGTTTGGGGGCAGCGACCTCGCTGGGGTTACTCAAAAGGTCAAAATCCATATTCACATTGAAAGTACATAGAGCATCATCAAAAGAGGGACCAACAGTTATAATACCCGAACCATGAAGAAGTTTAGTCTGTTGACCCAAACTTTGTGCTGACCCAGAATCATAATACAAGCCCAAAATTTAACCCTAAACCTAATCCAAGACAGTATAAATATACTGTCTCTGCAGTACAAATACACAATACAGTACACACTTTTCTTTTATTCCGAGCGCCGTCGTTCACTTCCAGAATACAAAAAAAAAGAGAATTTTCAATTCGGAAATCTGCTGCCATCTACGGAACAGAGAACTAAGGATCCGATCGAATTTGTCGTCTGATCAGATTCCCAATCGCGTTTCATCCAGCGTTCATTCAATCCACCGAGGTAAAACTCATCGTCCTTTTTCTCCTGTCTTGAATCCGAATATAACCTTCTTTTTCTTTTCGAACTTAAATTAGTTGTCTGCAGTATTATCAGAAATTAAACCAAAATTTAGCTTTAACGAATTCAACAATCAAAAATCAAAACCCCAATTTCAAAACCTAAACCAATTGAAACCAGGAAAAAACCAAAAATTTAAAACTTCCAATTACCCGAGCAGAAGGGTCACGAAATTGGGCCAAGCCCGAAAATTCAACTGAAATCCGATTTCCCCATCAGACGAAACCTAGTTCGACGGACCAGATTCGGAACCCTCTTATTCAACCCGTTTCGACCCGAACTTAGACCTGTCGCCGCCACCAGTAGCGGATGCCGCCGCACCACCGGAGAACTGAGGCCGCCGTGCTTTCCAAAAACCGAAGCCACTGTCATCTTTCACCTTCATTTTTCCCGCACCGTCGCCTTGCCGGGCATTTATTTTGTTTCCGGCCGTTTGAGTGTGTGTGTGTGTTTTCCGACCCCGAGCATGTGTGTAGTTTTCTGTGTGTGTGTGTGTAATTTACTGTATGTGTGTCTGTATAAATTTCTGGGTGTGTGTGTATAAATTTCTATGTGTGTGTGTGTGACTTTTATTTTGGGAATCTCTCCCGGCCGAGAAGCAGCAGGGTATGGAGAGAGAGAGAGAGATGAGAGTTACAGAGGGAGTAACGAGAAGCGGGTGGGGTGATTATGAGAGAGGGAGGATATGGCTTTGTCGGCTGAGCAGGGTAGTAGGGTATTTATACCCTGAAATTTTCGGGTTCTGCACTTTAGCCCTTCAAATTTTCAGAAACTTTCAATTTCGTCCTAGACAGTTTTAATTAATTCGATTCTAATCCAGTCAGCTTTTCAACGCCTACAATTTGACCCCAGTCAATTTTAAAACCTTCATTTTCAGTCCTATTTTGTCCCAAACATTAAAATGTTGACTTCCAATTAATATTAATAATTAATCTGAAATTATGCATAAGTATTTTAATTTCAGTCATTAATAATGTTAACTCTTCGGTTAATATTAATTAGCAATTATAATTTATTTTCAATGATTATATAGTGATATTCGTATCCTTTCATTTATTATATAAATAATAAATTGTAAGAATTTTAATTATTATTATTATTATTATGACTTTGTCAAAGATTTACGGGCTTAGGACTGTGAGTCGAGCACATTCATTTCAGTCACACATCATCATCATTTTTTCACGTGGAAATTTTCACTATCACTTTAATTGCTTTAATTGGACTGCATATGTGATATTCAATTCATGTTTATAAATTACGATACACGTCGTAAATCAGGCTCACCTGTATTCGTGTAAGAGGTTATCTTAAGATTCATGTTGTGTGGGGACACCTGCACAACCCAGTATTCACATACGTGCTCGATTCATGTTATATGTGGTATTGCGTGTATGTTTCATATTGTGTGGGGATACCTGCTCAACCCAATATTCACATACGTGCTTGATTCATGTATATGTGATATTGCGTGTATGTTTCATGTTGTTGCTGGGGTACTTGCGCAACCTCAATATTCGTGTTATGCGTGCTCGATTTATGTTGTACGTAATATTGTGAGTATGCATTCATATTGAGGAAAGATATGGTAGTTTATTCATGTTATGTTTTCCATGAGATTGTATATTACTATGATCAGTGAGATTTCCACGAGCTGAAGGAAGCTCACCCCCACCTTTATTGATCCCGCAGGTTGAACCGAGCCGGATGGACGAAGGAGCAAGCCGAGGGAGCATATGAAAAAGAATTTATTAAATGTCGTTTTCTTTATGTCAATTGTTTTGAAACTTTTGGGGAAACTTGGATTTGAAATTTATAAATTATGATTTATTCTTCCGCCGCAAATTTTACTTCGTATCTAATATGAAATGTCACCCTATTTAAAGGTATTTAATTTTATGTCATTGTAGCGACTCAACTTTGTAGGCGAGAATTTTTTATATTCTCAAAAGAAATTATTTTTCTCAAAATTTACGTTTTACTTATTTTCCCTAATAATTACCCTAGAAAGTCGGGGCGTTACAAGATACCTGTCCTAAATGTGGTTCTTCTCGTTGGAAAGTGAAAGAATCAAGTGTGGAAGAGAATGAAGACGAGAATGAGCCTAGGAAAAAGATTCCAAATAAAGTACTTATATATTTTCCTATCATCCCTAGGTTAAAACGAATGTTTTCATCAATAGAAATGTCTGAACAATTGAGATGGCATAGCAAGAATGAGAGTAAGGATAACAAGATACGGCATCCGGTTGACTAAATGGCTTGGAAGTTGATAAGTAGAAAATGGAAAGATTTTGCAGATGATCCACGAAATATAAGATTTAGTCTTGCCACCGATGGATTTAATCCCTTTAATCATCTTGGTTCCACGCATAGTTGTTGGCCTGTGATGCTTGTTACATACAACCTTCCGCCATGGTTATGCATGTTGAAAGCGCACATAATGCTGACTTCATTAATCCCCAGACCGAAACAACCAGGTAATGATATTGATGTTTACTTAGAACCACTCATAGATGATCTCAAAGAGTTGTGGAACAATGGTGTGGAGGTTTATGATGCGTTCAGTAAAACTATGTTTAACGTGAGGGCGGTCTTAATATGGACGATAAACGATTTTCCCGCTTATGGAAACTTAGCAGGTTGTACCACAAAAGGGAAGGCATCATGCCCTATTTGTGGTGTTAATACCATATCCCAATGGCTACCCCACAGTTGTAAAACCATATATATGGCTCATAGGAGATTACTTCCTCCTGATCACCCGTATCGGAAGCAAAAAAGTTGGTTCGATGGAAATCATGAAGATAGAAGTAAACCTCCAATTAAAACAGGTTCTGATGTGTTTGAAGGGATTAGGTATTTTCAAAATAATTTTGGGAAGCCAAAGAAAGAAATTAGTAAAGGTAGGAAGAAGCCGAGGCGCATCAAAAATTATCGTCGAAAGAGGAAACGAAAAGTTAATGCAAAACAGAAGAAGAAAATTGTTGGGGAAGATGATGACCTACAAATGTGGAAGAAAAGGTCAATATTTTTCGAACTCCCATACTGGAAGGTATATCAATCTACTTAATCTTATTTGCGAATTTGTATTGTTCTGACTTAATTTTTGTGGGTTCAATACGTAGTCATTTGCAAGCTTTTCTTTGTCTGCTTTTTTTTGTCTTATTAGGATTTGATGTTACGGCACAATTTGGATGTCATGCATACGGAAAAGAATGTATGCGAGAGTATAATTTGCACAATTTTGGATATTAAAGGAAAATAAAAAGATGACATTGGTTCCAGGTTAGATTTGCATGGCATGGGAATTAGGAAAGAGTTGCATCCACGGGATGGGGTTAATGGGAAAACTTTACTTCCAGTAGCACCTTACACCTTATCAAAGGACGAGAAAGAATCATTTGTTAGTAGGCTACGCAATTTGAAAGTACCCGATGGGTATAGTTCAAATATTAGTAAATGTTTGGCAAAGGATAACAACATAATAGGTCTGAAATCTCATGATTACCATGTTCTAATGCAACAACTATTGCCCGTTGCTTTGAGAGGACATTTACGCAAGGGACCACGAAACGCAATATTTCGGTTATGTTCATATTTTAATGAAATTTGGCAAAGGGTTGTTGATCGTGATAGATTGTTATGTCTTAAGGAGGAAATTGCCGAGACATTGTGTATGTTGGAAAGGTTTTTTCCTCCATCTTTTTTCGATGTCATGGTACATCTGACCATTCACCTAGCTCGAGAGGTACGTCTGTGTGGACCAGTACAATACCGTTGGATGTATCCATTTGAAAGGTATCAATCCACTTTCTCGTCTTATTTTTTAAAGGCATATGACTTTTATAACACCCCCAGAGCCGACCGGGAATATTACAGCGCCGTGGGCCCCGAGATGGAACCCACAAGGCTGAAGGATATTTTCGCAAATATTTACAAACGCCCAAGAGGATAACAACGGTACTATCTTTTAAAAACATTCGAAGACTTTATAAAACTCGTTTATCAAAACCGTCGTAGAATCTCATTTGAATCCACAAGGCCCAAAATGCGAAAACTCAACAGTTTAAAAACATATGTTAAGCTATCGCTTACACGTACCCACAGAACAAATTTAGAAAATGATTTCCAAAGTAACTTAAGTTACCAGATACCAATAGGTCATTTTAAAAATACCCACGCAGCGGAAAAAGACAAACAATTAAAATACTCTAGCAGCGGAATACAAGAACTGATTAGGAAACTCAATACACAAATACATGCCCTAGCTAGTATCCTCCGAGAAGTTCATCTCTCTACGACCTGCTACAAGCTTGATAATCCAAGAACCTAAAAAGAAAACCCATGACGGGGTCAGCCATAATATCCAACAATGATAACTATCACATCTCGTTGATAATTACATACCAATGAAAATACTAAGTAAGAATACGACCAATGTAATCTTACCGCCATAACTTTACCAACTCGTGATAATAATTACTAAGGTTTGCACCTCGTAACCTTTCAACAACACAATAAGCTAATACCGAAAGATCTGTATTGTATCTCAATAATACCCAAGGCTCTCAAAACATTATCATAACTCACTGCTACGAAATCTACTAACTCTGTCCAACCCAATCCTTCGGGTAACATCATCACATCTCAACACGATAATCGATTGTATCAAAGACAAATACCAAAGGAAATACGGAACATACCTCAGAATACGCAATGCCGCGGCGAATCTCGTCAATCTAATTCAAGATCAGATCAATACAACATACGGACATGGTCCTAACACAAGATCTACAAATGCATACTCATATGACAACGTCAATATGCTCACATCAATAACAACACTGTATACTTATGGCAAGCCCATAATATACAAATGCACAATAACAACAACGCATATGGTAATCCAATGATCCAGCGCACACAGCTATAGATCCCCATGATGATCCCGTCGGACCAACGCATGGTGGCATTACCTGTCCAACGATCTAGCGCACACAGCTATAGATATCCTATGTTGATCCTGTCGGGCCAACGCATGGTGGACATATGACAACAATGCACAACTGCACAAAACAACAGTACACAATGTACGACAACAACAATGCACAAATGCATGACAACAATGATACGTGAATGTACCATAGCATGATCGACACAAAATACGACAATGATTAAAGTACTTGCTCCGAGTCCTTCGAGAGCAATCTTGATAACTAAACCATCACCAACCATTATTCTGAATATTCAACGATTCAAAACATCATGGACGGTAGATAATTCATATCTTCGTCTATACCACTATGTACCCTTGATACCAAGCATACCAACAACAAATGTAAATCATATATATTATGATTTAATTCCCAAAACTCGAATACAACTTAAAATCCCAAATATCCTGTGATTATGATTATAAACATTGCTATACGAATTATGAACGAATGAAATGGAAATCATTCATTAAATATTATAAACTGAGCAAGTAATAACTTGCCTCGATACCGACATGATGATGATGAAGCTGTTACCAACTCCATTGCCGTCATCTACAAGTCCCTCGGCCCTGATCAATGCAATTCACGAACATTCTCGAACACTACCGCAAAGCATGGTTCTATTCACCGATCAATAATCTCAACCTATTACAATTATCGATAAACAACAAGTTCGATAACAATCAACAGATGATAAAACCAATTCACAAACCCAATGGCTAAACAATATCCCGATTAACCACTAGGCTGATCAATCCAACTCAAATCAGCATGAATTCACAACCACAACACAAAAATACTGTACTGTCTGCCTACTTAGCGCACGTTAATCACTTAACGTAGCGTGCGCTAAGTTGCTCCCGTTAGCGTGCGCTAGAGAGTAAGCTTAGCATGCGCTAATGGTGTACAGATGCATGATTTTCAGATACCGATCAACATATGGCGATTATCAAGAATACTAAGTGATTCTAAACCATGTTCATAGCTATCAAAACAACGAAATCCGATATCCTTTAACATATAGGTAATCATCCAACTCTTAATCCAATTCATATATTCATATATCATCTTCTTCCTCAAATATCAACATCATGAACACCAAGAACCTTAACAACACTTCCCTAATCTAATTACAGAGATTAATCATCAACAATGACATCAACATCCACAAAAGAGAAGAAGGATTAACCAACTTATCTCAAGAAAACGAACTACACAATTCAAACCACACGAATCATATTAATATCATCATACTCCGGTAGTCCATCTCATAATCATGCTTGTCAACTTGTTTATGTAATAATCATCAACTCAAGAATATCAACATTCAATCCAAAACAAAATCCAAAGATGAAGAGTGATTACCTTTTTGAAGGAATGGATTGAGTCTCAAGTTTGAATCTGTTTCCAATTGATTCCAAGCTTAATATTGTTATGGATGATAAACTCCACCATAATCCAGTGTTTGGAACTTCAAACATCTCTCTAAGAACTCTCTCTATCGGTTGCAAGGAGAGAATGGATGAATTGAGGAATAACAGCCAACTACTCATATATATACAATGTACATTATTAACGTACGCTAACATCTAAAATTAACATACGTTACACGTTTAGCATGCGTTAATTGTCTTTGTTAGCATGCGCTATCGAAGTCCAGAGGCTACTGCCTTACTGCATGAAATGATTTACGTATGCAATGCCCATGCAATAGCGTACGTAAAGGCCTGTATTTAGCGTACGCAAACCTTCCACCGTAGCGTGCGCTACTCACAGTTGACTTGCTACAGTCTGCACCTACCCGTGTGTCCCCACATGCCAAAAGTAACCTGACAAAGCCAAGATTCCTTTGGTCCGATCTGATTAGCGTACGCTATAAATATACATTAGCGTGCGCTAATCGTTCACAACAAACATCCGTTGACCTTGTCGTCACATGCGCCGAAAGTGACCGGGTCCACACATAGATTCCTTCTGATCTGGTCTGTACTAGCGTGCGTTATCTTTTGCCTCTAGCATGCGCTAAACTAGAACGATAGCGTGCGCTAGGCATGTGTATTAGGGTGCGCTAATAATGTTACACTTAGCCATTTTCAGCTACTCTTGTCCAACGTCTCAACGTACAGAATACGAACAAACGACATACTGAATACATATACTCAACACATTATATCCTCAAATACAATTGTCGACCAAATACGACAATTATACCAATACTGACATCTCAGTCCTTCATTTATTTTATCCATACTGTATAGATTCCACGCTATACAACATAACTCGGATAAAATAACATTAAACAATAGTAGTAGAAATTTCGGATATTACATACTACACCACTTAAAATAAGTTTTTTCCTCGAAACTTGTAATCCGTCATAGAAAACAAACAAACCGTTCAACCAAAATATTCCGAAACCATCACGACAACGATCAATCATCATTATTACCGAATAACAAAAATAGCATACTTACAAATGCGCGAAGTCGACGATCTCCTGAGATACTAGCAAGTGACTTCACTGTAAAGCTTCAACACGCTTACGATCACAATTCCATGAGTCTCAACAAAAATATATCATCTTCGGATGAAATAATCTATCCGTTTCAAATCCTGTCTGCCTGATTACACAATCAAGTCCAAATCCTGATAGAAATCAATAATACACGATACATCTGTGAAACAATTGCCCAACACAATGGCAACGAATCCCGAAATATCGACACAAAATCTGAACGCTCAGATGATCACTAGCAATGATCAACCAATAAATTAACCGAGAATATCATCGACATGATAAACTCTAATACGACTAATCCAAAGGTCAAAACGCAGTCGAGAATATCATCGACATGATAAACTCCAATATTACCAACGAACGATCAGCGATAATTGAGAATATCTTCACACGGTAAGCTCCAACACGATCAATACAGAACCACAGAAACCGATATATGAACGAATAAAGTTCTCAAAACGACACACCAATCACATACAATGGATCTCAATAAACATACCCGACTAGTGAACATACTCCTCAGCATACGAACAACCAATCACAAACTGATGAACATATCCAATCATAAGTGGAGTGGGAACGACCACTCAATATCCAAAGCATACAAAGAAATCATTCAAAAATCATTATGGTAAAGTCGCGCTACTACCATACCAATGGAATCACATAGCACATATGTCCCGGTTTCACAAAATCCAAAGTTCCAAAATTACATCCTGTGCGTGAATCTACAACACGCAGCATATTTCTCTTATCCGATAAATCAACCGATCATCCCTGGATAACCAAACTACCATACTGAAGTTCGAATCTCTATTCATCGTTCCATACTGATGTCTTATCCAGTTTTTGAGTCTCACTTAGAACTTCACCAGGATATGCATTATGCACTAAATGCGTATGTATATCGATCATATTTTCATAACCAGTTTGAAATCATATAGTCTCGTCAAGAAGACAAATTTTCGAAAGTTCTTTCAAAAATTTCAAAACTCAAAACATAAATTTTGGTAAGATCACGAAATCAATTTTTGAAAAATTAAATCGGCTCGCTGGTGCCAAGTATTCGATAACAGTTTCCTTCGATTCCACACGATTTCGAAATTTAAAATGAAAACTATGCAAATGATGGACTACATCCATACTACTGTATACCAATTCGGTTCGTCACCAATATCCACTGATATTCCATCGGAAAACCACACGATAGAGTTCCAAAATTTCAATATATAAATTCCGACTAAAAACTCCTTTTCCACATATGACTCGCAACCTCAACCATTTTCCATCTTGGATCACCTCAATTATGCTATAACAATGCATTGAAACAAATCAACACAGCGAAAGACTTCCCGAGAGGTTTCATTTGAACCAATAAATCAAAACCCCGAAAGGTAGTGATAAAGTAGATAAACGATTGATAAAGTGTTTTACAAATCTCGAAAGTTTTAAGGAAAACAGAAAAGCCTTTTGAAACATTAGGGTCTCAGCCCGTATCTCGTTCCGCATTACAAGAAGTTTAAAAAGTAGGAAACTCTTTTTCGGACCCCAAGTCATGAGTTATAAAACTATTTCAAAAATCTATTGGGTCTCGGCCCAAAAATCATTTACATTAAAACATCCGTAAAATATTCATTTTGAAAAGTATCATTTTCAAATGCTCAAAAACAGTTCATATATCTCAGAATGAATTAACATGACTACATGTTCTTCTCAATCATTCCCAACATTCCTCCCAAATGCACAACTCTGTTTCCAAAATTTAACCGACATATTGATTTCCAAAATCATAACTTCTCAAGATCATCAATCCTATCCCAACTCTGTCACCTTATACTATAACGCATAATATTCTGCTCAATCTCAAAGCATATCAACTTAGAACGGCAATAAATCTCAATGCAATTCAAAAAATCCAAATACTTACAGATCGTGAAGTTAATGATTCCCCGTGATACTGGCACATGTCTCGACTCAAGAAAATACTCGACACAGATATTTTCAAAAGACACATTTTGCAAACTCAGTTCAACTCGAGAACACAACACATCTCTATCCGAAGAAACACGTTAATACCATTTGGAAAAGTTACAACAACCCCAGTACCACACTGGTAAATCACATAACGCACAAGCCCGAGTGAACAATAAAAACTCAGAGCTCAAAAACTTGCAAACCGACAACTCGAATGACACGACAAAAGCACGACCCAAGTCGACCCGACTGCCTAGGTTTTCACAACCTAAGCTCCGATACCATATTCTGTAACACCCCCAGAGCCGACCAGGAATATTACAGCGCCGTGGGCCCCGAGATGGAACCCACAAGGCTGATGGATATTTTCGAAAACTTTTACAAATGCCCAAGAGGCTAACAACGGTACTATCTTTTAAAAACATTCAAAGACTTTATAAAACTCGTTTATCAAAACCGTCGTAGAATCTCATTTGAAACCACAAGGCCCAAAATGCCAAAATTCAACAGTTTAAAAACATACGTTAAGCTATCGCTTACACGTACCGACAAAACAAATTTAGAAAACGATTTTCAAAATAACCTAAGTTGCCAGATACCAATAGGTCATTTTAAAAATACTCACGCAGTGGAAAAAGACAAACGATTAAAATACTCTAGCAGCGGAATACAAGAACTGATCAGGAAACTCAATAAACAAATACATGCCCTAGCCAGTATCCTCCAGGAAGTTCATCTCTCCACGACCTGCTACAAGCTTGATAATCTAAGAACCTAAAAAGAAAACCCACGTCGGGGTCAGCCATAATATCCAACAATGAAATTACATACTAATGAAAATACTAAGTAAGAATACGACCAATGTAATCTTACCGCCATAACTTTACCAACTCGTGATAATAATTACAAAGGTTCGCACCTCGTAACCTTTCAACAACACAATAAGCTAATACCGAAAGATCTGTATTGTATCTCAACAATACCTAAGGTTCTGAAAACATTATCATAACTCACTGCTACGAAATCTACTAGCTCTGTCCAACCCAATCCATCGGGTAACATCATCACATCTCAACACGATAATCGATTGTCCATCAAAGACAAGTACCAAAGGAAATACGGAACATACCTTAGAATACGCAATGCCGCGACGAATCTCGTCAATCTAATTCATGATCAGATCAATAGAACATAGGGACATGGTCGTAACACAAGACTTACAATTACATACTCATATGACAACGTCAACATGCTCACATCAATAACAACACTATATACTTATGGCAAACCCATAATATACATATGCACAATAACAACAATGTATATGGTAATCCAACGATCCAGCGCACACAACTATAGATCCCCATGACGATCCCGTCGGACCAACGCATGGTGGCATTACCTGTCCAACGATCCATCGCACACAGCATGTTGATCCCGTCGGGACAACGCATGGTGGACATATGACAACAATGCACAACTGCACAAAACAACAATACACAATATACAACAACAACAATGCACAAATGCATGACAACAACGATATGTGAATGTACCATAGCATGATCGACACAAAAGACGACAATGATTAAAGTACTTGCTCCGAGTCCTTCGAGAGCAATCTTGATAACTAAACCATCACCAACCATTATTCTGAATATTCGATGGTCCAAAACATCACGAACGGTAGATAATTCATATCTTCGCCTATACCACTATGTACCCTTGATACCAAGCATACCAACAACAAATGTAAATCATATATATTATGATTTAATTCCCAAAACTCGAATACAACTTATAATCCCAAATATCTTGTGATTACGATTATAAATATTGCTATACGAATTATGAACGAATGAAATGGAAATCATTCATTAAATATTATAAACTGAGCAAGTAATAACTTGCCTCGATACCGACACAATGATGATGAATCCGTTACCAACTACATTGCCGTCATCTACAAGTCCCTCGACCCTGATCAATGCAATTCACAAACATTCTCGAATACGACCGCAAAGCATGGTTCTATTTACCGATCAATAATCTCAACCTATTACAATAATCGATAAACAACAAGTTCGATAACAATCAACAATCGATAAAACCAATTCACAAACCCAACGGCTCAACAATATCCCGATTAACTACTAGGCTGATCAATCCAACTCAAATCAGTATGAATTCACAACCACAACACAAAAATACTGCACTGTCTGCCTACTTAGCGCACGTTAATCACTTAACGTAACGTGCACTAAGTTGCTCCTGTTAGCGTGCGCTAGAGAGTAATCTTAGCGTGCGCTAATGCTGTACAAACGCATGCTTTTCAGATACAGCTCAACATATGGCGATTATCAAGAACACTAAGTGATTCTAAACCATGTTCATAGCTATCAAAACAACGAAATCCGATATCCTTTAACATATAGGTAATCATCCAACTCTTAATCCAATTCATATATTCACATATCATCTTCTTCCTCAAATATCAACATCATGAACACCAAGAACCTTAACAACACTTCCCTAATCTAGCATTACAGAGATTAATCATCAACAATGACATCAACATCCGCAAAAGAGAAGAAGGATTAACCAACTTATCTCAAGAAAACGAACTACACAATTCAAACCACACGAATCATATTAATATCATCATACTCTGGTAGTCCATCTCATAATCATGCTTGTCAACTTGTTTATGTAATAATCATCAACTCAATAACATCAACATTCAATCCAAAACAAAATCCAAAGATGAAGAGTGATTACCTTTTTGAAGAAATGGATTGAGTCTCAAGTTGGAATCCGTTTCCAATCGATTCCAAGCTTAATATTGTTATGGATGATTAACTCCACCATAATCCAGTGTTTGGAACTTCAAACATCTCTCTAAGAACTCTCTCTATCGGTTGCAAGGAGAGAATGGACGAATTGAGGAATAACAGCCAACTACTCATATATATACACTGTACATTATTAACGTACGCTAACATCTAAAATTAACGTACGTTACACGTTTAGCATGCGCTAATTGTCTTTGTTAGCATGCGCTATCGAAGTTCGGAGGCTACTGCGTTACTGCATGAAATGATTTACGTACGCAATGCCCATGCAATATCGTACGTAAAGGCCTGTATTTAGCATACACAAACCTTCCACCATAGCATGCACTACTCATAGTTGACTTGCTACAGTCTGCACCTACCCCCGTGTCCCCACATGCTGAAAGTAACCTGACAAAGCCAAGATTCCTTTGGTCCGATCTGATTAGCGTGTGCTATAAATATACATTAGCGTGCGCTAATCGTTCAAAACAAACATCCGTTGACCTTGTCGGCACATGCGCCGAAAGTGACCAGGTCCACACATAGATTCCTTCTGATCTGGTCTGTACTAGTGTGCGTTATCTTTTGCCTCTAGCGTGCGCTAAACCAGAACGATAGCATGCGCTAGGCATGTATATTAGCGTGCGCTAATAATGTTACACTTAGCCATTTTCAGCTACTCTTGTCCAACGTCTCAACATACAGAACACGATCATACGGCATACTGAATACATATACTCAACACATTAGATCCTCAAATACAATTGTCGACCAAATACGACAATTATACCAATACTGGCATCTCAGTCCTTCATTTATTTTATCCATACTGTACAGATTCCACACTGTACAACATAACTCGGATAAAATAACATTAAACAATAGTAGTAGAAATTTCAGATATTACAACTTTAAATGTGTCATGAATATTTGAATCACCTATACATTTGTCTTCTAGATATATGAAGGTACTCACAGGATATGTCAAAAATAAAGCACGTCCGGAGGGATGCATTTCAGAGTGTTACATTCAAGAGGAGTGCATGAAATACTGCAGCAACTATGTAGAACAGGCAAAAGACATAGGCGAACGTCCTATACGTAATGAACAATCCCCTACCAGTGTTGAGGGACGCCCATTGTCCAAAGGTGTGCACGTATTAATGACGCAAGAAATGTTGAAAATTGCACATCGATATGTGCTTTTTAATACAGCTGATGTTGGACGTTATGAGGAGTAAGTATAGGTCTGACATTTGTTAAGTATGACTTTTTGTTCTTAGGTTAAGTCTCATCATTTGTTAAGTTTGACCATTTGTTATTTTATTGAATTTTATGTTATAGATTGCATTTGGGAGACTTGAAACGTGATAAGCGCTTATTAACAAATGAAACCCAGCTTTGGAAGAAACACACAGAGTTGTTTTCTTATTGGTTTAAGGAAAAAGTACTAGTTGCAGTACCCTAGTTTGCTGAAAAGTACATACATTACACATAAAAATCTAATTATGCAACCGGTATCTTCTCTGTAGGTTCAGAAAGAAGTTAAACAAGGCAAACCTATATCTAATATTGTCAAATGGTTGTCATATGGGCCTGTAGACAACGTAATGTCTTATTCAGGCTTCCTTGTCAATGGGCACTGGTTTCACACCAAACATGTTCAACGGTCAACTCAGAATAGCGGTGTTTCTTTAGAAGCAAAAGCAGTACGCGAATCAGAGTAGAATGAAAATGCTTCAGTTGTATGCTCTAATGCTTATTATGGGGTTTTACAGGAAATTTTTGTTTTGGATTACCATGCTTTCCAAATACCCATGTTTAGGTGTGATTGGGCTAGGATTGATCGCGGTGTGAAAGTTGAAGATGGGTATACATTAGTAAATCTCCATCAATATCAGAATCAGTTTAAAAATGACCCGTTCATCCTAGCCTCAAAGGCGAAACAAGTATTTTATTCTAGAGAGTCTAATTCTTCTAGTTGGTATGTTGTATTGAAACCACCACCACGAGGTTTCCATGAATTGGAATCGTATGATAATAATATGGATACTACTTGTCAGCCAGTGGACGTATCAAGACTTGAAAACGATAGTGATAATGAGGATGAGTCATACGAAAGGAGGGATTGTGAGGGCATATTAGTTTAGTTGCATGAAATTATATATGAACTTTGATTTGGCGTTTTGTTTTGTTTGCATTTATGAACTTCTAAACTTGGATTGATGTCCTGTTTTGACTTAATTCGATTTGGTTAACATTTACCCTTTTATCATATATTTACCTTCTCCATGTATGTTCTTTCATCTGCCTGCCATCCTAGCATACGTGTTCTAATTGTCTTTCAGCTCTCTAATTACTAACAACAGCTTAAGTATCATCACCTGCTTTGAAGAGTACAATTGCTATGGCTGGTGCAAAACAGGTAAATTAGTATGTCATACATATTATTATAATACTTCAATGTGGAATTTATATGATTACTTTTTGTATGAATGAATATATATATATATGTTTGTAGGGTTTAAAAATTAAGTTACGGAAAAGGAAGAGAACAATAGATGCACCAGCCACCTCACATGATCAGACTGATGAACTTGAAAGTTTAGAAGGAAATTTAAATTCTCCTTCTTCACTTGTTTTCTGCCGAATGCTACTGATCCCAACCCCAACAAAGAGGTAAATTAGTATGTCTTACATTTTTTATATTAATTCATTGAGAAATTCATATGTTAGATACTTCATGAATTATTCATGTACATGTAGGGTGCAAACAACAAGCAAGGAAAAAGGAACACAACAACACAAGCAAATGCTCTCTCACATAATCAGTCGGATGAAATTGGAAGTTTAGAAGGAGATTTGTATGACCAGCCCAATGCTTCTGATCCCAACCTTAGCAATGAGACAATGCCGAAAAAGAACAAACGGGGTCCAACCAAGCTTAAGGGTCTTGGGATAAATTATCAAAGTGAACGAGTGGAAGTAGAGTTCAATGAAAGGGGGCAGCCAATAGGTGATGCTTCGGTTTCATTGGCTACTTTCTGTGGGACCTTAGTTCGAAACTCAGTTTCAATTTCTATACCGAAATGGAAGACGTCCCCATGGAACACAAAGAGCACTTGTGGACTATTGTAAAGGTAAGTACTGGTTTTTATAATCAGTTCTAGGTGGTATAAATGGTTGTACATTTTATGTATAGCAGAATTTGTGAAGTTTATGTACAGTATGGTTATTTTACGTGATAGGAAGCTTTAGAACAATCCTTAATTACTTAAATGTTTATGTATTACAATCCATTACTTTAATTGCAGAAAAGGTACAAATTAGATGAGATGAACAAACAAATCAACTTCAGCAAGATGGCAACATATTTAAGAGAGTACAGAGCAAGAATGGGCAAGAAAGTGAGGGAGTTGTCGGCGTTGGCACTAGATGTATCATAAGTGGAGCTTTCCAACTTGAAACCTAAAGCAATGACAGATAGGGAATGGGAGGAATTTATAAAATGGGCGCGCTCACTTGCAACTAAAGTAAGCTTAATTCTAATTTAACTTCATCAGCAGATTGTGTTGGCAGGTTTAATACCTGGTAAACTTCATTACCTTGTGTGTTCTGAATTTATGATTTATCGTAGACTAAGAGCGATCTCATTAGGATTATAAGGGGTTTTCATAATCTGCCCCATTCGACGAGTCGACTGGGTTATGCCCGATTGGAGCATAAAATGGTAAAGGCACTTTAGCTTATCTAGTTTATGTGTTTGGGATTTATGATCTGCTGATACTCAAACCTTCACTATAGTTTGAGATTTTGTTGTTCTATATTCTGTTGTTAGAAAAAGGAGCAGCCAAACTGTGTAGAAATACCAAGGATGGATTTATGGGCAGAAGGCCATAAAACCAAGAGGAAAAAAACACCAAATGCAGATGTTTTAGATGCTTTGGTATCCTAATATTTCCTTTCTCAATCTTTGTACAAGATCCTGATTTATATGTATGCTTATATTAAAATCTTCATTGTTAAAATGTCAGAAAAAAATTCAAGAGATTAAAGAATCACAATCACGTACTCAAAGTTCATCATCTAGCCTGAAAGATGATGGTCTCTCACAAATATTGCTTGAAGACAAACCTGGAAAAACAGTAGTAGGACTTGGTTTTGGAGTTACAGCAGGTAAATCGAAAGCCCAAGCACATGCAACAAAGATGATGCATGCACTCCAAATAAAGTATGAAGCACTGGAGGAGAAGATTGATAAAATCATTCAAGTAGGTATTTTGTTATTGTAAAAATTCATATACTTCAGGTAGATATTGTTGTTGTATGAACTTACATGATTCCTAATGTATGGTAACCAGCAAGGAGGTAACAAAAGTGGTCAGGTAGGAGAAAATAGAAATGGATCAGAAAATGTGCAGCTAACACAAGTTAATACGACTGAGGTGAATTTTCGACAAATGTATAATATTTCGACCTTTAGAATATCTCATTTTTCCATATTTAACTATATATATTATTTTCATTTATGAACAACAGTCACAGCACGATAGCACCACCAATGAGCCTCTGTTAGGACAGAAATGCAAAATTCTGATGCTGAACTATATAGGAGTACAGATGAGGCAACTGTCATTGGGCAAGCCGAAGGGTCAACAGTAGCCTGGAGCAAATACCATATTCAACTAGTTCCTTAATTCTTGGTTTAGACTTTACAACTTGTGGTTTAGACTTTATAAATAGTACTTTGATAGTTTAGGTTTGTTAACTAGTATTTCCATGTTGGGACTACGAATCAAGTACCAAATCTTTTTTTGATTATCAATTATGTTTTGCATTAGGATGTTTGATA
Source organism: Orobanche coerulescens (assembly GCA_033398695.1). Taxonomy (NCBI): domain Eukaryota; kingdom Viridiplantae; phylum Streptophyta; class Magnoliopsida; order Lamiales; family Orobanchaceae; genus Orobanche; species Orobanche coerulescens. The sequence goes on along the minus strand of CM065806.1, from coordinate 166,057,798 downwards.
TTAATATTAGTAGTCGACTACATATTCAGTATGTTGATGTTGATGTTCTAAAAGGATGGAAATGTGATTTCTCGATGATTGAGGGGTTGCAATCAACCTTTTTACATATTGGCAGCTAGCAGCCCCCAACGCCTTTTTAACTCCGTCAATGTAAGTGATATATTACATTGCCGGTCCCAAGCCCGGATAAAGGAGGAAGGAAAATGTAATCTTGCTTTTATGTATTAGGTGACCTCTTTCAATTTTCATTCACTGCCAGATTCATACAATTTTCTTTAACCGCTATGCCATTTTATGTTAAACCCTTATATGTCGTATAATTTTTTTTAACTCTTTTGGTAGAACTTTAAACATGAAAATTATATTTATTTGTTCTTCTAGAATAAATGCAACGTTGGGTATGCGTTCATCAACATAGTGTCTCCTTATCGCATCGTCACCTTTTATGAGGTTTGTGTTTTTTTTGTTTGGTTACTCTATGGGGTATCAACACTTATTATGATGTCCGAATACTAAACTGGTAGAAGCTAATGGTAAAGGATGGAGACAATATCATCTCATATAGTTTTCCAGAATGTTGCTCTCTAGTAACCTTTGAAGCTATGTGATTGCATCCATCTTGGAAAAAATACTCTGTTTACTCTGACTGTGTAAATTTCTTTTAGGCTTTTAATGGGAAGAAATGGGAAAAATTTAATAGTGAAAAGGTTGCTTCCTTGGCATATGCGAGAATCCAAGGAAAGGTTGCTCTTGTTTCACACTTTCAGAATTCAAGTTTAATGAATTAAGATAAGCGTTGCCAGTCAATCCTTTTCCACTCAGAGGGACAAGGGACTGTTGATCTGGTATGTTTACTTACAGATGCTCTCTATTGCATATAATAGTTTCTCAACTGAACAATCATTTTGACAACTTTAGTACCTAAACCGGCTAACCTGGTTGAAATTAACTATATTGTAAATACTTGTGATATTTTTGTCAATCAATATCATGTTGGTACTCATAATTTTCTTACAACTTGATGGAATCATTCATTCCATTTGGTGGTTTCTTTTCCACACTTTTTGATCTTTGGCAAGTTGCTTGTTGCTTGTTGATTCACAGGGATTGCTACTGCAGCTAGTATGTATTTGAATTTTTTTGTTACAGGAGTTTCCCATAACGTTTTTACGATAATGTAAATACATCTTAACAGCACGTAATGAACACATTGTAAAAGACTTAACTACAACGACCTCCAGATCTTGTTGATGGTTGAAAGACAGTACTGTATAAATGTTGTAAGTTATTGTTTACATCTTTTAAAGGACATTGTTAAAGAGTTACCCACACTGTATTTGTGTCGTTGTTGATGTAAGAAACGCAATTACCAAAAGATGTTGTAATAGATTTACCTACAAGATAATCACAACGTTGTTGATCAGGGAAAAAATAATTATGTGATGAAATTGTAAATAGTTATGTACCACTTCTACAAAACATTATAATAGAATTACATACAGTATCTTTGTACCATTGTTGATGTAAGAAATACGATTTCAATAGAATGTTGTCAAAACATCTACGCATACTGAAAATATATATTTACAACGGGGTGTACGACGCCACATGGGCGTTGTAAAAAAAGTCATACTTTTAACAATGCCTTATTATACAACAAGATTGAAAACATTGTTAAAACTCTTCTACAATGTCCGCGCATCGTTGTAAGAATGGCTTTTTGTTGTAGTGCCTCTTCTTGCGTAGGCGCCACTTGTAGCCTAGCGGGGTTGTGCCTGGAATGTTCTCAAGTAGGTCCCATTGGAACTTCCAAATGATCCCCTCCATTTCTTCCATGAGAAGATTCATCTCATTGCGGATTTCTTCCCTACAGAAGGGAGCATCCTTGCCTGTCAATGTAATATCCGACGGGAATCCTAGCTTACTGTTGTATTATTCGGATAATTCAATACTGTTGTAGTCTTGTTGCATTTGTGTAATGTTTATTGATGTTGGAATATATCATAAATAGACTTAATAATAACTACCACTCGCACTATGATTTGAATTCTCAACGTTGTATAAGTAAGTACATTTTTGAGCTATTAAACCTGAGCCTAACGTACGCTAATCCTTTAGCATAGCGTACGCTATATTGAGGCCTTTACGTACGTAAAGAGGTACCTGTTACGTACGTAACCAGTGTAATCATATCCGATCTCAACTTTTGGCGTGTGGGGTCGGGCGTGATATGAATATCTGATCTTTGGGAGGCAACCTAGTTGACCTACATTACGTACGTAATGCTCCAAGCAATAACGTATGTAATGATGTTCGTATTTTAGTCCAGCAGCCTATGGAATTAGCTTACGTACGTAACACATTTTGTGTAGCGTACGTAAAGCTGTTAACGTACGTTATCTTCTTGTGATAACGTACGTAACGAACGGTGCTGTTATAAAAAGACAACTTATGTCTTTCATTTTGCACGTTCAACTTCGTGATTTTCTCCAGTATAAGCATCCTCTGCCCCCCTAGATCACTTCTACCTCCTTTCCACTTGTGTTTGAGCTATTCATATTGGTTTAGAGCTTGTTAATTGGAAGTTGGAGTCATTCTTGAAGCTTAGATTGTGTTCTTGTGGTGTTGGTGTATTGTTCTTCATTTATGAAGGTATGTTATACGATTTAACCCTATAATATCGTAATTATAATGTTAGTGATTAAGTATGCTCCACCTAGTGATGAATTAATCAAGCTAAACATGTTTGTAGTTAAGCTTTCAACAAACTTGATGAATATGATGATTAAGAGATTTGTAATGATGTGTTCTTGGTGTTTTAAATGGTAATGATCATGTTTAGTTAAACCACACTCTTCTTGCTGGACTAATAACACCATTGGAATAATGATATTCCTTGTTTCCTCATAATGAAAGTAACTTGTTGACAAGAATTACCATAAAATGTTTTAAGAAACCCTTGATGAACATTAGAAGAATGGAATGATCTTCTTGAACCTAAGCTAGGTGAATTCAGAGGAATGATATTTGAATCTCCAGGTTAATTAGCAGATTATAAGGATGGTGTTAAACTTGAGATAGTCTTCAAGATCATGATATGGATTTATAACTAGTTAACTTAACATAAGTGATTGAGTGAAGTGCAGATTTTTACTGTTAATCAATTGAGATGTTCTTGATAAGTTTAAAGGGTATAAGATTATTGTTTAACACATTATGGATCAATTCTTAATCCAGCAAATATTTGGTAACATCTTGTAATCAATTGTAAGAATAGAATGGTATGAATAAGGTTCTTGGAGTAACACTTCAATATCTTAAAAAGTTGAACTACTCAAATGGGAATTAGGATGTTGCCTCGTTAAAATTCGGTATAGATGATCATATGAACGTATTATTGAGTAAAATATATTTCGTTCAAGGTTGATTGTTCGAGTAACCAATTTTGAATCGAGGGTCGTTCGTTCATTTGTTCGACAAGGAAGGACTATTCTCGCCTCCGTATTGAGGCAAGTTATCTTGCTTGGTTATAATGATAATTGGATTCTTCTGATGGTTATACATTTTGTTTATATGAAACCCTTACAAAACTTGTGACTTGTGATTTGAGGTTGTTCTTAATGATATTCCGTTTTCATCGTGGGATTGTATTTCCAAGTTCATCACTTTCGAACCCTTGATAATGTTGATCTTATTGTCATTTCGGTGAGTCCTTGATCCGTAACCGGATTTGTGAATTATTGAATTCGTTGTCATGTTGCATCGTGACATATCCGGAGTCATATCTACGTTTCGATTGGATATTGTGTAGGATTTTTAGCCGGGCACATATATAGTCATGCGTGAATATTTTCTGTGTTGGGCTGTGCACACGAGACGTAGTTCGTTGAGGCTAATTAGGTACATTGTCCCACGTATATCCTGGATTCCGTATACGGGGTGGACATGTGCACTGACACATATTCGAATCGTGCGTATTGTGATGTCCCTCTTGAGCCGTACTATCTTAGTCTTTCATAGTCCATTTATATATTTAGATGTGTTCGACATTTTGTGACTAAGCGTTCATACGCCTGAGGGGTATGTTCGTTAGCCGTGTTGTTTTCCTTGAAATCTTATATATGTGAATTGTATAATATCTTGAGAAACCATTTATCATTTATATCTGACCCTGTGTTGGGCAAAATACTTGTGTTGTATTTTAGGTCGAGGAAAAGGCAAGGCACGGGAAGATCATGGTGATGGCAAAGGGTTCGAAGGATACTAGTTCAGGGGCCCCAAGTCTTTTGTTGTCCGGTCATGTTCGTACCGTGTAATGTTATTTTTCCGCTTTATTTTAATTATGAACAAATGTATTGTTATTTAAAGTATATTCCATCTCCATATGGGTTATACTTATATTTTGGATCCTGTGTATAATAAGGCCGTTGGCCATACTACTGTAAACTCCTAATCGGAGTAAGTACTATGTATTGTGGTTCGGTACCACATGTATTGTGTATTTAATCTGTATTTTGGGTATCGCCTGGTGGGTCCGAGTGTGGGGTCCAAGGCACTGTAATGGCCGCCTTATCGGGGTGTTACAGAAGATGGTATCAGAGATCGCTAGTCATTTTTCTTTTTCTTTTGAGTCTTTGTGTATTGAACTAGTATCAAGAGACCTTCGTGTCACGTGTGACCCGTGCAAGCGCCTGATCCTACGAGCCAAATGCGGTACGTACTTTATGAGCCATGATTTAATTACTGGCATGATATTGATATCAGAATGAATCTCTTTGTTGATCTTGGCAATTTCAGGATTTGTGATAGGAATTATCTGATTGAAAATTCGAAGAAAATTCTGGATTGTTTATATGATTGAAATTGTTCGACTCAAACGTCGATATGATATTCTGGGTGACCCTCGTAGTGTCGATAATTCATTACGAACTGTTTTCTTGAATATGTAATTTCTTGTTGCTATTAACTTAGCATGAATTCTGACTGGTATCATGAACTGTACTTATGGTTATCTTTACAAATTGATTCTTTCAGTATGGAAAGAAATTTGAGAGGCCGTGGCAGAGGGGGATGAGGCCGCGGAAGGGGCCGAATCCCGATACCACGAGCCAACAGGCGTGCGAATGCAGAGCATAGTTCCACAGGCAGTGATTCGCCTTTTAGGGGCCAATCGCACCACACTGGATGCGGGGATGCTTGTGTCGATCCTTACGCTGTGATGCAGGGCATGATGGCTCAGATGACCCAAATGGGTCAGTTAATGGAAACTTTGCAGAGAGCTGCTACCGACCAGCATCAGGGGCCACCTCCTGTACATGGCGGACCGGTGAGTCGGATCATCAGCGACATCTCTCGCCAGCAGCCCCCGATTTTTGAAGGTTCCTCTGAGCCTGTTGATATCGTGCATTAGATTGAACACTTCGAGAAATTGTTCGATATGGTAGACTGTCCAACAGAGAATCGCGTATCCGTAGCAGCTTACTACCTGGGAAAGGGCGCCCACACTTGGTGGCTTTCGGTGAGGCCAGCTGATGGCGTATGTACTTGGGAGGAATTTAAAAATCTCATGCTAGACCGTTACTATCCGGGTCCTCTCCGCGAGGCCAAACTATCAGAATTGCTGAATCCAGACCCGTCTGAAGATGATGACGTACTATCTATTGCCGAGAAATTCCAGGCACTTCTTCCTTTTGCCGCGATGATTGTCCGAACGGAGGATGATAAGATCAAATACTTTCTCAAAAGGCTTAAACCCCGAATGAGAATGCAGCTGTTGAACCATCATTGTGCGACCTTACCAGAGTTCATTGAGAAAGCTCTGGAGTACGAATTGACCGTGAAAGAAATTTCCAAGAAGCAACCGCAGTCTAACAACAAGAAATTCAGGAACCAGAACCAGACAGACAGCAACCGGGGAACATTCAAGAGGCCCCAACTAGTGCCAAATCCTTCTGAACGGCAACCCATGGCGTCGAAGCCAACAGGATCGCAACCTCGATCGGTCAGCCTATCTGTTGTGTGCTATAACTGTGGAGACCAAGGGCACATCAATTCGAAATGCCCAAGGCCAGCCGTGGCATGCTATACTTGTGGGAAAAATGGACATCGTGCTCGTTATTGTAGGAGTGGACCAGGATGTACTCCTGCAGCACCTCATGCTCCAGTTCAGTCTTCAGTTCAGGACCATGTACCTCCGTCCGCTTTTTATCAGACTACCGGGGCAAACAAAGGGATGGGGCGTGGAAATCAAGCTGGTACATCTGGTGCCGGGGCTGCAAAACCCAGAGTCTACGAGATGAAGAAGGCTGAAGATCCCGAAGCCAGCATGATTGCAGGTACTCTCGAGATCCAATCTCAGCCTGTCTGTGTTCTTTTTGATATTGGTGCTTCACACTCCTTTTTATCTGCTTCTTGTTTGATTCGTTTGCAATTAGAGCATGTTATCAATTGTGAACCTTATATAATTGGTCTACCCAATGGTAGAAGAATTATTGGGAATCATGAAATTCAGGACTGCCCGATTCTCATGAACGACCGTGAGTGGTTGTCGAATTTAATTGTGGTTGATATACCTAAAGATGATGTGATCTTGGGTATCGATTGGATGGACCGTCATGATGCCATAATTAGTGTCCGCAAGCGAACAGTGACCATCACATCTGACGATGGTGTTGAGTGTACCTTCCAGGGTGACAATCCCAGCCGTTCCGGGAGAATCATCAGCGCTATGAAAGCAGTGAAACTGCTTAATCAGGGGTGTATTGGATATTGGTGTTTCATGACCAAAGCAGCGGATCGACCAGTCAAATTGGCCGATATTCTGGTAGTCCGAGACTACCCAGACATATTTCCAGATGAGTTGCCAGGCTTACCTCCACATCGTGATGTAGATTTCAATATTGAGTTAGAGCTTGGTACGTCCCCGCTTTCAAAAGCACCGTATCGTATGGCTCCGACTGAGATGCAGGAGCTGAAGAGCCAACTTGAGGATTTGACCGAAAAAGGACATATTAGACCTAGTTCGTCTACGAGTTCCTCCGTTCCGACCAAGCTGATTACGAACTCTTCAACCTCAACCGCAACAAAATTGTCATAATCCATGATCAAACATCATATCTTATTGTAAAACGAAGGATTAATAATCAACAGGTTCGATGACGATCAATATCAATACAACAAGGCCACAACTCATCGGTTCCACAATATCTCGATTAAGCACAGTCTGAACTATCCAACTCAGACCCTCACGAATCCATGTCCACAATACGAGTCGAAATCCGATGATCATATCAGCAACCAATTCGGACCAATAATAAGGGTCTAAATGTTATCGATTCCAAATTCAATTCTTAAATACGAATTGACAAGGTTACCTTCTCGTAAATCCATCGTGAAAATTTTCCTATGACTATCACTAATTCGAACCATCCGACTGGTTCAAAACAATAGATAATCATATTAAAAGGTTATCAAACAATCCAATCATTCGACTTGAATATTTGCTCCAGACGTATCGGCTTCCAAATTCAGAGATGAATAATAGTCTCATCAAACTCATAATCATATTCGTATTCCTATACGAATATTATTTCAAACACATAATTTATCTCTAGATATGAATATTCCATATTCATTTTCAAAATTTCAACACTTATAAATTTTCATCACCTCGTATAATTCAGGAGTTCTTCAAGAACATGAAATATCCGAAATCACGTTCAAAACAACATTTCCGAGGTATTTATATCTCCATGTTACCATTTTCTTCATCATGCTATTCATACAACCTCAAGAATCGCAACAAAACCATTATCATCATATGAAGAAGATGTCAATAATCATATCAACATCCGAAATCTCTTATTACAATTCCAATAATTCTCATATAACATTATCACATGATGATCCCAACATGCTCCCTCCCAAGTAGTAATCCTTTAAAAAGAAACGAACCACTATCAAAGGGATACGAGGATTACCTTGTATGGACGAACCATGAAGAAGAATAATTGAACTCCATTCCAAGAATCATCAAAACTTCAAGAACAATACTTAAATCCGAGCTCTCCATCTTAATCTTGTTTAAGAGGATTATTTCTCAATATTTAGGAACTTCAAGTACTTCCCAAGGCTCTCTCTATTGACTGAAGGAAGGAGAATGGACAAAATGCCTCTCAGCACTCGTCTATCCTCTTTATAAAACACATCACTAGCGCGCGCTAGACCTTATATTTAGCGTGCGCTACAGATCTAGCGTACGCTATCCTTCCTTGATAGCGTGCGCTATCGGGCAGTCCAGAAGTTACTGCATTGCTTCGAAATTCATCTAACGTACGTAATGCCCATGCATTAGCATACGCAAACAGCCGTTAACTTGATACAGTGAAATGCTCAGTAGCGTGCGCTATTCCTCGACCTTAGCGCGCGCTAATCGTCGTTGACCCGACAACCTGTACCTTCCCAGAAGATGCCCGGGTCCTACACGCCGAAAGCAGCCAATAATGCCAAGATTCCCTGTTGACGATTTGAAATTAGCGTGCGCTACCAACATGCATTAGCGTGCGCTAATCGCCGATAATAAACAGTCTGGGCCTACCTGTCGGCCACCTTTCGGACTTTATCCAGAATACCTTGCGTATGTTAGGGGTTCTCCTTAGCGTACGTAACTCAAACCTCTTAGCGTGCGCTAAGTATGCACCATGGCGTACGCTAAGTATATATATCTTAGCGTGCGCTAGGCATACCTTGTAGCGTGCGCTAACGTGGCTGTACTTAGCCATTTCCGCTATTCTTATCCGTCATCTTGATATACTAGATGTATATACACGACATATTGAATACATATATACAACCTGATAATATTCTCATATGATATACCCAATATCAAAAGTACGATAATATGACACACGATATCTTCAAATGTAATTGTCGACCAACTACGACAATTATACTAATACAACTATCTCAGTCTTCCAATTATTTTATCCATACTGTATAGACACCAATCTATCCAGTATATCTCAGATAAAATAGCACGAAAAATTTATACTGAAATCCGGATATTACGTACTAAAAGTCGGGATATCGCCTTAAAATAAGTTTCGTCCTCGAAACTTGCAATCTTGTCACAAACAACAGATAAATCCAAAATTTCCAAACTCATCACGAAAGCAATCAAACACCGCCACCAGCGAATAACCAAAACAGTATACTGACAGGTACGTAAAGTCGATGATCTCCCGTGATATTAGCATGCGACTCCCAAACAAAGTCTCAACACAATACCGATACACACTAATATCGCAATTAGCAATTTGACAAAATCTCAAGGAAGAGTTCACGTCCGTGGCCACGGCCACGACTCCTCCTCCTTACATCCAACATTCTGAAGGGGACACACGTGCGTAAGTATAATCCAAATCGCACATTCTCGAAGTGACCAATTCCCAAGAATACCAAGCTAAAAAACGATTAAGAAAAATACAAGAAGAGTGAGAGGACTTACAAGTACCGGTCGCACTGTGATGATGGCAGAGTAGTGATGCTGTGGGCAAATGACGACTCAATCGATCCAAAAGACCGACAACCTAGGTATCCATAAATCTAAGCTCTGATACCACATTCTGTAACACCCCCAAGTTATTCAGGGTATATTACAGCGCCGTGAGCCCCTCCGTGGGACCCACAAGGCTATTCATGCGCGGAATTGTAAAACTTGACCGAGAAGGTCTAACACAAAACACAACCAGAGGAAAGACACAGTATCACACTTGCCCATTATCTTCGTGCCGACCCGATACCTGCCTGTCCGTTCTCCTGGAACTTGAAATACATAAAAAGTATTTCCCCTATAAAGGGGTTAGCCGTCGAATAGCTAGTGCAAGTATATCAAGTATGAAATACAATACTCCTCGACAATAAAGTAAATGTAACCGTCAATTCATCAATTCAAGACTAGTATTCCGGAATAACTAAATCTCATAGCATCGTATCAATACATATATGAATACCGTGGAACCGCACCAGAGGCTACGGAACCCTCAGGGGACCTATCGGCCCGCCCCAGAGTGGTTCGTTCATATCATCCGTTGAATTACACCAGAGGCTACGAAACCCTCAGGGGACCCGTCGGCCCGCCCCAGAGTGGATATAAATAATCATGCCATTAATATTTCATACTTTCAAAGTCGAGAACGCACATTCATAAATATATCTTGCCTTTGAGACATCGAGAAATCGAACGAAAAAAGGGTATGAGTTCGGTAGGTCCAAGAACACGCTTCCGGCACCTAAACGATTCGCAAGGAAATGATAATCAATTATCCATACTCAAACTACACGAAGAAATTCCCGAAACCCATCTACGATTCATGAAAATACACGGATAAACAACTAGAGGTTGGAAAATCGCCCAAACTCCCACAAGTCCGAAAACGGCACAATCCAATCTGTAAAATCGTAGGAAAAGCATGCATACGGTATAGATACATCATAATATCAAGGTTCTCAAGCTTCAAATAGGACAAATCGGACGAATCTACGAAAAACCCCAAAATCCAACACAATATTCAAAGTGTTCTTGAATAATCCTTCAATAATCCAATGAATAATCAAACATGCCCATAATCATGCGTATATCACTTCATACAACATGATCTTAACACCCAAAACATCATTACCCAATACAAAATCGAAATCCAAGATGTTGAAGAAATTACCTCTTGAAGATCCAAGCACTATGATCCGAAGAATACGCGATAGATCGATGATCCGAGCTTCACAACCGGATGAAAATGATGAAAATCCAACTCTCAAGTGATAGATGAATAAGATTCTCTCCCTCAAGTCTCCTCTCTCGGATGAAGGTGAAGAAATGGAAAAAATATCAGTTGAATCGCACAAAGAACGCAATTATAGGGCTGACTGTCGAGTGTGCCGCGGCCCAGGCCGAGTGTGCCGCGGAACAGGCCCAAAAACTGCTCCCAGGGCTCGGCAGTGTGCTGCGGCCCGGCCAAGTGTGCCGCGGCAGTGACTCGGTAGTGTGTCGTGGCCCCGTCGGCATGTGCCGCGGCACAAGGTACAGACGGGTCGGCCAACAATTGAACACGAGTGTGCCGGCGATGACTTCGGCATTGTGCACCTCGGGACAATGCCCGACATCATTCGGCCCGTAACCCGCAATCCGTCCGATCCGCAACCGTCGGCCAAGGTTCGACCACCGTGGCTTGACGAATCGATTTCCAAACGCATTTTAAATGAATACGACGAAAAGTTCGCGGACAACATCAACGACCCGAAATGAAAGCATAATGCAATAATTAATCATACGCGACCAAGAAAAGGGTCGAGACAACAAATACAGATACGGATACCTATAACTTTGGGTAAATTACAAAATGGCCCGAAACGCCCGAAAATCACGATACGTGATCGAATAATCAAACCGAAGTTTACAACGCGTCTAACAAAGATAAACGGACTTACGGGAAACTCGAATCAGCAGTTTAGAACGAGATTCGCAAGAATCGAACTCAAGTGCGGAAAAGTCGCTAAAAGCACGGAACTCAACAAAACGACACCGAAACGAACTGGGATGTCAAAAAGTGTAGAATTAATCATTCTCAGGATGATGAAACGGTCCCAAGCGAGTCGTCAAAACGGACTTCCGCCAAAAAAAGAAAATTACCGGAAATCGAATTTGCGGATATTACACCACATAGTCGGATGATATGTCTTTATTTACTGTCATGTGTCAAGAGCAGCCACTGTCGAAGTACCAGATGCCCTCTTTCTATATATCCAAAAAGATAAATCAGATAAATAGAGAGACCTAGTTTTCAGTGGTCCTTGGTTACTGGTCCTTTTAGGAAATCAAATTTATCCCTCAACAGTCATGGAATATACGTGTGGCACGCACGTATTTCCTATAGGGTTGATAATTATGCATATGCTTGTGGTTGTTCCTGTACAATCAATATCTCTGAGGCAAAACCGTGTGGCAATCATTTTGAGCTTGTCTATGAAATAGCCTTCGTGATATCCACTTAGCTCTCCATAGCTATATCTCTTCATTATGGTATGATATAGCTTGTCTGAACATTTGGCGTCTTAGATAATGTAGTCTAGATTGAGGTACAACTCGCCTTTTTTGATGCATTGAGTTGTGAGGTACAACATTTCTTTGACATTGTCCTCGATGTTGTACCTTCGTCGAAGAAGCAAGTTGTCAATGATTATGTGTTACGTGGTAGGGTACATCTTATTGCTGGTGTTGTATCATGTTTCTTGGAGCATCATCAGCCGGAATCGCAATTCAATGCACATTTCGAATGCACCTATCCGGTTCTCTAAGATCCTGCAACAAAATTCATGAAGATAAATGTAAAATAGCAGTATTTTTACTAAATGTAATTAAATAAAAAAATAATATTATTACAAGCCGATTGTGGGGTGTAATAAGTGAAAATATTTTCTAAATTAATTAGAATATACTCTGGTATTTTTGCCGAAAAATTCTGGATAAAAAAATTATGAAAATATACCCTGACTAAATATGGGACTTGTGAATTTAGTCGGATCTATACGAGATGTATTTTTGATCTTGGATCATTAACGAATGTGTGATTGGATATTTTTTTTGGAAAGTATCGTGCACCAGGATCGACTTTGGATTGCACCGGTTTATGAGTAGTCCAAAAATTCTGAAAATTAACATTATTGTAGATAATTGAGTTAGTTTTCCAGGTCTAAACAGTTAGCCAATCGGAGTCCGGGAGAAGAAGTTATGATCAATTTAGTGGGGATGCTTGTGCGGGAAACCTCCACGCGATGTTACCGCACATGATGCGCGCGTGCATCCGGAATAGTGCCGGAAGCTTCCGCGTGGAGTCATCGAGCCTGAAGCACGAGTCTCGGCCGAAAGTCATTCGAGCCTAACTTGGCATCGTGACGTCAGGTTCGCGCGGCCAGCTGTCGTATGGCTTTCGAGTCAAGCCGCATTGTTGACTGAGGACCATATTTTGGGGGTATTAATAGACCCATTACCGTCCGTATTTTACATCCCACTTCGAGCAAGTTATCAACAAAGTATTTTTCTACAAAAATCCTCTTCTGAAGTTCCAATAAAAGACCATTCTCTTCGAGATAATCGGTCATTTTCCAGCGAGTCATGGCATATTTTCCAAACCAACTCCGCCAACTGTTTGACGAATTGTCTAAGAGAGATTTTTGTTATTTTTTCGGTGGGAAGACATGAAATCCCCATATTTGAAATATTAACTCGATATAGGTGTTCAAACTCCAAATTAGTTGTAGTTTAATAATTTTTATCTATTTTAGAATAATTAATGATATTATTAAAAAGATATAAATTCTTAAACATCTAGAAACTTCAATTTTATTGGCTTATTATTCTATATAAAATTAAGTTACTGAATGTCTAAATATTCAGTAAAATATTTTGAAAATTTGAAGTGTATAATTTTCGCCTTTTAAAATTCCTTGATAATTATATTCTAGTGGAATATTCATAAAAGTAATGTTTATTAAGATACGAATAAATATTAATGAAGAGATCTTAAGTACACATACAAATGATTATTAGATGTTTCAATAATGAACTTTTTGTTAAAGGAATAATACCCATTGTGTGCCTAAGTCTGTTAGTTTATGGGCTTTCCTAGATTGGATTTGACTGAGGCCTGTTTGTATGTACTTCACCCTATTTAAGGGATCTCAATGATGGAATAATACAACACTTTGCCCTACTTTCTTGTCTCATGTTATTTTCCCTTCAACACGTTATCAACACGTGTTCAACCACTGAGAAAAATCCCGGCCGAAATTTCTGAAAAAAAAAAAAAACGAAATAAATTCCGCGGCCAAAAACCCTTAATCCGCCGCGCCGTCACCTCTCTTCCCGAACCCTAGATCTCCATCGCCGGCATCATCTCCTTCCCCGACGTCCGACGCGACCTGCTCCTCAGGCTCGTTGCATGCTTCTCTCCCGCGCGCGAAGATCCGTCCGACGCGACCTGCTCCTCGCGACCCGCCCTGCTCCTCCGGCTTCTCCAGTCCAGATCACGACCCACCCCTTCTGCTCCGATTTCAATCGCCCGTCCACTGCAACTCGTCTGCAAACCTTCGACTCGTCGTCGTCGTCTCCGACTTCCATTGTTCCAGATCCGTCCGACCGCGACCACCGTTTTTCAGTCGACTTCCTTCACCAATTCCGCAAGGCCGGCTCAACCTGTTCGCAGCTGCTTCTGTCTCCTGCTCCGACACCTGCTCGGCCCGCTCGTCTAGATCCCGGCCCGCTCGTCCAGCTCGACCCGTTGCTGCAGTCTAGAACCCGCCCGCGACCCAGACCCAGAAGGAGAAAACAGATCCGGTTGCTGACCCGACCCGACCCAGTTGCTGACCGAACCAGATCCGGTTGCTGACCCGACCCGCACGCAGTCTTGTTTTCAGCTCGTTTCTGCTCCTATTCACAAAACAAAGTACACAAATACGAACCCTACTATCTGCAATGTGCAAATTTACATTTTTTTTAATTACTATTAATTGCATATTATACTCCGAATTTATTTATGCTTAATTAAACCAAAAGCATGATGCATCCATAATTTTAATTAAATTAAAATAAATTGCTTAAGCAACTTGAATTAAAATAAATTCACGTTGAATTAATAATTATTGCGGCATAAGATACCTCTTTGACTGCATTTATACGTATATAGATATATTCATAGGGCTATGTGATTATATCTATAATTATATATATATATATATATTTTGCATGCATTATTAGTTATGGCATGTATATTAAGTTCATCATTAGTAGAACCTAGAGGACTTATTTCTACTATCTATATCAACTCGAACCGTGATAAAGTAATTTCATCGGTATAAACCCCAATAGCATCGAAAGTAATTTTGACCATATCTTGGTTCTGAAAAATAATAACCCTCCACATTATTGAAAATTTTATCATGGAAAGTACTCATGATATACTGTGAAAATTCATTTTCCTTTTTTTTCTTGTCTCAAGATGGCTGATCCAACTCGTCCCGAATTTGACATCTTGGACTCAGAAGGGCTTGAGTACCATAGATGGGTTTCTGACGTAGAGACCACTTTTATCGCTAAGGACTATAGTGCTACTATCTTTGAAAAAGCAGGCGAAGTACCGTCTGACAAAACCAAAGCTAGTGCATTAATGTTCCTTAGGCGACATATCGACCCGAGCCTAAGGTGGGAATATCTGCAGTTGAAATCCCCAAAGAAGCGTAGGATGACCTTAAAGGCCGTTTTGGGAACATCCACAATACTTTGCTCCCAGAGTTGACCGTGCAGTGGAATGAAATCCGCTTGCTTGATTATAAACGGATCAACGATTTCAACAAAGATATGCTCCATCTGAAGGCACGCCTTAATTTCTGTGGAAAGGACCTCACAGAAGATGATATGATTCAGAAAACTCTTTCCACTTTCCCTACTTCCGCCCTTATACTAGCGAACCAGTATAGGCTGGAGTATGACAATAAACGCATCACTACCTTCAATAAGCTTATCAACCTACTGCAAGTGGCTGAGAGGCACAATGAAGTATTAGTGAGCAACAATGCCAGCCGGCCGACAAAGAAAGTTCCCGAGGCCAACTATGGCAAAGTGAAAGGTGGAAAGAAACCCAATGCACAGGGGACTGGTCATGGCAACCCCAAACCACAACGTGGAAGAGGGCACAGTGGTCGAGGACGTGGTCGAGGACGTGGGGGTTCTTCCAATGTAATGAGTAGACATGGTGCTCCCGGCTCTTCTGGCCAAGGAAACAAAGCACCTACCCCCCATGTCGCTCCCAAAGTCAGAGTTGGCAATGAACCGTGCTATCGATGTGGAGATGCTGGACATTGGTACAAGAACTGCCATGCAAGTAAACAAGTCGCAGCACACTACAAGAAATATAGAGAGTCCAAAGAACGGGAGGCTCACTATATGGAGGAAGATGCTCTCGATGAGTCCCCCGACGTCAATTTCACAGTCACCGATAATCGCAATGAGCCATACATGTCACAGTCATTAGAGGCATCCCTTTATGACTGAATGTTTTCATTATGTTTACTTTCTCGTTTACATTTGGCATTGTTAACTCGAAACGATTTTATCGATGTTTTATTTTCAATAATGGTGTGATGAAACTTTGTTTTTCTAGAACAAGATATTATTATTGCTTACGTTATATCCATAGCTTTATTTCGAAGAAATGAATATTGCTTGCATGTTTATGGTTCGATTTTTTTCTCTCCATTTCGTAGGAATGAATCGGGGAGAACTTGAATGTTTGGTTGACAGTGGGACCACCCACACCATTCTTAGGAATAGGCTTCTATTCACGGAATTAATTGCATGTCAAACCTCGGTAACCACGATGACTGGGTCCTCCCAACTCATCCAAGGGCGAGGCAATGCCCGATTTTTATTGCCTAACGGCACTCTTATCCGAGTTACCGATGCTCTATACGCACCTAGGGCCCCTCAAACCTTACTAAGTTTTAAAGATATACGTAGCAATGGTTTCCACGTCGAAACCCACTGTGAGAATGGAATCGAGTTCCTTTATATTACATCTAATGAATGTGGACGTAAACGCATATTAGAAAAACTTAAGAGTCAAAATAGTGGACTGTACACCACAACCATTAGGGTATTCGAATCCTATGCTGTCACCATAAATGAAATTTGGGACAAAGACTCATATAGGCTTTGGCATGATAGACTAGGTCATCCTGGTCGAGATATGATGATCCGTATCCTAAAGAACTCGCACGGACATCCTTTCTTTCGAGCGAAAAAGGGGCAACAACTCAACACGAAGAATATTATTGATGTTAATCATGCTATGTCATCTAAAGAAATAGAGACATATACCCCTTCTAAGCAATTGACTATGTCAAAAGCACATCGCTCATTCTGCAAAGCCTGCTCTTTAGCTAAAGTAGGAGCGAGACCTTCCTACACTAAAGATACTAAAGCGAACATCCCATTCTTACAACGTATACAAGGAGATATTTGTGGACCCATCCACCCAGAATGCGGACCATTTAAGTACTTTATGGTATTGGTGGATGCTTCGACACGCTGGTCACATGTCGCACTCCTTTCCACTCGAAGTGCTGCATTTGCAAAACTCCTAGCTCAGATCATTCGTTTAAGGACTCACCATCCTGATCACCCTATCAAGTCTATTCGACTCGATAATTCAGGAGAATTTACATCTAAAGTATTTGATGACTACTGCATGTCAATCGGAATCGATGTAGAGCATCCCGTTCCCCATGTGCATACACAAAATGGTCTCGCAGAGGCAACCATTAAAAGAATCCAAATGGTAGCACGAGCATTGGTTTTGCGCACCAATCTGCCCATCTCTGCTTGGGGATATGCAGTCCTACATGCAGCCGTACTTATTCGTTTCAGACCCACCGTTGGCCAACCATTTTCTGCGTACCAGTTGGTAACTGGATATGAACCGGATATTTCACACCTACGCATATTTGGTTGTGCAACATATGTGCCGATTGCGCCCCCACAACGCAATAAAATGGGTCCTCAGAGACGTTTAGGTATTTACGTTGGATACGAATCCCCAACAATTATCCGCTACTTAGAACCCTTGACAGGTGATCTCTTTACCACACGTTTTGCGGATTGTCACTTCAATGAGTCAGAATTCCCGTCGTTAGGGGGAGAGGAGAAAAAGAAGTTTCTCAAGGAACGACAGGAATTGTCCTGGTACGTCCCGAGTCTGTCTCATTATGATCCCCGTACCTCACTATGTGATCGTGAAGTACAACGAATCCTCGATCTTCAGAACGTAGCAGATTCGATGCCTGATGCGTTTACTGATATCGCCAAAGTGACAAGATCACACATTCCAGCTGCAAATGTGCCTGCAAGGTTAGAAGTCCCGAATAAAGGGCACATCACCAACGTACCGAGTGATGCGATCGCACCCAGTGGAAATGCGATCGAGGCCGTGGCTCCCAAAAGGAAAAGGGGGAGGCCACCTGGTTCGACAGACACCCGCCCAAGGAAGAAAAGGGCAGGTGAGGCACAAACCAACCCATTAATCATCAATACTGGGAATCCTTCCCACGAGATCATCTCTGACTATAGCTATGTCCACGAATCATTAATGGGGGATGCCCCGGAGATCGATTCAGCATTAGAAAACAAAGAGATCTCGATCAATTATGAAAGTGCGTCTGATTTGATGGAACGATTGACCACTCATATTGATGATGTGTTTGCATACACAGTTGCTCAAGAAATCATAGAGCACGATGATGTCGAACCACGCTCTGTTGAAGAATGTCAACAAAGAGCCGATTGGCCTAAATGGAAAGAAGCTATCCAGGAAGAGCTTGACTCTCTGACAAAACGCAAGGTACTTGGCCCAGTAGTGCTAACTCTGCCAAGTGTAAAGCCTGTTGGACAAAAATGGGTTCTTGTCAGAAAGCGTAATGAGAATCACGAAGTCCTGAGGTACAAGGCTCGCCTTGTTGCACAAGGTTTCTCACAACGCCCTGGTATAGATTACGAGGAAACGTACTCCCCAGTAATGGACGTTATTACGTTCCGCTATCTAATCAGCCTAGTTATTTCCGAAGGATTGGAAATGTAGCTAATGGACGTGGTCACTGCATATCTCTATGGGGATCTAGATACGGAGATTTACATGAAAGTGCCCGAAGGCATTTCATTGCCCAAATCAAGTAACTCCAGACCACGGAGTGTAATAACCCGTAATTTCGATTTCCGGTAATTTCTTTTTTTCGGCGGAAGTCCGTTTTGATGACTCGCTCATGACCGTTTCGTCATTATGAGAATGATTAATTCTGCACTTTTTGTCATCCGAGATCGTTTCGGTGTCGTTTTGTTGAGTTCCGTGCTTTTTAGCGTTTTTTCCGCACTTGAGTTCGATTCTTGCGAATCTCGTCCGAAACTGTTGTTTCGACTATCTCGTAAGTTCATTTAATGTTATTATTCATGTTGCAAGCTTCGGTTTGGTTATTCGATCACGTATCGTGATTTTGGGGCGTTTCGTAATTTCCCAAAGTTTGGGGTAATTACTTTCCGTTGTCGAATTTCGAGCCTTCGGGTAGTCGGAATCGTGTGTTCTATTAGTGCTCGGATTCGTCTTTTCGAGTACTTCATAACCGTATCTTCGATTCGTATTCAGGTTCGGGTTTTGGGGTCGTTCGGGCCGTCGGAGTTGGTCCCGGCCGAGTCATGGCCGGGCATGCTCGGGCCAGGCCAGCCCTGGCCGAGTTACGGCCGGTAGTGCTCGGCCATTACGTACGTAAGGCCGGTTATGTACGTAAGGCCCTGGCCGGTTACGTACGTAACGGGCCGGCAGATTTGGGGCAGTGACTCGGTTACGTACGTAAGCCTTGTCCGGTTACGTACGTAACCCGACCGGCAGTCAGCCTATTTAAGGCCTGCGGACGTTTTTCTTCAGCCATTTTCTCCTTCTTTTTCTTCCCGTACGCGGCTGTGGGTGTGTATATCATGGAGAGATGTTGTTGGACAATCAATCCATGAAGTTTTGGAGTTCATATCATCAATCATCAATCCTATAACATCCTCCAATCTACCGAATCAGGTCAGATTTCCTAGAAATCTAGTTTTGGGGAATTTGGGTATTTTGGTTGTTTTCGTCCGATTAATCCGATTTAACTTAGGATTATGATGGATTGATGATTATTTAGATGTATTATATCATTTCCCTTGTTATTCCATGGTTGGATCGTATCGATTCCTTATTTGGGTCGAGTTCTTGACCGACGCCTTGAAGGTGTCCGGTAAAATATCTTAGAGGGGTTTTCGGGCGTTCTACATTTATTCTTCCTCGTATGATCGATGATTTATGGATTATATATTG
This sequence comes from Orobanche coerulescens, assembly GCA_033398695.1. Taxonomy (NCBI): domain Eukaryota; kingdom Viridiplantae; phylum Streptophyta; class Magnoliopsida; order Lamiales; family Orobanchaceae; genus Orobanche; species Orobanche coerulescens. The sequence goes on along the minus strand of CM065806.1, from coordinate 166,037,855 downwards.
TTAGGGTCGAGTTTCTTGCGAAGAAACCGTGTTGAACCCTTCCGTTCGTTGTCATCTTCCTTTTCGTTATCATCGGGCGTTCCGAAGCTTTCCGGTTGAGCTGTGTTCGTCGGAATACTTGCGTGCCGATTTCGAGGCAAGTACCTTGTCCATATAATTCTTGTTTTATGGATATGATAATTAGTGATCGTCTCTATGTGTTTATTTGATCGTTTGATTTGAACTTTCAAAAGATTCGGCTTAGCCCTGTTAAAGGCTTGCTTTCAAAACGCGTGTGTTTTGTGAATGGTGTGGTTTGAGAATGACTATGTGAACTCTATGGATATGTTTGGTGTTGATGTTGCACTTGGTATTGTGTGTGGACGTATATTATTTCATTTTGGTGCGTTGTGGTTTGACGTGGTGTTTTGCTAAGTGTTGATGCCTCTGGATGAATTATTTGGATATCTTTGTTGCATTGTGATATGTGTGTGATTGTGTGAATGTGGGCGGGGCCTACGGTGGCACATGACATGTGATCATGTGGCCAGGATGCAAAAAGCGATTGATCCAACCGTGAGAGCCTAAGGAAAACTACGGTGGCACATGGCATGTGATCATGTGGCTAGGATGCAACAAGTGATTGATCCAACCGTGAGCGCCAAAGTTAATCTACGGTGGCACATGGCATGCGATCATGTGGCCAGGATGCAACAAGTGATTGATCCAACCGTGAGATGTTGTGATTTGTTTCGCTAGCCAGCTCGGGAGGGTCCTTCGAGGCCTCGGGTGGGATGTCTGTGGTAGCGTCCCGGTCCTAGGCGATGCACGTGCGTGATTATGTTTCGTTGATTTTATGTCCGTTGAGGACACGTGATGTTGGGCTCTGGCCCTGTGAATTGTTGTTGGTTTTCTATTTGCGAAAATAAAACCTTTGGGCTGTGACCCTGTTGATTTTGGAAAGATTAGGATTTGAAAATCCTAAATTGTTTTCAATTAAAACTCTCGATGGCATTTTAAACTGTTTTACAAATTGTTTCCCCTTAATTGTGGTCTTTCGCTTTCGGAATGTTTTACCCAAACTCTTGCCTCGGGAAGTACTTTTCGTTACGTTTGAATCTTTGAGGATTTCCTGGTTATTGTTATTCGTGGAATGTGAATTATATGGCTCGTATTTTTGCACTTGTACTTGCACTAGCAAAACAGTGGAGTTTTGCTAACCCCCGAGTATTCGGGGGGTGGATGTCTATTTTTGCATTCAGGTTTTGGAGCAGAGCACAGGGTCGGCACGAAGGATAATGAAAGATGAACGATACTAATCACACGAGGATCTGTTGATGTCGTATTGGTCTAGTTGTATTTTCTTTTCCGCTACAGTATCTTTTCCCCGTTGTACGGGAGTTTATTGTATTTTCACCCCTGCGTGGGTATGTGTTTGGAATTGAGTTGTATGTTATTATTGAAAGACCAAGTCGGTCTACTGAGTCATTTTAGCCTTAAAGGCGATGTTTAGATGTTTTATTTTAGTTATCAGCCTGGTAGATCCTCGAGGAGGGGGGTCTACGGCGTGTAATATCCCTGAGTGGATTGGGGGTGTTACATAAATGGTATCGGAGCTTAGGTTGTGGAAACCTAGGCTGTCGGGTCAGTGGTGTCTATTGAGTTTTTGTCTCGTCGGATTTTGTCTGACTAAGTCGTGTCGCGACGGCAAATGCAGTTTGTTGGTCGTGATTAGTATCGTGGGCGATCATCATCTTCATGCGACCTGTGGATGTAAGTCTCCCTTCTTTGTGTTGTGCCTCGTGTGACACGAGCTATTTTTATGATTATGAGTTAATTGACGGAATCCTCTTATGGATTTTGATTTCGTGATATGTGATTATTTGACTCCCATTTTTCGTTCATATGAGGAGTAGTGTTGCTGTCTTGTGTATGTTTGACTTTATTTCTTTTATCCCATTGCGTGAGTTCTTTTGTAATGGCTTTCGGTATTTTACCGACCGAGTTTTATTTCAAAACCAATTCCCTTAACCGAGTTTTGGCATTACGGCCTTGATCATTTTGGCGAAATTCTTATGACGGAATTTAGTATTTTGTAAATGGATTTTGTGAGTTTTTGAAATATTACCGTCATCGGCCTTTTTGGTAGTTTATAAAAGGTTTTTAGCCTGGTGGGTTCCGTAGCAGGACCCACGACGCTATATTGTTCCTTGTAATTACTCAAATTTTTGGGCATTCTAGCCCATTGAATTATTTTTGAAAACCTTGAGTATCTTAGAAAATTAAAATTCGAGACGTACTTTTAAAACGAATTATTTTCTTGCGGTGTTTTCAAGGTGTTTTCTAATGCCGCAATACATTTCAAAAATTTTCCGGTTGAGGACCAAAAATATTTTGAGATATTTTCAAATGCAGTTGCTTAGACCCAAGGGTCGAATATTTTTGAAAGCTTTTCACTAAAAGAAAGGTGTCCTCATTTTTGTTCAAACGCAAGATGATTTTCAAAGTCTCGATAATGGTGTTAGTACTACTTTTTGTAAAATGATACTCAAGATCAACTGTTGTTTCCAAACTGTTTTCAAAAGATGGTTTTCGTTTTTAAAACCTATCATTCCTGTTTGCGGACCGGAAATGCGTGTATGGTTTTCGAACTTTCGTTACGGTGTTAACCCCGAATTGTGATTGAATTGGTGGCGTGAGCGTCGAGTCGTTCGCCACGCATATATTTTGTTAGCCCTTGTGGGAGGTGTGATGACGATCCTTAATGTTGTCATTTTGTGTTGGCTTGCGTGTTATCGCACGGGTGTGAGCTGTTGAAGCTTGAGTTTGTACGTTTGTGTACATGTGTGATTGTTTCATGATGGTTGTAATTATGTGCTGGTTATCGTTCGGGCCGTTGAGGTCGCCGAACGATACCGTCGTTGCTGTAGTGTTTGTGTGTGTATTACTTTACGATGCTAATCGTTGTATATGGTATGTGTTATGATTCTTTGTTGTGCTGAGTTGGCATCTCTGCTATGTTGTTTTGCGACGTTATGCCCCATTGTATCTAGCATTTGTATTTTCGGTATGCCGAGCCGAGGCGTTTCAATCGTGATGTGCCGGGGCATGCACGTGTAAATTGTCCTTCTCGTCGATAACACATTTCAAGTGTGGACTCGAGGGACACCGAATTGATTTTGCGGGTGGCTCCGAGACTTTCGGAGTTCGCGCTTCAAAGACAGCTTATCGAATCGGCTTTGAGAGGCCTTCGAAGGATGTTTCTATCGGTTGCTTGTTGTGTTGTCACATTGATTTCGTTGTTGTGAGTTGCGGGGGCGACCTTCTTTTATAAGAGGTCGAATGTAGTACCCGTGTTGTTTTTAGACTCCTGCATTTTCTCTTTCTCGATTCTATCGACTCGCTCGTGTTCGTTGATACTTACTGAACTTGTTCTGTATTTCGGTTTCATTGATCGGACGAGGTGTGATCTTGTTTTGGGCCGATCTGGTTATCGCTGTGACTTTTTCGAGTTCGGTTCGATTCTTGTGAACCTTGTTCGGAAGTGACATCATCTGGTTTTACTAGTTCTCTTATTCGAAGTGGATCGGATTTGGAACTTCTATATTTTTGACTCTGTCGACTCGTTTATGTTCGTTAACATTTTCTGAGCTTGCCCTATCCCTTTCTTTTGTTGATCGAATGAGTGTGGTGTTTTGAAATTACTCGTTTGTCGTTGTGACTTTTCAATTGCTATTCCCTTTCCTATGGATCTTATGTGAATCACATCTTATTGCTTTTACCGGATCATATATTGTCTCGAGCCGAGACGTGAACCTGAGAGTTGTTGTTTGAATTTTATTGTTCTTCGTGATTCGAACATGATTGTTCGATTTTTGCTGTCTCGACCGTTGTGGTTCGATCGTTTGATTGTTCGGTTTTTGTTGATCTCGTTTCGTGATTGTTGAGCGTTCAGACTCCTTCCTAATTTCCTTATATACGGTAAATTTGTCTCGTTTTCGATCTTCCAACCCTTGGGCGGTGGAATTCCGTATTTCTTCAGCGATTGGCTCGCGTTTTGATTGATGTACCGTTGGGGTGGTCAATCATATTGATTTTCGTTCATTGTGTTTTGTGATTGTTAGGATAATCGACTTGGTTGTATTATCTGTTTGATGACGCTTGTCACTTGTGGGTTTTATTATGTCTCTACCGGTGGCGTTGTGTTAGTCGTCGTGGAGCGTGTTTTCACACCGTATATTCCTTTGCGTTGCTTATAACGTTTCGCCGTTGGGCATGAGTTACGCTCTTCTTGTGTATCTCGTTGAGTTTTTCCTGGCGGGATATTTCTTCTCCCTACTTGTTTTAAGTTTCGGAACGAAACTTCTTTTAAGGAGGGTAGAATGTAATAACCCGTAATTTCGATTTCCGGTAATTTCTTTTTTTCGGCGGAAGTCCGTTTTGACGACTCTCTCATGACCGTTACGTCATTCCGAGAATGATTAATTCTGCACTTTTTGTCATCCGATCTCGTTTCGGTATCGTTTTGTTGAGTTCCGTGCTTTTTAGCGGTTTTTCCGCACTTGAGTTCGATTCTTGCGAATCTCGTCCGAAACTGTTGTTTCGACTTTCTCATAAGTTCATTTAATGTTATTATTCATGTTGCAAGCTTCGGTTTGGTTATTCGATCACGTATCGTGATTTTGGGGCGTTGTGGGCCATTTTCGTAATTTCCCAAAGTTTGGGGTAATTACTTTCCGTTGTCGAATTTCGAGCCTTCGGGTAGTCGGAATCATGTGTTCTATTAGTGCTCGGATTCGTTTTTTCGAGTACTTCGTAACCGTATCTTCGATTCGTATTCAGGTTCGGGTTTCGGGGTCGTTCGGGCCGTCGGAGTTGGTCCCGGCTGAGTCATGGCCGGGCATGCTCGGGCCAGGCCAGCCCTGACCGAGTTACGGCCGGTAGTGCTCGGCCATTACGTACGTAAGGCCGGTTACGTACGTAAGGCCTGGCGATTCGTCGTAACGGGCGGCGATTGGGCGATGACTCGGTTACGTCGTAAGCCTTGGCCGCGATTACGTCACGTAACGTGATCGGCTATTTAAGGCCTGCGGACGTTTTTCTTCAGCCATTTTCTCCCTCTTTTTCTTCCCGTACGCGGCTGTGGGTGTGTATATCATGGAGAGATGTTGTTGGACAATCAATCCATGAAGTTTTGGAGTTCATATCATCAATCATCAATACTATAACATCCTCGATCTACTGAATCGCCGATTTCCTAGAAATCTAGTTTTGGGGAATTTGTGTATTTTGTTTGTTTTCGTCCGATTAATCCGATTTAACTTAGGATTATGATGGATTGATGATTATTTAGATGTATTATATCATTTCCCTTGTTATTCCATGGTTGGATCGCATCGATTCGTTATTTGGGTCGAGTTCATGACCGACTCCTTGAAGGTGTCCGGTAAAATGTCTTAGAGGGGTTTTCGGGCGTTCTACGTTTATTCTTCCTCATATGATCGATGATTTATGGATTATATATTGTTAGGGTCGAGTTTCTTGCGAAGAAACCGTGTTGAACCCTTCCGTTTGTTGTCATCTTCCTTTTCGTTATCATCGGGCGTTCCGAAGCTTTCCGGTTGAGCCGTGTTCGTCGGAATACTTGCGTGCCGATTTCGAGGCAAGTACCTTGTCCATATAATTCTTGTTTTATGGATATGATAATTAGTGATCGTCTCTATGTGTTTATTTGATCGATTGATTTGAACTTTCAAAAGATTCGGCTTAGCCCTGTTAAAGGCTTGCTTTCAAAACGCGTGTGTTTTGTGAATGGTGTGGTTTGAGAATGACTATGTGAACTCCATGGATATGTTTGGTGTTGATGTTGCACTTGGTATTGCGTGTGGACGTATATTATTTCATTTCAGTGCGTTGTGGTTTGACGTGGTGTTTTGCTAAGTGTTGATGCCTCTGGATGAATTATTTGGATATCTTTGTTGCATTGTGATATGTGTGTGATTGTGTGAATGTGGGAGGGGCCTACGGTGGCACATGGCATGTGATCATGTGGCCAGGATGCAACAAGCGATTGATCCAACCGTGAGAGCCTAAGGAAAACTACGGTGGCACATGGCATGTGATCATGTGGCCAGGATGCAACAAGTGATTGATCCAACCGTGAGCGCCAAAGTTAATCTACGGTGGCACATGGCATGCGATCATGTGGCCAGGATGCAACAAGTGATTGATCCAACCGTGAGATGTTGTGATTTGTTTCGCTAGCCAGCTCGGGAGGGTCCTTCGAGGCCTCGGGTGGGATGTCTGTGGTAGCGTCCCGGTCCTAGGCGATGCACGTGCGTGATTATGTTTCGTTGATTTTATGTCCGTTGAGGACACGTGATGTTGGGCTCGCCTGTGAATTGTTGTTGGTTTTCTATTTGCGAAAATAAAACCTTTGGGCTGTGACCCTGTTGATTTTGGAAAGATTAGGATTTGAAAATCCTAAATTGTTTTCTATTAGAACTCTCGATGGCATTTTAAACTGTTTTACAAATTGTTTCCCCTTAATTGTGGTCTTTCGCTTTCAGAATGTTTTACCCAAACTCTTGCCTCGGGAAGTACTTTTCGTTACGTTTGAATCTTTGAGGATTTCCTGGTTATTGTTATTCGTGGAATGTGAATTATATGGCTCGTATTTTTGCACTTGTACTTGCACTAGCAAAACAGTGGAGTTTTGCTAACCCCCGAGTATTCGGGGGGTGGATGTCTATTTTTGCATTCAGGTTTTGGAGCAGAGCACAGGGTCGGCACGAAGGATGATGAAAGATGAACGATACTAATCAAACGAGGATCTGTTGATGTCGTATTGGTCTAGTTGTATTTTCTTTTCTACTGCAGTATCTTTTCCCCGTTGTACGGGAGTTTATTGTATTTTGACCCCTGCGTGGGTATGTGTTTGGAATTGAGTTGTATGTTATTATTGAAAGACCAAGTCGGTCTACTGAGTCATTTTAGCCTTAAAGGCGATGTTTAGATGTTTGATTTTAGTTATCAGCCTGGTAGATCCTCGAGGAGGGGGGTCTACGGCGTGTAATATCCCTGAGTGGATTGGGGGTGTTACACGAAGTGCGTATTCAGTTCGTTTGAAACGCTCACTTTACGGCTTGAAACAATCCGGAAGGATGTGGTATAATCGTCTGAGTGAATACTTGATTGGAAAGGGATACAAGAACGATGAACTGTGTCCTTGCGTCTTTATAAAGAAAACAAGTTCCGGATTTGCAATCATCGCAGTGTATGTCGACGATATGAATATAATCGGCACTCTTGATGAAATAAGAGAAACCACCGGATACTTGAAAACTGATTTTGAGATGAAAGATCTTGGGAAGACTCGTTTCTGTCTTGGTATTCAGATAGAACATAGAGTCTATGGAATTCTCATCCACCAGTCTGCTTATGTCCAGAAGATGCTTAGACGCTTAACATGGACAAAGCACACCCGGTTAGCACTCCCATGATCGGTCGTAGCTTGGATGCGAAGAAAGATCCATTTCGTCCAAAGGAAGATGACGAAGAGCTTTTGGGAGCTGAAATTCCCTACTTAAGTGCAATAGGCGCTCTATTGTACTTAGCTCAATGTACGCGACCGGACATCGCCTTCTCAGTAAACTTACTAGCTCAATTTAGTTCAGCACCGACGCAACGTCATTGGAATGGTATCAAGAATATATTCCGATACCTAAAAGGAACCATTGACTTGGGACTATTCTTTCCCTACAAGCAGGCAAAGGAAGCTGCTTCCGTAAAGGCAAATGCTAAAGTAAATGCTAATGCCATAGAACCTACTCCGACGAACGTATTGGTAGGATTTGCTGATGCAGGGTATCTCTCCGACCCACACAAAGGTCGTTCCCAAGTAGCTATGTATTTGCTATTGGGAACACTGCTATATCTTGGAGATCCACAAAGCAAACCCTTGTAGCTACCTCATCTAATCACGCTGAAATTATCGCTTTGCATGAGGCGGTACGTGAGTGTATTTGGTTAAGAGCTATCATTACACATATCCGAGGTAACAGTGGACTAAGTAATGTCACTGGAGCACCCACATGCATATATGAAGATAATGCAGCTTGCATCGAACAGATGAAGCTTGGGTATATCAAGGGGGATAACACAAAACACATATCTCCAAAATTCTTCTATAATCAGCAACAACAGGCTCTCCTCAATATTCAAGTAAAGCAAGTCAGATCTGAGGAGAATGTGGCCGATTTGTTCACCAAATCTCTTCCTAAGGCCGTGTTTGAAAAATATGTGAGAAGTATCGGAATGTGGAGAATTTCCGAACTCCCAAAATCGATGTAAATTTAGAGGGAGAAGGGTGAGTCATAAAGAAACTTACTCACCGACGTTGTACTCTTTTCTTTGACCAAGGTTTATTTTCTCCCACTGGGTTTTGTTACTTGGCAAAGTTTTTATTGAGGCAAACGACACATGCACAAGTTTTTCAAAGTATCCTTGATTGATGTACAAATCAGGGGGAGATGTAGACTTGAGGGGGAGTCTTACATCCACAACGTACGTTATACTCTTTTCCTTCCAAGGATCATTTTTCCCACAGGGTTTTTATCACTTGGAAAGGTTTTTAACGAGGTAACAAGATGTACAATTTTAGGGATCGATGGAATGGTCACCTTAGTAGCGCTATGATCAAATGTGACGATCATATGAGAGGATAGATTCAAAGGACGAAGTGTAAACTTGATGTGTCTAGATGCTGTACTCTTTTCCCTACGATCAAGACATTTTTCCCACTGGGTTTTTTCTTGACGAGGTTTTAACGAGGCAACATGACATGCGCTTGTAGACTAGGCACAAGGGGGAGTGTTAAAGGAATAATACCCATTGTGTGCCTAAGTCTGTTAGTTTATGGGCTTTCCTAGATAGGATTCGGCTGAGGCCTATTTGTATGTACTTCACCCTATTTAAGGGATCTCAATGATGGAATAATACAACACTTTGCCCTACTTTCTTGTCTCATGTTATTTTCCCTTCAACACTTTTGCAATTGTGAAAGACATTTTAAATGATTTAATTTAATTGATTATTCGAAATAATCAATATATAGATTTAGAAAAAGAAAAAAAATCCAGAATTTATTTGTGCAACAATAGTCGAATTTCATAAAGATTTTGATTGCAATTGTGTTTTTTTAATAAAAGTATTTAAAATAATCAAGATGTGAATTCATGTATAATTATTTTAATAAATGACGTTAGTGTTTATTAAAGATTTTTATCAAATATAAAATTTGGCTGTGATGGTTGAATACATGGATAATTATGATTAAACTTAGATAAGTATTTATTAACTGATGATAATCAAAGTATCGATTTAATATTGATCTAATGGATTATTAAGTTATAACGTTGATTTAATATTGATTATTGAGATGTAATAACTAATTATCTTAAATATTAAGTTGTAGTAATTTATAATCTTAAATGATAATTCTCAAAGTATAACTATAATGAAATGTTGAGTTATAATCAAATATTTCGACATGTTAATTAAGTAATATTCGATTATTAAGTATAAATCAATAGCGAAGACTCGGTGTAATAAAATCAAGAATGTCTATTTTGAACTAGATTGATTTTTACAAGATAATCGAGTATTATTCGGTACGTTAAATAGACTACATTATAATACGAAAAAGTAGAATTTAGTGTGTCGAATAGATTTTTTGTAATAAATCAACCATTGATATTGGAATATAAATTCTGTCAAGGTTCAAATCTTGGATTGTGGGACCAAGTTAGAGACGCTTTTTACAAACAAGATGACCAAGGCAAGTTTCTTTGACTTGCTTGGTTACGGATTTTGCAAATTGTGTGTTGATGTTATATTGACCTAATGTGATGTTTATTGTTGGAATGGATTTTGGGATATGTATATATGATGTGTAAAATGTGATATGTGAAAGTTGAGGATAGTCCTTGCGGGGACATTATGAACATTCATTTTTGCATCCGGATATTAGGGATGTGTACCCGGATATCGGGGGTGGTAGATTTGATACACTATCCGGATATTGGGGATATGTGTTTGTGATTGATATACTATCCTTGTTGGGAATATGTGTTTGGGAATATTTGTGATTGATTGATACACTTTCCAGATATTGAGGACACGTGTTGTGAATATTTACATTAAGATATATACATCCAGTAAAATCCTTTCCAATTGATAAAATGTATAAGATGAACATGTTTATTTAAGATATGTGTGACTGACCCGATTAGGGGCTGGTTTTTCAAGTCGTAGGTACATCTGGGGTGCATGCTTGGAATCATGAGGCGAGGGAAATGCTTGACGACAGGGATCAAGTCAAGAAGTGTTATTTTATTTAAACCCTGGGTTTATTTTATATTCAAACATCTTATGTAATAAACAAAATAGTGTGTACCTTGACTTCCCTTCCGGATGGTTATTTAATAATCAAACATTTCTTAAAATTTATACTTGCGTTAATTCTGAATAACATAGCCTTGTGGGTTCCTCAAGAGATCCACTGCGCTGTAACTACCCAAAGTTTGGGACGTTACAATAAAAATAGGGAAGGGAAAAGTTCTTCTTGTGGCATGACAAATGAGGGTTCTCAGTCAATGGGTTTCCTGTGAACAACTTTCAGTACTGGTTCACTATATCGTCACCAAATGTTTCAAGAACTTCGATGGTAAGCCAGACCCAGTAGGTAGATTATACATTCTCTCAAGAAGCATTGTGCGATTTTGATCTCATTATCCTGCATAGTGTTCAAAATACAGGTTAAAGGTGTGTTGCTCTTCGGATTCTCATGCTCAAAGGTCACAACTAGATTGAAATCTTTAACTATTCTCTCATTGTAGATGCATGATTCCGAGCATGTATAGGCCCTGTTGTTTCACCCGTGTGACAATAACAATCATTAATTTTCATCCTAAAATTCAGAATGAATCATCTCCTGCAGTGCTTCCATAGCAAATATACGTAATGTTAACAGGGTGTCCTTTTTTCTCAAGGATTGAGGAGATGTAGTTTGAGAATACGCCATTAATAACAGAGTCCGATCAAAGAACTTTTTACAGAAAAGTTCTTGTTGCTATAATCTCTTACTATTGCTCGAATATAGCAAAGAGAAATTAGGTCAATGAGAGTGCCTTTTTATAGGTGATGGGGGCTAGGTTACATCGAACGGTTAATTTTAAGGGATGAGAATATTTTCTAAATGAACACAATGATGTATCTTGACAGAACTGGTACGTGTAACACCCCCAAAATCTCCCGAGGTATTACAGTGCCATGAATCCCGTGTGGGACCCACAAGGCTAGTTTAAGAGATAGATATTTTAAAGAAATTGCAATAAAATGACAAGTCAACGGTTACATATCATGAGCCAAAAGGTTTTAAGAAGAAACATAATTCAGAGTTCGATTATTACATAACGGAGGTTTTAAAGATCAAATTTAATTTAAGCAGCAGCAAGAGTTTATTCCAACACCATTCAAGTCTGACCGGACCCCTCAGGAATGTCCTGCACATGATCAATAAATTTACCTAGGCACGACAATTCATGCCAGGTAACCAGGGTCATAGAATGCATACCAATAACAGTTATTAACAACGATATACACACTTTTACCAAACACAGTGCCACATAACCAACAGAAAATATTTCACCACATGACCGACGTTGTCTTTTTTTTTTATCACATAAACCCCACAGTCGCAACCAAGGATCATGAAAGTATCCACACAGGAATACACCGGAACGTAGGTTCCCAATTTGGGTCTTATCCCCTAACACATTTCCATACGGGTACCATACATGTTATATCCCCAACACATCGGCCCATTTATAACACATTCTTAGAGAAAGACAACCGTCGACATTTCATCAACAATGACACATTCATGAATTAAAAACATTACAATAATATTAACATTTCTCGAGCAAGATTTCAGTTGCCTTTGATCCGACGGTAGGTGCCTTATGATAACTGGGATCTCCACGCCCGATCGAGCTTAACCTAGTCACGTAATATCCGATTAGCACCTCGTACGGATCATGATGAATAAAATTAGTTTCCATTCTCTTCCATAACCGGGTTCCTAACGTAGTCTTAATTGCCAACACTAGTATCGTGCTTCTAAGTTCACAAGCAATACGTACCACTATGTCGTTCAATTCTATGGTTAAAGTTAGCTACATGGATTTGTTCAACGAGATTATCCCAATCATCATTCGGTTAGCAACAAACGACTATGGCATAATCGAATCCCATAATTTCTAATTCAATTCTCTATTCTGAGTACTTCAATCGATGGATTACCATTTTACACAATAATTTCGGCATTTGATTCTCAATGACATTAATACTATCGAATTAATTTCCCTAGTTAATTTAACATTGATAATCATGTGGCAAGAGTGGGTTACGACTAGTTTATCAAACGGTGATGGATTCCTACAAAATTATCCTATAATTGATTCGCCGAGTTTATATAATCCCGATGTAAATTAAGATGGAAGTTCTTCCTTGTAATTGTTACAACGAGTAGTATGAAAACGAAATATACGAACAATGACAATCCCGATTACTACAAGTTCGTCCGTTTAGAGCGTCTACGGGATTTAGCAAAATCTACCGAAGTACCAGTAATACAACAAGTAATAATCAACAACATTGAAGAGATTACGCCTAGGATTGATAGGATTACCTTAGTAGATGAAGAACAATGAAGAGAGATGACGAATCAACAAGAACTACGAGGAGGAACGAAGAGTGGCTTTAATGACTTGGATAATCTTCATCGGACCTCAAGAAATCACATCTTCTATGTTAATTCAAGTGTATGAGAGGCCAAGAATCGAGTATAAAGCTGGGACATGCTCCAAGAGTGTTTTCTTGTAGGGTTGAGGTCGAGCAAATGAAGAGGGAAAGTGTTCTTTTGTAACACTCGGTCTCACTAACGTAAGTTAATGCTTTAGACTTTACGTACGTAAAGGTAATTACGTACGTAATGTTCTGGTGCTAACGTGCATAATGCCCGTCCAGAGGTCACTGGCTGAAATGTGCCCATCTTTTACGCACGTAAGTCGTTCTTACGTATGTAAGGCTCCAGATTGTGGCGTAAGCTAAGCTTGGCGGACAGCGTACGTTATAAGGAGTTGATTCGTTTGTCTTCTAGCCCGCCAAAAGTAGCTCAATCAACGTCAAAAGGAAGATTCTGGTCGGGAGACCAACTCAACCGTTACGTACGTAAGCTAGTTACGTTAACGTACGTAGTACTTCAATTTTAGCGTACGTTATGCATATACTATAACGTGCGTTAGACATTCAATCCCTTAGCCACATATCACATTTTAACCATCTCGGAGTGACCATACTTCCCACTCGTCAACAATTATCGAGGAACAAGACGTTGGCCACCGTCATATTCGCACCGACGATTGTCCAACGGCGTCAAGGCGTGTCACCTCTGTTTCATCTACATTGCACAATTGTATAGCATTTAATGAAATAAATAAAAAAAAAACAACATCACATTACAAGAAATCACACAGTACAAGGTAATTAAGCATGAAATACCGATGGTATTACAGTACGTCAAATCCATTGGTTTTGTAAAAGATCGCCGATCCCACACTGACATGTTACAACCTCCATTATGCACGATTAACATTTTGAATTTCAAAGTCGTTGGTGTCAAGACTTTTATATCCATGCGTCGCTTGGGGAGTAAATACTCAAGTGGTTTAATTTTAGATGATGCACGTGGTCATAAAGTAGTTTTAATAGGATAAGCATATGGAATATGATACGATTAAACAGTTACTTGAAATCCTACATCGCATTTTCTATATCCGTGAAAATACAACGCTCCCACTTAACTGGTGCATACATGATTCAATTCTTACAGCAGTTGGTGGTTAACATAATATTCTTCCTTAATTATTGTACATTGCAGTTGTAGAAAGGGTTATGTATAGTCTTCCTTCTATAGTGAATATATGACGTGATTGTAATATCCTGTATTTCAGTTCTATGTAAATTTTGATCTTTCTCAAATGAGTGTTTGGTTATTGACATTTTAAGGTATTTGCTGTACCATTTTCTGCGTTGCTAATGCGTTGTTTTGTTTTATTATGACTTTGATTTTCGTTGTGCCTTTGACATGTGATATTATTTTTGTTATATTATCAACTTGATTATGCTTGGTTGAGGTATCTTGAGATTAATTATTTCATCTCGGGAGTTGTTACCACGTTTCGATCATCATATCGTTGGGTTTTTGTCATCCCAATATTAACTTGGGTATGCTGGGGTTGTTTGATTCAAGATAATATGATTCATTACTTTGCTTGTTACTCCATCAAACTTTATCACTTTAGAGGTTGATTTAGGATTGGTGACGGGAATGGGCTTGCAGTCGTTGAACCATCGAGTCACGGCCGCAAGAAAATGGTGAATAGCGGTTACTAAGGCCCTTGATAGAGGTCGTTAAGGCCTAACTGCCTTTAGGTCGAGATAAGTTTAAAATGAACGTACTTACTGAATTCTTAACCATTTCTTCCCTTCCCCGTGATAGACTCGGACCTTCTTCGTAAAATCACTATTTGATCTTATTTTTGATGAAGAAAACACATATATGACATTGGGAAATCGAGTTATCAAGTTCATGTCAAAATGGTTCCAGTGATATTTGTTCAAATTGGAGGTAATTCGGCCCTAAACCCTAAAACTTTTTTGTTAACTTTTGAAGATTAGGCCTTGATCCCTAATGATAGTTGATATATGTTGAGTTACAGGGTATTCTTGAGTTGTTCTTATCAATCCTAGTGGATCGGAAACTTGATTAGTCATACAAATTATTCAATCGATTATCGCCTCTTAAATGTTCGATAAAAGTTCTAAATGAACTCTAAGTTGAAATCTTTGGAGCTTTGTTAACTTGAATCACTCCAATTTTGTTAGTAACTACATATTCATATATATTTGAATTTTTAGTATTGTGAAATGTTAATCGGAGCACCTCACGTTGACGATTTGTGGTTATGTGGCCAAAGATTAGAGTTTGTCGGATGAGAGAGGGATACACTATTGACCATCTTCGAGTTATCGGCAATAAGGCAAGTTTTACGATCATACTCTTTATATTTTAAGTCAGATGGGCTTATACGTTTACATGCATATTGTGTGATTTATGTGTAAAATGTTAAGTCGTAGACGATGTTGTTATCATGCGCATATATTTGAGTGTTTACTTGGAATAATACCCTCGGTCATAGGGTTTGCATGTACATGCTCGTATTATGTGTACTATGTGCATACGTTTAAGCGTGCAGGCTACGTCTTGTTAGGCATATGTGTTTTGTGGTTGTTTTTGGATAAGTGGACTATAGTATTGACTTCAGAGATGGTAATTCACATTACCTCTACCTTCTTTATCACGTACTATAATACATCCTTATGGTTCATGTCTGTGTGATGATGACAGTGTTGCTATACCTAGGTGATATTGTAACACCCCCAAAATTTTCCGAGGTATTACAGTGCCATGAATCCCCAGCGGGACCCATAAGGCTAATTTGGGCAATAGATATTTTGAAGGAATTATTATAAAACGTTGAGTCCGCGGTTTACATAACATAAGACGGAATGTTTTGAAAGAACATAGTTCAAGGCACGATTATTACATAAACGGAAGTTTCGAAAATTAAAATTAAATCATGCGGCGGCAAGTCTTTATCCCAACAACGTTCAAGCCTGACCGGATCCCTCGGGAATGTCCTGCATATATTCAAAAAATTTACCTGGCACGACGAATCATGCCAGACAAACCGGGGTCAGAGAATGAATATTAATAACAATAATTTGCAACGATATACACAATTTATCAACACCATGCCACATAGCAGATAGAAGATAATTCGTAATATGACCGACATTGTCTTTCTCTTTTTAACACATAAACTCCAAGGTCGCACCCAAGGGTCATGGAAGTATCCACACAGGAATAACCCGGAACGTGGGTGCCCTTTTTAGGTCTTATCCCTCAACACATTTCCTCATGAGTACCATTCAGGTTTTATCCCCAACCCATCGGCCAATTCATAACACATTTTCTAGAGAAAGACAATCATCGGCATTCATTACACAATGGCATATTCATGTATTACGAACATTGCAATAATATTAACAATTTTCGAGCAAGACTTTACTTGCCTTAAATCCGACGGTAAGTGCCTTACGGTATCTTGGGCTTCCACGACCAATCAAGTTTAACCTATTCACATAATCCCCGATTAACTTCTCGTACGGATAATGACGAATAAAACTAGTTTCCCCTCCCCTTTTCTAACCTAACTCTTAACTTTGTTCGATTTCGCCAAAGCTAGTACCGTGTTTCTAAGTTCACAAGCAATACGTATTATCATGTTGTTCAATTTTTATGATTAAAGATTGTTACAACAATTTAATCAATAAGATTATCCCTAATATTATTCCGGTTGACGACAATCGACTATAGCGTAATTAATTTCCATAACTACTAAGCTAATTCTCTATTCCAAGTGCTCGATTCTTAGTGATGGTAATACTACCAAGTTGATTCTTCCTAGTTAATTTAACGATGATAATCATATGGCAAAAATGAGTTACAACTAGTTTAACATACAGTGACAGATTCCTACGCAATTTCTCCTACAATTGATTCGTCAAGTTTTACATTTTCAAGGTTGATTGAGATGGGGATTTTCGCATATGATTAATATAACGAGATGCATGAAAACGAAATATACGAGTAATGGTAGTTTCAATTACTGCAAGTTCATTCGATTAGATTATCTATGAGAGTTAGCAAACTACCCGAATACCCATAATCTAATAGGCACAATGACAACATTGAAGAGATAGCCTCAAGGTTTGGTAGTCTTACCTTAATAGAGGAAGAACAATGAAGAATGATGACAATCCGACGAAGAACCACGAGGAGGAACGAAGAGTGGAACGATTGGCCTAGATAATCTTCTCCGGAGCTTGAGGAATCCCCTCCATTATGTTAATTCAAGTGTTTCAGAGGTCAAGAATCGTGTAAAGGGCTGGGAAAGGCTTCAAGGACGCTTCATTTCAGGTTTTTGGTTGAGGGAAAATGAGAGAGGAAGTGTTATTTTATAACACTCGATCGTGTTAACGTACGTTATGGCTCCAGGCTTTACATACGTAAAAAGCATTACGTACATAATGTACTCCAGTTAACATGCGTAAAGGTCGTCTAGAGGCTACTGCCTGGAATGCCCCCATCTATTACGTACGTAATGTAACACCCTGAGATATTCGAAGTATATTACAGAGCCGTGGACCCCTACATGGGACCCAACAGGCTAAAACAAGAAAATACCACTCAACTAACCATCTCGATTAGCGAGGAAACATACATTAACAATACAACATATAACAACATGCCCGGAGCGACTGGCGTAATAAACATCAACCGACAAATATAGTAGCTTCAACGAATAACAATTACAATTCGAAGAGAAAAGCCTAAGTACTCGCGAGTACAATCTATAAGTTTAAAAGTAAACAACAACCATGACGAAAGAAACAATAGAAGTAAAAGAAGTCAAATGCACATGTCAACGACCCTGGCCAGCATCGTCGTACTGTCCCAGTGCCCACTCGTCTGGCTGAACATAACCTGAAATCCATAACAAGAATTTCCCCAAAACGGATCCCCAAAGGGGTTAGCAATTACGCTAGTACAAGTAATCAAGGCAAACCAATCGCTTACACATTTCATAGTACAATGCATCAAATTCATTTCAAAACCAAAACCAGACATCTCTTTTCCGGAAACAAACAGTCAATCAATTTGCCTTGGGAACAGGGTCATATCATTGATCCCGCTCGAGGCCTCTAAGGACCCTCCCTAGCTGGCCATATCATAAAACAAATCACGCACGCGCATCGCCTTGGGAACAAGGCTATACCATTGATCCCACTCGAGGCCTCTAAGGACCCTCCCGAGCTGGCTAGCGAAACAAACTCGTGAATCCAGGACTATACCATTGGATTCCCTCGAGGACCCATTGGACCCTCCCGAGGTGAGCAAAGCACACACAATATACATCACCATTTCATGTTAAGCATAAAGGTTTCCAAAAATACTTGCCTTGAGTAATTGACGATGCAACGAAAAGAAAAATCACCGACGAATGCTAGGAACTGGTAATCACGAACCTAACGATTCGAAGAATACAATCATAACCATTTCTAAACGAATATGGAATTGAAATACTCCCGAAAACCCGCCTACGATTCATGTATATTCGTATAAAAATAACAACGAGGGCGGACCACAACCAAACCCTCGCGAAAATGCAACAACTACGAAATATAGCATGAATCCGTAGGGAAACCAAGAATATCAACAAGATTAATCATATTCATCATGAATGAATCAACCATACGGAATGAATCGGATGAAAAACTCGAAACCCCAAGTTTCCCAAAAACAAGGTTCTAGGAGTTTACCTCGGATTAAAGACGAAGAACACGAATAGATGTTGATAATACACTCCAAAAACTCAAGGAAGATGATGGCTCGGAGTTACAAAGCTTCAAATCGCCCGAAAATGCCAAGAAATCGCCTTGGAGTTGGAGGGGAGAGGAGGAGAAGTGAAAAATGACTGAAATCGGTCAACTCCTGTGTATATAAACCCAGACTGAGTTACGTACGTTAGCCACTTGTAGCTAACGTACGTTAGCTTGTTAACATACGTAAGCCCTCCCATCTTACGTACGTAATGCAATGGGCAGGACCTCGTGTCCGATTTCCTGCATACCATTACGTACGTAACAGCATATGGTTAACGTACTTAATGTCCCTTCCTGAGGCTGACAGGCCGCTACCAACAGGCAAGGAAAGAACCGAAAAATCAAAATGCAATGGTGAACAAAATACGAGGGTACAAACGTAAAGGATTCGAGGCGATGAACCTAAGTGTTGAAGGAAAACATATTCCTGACTACCCGAAGGTTTGGAAAACAACAACAAACGTAATTACCCCAAAACTTTGGGAAATTATAAAATAGCCCAAAACATCCAAAATGTACGATACACGGTCAAAACACCAAACAAAATCTCACAGCACGCATAATAACATGAGATGGATCTTCGACAACCCCGAAACAGCGGTTCCGAACGACGATTTACGAGAATACACGAAATAGCGATGAAAATGACATAAAACACTGAATCGAGTAAAATGAGTCCAAAACAAGCTGAACGATAAGAAGTCCAATATTAAATATTATCGAAATGTCAATACGGTTACAAGCGAGTTGCTAAAAACGAAAATACACCAAAAATGAGAATATGAGGAAAAAAGAAAAATGCGGATATTACATTCTACCCCTCTAAAAATAAATTTCGTCCCGAAACTTAAGAAACAAACAACTCGGGGTACCTAGCATGCATGCTATCTTCTGTTTTCCAAGTTGCCTCCTCGATACCATGCCTCGACCACTGCACTTTGACCAAGGGAATGGTCTTATGCCTTAGTTGCTTCTCACGGTGCTCCAAAATCTTCAAGGGACGCTCCTCGAAGGTAATGTCCTCGGCAATATCGATCTCACCATATTCGATGACATGACTAGGATCCAGGACATATTTTCTCAATTGGGAAACATGGAAAACGCTATAAACATGGCTCAAGACTGGTGGAAACGCTAAACGGTAAGCCAATTCGCCGACTCTCTCGAGAATCTCGAAAGGTCCAATAAATCTAGGACTCAACTTCCCTTTCATCCCGAAACGGAAAACACCTCTCGTCGGCGACACCTTTAGCAAAACGTGGTCTCCCACATCGAATTCCAAAGGTCGACGACGGACGTCGGCATATGAATTCTGTCGACTCTGAGCAATCAACATCCGTTTCCGAATCTCTAAAGCGATATCCGGTTCGGTCCCAACCAAATCGGATGCCTCATTCTAATAAATCAGCGATCGACATCGCCGCCCATAAAGCGCCTCATACGGTGCCATCCAAATTGACGCGTGCCAACTATTGTTGTATGTGAATTCGATCAATGGCAAATGCTCCTACCAGTCACTACTCCATTCGACAGCACAAGCACGCAACATATCCTCGAACGTCTGGTTGGTGCGCCCTGACTGTCCATCCGACTGAGGATGAAATGAGGTACACAAACGCAACCGAGTACCCAACGCCTTATGCACCGGCTGCCAAAAGTGAGATACAAAACGGACATCCCGATCCGAGGCAATAGACTTCAGAGTACCGTGAAGTCTCACAATCTGCACAATAAACACACGAGCCAACTTCTCTGGGCCCCAAGTATCCTTGATGCCCAGAAAATGTGGCAACTTGGTCAGACGATCAACAATCACCCAAACCATATTCATACCTGATCTCGATCTCGGCAAACTCGTAATGAAGTCCATCGATATATCTTCCCATTTCCATTCCGGAATGGTAAGTGACTGCAATAACCCGGCTAGTTGCTAATGCTCGATTTTGACCTATTGAAAAGTAAAATATCTCGCTACAAGCTGTGCGACCTCTTGCTTCATGTCATTCCACCAGAAATTATTTCTCAGGTCCTTGTACATCTTACTCGAACCAGGATGAACGGAGTAAGGCGTAGCATGGGCCTCACGCAAAATACCCTGTCTCAGCTCCGAGTCATTCGGTATACAAAGCCGACTCTGAAATCTCAATACATCATCTTCATTAATCATAAACCCGGGAGAATTTCCTTTAAGAACATTCTATCGGATTTGGATAATCATCGGATCTTCCAGCTGCTTCAGTTTAAGTTCATCGATCAGAGATGACGAAATCTCTAAAGCCCAGAGTTGCCCAACGGCTCCTGGCAACAAAATCTCAACACTCAACTCAGTCAAATCCCACTAAAGCTTAGATTGAGACGTAAGGATCTCAAGTCTCCGCAATGAGACCGGTTTCCGACTCAAGGCGTCGGCCACGACGTTCGCCTTGCCCGGATGATAAACGATTTCGAGATCATAATCCTTAATCAACTCTAACCACCTCCTTTTTCTCATATTCAACTCCCACTGAGTAAATATGTATTTCAGACTTTTATGATCGGTAAAAATCTGACACGCAGAGCAAACAAGATAGTGATGCCAAATCTTGAGCACAAAAACAACTGCCGCTAACTCCAAATCGTGAGTAGGGTAGTTGAGCTCATATGGCCTCAACTATCTTGACGCAAACGCAATAGTCTTGCCGTGCTGCATCAACACGCACCCAAGACCCTGACCCGAAGCATCGCTATAAACGGCAAAACCCTCGTTGCCAAATGACAACGCTAAAATCGGGGCTGAAGTCAAACGCCTCTTCAGCTCCTCAAAACTCGATTGCCTCTCGTCATACCAGACGAACTTCTCAGACTTCTGGAGCAATTGTGTAAGTTGCCGAGCTAGTTTCGAGAAACCCTCAACAAACGTACGGTAGTAGCCAGCTAAACCCAAGAAACTACGGACCTCCTTCACGTTCTAAGGCGGTGCCCAGTCCAACACTGCCTCAATGTTTTGCGCATCCACACGGACCCCCTCGGCTGAAATAACGTGACCTAGAAATATCACTTCCTTCGGCCAGAACTCACATTTCGAGAACTTTGCATAGAGTTCATCAACTGTATGAACACCGCCGGTGCATTAGTTAACCCGAAAGGCATAACTACAAACTCATAGTGTCCGTATCTTATTCAAAAAGCTGTTCTCGGCACGTCGGACTCCTTCACCCGAAGCTGATAGTACCCCGATCTCAAGTCAATTTTCGAGAATACCGCAGCTCCCTGCAACTAATCGAACAAGTCATCAATGCTCGGCAGAGGATACTTGTTCTTGATGGTCACCTTGTTTAGCTCGCGATAGTCGATACACAAACGCAGTGAACCATCCTTTTTCCGAACAAACCAAACCAGTGTGCCCCAAGGCGAAGCGCTCGGTCGAATATACCCCGACTCAAGAAGCTCACTCAACTGCTTCTTTCTCGGCCATCTCTGAAGGTGCCATGCGATACAGCGCCTTTGAAATTGGAGCCGCACCCGGCTCTAACTCGATAACAAACTCTACCTCACGGTCCGGCAGCAACCCCGGTAACTCGTTAGGAAAGACGTCAGGAAACTCACTAATAACTGGAATCGATGAAAGCTCGACTCCACCACTCTCCGCCATCAAGGCGTAGCACCAATTACCAGGACAACCCTTCTGCAGGAGTCTCATCGCCTTCAAACCGTTAATAACGAACTTATGGTTTCCTCTCTTCTGCCCTGGGAAAGAGTGCTCAGTGCCGTCCTCGGCTAACATAGTGATGATTCTCGTACGGTAGTTCATGATCACACCATGATGCTCGAGCCAATCATCCCCGAGAATTAAATCCTCACCCTCAATTCCCATAACAATAAGATTAGAGGGCCAAGCCCTCTCACAAATAAGCACAGAACAGTCTCGAATCTCCTGATCACCAACGATTCTATCACCGCTAGGAAGCTTAACGATGAAAGGCTCACAAGGTGTCAAACAATCGAGACTCAAATAGCACACACACTCCAGAGATATGAACGAATGCGTAGCACCAGAATCAAAAAGCACACTGACAGGATGAGAATGAATATGAATAGTACCTGTCGCCACAGTAGCCGCTGGATCATCGGCCCTCCTCATCTCATAGACACGCGGGTGGGCGGAGCCAACACTAGAAGCTCCTCCTCTAATGGGCTGACCCCGACCTCTCCCTCGGCTGGCACTCGGTGGAGACTGCAGAGCAAACGAGTCCTGGTTCACACTCGGCTCCCTAGGCGCTGGATGAGAAGAACGGGCACCACGAATCTGTCTGATCTATTCACAAAAGTAAGCCTTGTGGCCCGTCTGACCACAAGTATGACAAGTCAACTGCGAACGAGGACACTCCCGGTTCATATAACCCGACAAGCCATATTAAAGCATATGAGTTCACAAACCGAGGTTCTAGCAGCACCTCGAGAACTCCCAGAAAAATGAGCCGAACCGCCCGCAGGGGCATTCACAGACTGAGATTTCTGCTGGCCTCTGCCCTTGTGACCAGAAAAATATCCGATGAACAGCTGCTTCTTGCTCTCACGGGCTGCTTCACTGGCCGTCACCGACATATCAGACGCAAGAGCCCTACTCTGATAATCTTTCAAAGTGGTGCATACAAGCCCAGACATATAGTCTCGAATTCACAGTTTCATCCGTCTGGAAAAGTGAAAAATTTTGTCGCTCTCCTCGACAACTTGGGTCTTCACGTAGCCCAACTCCTTGCTGAAATCGGCAATAGCTTGAAAAACAGGGATATCCCTAGGTTGAGCATCATAAAAGGCATGAACTCGAGCCTGTCTAATCGGCCACGGGCAATATTCGGTCTCCATTAGGTCCTTGAAGTCTGCCCACGAAGCAACGTGGTCCTTAGGCCCACCAGTCTCCCACCAGTCAGTAGCGTCCCCAGTGAGAAAGTACTGGGCAATAGGGACCTTGCGGTCCTCGGGACAGTTGGTGGAAACAAAGACTTTAGATATCTCCTTGATCCACCCCTCCCAGCCGTTCGGGTCTGAAGCTCCCAAAAACTGAGGAGGATGCATCTTGATGACATCCTGAAGCCAACAATCCGCTCCGCCCCGATTAGCGTGGGCCGGATTCGAGTTCTAAACCGCCTGAGCTATCGCCACCATTTGGTTCACCATTTGTTGCATAATAGCCGCAACACCAAGGTCGGCGCCATCTTGAGAAGAAGCATGGCTAAGACGGTCACCGGTGCTTCCGGCTCCCGAAGAATGCGACGTGGCCGCCCCACCGGTTGCCCTACGTCCCCGGCCGCGTCGACGGCCAAGACCACGACCTCTTCCAGCATCCATACTGGTGTTAAAAGGTGGCAAAAAGCAACTCGATGATAAGTAAGAGAGGAAAAACAAACACAATTCAAGAAACGGAAATACGGTATGAGAAAACAAGGAATCGAGTAAGAAAAACTTACGAACACTGGAAGTACCGAGATGCTGGCAGCGGTGTGACAATGTGTAAAAGAAAACACAACTAGACCCAAATAACCGACAAGCCTAGGTATCCATAAACCTAGTGGTCTGATACCATTTCTGTAACTCCCCGAGATATTCGAAGTATATTACAGCGCCGTGGACCCCTATGTGGGACCCACCAGGCTAAAACAAGAAAACACCACTCGACTAACCGTCTCGGTTAGCGAGGAAACATACATTAACAATAAAACATATAACAACACGCCCAGAGCAATCGGCGTCATAAACATCAACCGAAAAATATAGTAGCTTCAACGAATAACAATCACAATTCGAAGAGAAAAGCTTGAGTAATCGCGAGTACAATATATAAGTTTAAAAACAACAACCATGACGAAAGAAATAATGGAAGTAAAAGAACTCAAATGCACATGTCAACGACCCTGGCTAGCGAAACAAACTCGTGAATCCAGGGCTATACATTGGATTCCCTCGAGGCCCCGTCGGACCCTCCCGAGGTGAGCAAAGCATACACAATATACATCACCATTTCATGTTAAGCATAAAGGTTTCTAAAAATACTTGCCTTGAGTAATTGACGACGCAATGAAGGGAAAGGAAAATCACCGATGAACGCTAGGAACCGATAATCCCAAACCTAATGGTTCGAAGAATACAATCACAATAATTTTCAAACGAATACGGAATTGAAATACTATCGAAAACCCGCCTACGATTCATGTATATTCGTATAAAAATAACAACGAGGGCGGACCACAACTAAACCCTCTCGAAAACGCAACAACTACGAAATATAACATGAATCCGTAGGGAAACCAAGAATATCAACAAGATTAATGATATTCATCATGAATTAATCAACCATACGGAACGAATCGGATAAAAAACTCGAAACCCCAAGTTTCCCAAAAACAAGGTTCTAGGAGTTTACCTCGGATTAAAGACGAAGAACACGAATAGATATTGATAATACACTCCAAAAACTTGAGGAATATGATGGCTCAGAGTTACAAAGCTTCAAATCGCCCGGAAATGCCAAGAAATTGCCTTGGAGTCGGAGGGGAGAGGAGGAGAAGTGAAAAATGACTGAAATCGGTCAACTCCTGGGTATATAAACCCAGGCCGAGTTACGTACGTTAGCTACAGGTAGCTAACGTACGCTAGGCTTGTTAACGTACGTAAGCCCTCCCATCTTACGTACGTAATGCAATGGGCAGGACCTCCTGCCCGATTTCCTACATACCATTACGTACGTAACAACATATGGTTAACGTACGTAATGTCCCTTCCTGAGGCTGACAGGCCGCTACCAACAGGCAAGGAAAGAACCGAAAAATCGAAATGCAACGGTGAACAAAATATGAGGGTACGAACGTAAAGGATTCGAGGTGACGAACCTAAGTGTTGAAGGAAAACATATTCCCGACTACCCGAAGGTTCGGAAAACAACAACAAACGTAATTACCCCAAAACTTTGGGAAATTACAAAACGGCACAAAACATCCGAAATGTACGATACACGGTCGAAACACCAAACAAAAGCTCACAACATGCATAATAACATGAGATGGATCTTCGGCAACCCCGAAACGGTGGTTCCGAACGATGATTGACAAGAATACACGAAATAGCAACGAAAATGACATAAAACACCGAATCGAGTAAAACGAGTCCGAAACAAGCTCGAAGGACAAGAAGTCCAATATTAAATATTTTCGAAATGTCAATACGGTTACAAGCGAGTTGCTAAAAATGAAAATACTCCAAAAATGAGAATATCGGGAAAAAGAAAAAATGCGGATATTATACGTAAGGTGTCATAAGGTATGTAAGGCACCTGACCATAGCGTACGCTAAGCTTGGAAATTATCGTACGTTACGAGCAATTGGCTCGTTTGTTTTATAGCCCACTGAAAGTACCTCAATCCACGTCAAAATAAAGATTCTAGTCGGAAGACCAACTCAAGCTTTACGTACGTAACCAAGTGACGTTAACGTACGTAATGCTACGAAACTAGCGTATATTATGCATATCCTATAGCGTACGTTAGCCACTCAGCGCCTTAGTCGAATATCACATTTTGACCATCTCGGGGCGACCACCTTTTCACTCGTCAACAATTCATCGGGGAACAAGACGTTGGCCACCGTCATATTCGCACCAACGATTGTCCAACGGCATCAAGGTACATCACCTCTGTTCTATTCACATCACACAATTATATCGTAATAGCATTTTAAATGAAATCACATAATATAAAAAAAGGCAACATCACACTCTAGGAAATCACATAGTACAAGGTAATTAAGCATGAAATACCGGTGGTATTACATACCATCCCCCTTAAAATAGTTTCATCCCAAAACTAGGAAAATAACTCGGGATGACTTTCCTCATGGTCGACTCGGTCTCCCAAGTTGCTTCTTCCATGCCGTGGTGCGACCACTAAACCTTTACAAGGGGTATGGCTTTATTTCGCAATGTTTTCATACACCGATTCAAGATAGCGATTGGCGCCTCTCTAAAGATAGCGTCGTCGGAAATTTCCACTTCTTCGAAATTGAGTTTGTGACTCAGATCATAGACATACTTTCTTAACTGAGAGACATGAGAGACGTTATGCACTCCATCCAGATATGGTGGGAAGGCTAATCAATACGCAAGCTTTCCTACCCGGTCCAATATCTCGAACGGGCTTATAAACCTTGGGCTTAACTTGCCCTTCTGACCAAAATGCCGGATACCTTGCATAGGTGATACTTTGACCCAAACGTGATCCCCGACTGCAAATTCCAATGGTCGCTGCCGGTTTTCGGCATATGATTTCTGTTGGCTCTGCATTGCTAGCATGTGTTTTCAAACAACAGAGATCTTCTTAATGGACTCCTGGATCAGATCTAACTCGGTAACCACGGTGTCATAAGCATCATCCCAGCATAAAGGCGACTTGCATCTTCGTACATACAGGGCCTCAAATGGTGCCATGCCTATGCTCGCATGCGAGCTATTATTATACGAGAACTCCACCAACCCCAGATGCCTAGCCCAATCCTTACCCCAATCGAGCACACATGCCCTCAACATATCTTATAAGGTTTGTATCGTGCGTTCAGTCTGTCCATCCGTATGAGGGTGATAGGCTATGCTAAAATACAACTAGGTCCCCATAGATTTATGAACAGCTTTACAAAAATGGGACACGTACCTGGTGTCCCTATCTGATATGATGGATTGGGGAACGCCGTGTAGCCTCACGATCTCCCTGATGAAAATAGTGGCTAACTGTTCTGTTCCGGTTGCTTCCTGAATTGGAGTAAAATGTGCCGATTTTGTTAGCCGATCAACGATAACCCAGATGGTGTCTCTTCCTCCCACCGTCGTTGGTAACTTGGTAATACATTGATATGCTTTCCCATTTCCACTCCGAAATAGATAAGGATTGCATGATTCCAGCTGGTCTGCGGTGTTCAATTTTTACTTGTTGGCACGTCATACATCGAACGGTGAATATAGACACTTCCCGCTTCATATTCTTCCACCAAAAACTCTTTCGCAAATCTTTGTACATTTTGCATGCTCCTGGATGAATGGAGTAGGGGGGTGAAGTGTGCTTCTCTCAGTATAGTTTACTTCAGCTCGTCATTCGGCGGAATGCAGATCCTATTCTTGAACCTAACTAAGTCCCCCTAGATCTTATAGTCGGAAACATCTCCTCTATCAATCCTCGCACCGATCGCACGTAGTTTGGGATCCTCCATCTGTGCTAGGCGTATCTCGTCTAGCAAGGACGAGTGTATATTGATTGAGCATAATTGTCGTTGCCTGCATTGTACACATACTTCGGTACTGCTTCTTCAGATGTCTTGCTGCAGTTCGGGTTGAACTGTTATGTTGGATAAAATTACTTCTTGTGTAGTTTTCCGAATAAGAGCATCAGCTACGACATTGGCCTTCCCGGGGTGGTATGAGATTTCCACATCGTAGTCTTTGATTAGTTCCAACTAGCGCCTCTGTCTCATGTTTAATTCCCTCTGGGTGAAGATATATTTCAAGCTCTTATGGTCCATGAAAATTTTGCAAGTAACTCCGTAAAGATAGTGCCTCCAAATCTTGAGGGCGTGTACCACTGCGGCTAGCTCTAAGTCATGCGTTGGGTAATTTATTTCGTACGGCTTCAGTTGTCGGGATACATATGCAATAACTCTGTCGTTCTGCATGAAAACACATCCCAGTCCATGCTTAGATGCATCCATATATATAATGAATCCCTCCGTTCCCTACGGTAGCACTAACACTGGAGCTGTAGTCATCCTCCTCTTGAGCTCGTCAAAGCTCTTCTGACAGTCCGTAGTCCATACAAACTTGGTACTTTTCCTCAGTAGGTTCGTTAGTGGTCTAGCAATACGGGAAAGAGCTTCGACAAATCTTCGATAATAACCCACCAATCCTAGAAAACTCCTTACCTCTTTGACGTTCTTCGGCAGTTCCCAACTCATTATCGTTTTGATCTTTTGTGGATCGACCTTAACGCCCTCTGTCGAGACAACATGTCTGAGGAAAATTACTTCTGGCATCCAAAATTCGCACTTGGAAAGTTTTACATAAAGTTAGTGTTACCTCAAGATGCTCAGTACCTGCCTCAAATGTTCTTCGTGGTCCTCTCGACTTCGAGAATAAATTAGGATGTCGTCAATAAAAACCATGACGCACTTATCAAGGAAATCGATTAAAAGTCTGTTCATCAACTCTATGAAAACGGCTGGGGCATTGGTCAAACCGAACGATACCACGATATACTCGTAATGTCCATACCTCGACTAAAATGCAGTCTTGGGTATATCTTCCTCCCAAATCCTCAATTGGTGATATCCGGACCGTTCGATCTTCGAAAACACAACCACTTGATCTAGGAGATCATCGATCCTGGAAAGCGGATAACGATTCTTGATAGTAACCTTGTTTAGTTCTCTATTGTCAATGCACAAGCATAGAGAGTTGTCCTTCTTTTTAACAAAGAGTACCGGTGCGCCCCACGACGAGGTGCTCAGGTGGATTAGTCCCTTGTCCAGCAAATCTTCGAGTTGTATCTTCAATTCTTTCATCTCGGCCGGTCCCATCCTGTAAGGAGCTTTGGAAATAGGTCTCGTCCCCGTCTCAAGTTCAATGGAGAGATTAACTTCTTGGTGTGACGGCATCCCTGGTAGTTCATCGGGAAAGACGTCTGGAAATTCATTCACCAGTGGGATGTTCATGACCGAATGTTGTGATGTATCCTCTTGGAGAACATAACACCAATAGTACATTTCCTGAGAGTTACAGGAGACTTCAGATGCAAGAAGGCTGAGAGACCCTTTCGTACTGAAGTGTTCTCGACATTTGATAACATGCGTGGTACCATCGCAACTATGATGGAAATAGTCAAGTGGTAGGTGTCCAATATCGTCCTGTGCAAGGGCATCCAGTCCATACCTAAAATGATATCTTCGTTCTGAAGTGGGAAAACCATAAGATTTGCAGTCCAACTATGATCATTGATGCGAATCTAACAATCTCGAACTTCTAGATTTCCGCCCACTCTACTACCCTCGAGTAGCTTAACAGTGAGGATTCACAAGGCACACAAGCAAGATTTAAACTCTCAACACATTCCATAGATATAAATGAATGTGTGGCCCCAGTATCAAATAGTACATGAACAGGCTGGACGTTATCAAGAAGTGTACCTGGCTGGCGCGGACTGACCATCTGTAGCCCTCAGTTCAAATACACGGGACGGTAACGACTCTGAAAAGGATGAATTGCCACCACCGCGCCCAGGGCCTCGACCGGCACCGTGAGGTGGTGGTTGAGTCCGGTGGGGTGGAGCTCGGTAGTGGGAAACGGTAGGTGTCCTGGAGGATTGCACAGAGCCTTGATGACTCTAATGAGGAGCTGAGTTCGGTGCAGGGTTGGCCCGCCAGCAGTAACGAGACATGTGTCCACTCTTTCTGCAAGAAAAGCATTTGGTAACCGACTTGTGACACCGGTCCTTGGTATGTCCAGGTATGCCACAATTGAATCAGTCTTTATGGTAAGGCCGATCAGATGCACCCTTCTGTTGGTACGAAACTGCTAACTTAAAAGAAGATACGGACCCCGAGTTCATCTTGTTGTTGCTCCCTGACTGAGTAGATGTCTTCTGATTCATCGAATTATGTTCGGTGTTAGTGTTAACAACAGTACCATCATATGCTATGACTACGTCTTCTTACGCCCTGAGAGTCATGCAGTGGAATCCTACGGCATAGCGTTGTACATCTTCCGAGAACCTCTGCGCAAGGTGACAGATTCATTGATCTTCTGATGGAACCATATGTGAGACGTAACTTAGCTTGGTACGATAGGCCCGAATGATCTCCGGTACTGGCAAATTATGTGGCCCGGCACTGAAAAAGTCTCGTGCACGAGCGGTTTGGTCTGATCTAGGACAGTACTCGCTCCGCAGTAGTCGGGCAAATTCAGCCCACCCGACTACTCGGTTTTCCAGCTTGTAAGTTCTCCACCAGCGGGCAGCAGTGTCACGGAGCTGATTAATGCCAAGCGGCACCTTCCGATTCTCTGGATATCCGATCACATCGAAAGTGGTCTCCATTTCAGAAATCCAGTCATCCACGTATTTCTCCCCTGCTCCGTCAAATAATGGCGGAGCTTTCAGCATCTCTCCCAACCATCGGTCTCTCCCTGCGTTCTCCTCCACATTAATGACCGGTACCTGTCCTGTCTGGTTGACCTGAGCGATTCCCATGGCAATAGCTTGGGCGAGGGCCTGAATGAAGGTCGGGTCCATGCCTCCAGGGTTGTTATTCTGGTGTTCTGCCTCCTGATCATTTTGATTAATTGGCGGCGGATGGTTCCCAGCCAGAATGGTCTCGGCAGTGTTCCTGTTCTCGTTCTGGTTCATGCGAAACCCTAAGCCTCGTTTACTGTCCTCCTAGCTCCATGGCGTGCCATTACAGATAATATTTATCTAAGACCAGTTCAATACACAATTATCTCTTGCAAATTAAATGTTGTATCCAAACAGAAAACACGCACATTACTTACTTTGCATTCCCATGAGGAGTTACGGTCGCTTGGGGTGTTGGACTTGGATAAACTTCGGAAATAAGGAGAAAATTTTCAAAATCTTTTACAATAGAACCGACCGCTCTGATACCATTTTCTGTATCACCCCAAAAATTTCCCGAGGTATTACAGTGCCGTGAATCCCGAGTGGGACCCACAAGGCTAATTTGGGCAATAGATATTTTGAAGAAATTATTATAAAACGTTGAGTCTGCGGTTTACATAACATTAGACGGAATGTTTTGAAAGAACATAGGTCAAGGCAAGATTATTACATAAACGGAAGTTTCAAAAATTAAAATTAAATCATGCGGCGGCAAGTCTTTATCCCAACACCGTTCAAGCCTGACCAGACCCCTCGGGAATGTCCTGCATATATTCAACAAATTTACCTGGCACGAAGAATCATGCCAGACAAACCTGGGTTAGAGAATGAATATTAATAACAATAATTTGCAACGATATACACAATTTATCAACACCGTGCCACATAACAGACAGAAGATAATTCGTAGTATGACCGACGTTGTCTTTCACTTTTTAACACATAAACCCCAAGGTCGCAACCAAGGGTCACGAAAGTATCCCCACAGGAATACCCCGCAACGTGGGTGCCCTTTTTAGGTCTTATCCCTCAACACATTTCCTCACGAGTACCATTCAGCTTTTATCCCCAACACATCAGCCCATTCATAACACATTTTCTATAGAAAGACAATCATCAGCATTCATCACACAATTGCACATTCATGTATTACGAACTTTGCAATAAGATTAACAATTCTCGAGCAAGACTTTACTTGCCTTAAATCTGACGGTAAGTGCCTTACCGTATCTTGGGCTTCCACGACCAATCGAGTTTAACCGATTCACATAATCCTCGATTAACATCTCGTATGAATAATGATGATTAAAACTAGTTTCCCCTTCCCTTTCCTAACCGAACTCTTAATTTCGTTCGATTTCGCCAAAGCTAGTACTGTGTTTCTAAGTTCACAAGCAATATGTATTATCATGTTGTTCAATTTTATTATTAACTATTGTTACAACAATTTATTCAACAAGATTATCCCTAATATTATTCCAGTTGATGACAATCGACTATAGCATAATTGAATTCCATAACTACTAATCTAATTTTCTATTCCAATTGCTCGATTCTTAATTATGGTAACACTACCGAGTTGGTTCTTCCGAGTTAATTTAACGTTGATAATCTTATGGAAAAAATGGGTTACAACTAGTTCAACATACGGTGACGAATTTCTACGCAATTTCTCCTACGATTGATTCATCAAGTTTTACATTTCCAAGGTTGATTGAGATGGGGATTTTTGCATATGATTAATATAACGAGATGCATGAAAACGAAATATACGAGTAATGGTAGTTTTGATTACTACAAGTTCATCCAATTAGATTGTCTACGAGAGTTAGCAAACTACACGAATACCCGTAATCTAATAGGCACATTGACAACATTGAAGAGATAACCTCAAGGTTTAGTAGTCTTACCTTAATAGAGGAAGAACAATGAGTAATGATGACAATCCGACGAAGAACCACGAGGAGGAACAAAGAGTGGATCGATTGACCAAGATAATCTTCTCCGGAGCTTGAGGAATCCCCTCCTCTATGTTAATTCAAGTGTTTTAGAGGTCAAGAATCGTGTAAAGGGCTGGGAAAGGCTTCAAGGACGCTTCACTTCAGGTTTTTGGTTGAGGGGAAATGAGGGAGGAAGTGTTATTTTATAACACTCGATCATGTTAATATACGTTATGGTTCCAGGATTTTCGTACATAAAAAGCATTATGTACGTAATGTACTCCAGTTAACGTGCATAAAGGTCGTCCAGAGGCTACTGCCTGGAATGCCCCCATATACTACGTACGTAAGGTGTCATAACGTACGTAAGGCACCTGACCATAGCGCACGCTAAGCTTGGAAATTAGCGTACGTTACAAGCAGTTGACTCGTTTGTCTTCTAGCCGACCGAAAGTACCTCAATCCGCGTCAAAAGAAAAATTCTGGTCGGAAGACCAACTCAAGCTTTACATACGTAACCAAGTGATGTTAACGTACGTAATGCTACGAAACTAGCGTATGTTATGCATATCCTATAGCGTACGTTAGCCACTCAGTGCCTTAGTCGAATATCACATTTTAACCATCTCGGAGGACCACCGTTTCACTCATCAACAATTCATCGGGGAACAAGACATTGGCCACCGTCATATTCGCACCGACGATTGTCCAACGGCGTCAAGGTACATCACCTCCATTCTATTCACATCACACAATTGTACCGTAATAACATTTTAAATGAAATCACATAATATAAAAAAAAGGCAACATCACACTATAGGAAATCACATAGTACAAGATTATTAAGCGTGAAATACCAGTGGTATTACATATATGCATGTGGAGTGTTGTTGTTTGATATTCTGATTGCCCTGATTGGGTACTGATGAATATGTGATTTGATACGTTCCGATTGTCTTATAATTGTTACAATGTGAATGATATGCTTGAATTGTCTGTAATTGAATTATGATAATATACTAGGTTCACTTATTCAGGTCGGACGAGACCTATGAGGGTCCACGGTAGTGGATTGTGGGAACCAGAGCTTGGTTTTAAGTCACTCGTACGGGTCTGACGAGACCTATGAGGGCCAATGACAGTAGAACATGAGAACTAGAACTTAGTTTGGTTGCTATGTTTTTTTGTGCGGGCCTGACAAGACCTATGAGGACCCATGTTAGTAGAACATGGATTCAGAAGAACATTGATATAAAGTGATGCTATATATAAAAACCAAAAGATTGCATGTGAAATACGAAATGGGTCATGGACCCTCGAAATAGTTTTATGAGGAAAGGATGAGTTTTGGGTTGTACAACCTAATTAATTTGGCAAATGATTGAGAAGTGCTTTATGGGGTATCAGACCCTAAACAATTTTGAAATGTACTTGGAAAGTCTAAAATAAAACCCTGAAAGTTTGACGAATGAAATTCCCCAAGTTTCAAGTTATTTTCAACTACTTCTATTACTTACCTTTTTTGAAAAGGAAATCATAAAACCTTTTTTTTAAACCATCTTCACAAATCCAGAAAGCTCTCAGGAATCCCTTTATAATTTTTTATGAAATAAATGATGTAAAGTGTATTTTAGTTTGTGTTATATGGACCATAATTTGCTGATCCCTTCGGGGCGGATACATTTTGTGTGTCCAGGTACATTGAGACTAAGGAGCAACCACATGATCAATATAGAGACGGAGTGTCGCGGTGATACTAATCATTGAAGAGTCAGGTGGTTTCCCCTCAGCTGATGATGAGTATCTTCCGCAGTTTTGTATGAAGATCTCGTGTGTGGGCCATGTGAATGTATTACATATTGTACTAGTCTTGTAATCAAATGTTATATTATGTACTCAACCTGCAGTCGGAATGTGATTGTTAGATTGTTTAATAGACGTTATCGGTTGAAGTATGTTTATGAGTTGAATATTTGGCCTTGTTAATTTCATTTGTATTACACAAGTTTTCATCCCATAACTTCTCTATTAAAGAGGGGTCCACGTAGGTAATTTTGTAATTAGCCTGGTCAATCCTTACGGATGGATTTACGACGTAATATGCCGCGAATATCTCGGCGGTGTAATATTGATAGTTTGTATGTATAATAATAAGTATAAATATTGTAATGTAATACTCGTATATTCGTTTTTCGCACTTTTCTAATTTTAGCGACTTGCTTTTATTCGTTGTAATCTTTATGACACATTTTCTTATTCGCTTTGTGATTCGAACGAGTTTTATGGTTACTTTGTAATATTTCTTGATTTCATCATTTTTCTTCCTTATTGTAATTATGATCGTTGGAGCTTGTTTTCTTGATATTTGAGTTGATATTTGTCGAAGCTTGTTTAGTGCTTCGGTTTGTAATAGGAGAATCTACGCAAGTACTTTATCACATGTTAGCTTTGATGCGATTACAGGTCGAGGGATTACCGTTACAAGTTTCGTCTTCTATCGGTCCGAGATAAACTGTTCACACACTTGTCTTTTTGTCGGTCGTAGTTAAACCGTTTTGCTTGTCTATCGGACAAGAAATCAATCTATCCAGCTTTCTATGGGTACTAGACAAACCTCACGTGGATATAGATTGTGATTCTAACAATGCCGGATCCTTGATCCTAATAACACTGAATTCAATCTTATCCTTTTTTTCCTCTCGTGTATGAGTTATCGTGTATAACACTCAAACTCTTATCAATATAAGCTGAAATACAACAACGATAGAATGTATAACTATATCAAATCAATGTCTCGATTGCTTGAAGTTGTTGTGTGGTTCAATACCATAGGAAGTAGTATTTATAGGCTCCAAAGCCTCAACTAGCTGTTAGCTCACTGCTGCCTCATTACGTACGTTACGTGCAATCCATTACGTACGTTATTCATGTTACATATGTTAACTCATCTTTGTTACGTACGTTAAGCTCTTCAGAGATCAGTCTAATAGCTTCGTTTCTTCCATTAAGTAAGTTATAATATCTCCATTATGTACGTTATATGTAGTCAAAATATCCGTTGATATGATGATGTATGCCACGACGTCACAACGGTCATATAGTTTGAATTTTAATTCAAACTCTTCATTACGTACGTTAACCATACAGTGTTACACACGTTATCTTCAGCATATTACGTATGTTAGTACATCGGTATAGCGTACGTTAATAACCTTTTGTCCAGCTTTTTGCTTCTTCGATTTCTTCATTATTTTGTTTTGCTTCTTTGTTGTTTTTCTTTGTTTAATAACTAATCATCAAAACTCTATTAATGAATATTTAGAATAAAATATTCCAACAATATCCCCCTTTTTGATGATTACAAAACAATACCTTGAATGGGATAAAACCTGCAAAATAAAATATATATATTTGCACGAATCAAAGTTTTCGGCTTTGATCGTTTTGTTAGTTTCTTCTCCAATCTTTTCTTTCTATCCTTTTCAACTACTTCTCATCATTTTTCAACTCTGTCTTTTCGTTTTCAACTCCTTCATTTCTTTTTGATTTTTCTCCTCCTTTGATCATTCGTATATATTATTATGACTTTTTTACTTTTCTCCCTTCACATTCATTTCTCTCATTCAACTATATTCTCCCCCTTTTTGTATCAGCAAAAAGTCTGTCCTTTTCAACTATTTCTCATTATTTTTCAACTTCATCTTTCCGTTTTCAACTCCTTCGTTTCTTTTCGATTTTTCTCCTCCTTTGATCATTTGTGTATATTATCATGACTTTTTTTCTCCCTTCACATTCATTTCTCCCATTCAACTATATTCCCCCATTTTTGTTATCAGCAAAAAATGTAATAACGATAATAACAACGATAATATGATTGAATGCATAAAAGGGTAAACTCCTCCTAACAAAAGTATCTTCCTTTAAGAATATAAACTCCCCCTCAGTAAAATACCAATTTATGAAAATTGTTGAAAATTAATTTTTGGGGATCCAACCGATAGTCGGTCGTTTTTCATTTAAATAGATGATAATCGGAATAGTGGTTCCTTTAGGAATCCAAATATTTTTAATTTTAATCATCCAATGGGCTTTTACAATTTGAAATATGATGCCCAATTTTTAAACATTTGTCACAACGGAGTATTTTCAAATTTACGGATTCGGTTTTAAAATTTGGTTTGAATCCTAGCTCCCTATTTATTCAAAGTGTATTTTTGAACTGATAGCATTTGTTCAAATTTATCATTACCGCATGAAAATTTCTTGGTCAAAACTTTAAGTTCGTCTTGATCTTTCAAAAAATCATTCTTTAAATTGTTCTCATTTTGAAGGCATTTAGAATGACCGGTCTCGACAATTTTTCCTTTTTCAAGAATTTTGGAAATTTGAGTTTCCAATAATTTATTTTTAGATTGGAGGGATTTTGTTTCACTTAAAGTATTTTGAAAATCGGTATGTAATAATTCAAATGCTTCAAATAATTCGTCTTGAGACGATGTACTAACCTGACTTTCGAAGTCGCTTTCGTCGAATGAACTTTGTGCCATAAGAGCAAGATTATTTTGATTGATGAAATCTTTGTCCTCGTCTTCGTCACTCCACGTGGCAATTAAGACTTCCTTCTTTGAAGTTGATGCTCGGCAATTCTTTGCGAAATGGCCTGGTTTACCACAGATTCGACAGTTGTTGTCGAATTTCTTAGATTCGCCCGTCTTGATGTCTTTCTTTCTCCAGTTTAATAAGTTTTGAAGCTTATTAATATTTTTGGCATAATATGCCGATTCTTCATCACTTTTGTGCACCGGGATTTCTTCTTTTCTTGACATCTTAACTTTTAAAGCTATTGTTCTTTCCTTTGGTTTTGGCTTGTTGTTCCGCGATTTTAGAACAATCTCATAATTAATTAGCGAACCAACGAGGGTGCTAAAGTCGAGCGTATTGAGATCTTTAGATTCCATTATCTCCGTCACAGTGCCTTCCGATTCAGCAGGAAGTGATCTTAAGATTTTCTTTACTTTTTTACTACTTGTTAATGGTTTCCCAAAACAAGCTAGTACATTAGAAATAACCAAAAAATGGTCGAGCATGTTCGTGATGGATTCTTCACTTTTCATCATAAATAGCTCATATTCATGTAGGAGCATATTTATTTTCGTCTCCTTGACTTGAGACGTTCCTTCATGTGTGACTTCTAGCATCTTCCATATCTTTTTGGCACTATCACAAGAAGATATCCGGTTGTGTTCTTCCGGATTTAAACCACAGTATAATAATTTCGTAGCTTTGCAATTATAGTGATCATTTTTTCAATCGGATTCATCATACTTCAAAACTTTTAAGCGTACCGTCGGATTTGATTGGAATTTTCGGACCAAGACATATGACTTTCCATAGCTCGATGTCGAAGGCTCAAATGAATATCCACATCTTCTTCTTCCATGTCATGAAGTTAGATCCGTCAAATAATGGTGGTCGATTTAGAGCAAGACCACCTACTGGGGCAAGTGTTGGGATTCGGTGCCTAAAACGAAGGCCCAACGGAAGCGGTAAAACGAAAATTAATTTGATCCGAATCCCTACGAGGATCGATCGAGCTACGCATATACGAATATAAAATAAACAAAGGAAGATTCGAAATCATACCCTTGTCGTCCGTTGATTATATGGAGTTCCTTCTCTTGAGCTATTCCCCAAACGATCCAAAGTGCTCTAAGCCCTTGGATGATCCAATGCCAAAAAAACCGCGTCTCTACTTGTCACACGCCGGAGTAATGAATGGAATGACAACACTCGATTAACCTCTAAGGTTACGGCTAGAATCAAGTGATGAAGTTTTATTATTATAACACTCTAAGTGTATAATTTATATCTCTCAATTTTATTTCTTGATATTTTCTCCAAGAATATATCTCAAGAACAATGAATAAATGTGAAGACTTGAATAAAACTTTTCCCTCTCTCTTTCCAGCTTCAAATCACGTATGGAATGGGGTGGTTGATTTGGTGGGAGAAGTCTTCCTTTTATTCCATTTACAAATCCCACAAAATCACCTTTATCCTTATTTTAAGAGATATCTTATCTCTAATGTCATAAGTCCTCCACCAACCAAATCAAGACTAAGACCAAGGCAAGGCATCAAAGTGGGGCGGCCTCTAGAAGGAATCGGACGAGTTCGGTTCGTTTCGGACTCCCATGAGTCCAAACAGATAAACTCCGATTCCGTTCCGATGTATTTATATCGATTAATTAACCTAATTAATTAATCATATCAAATACATAATGACATAATTAATTTCTCCAAGAAATAATTATATTCATGAATTAAATTAATCACCCGGTAATTTATTTAATTCAGTAGGCCGTAAATTAATTTATCCAATAAATTAATTTAGACATCCAATGTCCCAAATTAGATATCCAATATCTTAATATTCATTATGAGAGAATAAGCTTGATTCATTCCGTCGTCAATCCTATTGCGCGACTCGGTAGGTTCGTCTCAGTCAGCAATGGGAGGAACCAAAGAGTAGCACCACCTAGCCATCCTGGCGGCCTACACTGTACCCCAACTGAGAATGAATGATTGGGATCATTCAAGAACCATTCTGTCGTGAGTACCAGTATACGTATAAACCCTTCTTCCAAATGTCCCGATCAAGTTATAGGGTCACGGTCAGTCAAACCCTATCTGTCACTTCACGCTAGGCATGCTTTAATGCAAATCGAGATCATCGAGCTCTCATGTATCCAATACAACTAGCTCCAATGCTTTGGCCAAAGACTTATGATCTCATCTGCCAATAACCGCATAGGACATTTAACCCGCTCACTAACGGGAGAAAGAATTCTATCTTGGTATTCAGTAGGACCTGCTACTTGCCCGTGAAGATGTACGTCAAGGTTGAACCCCACCTTCCGGTTTATAGGGTCGAACTACTCTAATGAAAACCTTGACGTCACAAGCATATCCCTACTAAATCCTCAAGTCGAAGGTTCACGAATACATATCACAACCTTTCGATTCCGTCATCGACTGTCCCAGAGTGAAATCCGTGTGACGAATCGAGGGTGAGTCGGTTCGAGTATACTAATCCAATTAGCATACCTATAACGTGTGCTCCCACTAACCATTAGCGTTCGACAGACACTCTTCATGTCAAAAAACACGTCATACAAGTCTTCACATAAACTTAATGCCCAGTCAAGTTTCATCGACTTGCGAACGATTAAGTATTTGAGCTATAAACCTTTCCAGTGCCAACCTCCTTATCCAATAAGGAGTGGAACGTTTTGCTCTCAAATACATGGACTAGTTTCTATACGTATATTTACGAGTTAGGAACGCCAGTAACTACCAATAAATAAATAAACATTCATTGCCTTATATAAATGATTTACATAATTAAAAGTACAATGCCCTCACTCAACATCCTCTGAGTGGCATTCGAGGGCATATTCCTAACAATCTCCCACTTGCACTCAATGCCACACACTATGGTATCTAATACCCATATTCTCTAGATGACGCTCCAAGCTAGTCTAAGAAAGTGGCTTGGTCAGTGGATCAGCGACGTTGTCGGCTGAGTCTACTCTGTGCAGCACAATGTATCCCTTGCGAACAAATTCCCTTATGAGATGATACTTCCTCTCAATATGTTTGGTGTTGTTGTGAAACCTTGGCTCCTTGGCCTGCGCTACAGCTCCATCGTTGTCGCAGTACAGCGGAACAAGCAGCTCAGCACATGGTATCACCTGAAGTTCTCCCAGAAACTTCTTAATCCATAACCCTTCCTTGGAAGCCTCCGAGGCTGCTTGATACTCAGCCTGACAGGTGGAATCAGCATTCGCGCTTTGCTTGGAGCTACGCTAAGATACTGCTCCTCCATTAAGAGTAAATATGTAGCCAGAAGTAGACTTCGAGTCGTCCTTCAGTCCTTGGAAGTCCGAATCAGTGAATCCCACCACATCCAATTCTCCACCGCCATACATCAGAACCATATCTCTAGTCCTTCGCAAGTACTTGAGAACGTTCTTTACGGCAGTCTAATATTCCCTACCTGGGTTTGCCTGAAATCTACTCACCACGCTTACAGCATGCGCAATGTCAGGTCTCGTACGCAACATAGCATACATAAGGCTACCCACGGCCGAAGCATATGGTATATTACTCATTTCCTTTCGTTGTTCCTCACTTTGAGGATACATCTTCAAGGAGAGTTTTATTCCATGTCGCATCGGTAGGAACCCTCTTTTAGAATCATCCATCTTAAATTGCTTTAAGATTTTATCAATATAGGGGGCTTGGGAAAGACTTATTGTTCTCTTCGCTCTATCACGGTAGAGTCGAATACCAAGAATATAGGTAGCTTCTCCCAAGTATTTCATGGAGAAATTACTCGAAAGCCAAGCTTTCACAGAACTGAGCATTCCCACATCATTTCGTATTAGTAGAATGTCATCTACATATATTACTAAGAATGCGATCTTGCTCCCACTAACCCTCTTGTATACACAAGGTTCCTCTTCATTTTGCACGAAGTCAAACTTTTTGACCGCCTCGTC
This sequence comes from Orobanche coerulescens, assembly GCA_033398695.1. NCBI lineage: Eukaryota > Viridiplantae > Streptophyta > Magnoliopsida > Lamiales > Orobanchaceae > Orobanche > Orobanche coerulescens. Next base: position 165,996,561 of record CM065806.1, on the reverse strand, counting down.
AAAACGAAGGTTCCAACTACACGACACTTGCTTCAGTCCATAAATGGAACACTGAAGCTTGCACACTTTCTGAATATCGACTTCGGACACAAAACCTTTAGGCTGCTCCATATAGATTTCCTCCTCGAGGAATCCATTAAGGAAAGCCGTCTTTACGTCCATTTGCCATATCGCATAATCGTGGTAGGCAGCTATAGCAAGCATCATGCGAATAGACTTGATCATGGCTACGGGCGAGAAGGTATCGTGGTAATCGATCCTTTCTTTCTGGGTATAACCCTTTTGCCACAAGCCTGTCCTTATAGGCGTCAACCTTGCCATCACCATCAGTATTTCTCTTGTAGATCCACTTGTTCCCAATAGGCACTATGCCCTTGGGTCGGTCTACTAGAGTCCAGACCTGATTGACATGCATCGAGTCTATCTCAGCTTCCATAGCCTCACGCCATTTCATGGAGTCTACATCCACCATCGCTTGGTCATAGATCGTTGGGTCAGTCTCTTGGCTATCCCTTGGAACCTCGTGGAGACCTAGTTCCTCCAAGTGCACAAGCCCATACCTCTCAGGTAAATGAGACACCCTACTAGACCTACGAGGTGGTTGTACTTGTGTTTCAGAAGGTTCGGTTCCAGTTTCTTGCACAGGTGTCTCCCTAGGAGTTTCATTGTATTCTTCTAAAGAAATACTTCTACCTGCTCCGCCTTCCTGAATGAACTCATATTCCAGGAAGTGTGCTTGTAAAGCAACAACGATATTTCGATTTTCGGGAATGTAGAATAGATATCCCATCATCCCAGATGGGAATCCAATGAAACGTCCCTTCGCGGACCTAGCTTCCAACTTCTCCACCTTAGTATTCTTGACATAGGCGGGACATCCCGAAATCCTAATATGATTAAGACTTGGTTTCCTGCCCTCCCACATCTCATGTGGAGTTTTAGGAACGGATTTGGAAGGGCATCTGTTCAATATGTAAGTGGCAGTCAGGAGTGCATACCCCCACAGGTAAATCGGTAAGTCAGTATATCCCAGCATGGAACGGACCATGTTCAACAAGATCCGGTTCCTTCTTTCTGACACACCATTTAACTGAGGAGTACCTGGAGGTGTTAGTTGTGAAACTATTCCATGTTCCTTAAAGAACTCGTCAAACTCCGTACTCATATACTCGCCACCTCGGTCCGACCGAAGTGCTTTGATATGATTACTAGTTTGTTTCTCGACTAGGGCCTTGAATTCCTGGAATTTCTCAAAGGCCTCAGATTTATGTTTCATTAAGTATACATAACCATACTAGTATGATCATCTGTAAACGTAATGAAATATTGATATCCATCACGTGATGCTTCCAAAGCTCCACAAACATCGGTATGGATTAATCCCAGTTTATCAGCGGCTCTTTCAAAAGTCCCTGTGAAGGGAGACTTAGTAATTTTGCCTTTAAGGCATGATTCACAAGTAGGAAAGGGATCCGATCCCAATGGACCCTTAAGTCCATCTTTTTTTCATTTTGTAAACCTTGGTCTGACCAACATGACCAAGTCTGAGATGCCATTTCAAAACTTGATTGGTTTCATCCCTACCACGTTTTCTAGTCTTAGTATTCACAACTACTTTGTTGCTGAGATTTAGATGATACAATCCATTTAACAAATGTAGCATTACCCACTAGTTTATTTCTGAAATAAATTTTACAGGAACCATCACTAATGAAAAATAAAAAGCCTTTTCGGTCCATGACCGGAATAGATACAATGTTTTTGTGCCCCTTGGGCAAAACAAGTACATCTTCTTAAGTCAAAACAAAGCCGGATTCTAAACCCAAAAGAAGTGATCCTATGTCGGTCGCCTCGGCACTATGCCCGCTTCCGACTGTGATCATAACTTCTCCAGCTCCAAGCTTCCTACTTTGTTCCAGATCCTGATTCACAGTACAAATATGAGAACTAGCACCAGAATTTAGTATCCAGGAAGTAGAAAATACAGTAGCAGAACAATTTGTTTCCAAAACTAAAAGTTCTGTACCTGAAGTGCCATGAAGAATCGGACAGTCTCTAGCCTAGTGGCCCAGCTCACCGCACTTGAGACAAGCATCCTTCTTCTTCTTGTTCTTCAGAACCATTGGGGCCTTGCCCTTACCCTTGAAGTCCTTGGCTTGTGGTCCCTTCCGCTTCTTGGTCTTTTTCTTCTTGTTCTTAGACCTCCGAGGTCCAGAAGAAATCACAAGGGCAGACTCCTTCATCCGCGAAGTCTTCATCTGAGACTGTGCGGTCACCAGTTTGTTCATTAGCCCAGCTAAATGACATGTAATCTCATTGCAGTTAAATTTCATAACAAACTGTGAGAAGGAATCAGGAAGAGACTGTAGGATAAGGTCGGTTTGGAGAGAAGTATCCATTTTAAAATCAAGAGCCTCCAATCTCTCGATCATGGATATCATTTTGAGGACGTGTTCCCCAACCTTCTCACCTTCCTTCATCCTTGCACCGAACAGTTGCTTGGATATCTCATATCTAGCAGTTCTGCTGTGCTCACCATAAAGCTCGGTTAAGTGAGATAGAATTTGCCTAGCAGAAGTCATTTTTTCATGAGCTCTCTGAAGCTCATTAGACATAGAATCCATCATGTATGCACGGACTTTTACGTCATCCTTAACCCACTTTTCGTGATTTTCGATCTCTTTCTGATTGGCTCTGGTCTGCACAGGAGGCGCCGGAATGTCCGTCTCGGGGCGTATCGTATCCCGGTGCCTCTATCGAGGACAATCATCAGTTGCGAGCCGATCCACAAAGTTAGGTCCAATCAGGTGTTCTTCTCGAGTAGAATTGCGAGCGGATTCATTGTCATATTGAGAGTTATGTCTGCATTAAGTATAACAGATTAATTAGTGACTTGTTATATTATGATCTGAGTATAGAATTAAGGTCTTTTCTATTCTTGTTACCCAGCTCCCACTATTTTTATCGGAACAACACACTCCCATGTGAAATCCGGAACTATCGTCGCTCTACTTCATAGTGGTGATCGAGTTCTTTATAAATCTTAATATAGGGCAACCGAACAGGTTTCTAGTCTATTAATTTTCATAAAGTGCTGTCCAACACCAACCCATCTAATGGATGATTCGATCTTCTTTTTCCCCTTGTTCACTCCCCTCAACCTATACGGTTTCTATGGTTCGTGCACAAGTTAAGTTTATACCATCGATGCAAATCAGTTTCACAGTTGAATCTTATCCGGCAACCTATCAGGTTTCTAGGGATAAAATTTGCTCCAACTGAAGGCATCCAATGTGCTCCCGGTAAATTATCCGTCCTTCCCGAACGACTACCCCGATAACTCAGAAGCATAGCACATCCGGTTTGGATTTCAATTTCCCGAAAGCTCGATGGAGGGAAGGAAAACCTTGAAACCTTATAAATTTAATAATTTGTTGTGGGAGAATTTTCGAGATTAACGTTACACTTTGCACATTAATCATTTTAGCGCGTTTGTTGCATTCATATAATATGAAACAACCATTCACAACCTCGTTGCTACCAACATGTGGTTCATGGACCGTTCCTAGAAAACAAAAACTCCGTAATCTAATTACAAGTCTTCGTCTTGAATCTTCGTCTTCTCGAAACGGATCTTCCTCCGGTCTTCGTCATTAGATATAAATTTTACATTGAAAATTGCATCCTAGATACAAATATTTATAGTAAAATAAATAGGCTCAAAACGGCCTTTACAACCCAATCGAATAAAACGAACGATTCAAACTAAGTCCATGAACCACATCCCCATTCAATAGCATTCATCCAATAAATACTTAATAAATGGATAGCGAGAATATTACATATGATCCAATCAATAATCAACAATAAATAGAATTGATCCAATCAATTCAACAATAATCGACAATTTAATTTTCGTCCGTAGTGTACCCTTAAAATATTTTCTTTGAATTTTACTTCATCAAAAATTCCAAATTAATGATTTTAATACAGGAAAATTCAGTAATAGAAAATATACTGAAAAACGAGACACAGTGCCCGACAGCCTGGAAACTGCCAAGCAGCACCAGGCACCCTGCCCGGCAGCCTACAGGCCACGCCCGGCAGCCTACAAGACACGCCCGGCTCCAGACAGGAAAGCGGGGACCGACCATGCCCGGACACGCCCGACAGAATACATCAAGTACTCGGCCGGATACAGCAAGTGCTCGGCCGGATCCAGCGAGCACTCGGCTGGATACAACAACGCGCTCGGCAGGATACAGCAAGCGCTCGGCCGGATCCAGCGAGCACTTGGCTGGATACAGCAACGGGCTCGGCAGGATACAACAAGCACTCGGCCGGATCCAGCAAGCACTCGGCTGGATACAGCAACGTGCTCGGCTCTGACAAGGTAGAAAACAGCAAGCGTCTGGCCACGGTCCGGACGTGCTCGGCCACACTCGACAGCTGTATGGAAAATCATCCAATGATTGGATACAACTCGTTTTCGGGCAAATTTCTAAAATCTTGTTATTCCTGATCTGAATATTATTAATATAAATCATATTTCCAAGAAAAACCTGATTTATACCATAACATAAAATCACGGAAAAACGACACTACGACGAACAGTAAAATATCTACGATTATCAAAGTGATTCTAAATCACAAAATAAGCATTCCAAATGCAAAATATCATATATACGATCGCAAGACCTCTCTCTGATACCACTGTTGGGATTCGGTGCCGAAAACGAAGGCCAGCGGAAGCGGTAAAATGAAAATTAATTCGATCCGAATCCCTACGAGGATCGCTCGAGCTACGCATATACGAATATAAAATAAACAAAGGAAGATTCGAAATCATATCCTTGTCGTCCGCTGATTATATGGAGTTCCTTCTCTTGAGCTATTCCCCAAACGATCCAAAGTGCTCCAAGCCCTTGGATGATCCAACGCCGAAAAATCCGCGTCTCTACTTGTCATGCACCGGAGTAACGAACAGAATGACAACACTCGATTAACCTCTAAGGATACAGCTAGAATCAAGTGATGAAGTTTTATTATTATAATACTCTAAGTGTATAATTTATATCTCTCAATTTTATTTCTTGATATTTTCTCTAAGAATATATCTCAAGAACAATGAATAAATGTGAAGACTTGAAGAAAACTTTTTTCTCTCTCTTTCCAGCTTCAAATCACGTATGGAATGGGGTGGTTGATTTGTTGGAAGAAGTGTTCCTTTTATTCCATTTACAAATCCCACAAAATCACATTTATCCTTATTTTAAGAGATATCTTATCTCTAATGTCATAAGTCCTCCACCAACCAAATCAAGACCAAGGCAAGGCATCAAAGTGGGGCGGCCTCTAGAAGGAATCAGACGAGTTCGGTTCGTTTCGGACTCCCGTGAGTCCAAACAGATAAACTCCGATTTTGTTCTGATATATTTATATCGATTAATTAATCTAACTAATTAATCATATCAAATACATAATGACATAATTAATTTCTGCAAGAAATAATTATATTCATGAATTAAATTAATCACCCGGTAATTTATTTAATTCATTAGGCCGTAAATCAATTTATCCAATAAATTAATTTAGACATCCAATGTCCCAAATTAGATATCCAATATCTTAATATTCATTATGAGAGAATAAGCTTGATTCATTTCGTCGTCAATCCTATTGCACAACTCGGTAGGTTCGTCTCAGTCAGCAACGGGAGGAACCAAAGAGTAGTAGCAGCACCTAGCCATCCTGGCGGCCTACACTGTACCCCAACTGAGAACGAATGATTGGGATCATTCAAGAACTATTTTGTCGTGAATACCGGTATACGTATAAACCCTTATTTCAAATGTCCCGATCAAGTTATAGGGTCACGGTCAGTCAAACCCTATATGTCACTTGACGCTATACATGCGTTAATGCAAATCGAGATCATCGAGCTCTTGTGTATCCAATACAACTAGCTCCAATGCTTTGGCCAAAGACTTATGATCTCATCTACCAATAACCGCATAGGATATTTAACCCGCTCACTAACGGGAGAAATAATTCTATCTTGGTATTCAGTAGGACCTGCTACTTGCCCGTCAAGATGCATGTCGAGGTTAACCCCCACCTTCCGGTTTATAGGGTCGAACTACTCTAATGAAAATCTTGACGTCACAAGCACATCCCTACTAAATCCTCAAGTCGAAGGTTCACGAATACCTATCACAACCTTTCGATTCCGTCATTGACTGTCCCGGAGTGAAATCCATGTGACGAATCGAGGGTGAGTCAGTTCGAGTATACTAATCCAATTAGCATACCTATAACGTGTGCTCCCACTAACCATTAGCGTTCGACAGGCACTCTCCATGTCAAAGAACACGTCATACAAGTCTTCACATAAACTTAATGCCCAGTCAAGTTTCATCGACTTCTGAGCGATTAAGTATTTGAGCTATAAACCTTTCCAGTGCCAACCTCCTTATCCAATAAGGAGTGGAACGTTTTGCTCTCAAATACAAGGACTAGTTTCTATACGTATATTTACGAGTTAGGAACGCCAGTAACTACCAGTAAATAAAGAAACATTAATTGCCTTATATAAATGATTTACATAATTAAAAGTACAATGCCCTCACTCAACATCATCTGAGTGGCATTTGAGGGCATATTCCTAACAGCAAGTTGAAACGCCATTTGGATCGTCTTCTCCTTGGATGTTAAGCCGCTTCTAGGAGGTACCGCCCCAATAGCAATTACTGGGGCAATATTCGGTATACGCGTTATTGTGCGGAATCGTATTTAAAGGTGCGGAAAATAAATCGACACAAGATTTATAGAGGTTCGGCCAAACATGCCTATGTCCTCTCTTCGGTATCTTTTTCTATAGGATGAAGATCAACCTCTGCACCTCTCTTCTATCGGTCGAGGGATTACCGTTACAGTTTTCGTCTTCTATCGGTCCGAGATAAACTGTTCACACACTTGTCTTTTTATCGGTCCAAGTTAAACCATTTACCTTTTCTATCGGACAAGGAATAAACCAATCTAGCTTTCTATGGGTACTAGATAAACCTCACATGGATATAGATTGCGATTCTAACAATGCCGGATCCTTGATCCTAATAACACCGAATCCAATCTTATCCTTTCTTTTTCCTCTCATGTATGAGTTATCGTGTATAACACTCAAACTCTTATCAATATAAGCTCAAATACAACAACGATAGAATGTATAACTATATCATATCAATGTCTTGATTGCTTGAAGTTGTTGTGTGGTTCAATACCATAGGAAGTGGTATTTATAAGCTCCAAAGCCTCAACTAGCCGTTAGCTCACTGCTGCCTCATTACGTACGTTCCATGCAATCCATTACGTACGTTATTCATGTTACGTGTGTTAACTCATCTTTTTTACGTACGTTAAGCTCTTCACAGATCAGTCCAGTAGCTTCGTTTCTTCCATTACATAGGTTATAATATCTCCATTACGTACGTTATATGTAGTCAAAATATCCGTTGATATGATGATGTATGCCATGACGTCACAACGGTCATATAGTTTGAATTCTAATTCAAACTCATCATTACGTACGTTAACTATACAGTGTTATGTACGTTATCTTCAGCATATTACGTACGTTAGTCCATCGGTACAGCGTACGTTAATAACCTTCTGTCCAGCTTTTTGCTTCTTTGATTTCTTCGTTATTTTGTTTTACTTCTTTGTTGTTTTCCTTTGTTTAACAACTAATTATCACAACTCGATTAATGAATATTTGGAATAAAATATTCCAACAATTACAACGCCATGGGCCCTGAAACGGAACCCGCAAGGCTAAAAGACATTTTTACAAATATTTCAAATACACCTAAGCGGGGATGACAGTAATATCTTCTAAAATATTCAAAGACTTTATAAAATCTATTTATCAGTACCGTCGTAAAATCTCATTTGAAAGTACAAGGCCAAAACGCTAAAACTCAACAGTTTTAAAAGTATACTTTAAGCCACCGCTTGCACATATCGACAAAATAGTTTAGAAAATGATTTTCCAAAATAAACCCAAATTCACAAAATACTAACAACCCATTTTCAAACACACTCGGAGCGGATATAACAAATAACTAAAAATACTTTTGCAGTGGAAAAATGACAACTAGTCAAAGTACTCAATTCATAAACACACGCATAGCCAGTATCCTTCGGGAAGCTCATCTCTTCACGACCTCTACAAGCTCAAACTCCGAGTACCTAAAAATAAAGCCCACGACGGGGTCAGCCATAATAACAATCACATCACATCAATAATTACATACCAATAAAAATGCTAAGTAAGAATACGGCCAATGTAATCTTACCGTCACAAACCTCACCATATTCCACATCTCATATTCTAAAAAACACACTGAATTGTACACAAACATATGTATTGTATCCCATACAATACCCAAGATTCTCAAAACATCATCATAACTCACTGATATGAAATATACCAACACTGACCAATCCGATCCATCAGATAATATCATCAAATATCAACACGATAATCGATTGTCCATCCAAAGACAAGAACCAAGAACGGAATACAGAACATGCCTCAAGATACGCAATGCCATGATGAATCATGTCAGTCTAATCCGAAATCAGATCAATACAACATACGGACATGGTCCTACAAAAGACTTACAAATACATACTCACATGACAACATCAATATGCTCACAACAATAACAACAACGTATACTTATGGTAATCCAAAGATCCAGCGCACACATCATAGATTCCCACGATGATCCTATTAGATCAACACGTGCTGGATAACCAACAATATACACATGCACAACAACAACACATGGGTAATTCGATGATCCAGCATTCACTGCATAGATCCCAAGATGATCCCGTCGGACCAACACAAGGTGGAAAACCTGTCCAACGATTCAGCGCACACATCATAGATATCCAAGATAATCCCGTCGGACCAACACGAGGTGGACATACGACAACAATGCACAAATACATGTTAAAAACAATACACAAATGCACGACAACAATAATACACGAATGTATCACAGCATCATCGACACAAAATGACAAAAATGATTAGAGTATTTGTCCCGAGTCCTTCGAGAGCAATCTCGATGTCAAAAACCATCACCGACGATTATCCTCAATGTTCGATGATCCAAAATACCACAGAGCATAGATAACTCATATCCTCGTCTTTACCACAATGTATCCTCGATACCCAAGTATACCAATAACAAATGTAAATCATATACATTATGATTTAATTTCCAAAATCAGAAAACCACATGCAATCCCAAATCTCCAGAGTTCACAACTAAAATCATTGCTATAGGAATTAAAAATGAATGAAACTGAAACCATTCATTAAATATTATAAATTGAGCAAGTAATAATTTCCCTTGATACCGATATGATGATAATGATGCCATTACCAATTTCCTTAACTTCGTCTACAAGCTCCTATGCCCTGACCAAAAGCAATTCACGAACATCCACAAACTCGACCGCAACGTATTATTCAAATCAATGATCAATCCTAACAACCTATTGTAATAATCAATAACAACATGTTCGATAACAATCAACCATCAATATAACCAATCAACAAACCCAACGGTTCCACAATATCTCGATTAAGCATAAATCCGAACAACCCAGATCAATCAATCACGAATCCATAATCACAATACGATTCCATAATCCGATAATCATATCAGCAATCAACTTATCCTAATAACAATGATTACATAACACACACTATTCCTAATTCAACCTCCTATATGAATTAACAAGATTCCTCCTCGTTCATAATTGTAAATTCACAGTAAAATAATACTACCGATATGATCGACAATCCAAACTATCCAAACAGATCAATATTATGAATAATCATATTCCAAGATTAACCATAATCTTTCCAGTTCAATCTCATTATCATAATCGTATTGTTATACGGAAATCACATCATCAATCAACGTAACTTAATTCTAGATATGAACGTTTCATGTTCATATCCAAAAACATTAATACTTCAACATATAGTCATCTTGCTATGTTATATTCACCAAGAAGTTCTTCAAGAAGACCAAATAATCCATAGCCATGATCATAACCAACAAAACAACATAATCTAATATGTTCTAACATATAAACCATCGTCTAACTCATAATCCAAGACATATATATTGATATATCATCTTATTCCTCAATACAAACTCCATGAAACACCAAGAATCATCATATCATTTCCATATTCATCATAATACGAAGTAAACAACAACAACAACATCAAAACCCAAAACAAAAATATCTCTTGAAGATAAACAACACAATTCAAAACCACAAGAATTATATCAATATCCATATATCAACAACAACATCATCGTAATTCGGTAATCCATCTCATAATCATACTTATCAACTCGTTTATATGATAATCATCAACTAAAGATGATACGAATTGAGATATTATGAAGAACCCGGATGAGGACTTGAGCATGCCGACTGGACCCATAACGAGGTCTCGATCAAAGAAGTTCAAAAATAATTTATCGACACTCGTCATTGATATGTTTAAAAATAACTATGTTATCAAAGACAACAAATTCGTGAGTAGTATCAAAGTTGTCGAACAAGAAGTTTTTCGTTTATTTTATCTTGGTGTATTTTAATTTGAATTGTATTTCTTGAGTTGTATTTTTTATATTTTGAGTTGCATATAATCGAGTCGTGTAATATTAAAGTCGAAGACGATCGGAAAAGACGAACAAACAAACAAGGATGCAAATTCCTGCGCGTAAGACTGACACGCAGCATTCTCATATTTTGGCCATAACGTACTCGTACGAAATCCAATTCAGGTGATTCAGGTGTCTATGGAAAGCTAAGAAAGAAAGATACAAATCTTGTTAAGACTATAGGACCAAATTCGTACCCACTGGAGCCCATAAATGACAAAACAAACAGCATCGGATTTATGGTGACTTGTTGTCCTAGTTTTCACACCTTAAAATCTTGGTCTTTGATATTTTATCCCCTAAACATGTGTTGACTGACTTTGTATCAGATTTTAGGATCTTTGAATGTTGATTTTTCTATTTTGTAGGTTTCTTAGTTGTTTCCTTGTTCACACTAGAGTTAGGTGTAAGATTTTGGCTATAAATAGCCTTGAAGTTTCATTGTAAGAGGACACCAAAGATTTTATGAAATTTGCGAGTGTTTGTGTTAACAAACCTTGTGAGTGCTTTCTTGTTTTGTTGAGTGTGTCTCCAAAACATCTCTTGTGTGATTTATATACTTATCAAGTGCAATCTTGTTAGTATTTATATTCCACCCCTTCCGAGTTGCAACGGCGTGTCACGTAGAGGTTTGGAAGTAAAGCCCCGTTTTGCTTATTTTGGAAACATCCTGGGAACGAATTCATCTAGCGGTGTCGATTACCATAGCGTGTCGTGTGGGGGTTGCATTAGTTGGCTTCGGAGATCAGTTATTATCATCTATTTTCCTTCATTACCATAATCTTCCTATCTTACCATCCTATCATTTCCTTCATCTTCTAAATCTTCCATCTTCTTCACAAAAAAAAAAAACAAAAAAAAGAAAAAAAAATATAAATGGTGGAGGTTTTGATTGTTTTTGATAACTCTTCAAGCCGAGGCCAGGGGAAGAACTTGTTCCTTAGCCTTCGGGCGTCTGGTGATTTTAAGCTTGCGGATCAAATATCAAATATCAATCCCTTCATTTCATTACTAAAAAAAATTATAAGTGGTGAAGGTTTTGATTGTTTCTGATAACTCTTCAAGCCGAGGCCAGGGGAAGAACTTGTTCCTTAGCCTTCGGGCGTCTAGTGATTTTAAGCTTGCGGATCGAATATCAAATATCAATCCATTCATTTCATTAGTAAAAAAATAAAGAAGAGAAAAAAAATATAAAGGAAGAAGAGAAGAACGAATTTTGATCGATCTTATCAAAGAATTATCATACTTTTCGTTCCGTTCCATATTCTAAATTATTCCAAAATCTTTCGCTCCCATCCTTCCATTTTTTTTCTTATCGTCATTCGCAATCTTTGGGGGGATCGTGGGATTTGAGTTCTTTCAAGAAGAAGCTTGATTTGAATCACCTAAAGTCACCTTGTAAGTTGTGTGGGAAAAGGCAAAAAAAAAAAAAAAGAAAATAAAACAACAAAAAAAAGGAACCAAAAAAAAGAGAAAAAAAGGAAAAAGAAAAGGAAAAAAAAGAAAAAAAGAAAAAAAAGGAAAAAAAATGTCAGGAACTGAAGGAAACGAGCAAAATCTTGTCCTTCAAAATATTGTACAACAACTTGCTCAAATAGTCGGAAGACTAGATAAACAAGAGGAAACAATTACTACTCTCACGAAAGATAGTGAAGAGGAGCCCGTACGAAGGGAACTGGAACCCATTCGATTTGGAGGCTATGATGATGAAGATTCGATAAATTCTGAGGAGGAAACTCCGAGGTTTGTACATCGAGGAGGGCGAGGAGGACGAGGAGGAAGGAGAGAGTATGAAGGAAGGCGAGGAAGATATGTCCGAGACGAGGAGGATCAGAATATGGGAAACATCAAAATGAAAATCCCATCTTTCGAAGGGAGAAGTGATCCAGACACACATCTCGATTCGGAAAGAAAGTTGGAGACCATTTACGATTGCCACAACTATTTCGATGAGAAGAAAATGAGGTTAGTAATAACCGAATTTTCAGAATATGCAAGCATTTGGTGGGACCAACTTGTGATGGAGAGAAGGAGGAGTGGGGAGAGACCGGCTAGCGGTTGGCAAGAATTGAAGGTTGTTATGCGGGAAAGATTTGTTCCTAATTACTATCTTAAGAAACTATTTTCTCGCTTATAATCTTTAAAACAAGGCTCGAGAAACATTGAGGATTTTCGAAAGGAAATGGAGATGTTGATGATCCGGGCCAATGTTCGGGAATCGAGAGAGGCTACCATGGCACGTTTTTTACACGGGATGAGAGCTGATATAGCTAAAGAATTTGACAAACAACACTTTGTTGAATTCGAGGACATGGCATATGCGGCGGTAAAAATCGAGCGGAGCTTACGAAGAGGGAGCAACAACAACTATTCCACGGGATACTCTACTCCTTGGAAACAACAATCAAGTAAGTTCAGACAAATTTAAAAATTTTGCTAAAAGAGAAGGGAGTGTCTTGAAAGGAAAGTTTGATGTTGGGAGTACTAGCAAACCAAAATTTGATGGGAAGCCTAAACCCATCGAAAGCACCCAAAGGAGAAACCGGGACATCCAATGCTATAAGTGCCAGGGTCGTGGACATATAGCATCCGAATGCACCAACAAACGGGTGATGGTACTTCAGGATGGGGAGATTGAAATAGAAAGCGAAAAAGAAGAAGAAGAAGAAGAGGCAAGAGAGATAGAGAGTGATGATGAGACGTATGAGTATGCACCCGCACTTGTTGTTCGGAGGGTGTTAATGTAATACCCGGTTGTAATTCATTCATTTTCATTCAGTAATTATCAGTCTGTAATTGTCACTCAGTGTATTTTCACTCAATTATAATCATTCATCAATCATGTTCATTCACCGTGTTCACCGTTCGGAAAAACTTCGAGTTGTGTATCATTATTGTTCATTATTTCAACTTTCCTCATATGAGTTCGACATTGTTAGATCGCCATTAATTTTTGGTAACTCCAAAAATTCTAAATCCTTGCAATATTATAGAGCATCGTATTAGCATTCCAATGGTTCAAACGGTGAGTCAATCGGAGTCCGGACGAGAGAGTTATGGTCGTTTTAGCTCACCCGCTCATTTTTTCAGTTATTGGCCGATCACTGCCGACCGAACTCGGCCGTGTCGTCCGACACGGACCGTGCCGTACTCGTCCGGAAATGCCGAAGTCTCTGCCTCAGGATCCGACCGTGTCGTCTGGCACGGCCGAGTCGAACCCTTCCGGATAAGCCAGAACCGACTGCCCAGAGGCCCGACCGTGTTCCAGGACACGGTCGAGTCAATGCCGAGCGCCACGGACAGGTCACTATCGGTAGGCCCCTTCGCGCCACGACCGTGTCAAGCAGGACATGGTCGAGTCCCTGCCGGCCAGCTGCGCGCCGCGACCGTGTCAGGCGGACACGGTCGAGTCTATCAGGCGAGTCAACCCCTATAAATTCGTTTTTTGAGCATTTCAGCTCATTTCTTCCATCTCTTCCACCTTCATACGGGAGAGATAAGCTTGAGGGAGAAATTTCTTCATCAATTATCATTTGACTGTGTATTTTTCATCACCTTCAATCATTTGGGAAGCTTGGACAGTCGATTTTACACGTTTTCATCGGATCGAATTGGTTGGATCTTCAAGAGGTAATTTCTTCAACACCTTGGATTTCGATTCTATGTTGAGATATAATGTTTTGTACGTTATAATCATATTATATGAAGGGATATGTATATGATTATGCGTTTGTATAAGGATTCATTGGATTATTGAGGGATTATTCAAGAACACTTTGAATATCGAGTTGAAATTGGGGGTTTTCGATTAATTGTCGTTGTAATCACGTTTTCGGATATTCGTCTTGGATTATTAATCATATTGAAGATGTTTTGTTGGTTTGAAACACTTCTTGGGGGATTTGATATTGGTATATTGAGGTTTGATTGTAAACAATCGGAGTTTGGCCGCAACGTGTTTGATTTAATGCCTCAATGGATTTAGTTTAATCGTATCGACGTTTTGAGTTCGTTATATTCGTGTTTGATTCGTATATTGAACGGGTTGTTGGATATTGTATAATTCAAGGTTGTTCGAGCGACCGATATCTCGATTAGGACGTCGCTCGTGGAAGGATAATTGTCACCGGTGTTGTGTAAGTTAATTCTTACTCGGTTAAAAGGATATTCATTCCTTTTTGTTGTTGATTACTCATAATCATAATTCATTCATCATAATATTAATCATTTTGAGACCTGTAATTGTCGAATAATCATTTCATTCACGAGGAACGACGGTTCCAAATCATTTCATTGGATTATCAATCACGTCACTAATTACTTTCATATCGGTGAGTCATCTTGGCCTTGTCTAATTATTATTCATTGATATTCATTATGGTCATTCTCGTTCATATGACCTTCTGGGTTCATATTGCGTGGCCGGGTGTGGCTGTGTGGACTTTTTAATCGGGCACACGATGATTATGTATTGGGTTCACCGATACATTGGACCGTGCACACGGGAAAGCGTTACACCGTGAGACTAATTAGGTACAAGGACGGGTGTGTCCGGTCATTCGTCTTGTACACTCGCACAGAACACTATGGGCGTACTATGATACCCCTCTTCAGCGTAATTCATAATTAAGAATTTTTCATAACTTCAGATATATCATGATTGTGTATTTTCAACCCTTGAGGATTGTTGTTCTTTGTAACTGACCCCGTTTGGGGATTTTGTTTTTCAGGTCTTGGCAAGGCAAAGGCACGGGGAGAACACGCTGACGTCGAGGAGTCCCAGTGATACTAGCAGGGGGCCCCAGTCTGTTCAGTCACTTATTCAGCCATTTATGTTTCCTTTATTTATTCCGCTGCATACATTCCATTTGAATACTCGTTTCATTCAGTGTTGTGTATTTTATCGTCACATAAGATACACATGTATTCTATTTTATCCTGGGTGTGTTGTATGAAACTCCTAATCGGAGTAATTGATGTTGTAATGTGGTTCGGTACTACATTTACCCTGTGTAATTCATCCTTGTTCATTCGCCTGGTGGGTCCCAGTCGGGGGTCCACGGCACTGTAATACCCGTCTAGTTTGGGGTGTTACAGAGTTGGTATCGGAGCGTGGTTTTGAATACTACCTTCCGAGTCATGTCTCATTTGAAGTCATCGTCATCAGACTAGTATCATTGGACTTTCGTGTCACGTGTGACCTGTGCAAATGCCGAGCCAATCAGACCGAAAGAACTGTAAGATTTCTAACGCCATGGTATAATTTCTGGCAATAATCATTCATTCATCATTCATCAATTAACAATCCTCAAACATCATCATTCATTGTGATCAGGACGATCATATTAACTTATTAATCACTTAATTCATTTCAATACTCAGTTAATGATCAGGACGATCATATTAACTCATTAATCACTTAATTCCTTTCATTACTCAGTTGTCGATCTGGATGGTCATATTATCAATCTTATTAAGTTATTCAAGATAATCACTTCAAGAATTTTATCAGATAATCATGTCACTTCAGTAAATCATTCATATAATCACTAAGTTAGAACATGTATACTCACTTTCATCATCTCATGACATAATCATAACGTGATATTCATGCGGGGATTATAATCATCATGTGACTTTCCTACTTCAGTATGGAGAGAGCAAGAAGAGGACGCGGAGGACGAGGCCGTGGTGCGGGCCGAATCCCGAGAACTCGTGCGAACACACGTGCGAACGCGAGGAATAATGTTAACTCATCTAGCAGTGACGCTGCCACTCATTCACCAGGGCGTGATCATTCACTTTCGGGGAGTCGTACCCGGGACACGGCTCAGTCAGAAGGTGTTTGGATCGATCCACTCGTCTTTATGCAGGGCATGATGGCCCAAATGACCCAGATGACACAGCTGATACAGACGATGCATAACTCAGTTAATCAAAATCAACAGGCTCCTCCGCTGCCACCTCAGAGGCAAGAGAGGAATGTGAGCAGTATCATCGGCGACATCTCTCGCCAAAGGCCACCTACTTTTGAAGACTCATCTGAGCCGGCGGATATTGTTCATTGGCTCGAACACTTCGAGAAGCTATTTGCGATGGTAGAGTGTCCCGAAGGACACAAAGTTTCAGTTGCGGCTTACTATCTGGGTAAGAGCGCTCATTCTTGGTGGTTATCGTTGAAGCCCACCGAAGGATCGTGTACTTGGGATCAGTTCAAGACTCTCATGATGGAGAGGTATTATCCGGCCCCACTCAGAGAGGCCAAGCTGTCAGAGTTACTCACTCCCGACCCCTCATCAGACGCGGATGTTCTCGCCATTGCCGAGAAATTTCAGGAACTTCTTCCGTTCGCCTCATCCATAATTCATTCCGAGGCGGATAAGATTAAGTATTTCAGCAAGAGGCTGAAACCACGTATGAGATTACAGTTGCTTAATCATAATTGCACCACGTTGGACGAATTCATCGAGAAAGCTCTCACTTATGAACTTACTGCTAAGGAAATTGCTAAGCAGCAACCTTCGTCTGCTAGCAAGAAATCGAAGAACCGTAATCAGTCTGAAGGCGGTCAGACAACCTTCAAGAAACCCCGTGCGGGATCTGCTTTTTCTGAGTAACCTCCTGTGTCGTCTAAACCCGTGGAATCTCAGTCTCGAGCAGCCAGTTCGGCCATCACCTGTTTTAACTGTGGGGAGCTTGGTCACCTCAGTACCAAGTGTCCTCGACAGACTATCACGTGTCATAATTGTGGGATTGCTGGGCATAAGGCCCGTTTTTGCCGTAGGGACTCCAAACCTACTCCAGCGTCATCTCAGGCCCCGAAGCGATCGGCTCGTAATCAGGCCACAATCAAGGCTGCTTAAAACGACAGGAGCGACTAAAGGTGGAGCCTATAGTCAGCAGACGGGAGCGTCCGGTGCCGGGACTAGCAAACCCCGGATTTATGAGATGAAGAAGACCGATGATCCCGAGGCCCGAATGATCTCAGGTACACTCGATATTCTATCTCAACCTGTGTGTACCCTTTTTGATACTGGTGCATCGCATTCATTCATTTCCGAATCATGTTTGAGTAGACTACGTCTGGGTAGTGCTACTAGTTGTGAGCCTTATGTCATTGGTCTACCTGATGGTAGACGAATCATCGGTAATCGTGAGATTCAGGATTGTCCGATTCAGTTTCATGGTCGTGTATGGCCAGCGGACCTTATCGTGGTAGATTTGCCGAGAGACGACGTCATCTTGGGTATTGATTGGATGGATCGTCATGATGCCATCATTAGTGTCCGTAAGCGTATGATTACTATCATTTCAGACGATGGGGTTGAATGTGTGTTTCAGGAGGTAATCCTACTGCTCGTAAGGTCATTAATTTGATGAAAGCAGTGCGATTACTCAGTCAGGGATGTGTCGGTTATTGGTGCTATATGACCAAAACCGAGGAATCATCAGTAATGTTGTCGGATATTCCGGTAGTAAGGGAATATGCCGATGTATTTCCAGACGAGTTACCTGGTTTGCCTCCACAGAGGGATGTGGAATTCACGATTGAGTTGGAGCCTGGTACGTCCCCGATATCGAAGGCACCGTACCGAATGGCCCCGACCGAAATGCGAGAGTTGAAGAATCAACTTGAGGAATTGTTCGAGAAAGGTTATATCCGACCGAGTGCGTCCCCGTGGGGAGCACCAGTGCTGTTTGTCAAAAAGAAGGATGGTTCTTTTCGCTTGTGTATCGATTATCGGGAGTTGAATAGGGTGACAATCAAGAATAAGTATCCTTTACCCCGTATCGATGACCTTTTGGATCAACTTCAGGGAGCTTCAGTATTTTCCAAGATCGACTTAAGATCTGGATATCATCAGCTGCTGATTCGAGAGTCGGATATCGCGAGGACGGCATTTCGAACACGCTATGGTCATTATGAGTTCGTAGTTATGCCGTTCGGGCTAACTAATGCACCTGCGGTATTCATGGAGCTAATGAATCGGGTCTTCATCGACTTTTTGGATCGTTTGTTGTTATCTTCATCGATGACATTTTGATTTATTCTCGTAACCGAGAGGAACACGAGGTTCATCTTTATAAGGTTCTCGACGTGTTGAGACGAGAGCAACTGTATGGAAAGTTTTCCAAATGTGAGTTCTGGATGTCCGAAGTGACGTTTCTCGGACATGTAATTTCATCAGATGGAGTGCGTGTTGATCCTCAGAAGACGGAGGCTATCCAGGATTGGTTACCTCCGAAGAATGTTAAGGAAATCCGAAGCTTTCTCGGATTAGCCGGTTATTATCGGAGGTTTGTGGAAGGATTTTCCAAAATTGCTCAACCATTGACGAACCTTTTGCGGAAGGATAAGAAATACACGTGGTCCGACGCGTGTCAACGGAGTTTTGAGGAACTCAAGAGCCGGTTAATGTCAGCACCTGTACTTTCCTTGCCGCAGGGGACGGAATGATTTGTGGTTTATAGTGATGCGTCCGGACAGGGTCTCGGATGTGTACTCATGCAGAATGGGAAGGTTATTGCTTATGCTTCACGGCAATTGAGACCTTACGAGGTTAATTATCCGACTCACGATCTGGAGCTAGAAGCCGTGGTGTTCGCTATGAAAATTTGGCGTCATTATCTTTATGGCGTTACCTGCCAGATATTCACCGATCATAAGAGTTTAAAGTATATATTTACTCGGAAGGAGTTAAATATGCGACAGAGGCGGTGGTTAGAACTAATCAAAGATTATGATATCGAGATCCTTTACCACCCGGGGAAGGCGAATGTTGTCGCCGACGCCTTGAGTCGTAAGTCCGTTCAGGAGCAGATGCTTGCTCGTTTAACAATTCAGAAGGAACTCCAACAGGAATTCCTTAGACCCGAGATCGAGGTCTGGCTTCAGCGAGTTCAGGGACAGCTTTGTATGTTAGAGATTTCATCATCTCTTGAGGATGCAATCAGGGAGAATCAGAGTTCGGACCCTTCATTGTTGCGCATCCGTGAAGATGTGGCTCAGGGGAAAGCCCCTGGATTCGTGGTCCACGAGGATGGACTTTTGAGGTTTAAGAACCGATTGTGCGTACCGGCGAATGATGAGTTGAAAAACTCGATTTTGAGAGAAGCTCATGCTACCCCTTATTCTGTTCATCCGGGGTCTAGCAAGATGTATAAGGACTTGAAACAAAATTACTGGTGGAGTAATATGAAGCGAGAAGTCGCAGAATTTGTTTCGAGATGCTTAACTTGCCAACAAGTCAAGATTGAACATCAGCGACCGGCGGGTATGCTGAAACCTCTCCCTATTCCAAAGTGGAAGTGGGAAGACATTTCTATGGATTTCATCACGAGTTTGCCGACGAGTCGTCGTGGCATGAATACGATCTAGGTGATTGTGAACCGCTTAACTAAATCAGCTCATTTCTTTGAGATCAAGGATACGTGGGGTCCCAAGAGACTGGCCCAGTTATTCATCAAGGAGATAGTAAGACTGCACGGTACTCCTAAGAGTATCGTTTCCGATCGTGACGGACGATTTGTATCTCATTTTTGGAAATCAGTTCATCGTGCTATGGGAACTCAGCTCAATCTCGATCGCCTTTCATCCTCAAATCGACGGACAATCAGAGAGGACTATACAGACATTAGAGGACATGTTGAGGGCATGCGTCCTCGATTGGAAGGACGATTGGGAAGCCCAACTACCATTGATCGAGTTCACGTATAATAATAGTTGGCATGCTTCCATTAAGATGGCACCTTACGAGGCCTTGTACGGTCGTCGTTGTCGATCTCCCTTGTGTTGGGATGACTTGTCAGAATCAATCGGCACCGAACCCGATATGCTTATAGCCGCCCGGGAGAAGGTAGCTTTGATTAAGAGTCGTATGTTGACAGCTCAGAGTCGACAGAAATCATATGCAGATAATCGTCGTCGACCACTAGAGTTCGAGATGGGTGACCACGTTTTGGTCAAGGTATCCCCGAGTCGAGGTATTTTCCGTTTCGGAAAACGGGGGAAGTTGAGTCCGAGATTCATTGGACCGTTTGAAATTTTGGATCGAGTAGGCGAGTTAGCTTATCGATTGGCTTTACCTACGGCTTTGAGCCGAATTCATAATGTGTTTCATGTCTCTCAGTTGCGAAAGTATGTTGCCGACCCGAGTCACATCTGCAGCCGACGAAATCGAGATCGCCGACGACCATTCATATGAGGAGCGTCCTATACGAGTCTTAGAGCGGCGAATCAAACAGTTGAGAAATAAGTCAATTCCTTTGGTCAAGATTCAGTGGTCCAGACATGGAGTCGAAGAGGCCACTTGGGAAACCGAGGAGAATATGCGGGAGAGTTATCCCGAGTTGTTTGACCCTTAGTTTCAGGGACGAAACTCTTTTTAAGGGGGGGAGTATGTAATACCCGGTTGTAATTCATTCATTTTCATTCAGTAATTATCAGTCTGTAATTGTCACTCAGTGTATTTTCACTAAATTATAATCATTCATCAATCATGTTCATTCACCGTGTTCACCGTTCGGAAAAACTTCGAGTTGTGTATCATTATTGTTCATTGTTTCAACTTTCCTCATATGAGTTCGACTTTGTTAGATCGCCATTAATTTTTGGTAACTCCAAAAATTCTAAATCCTTGCAATATTATAGAGCATCGTATTAGCTTTCCAATGGTTCAAACGGTGAGTCAATCGGAGTCCGGACGAGAGAGTTATGGTCGTTTTAGCTCACCCGCTCATTTTTTGATTATTGGCGATCACCGCCGACCGAACTCGGCCGTGTCGTCCGACACGGCCCGTGCCGTACTTGTCCGGAAATGCCGAAGTCTCTGCCTCAGGACCCGACCGTGTAAATGCACGGCCGAGTCGAACCCTTCCGATAAGCGAGAACCGCTTGCAGGCCCGACCGTGTTCCGGGACACTGCCGAGTCAATGCCGAGCGCCGCGGACAGGTCACTATCGGTAGGCCCGTTCGCGCCGCGACCGTGTCAAGCAGGACACGGTCGAGTCCTCGCGTCCAGCTGCGCGCCGCGGCCGTGTCGACGGACACGGCCGAGTCTGTCAAAGCAGTCAACCCCTATAAATTCGTTTTTTGAGCATTTCAGCTCATTTCTTCCATCTCTTCCACCTTCATACGGGAGAGATAAGCTTGAGGGAGAACTTTCTTCATCAATTATCATTTGAGTGTGTATTTTTCATCACCTTCAATCATTTGGGAAGCTTGGATAGTCGATTTTACACGTTTTCATCGGATCGAATTGGTTGGATCTTCAAGAGGTAATTTCTTCAACACCTTGGATTTCGATTCTATGTTGAGATATAATGTTTTGGACGTTATAATCATATTATATGAAGGGATATGTATATGATTATGAGTTTGTATAAGGATTCATTGGATTATTGAGGGATTATTCAAGAACACTTTGAATATCGAGTTGAAATTGGGGGTTTTCGATTAATTGTCGTTGTAATCACGTTTTCGGATATTCGTCTTGGATTATTAATCATATTGAAGATGTTTTGTTGGTTTGAAACACTTCTTGGGGGATTTGATATTGGTATATTGAGGTTTGATTGTAAACAATCGGAGTTTGGCCGCAACGTGTTTGATTTAATGCCTCAATGGATTTAGTTTAATCGTATCGACGTTTTGAGTTCGTTATATTCGTTTTTGATTCGTATATTGAACGGGTTGTTGGATATTGTATAATTCAAGGTTGTTCGAGCGACCGATATCTCAATTAGGACGTCGTTCGTGGAAGGATAATTGTCACCGGTGTTGTGTAAGTTAATTCTTACTCGGTTAAAAGGATATTCATTCCTTTTTGTTGTTGATTACTCATAATCATAATTCATTCATCATAATATTAATCATTTTGAGACCTGTAATTGTCGAATAATCATTTCATTCACGAGGAACGACGGTTCCAAATCATTTCATTGGATTATCAATCACGTCACTAATTACTTTCATATCGGTGAGTCATCTTGGCCTTGTCTAATTATTATTCATTGATATTCATTATGGTCATTCTCGTTCATATGACCTTCTAGGTTCATATTGCGTGGCCGGGTGTGACTGTGTGGAATTTTTAGTCGGGCACACGATGGTTATGTATTGGGTTCACCGATACATTGGACCGTGCACACGGGAAAGCGTTACACCGTGAGACTAATTAGGTACAAGGACGGGTGTGTCCGGTCATTCGTCTTGTACACTCGCACAGAACACTACGGGCGTACTATGATACCCCTCTTCAGCGTAATTCATAAATAAGAATTTTTCATAACTTCAGATATATCATGATTGTGTATTTTCAACCCTTGAGGATTGTTGTTCTGTGTAACTGACCCCGTTTGGGGATTTTGTTTTTCAGGTCTTGGCAAGGCAAAGGCACGGGGAGAACACGCTGACGTCGAGGAGTCCCAGTGATACTAGCAGGGGGCCCCAGTCTGTTCAGTCACTTATTCAGCCATTTATGTTTCCTTTATTTATTCCACTGCAGACATTCCATTTGAATACTAGTTTCATTCAGTGTTGTGTATTTTATCGTCACATAAGATACACATGTATTCTATTTTATCCTGGGTGTGTTGTATGAAACTCCTAATCGGAGTAATTGATGTTGTAATGTGGTTCGGTACTACATTTACCCTGTGTAATTCATCCTTGTTCATTCGCCTGGTGGGTCCCAGTCGGGGGTCCACGGCACTGTAATACCCGCCTAGTTTGGGGTGTTACAGTTAATTTCTCAAGCAAAAGAGGAGGAAGTTAACGAACAAAGATAAAATCTATTTCACACACGTTGTTTTGTTAAAAATAAAAATTGTAGTGTGATGATAGATAACGGGAGTTTCACTAATGTCATTAGCGCTATGCTAGTGGAAGAACACGATCTTCCAACAAGAAGACACCCTAAACCGTATCATTTACATTGGCTAAATGATTGTGGGGAAGTTCGAGTTAATAAACAGGTACTTGTGGCTCTCACCATCGGAAGGTATCAAGACGAAATCCTATGTGATGTCGTTCTGATGCATGCTTGTCATATCTTGTTGGGAAGACCATGGCATTTTGATCGAGATGCTACTTTGAGCGGAAGGAAAAATCATTACTCATTCGAGAAGGACGGAAATAAAATTACCTTAGCTCCCATGACTAAGGTACAAATACAAAAAGATCAACTTCGTCTTGAAAAGGAAGTTGAAGGAAAATCAAGAAAATAAAAGGAAAAGAAAAATGAAAATAAATGAAAAAAGCAAGAAAAATGAAAAAAAAGAAAAAAGCGAGAAAAAGAAAAAATAAAAAAAAATGAGAAAAATGAAAAAAATGAATAAAAGAAAGAAAAAGAAAATATGAGAAAATGCATGCTTGTAAGTGCAAAGGAACTTGAAGAAGATATCAAGGAAAATGCACCCATGTACTTGATTATTTTCTGAAAAGTTTGCGCTACTACTAACCCCGGAAACCGGATAATTCCGAGTTCTATTGAATCTTTATTGCAGGAATTTGTTGATGTTTTTTTCCGAAGAACTGCCTGCAGGGTTGCCACCAGTCCGAGGGATTGAACACCAAATAGACTTTGTACCCGGAGTAGTCATTCCAAATAGACCGGCATACCAACACAACCCCGAAGAGACTAATGAAATCCAAAGACAAGTCGAGGAGTTGTTAAGTCTTGGGTATATCCGGGAGAGTCTAAGTTCTTGTGCCATTCCTGTGATCGTCGTGCCAAAGAAAGATGGAACGTGGAGAATGTGCTCCGATTGCCGAGCGGTAAACAATATCACGGTTAAGTATCGACACCCTATTCCAAGGTTAGATGATATGTTAGATGAATTATATGGTTAATGTGTTTTCACTAAAATTGACCTAATTAAAGGATATCACCAAATTCGTATGAAAGAAGGAGATGAATGGAAAACGGCTTTCAAAACTAAATATGGATTGGTAATGCCAACGAATGCACCAAGTACTTTTATGAGATTAATGAATCACGTTTTACTACATCGAAAAATTTATTGTTGTATACTTTGATGATATACTCATTTACAGCAAAAATATTGAAGAACATGTTGAACATTTAAGATTAGCTTTAATTACCTTAAGAAGGGAACAACTATATGGTAGTCTTAAGAAATGTACTTTTTGCATGAATGGAGTTATTTTTCTTGGATATCTCGTTAGTGCTGACGACAGAAAAGTTGATGAAGAAAAGGTTAAGGCTATTTGAGAATGGCCTAGACCGACGAACGTGTCCGAGGTAAGAAGTTTTCATGGCCTAGCAGGATTTTACCGACACTTCGTAAAAGATTTTAGCACAATTGCAGCCCCATTAAACGAACTTGTCAAGAAACATGCTAAGTTTAATTGGGGAAATGAACAAGAAAAAGCATTTAACACTTTGAAAGATAAATTGTGCATCGCACCTGTCTTAGCATTACCTGATTTTTCTAACACTTTTGAAATTGAGTGTGATGCTTCAGGAGTAGGAATAGGAGCAGTATTAATGCAGGGAAAAAGGCCGATAGCCTATTTTAGTGAGAAACTTGGAGGAGCTACATTGAATTACCTGACCTATGACAAGGAATTGTATGCTTGGTTTGAGCCCTACGTACGTGGCAACACTACCTATGGCCTGAGGAGTTCGTGATTCATACTGATCATGAATCCTTAAAGCATCTTAAAGGACAGGGTAAATTGAGCAAGAGACATGCCAAGTGATTAGAAGAAATTGAATCCTTTCCTTACATCATCCAATACAAATAAGGTAAGGAAAACATTATCGCCGACGCTTTGTCAAGAATGTATGTATTACTCAATACACTTTCTTGTAAACTTTTGGGATTTTATTTATTGAAAGAAGCATATGAGGGGGATAAATATTTCCATGATATTTATGTCGCTTGTGAGAAAAAAGGAGTAGAAAAATTTTATCGGGATAATGGATTCTTGTTCCGTGAAAATAAACTTTGCATTCCTTTTTGTTCAACATGGGAATTATTGGTAAAAGAAACACATAGTGGAGGTCTAATGGGACATTTTGGGATTGCTAAAACTTACGAAATATTGCATGAATATTTATTTTGGCCAAAAATGAAACATGATGTTTTTAAAGTTGTAAATTCATGCATTGTTTGTAGGAAAGCAAAATCACGAGTGTTACTGCATGGTTTGTATATGCCACTTCCGGTACCTTCCGAACCTTGGGTCGATCTTTCTATGGACTTTGTATTAGGATTAACCAGGGCGAAATCCGGTTGTGACTCCATTTTTGTTGTAGTTGATAGATTTAGCAAAATGGCACACTTCATTGCATGTCATAAAACGAACGACACCACACATATTGCTAATTTATTTTTCAAAGAAATTGTTTGTTTGCATGGTATGCCCAAAAGCATCGTATCCAATAGAGATACCAAATTTTTGAATCATTTTTGGATTCTTATGGGCAAAATTGGGGATGAAATTGCTTTATTCTACAACATGTCATCCCCAAACCGATGGTCAAACCGAGGTTGTTAACCGAACGCTTGGTCAATTGTTGCGAACTATTGTTAACAAAAATTTGAAAAATTGGGAAACATCTTTACCATTTATCGAGTTTGCCTATAATCGAACCGTACATTCTACTACGACATTTTCGCCATTTGAAATCGTGTATGGTTTTAATCCAATAAATCCTTTAGACTTTTTGCCTATTCCAATAGATGACAAGAGTAACCTTGATGGCAAGAAAAAGGCGGAGATGGTGAAGCAATTACATTTTTGAACAAATTGATAAGCGCAACGAACACAATGCAAGGATGAAGAACAAGGGACGCAAACAAGTACTCTTTGAACCAGGTGATTGGGTTTGGGTTCATTTGAGGAAAGAACGATTTCCCATTCAAAGAAAATCGAGGCTAATGCCAAGGGGAGATGGACCGTTCCAGATCATAGAGCGGATTAACGACAATGCCTATAAAGTAGATCTACCTAGTGAGTATAAGGTTTCCACTACTTTCAATGTCACTGTCTTAAGTCCTTTTGAAATTTCATATTCGAGGACGAATCCTTTTGAGGAACGGGGGAATGATGTGAATCGAGATATTATGAAGAACCCAGATGAGGACTTGAGCATGCCGACTGGACTAATAACGAGGTCTCGATCAAAGAAGTTCAAAAATAATTTATCGACACTCGTCATTGATATGTTTAAAGATAACTATGTTATCAAAGACAACAAATTCGTGAGTAGTATCGAAGTTGTCGAACAATAAGTTTTTTGTTTATTTTATCTTGGTGTATTTTAATTTGAATTGTATTTCTTGAGTTGTATTTTTTATATTTTGAGTTGTATATAATCGATTCGTGTAATATTAAAGTCGAAGATGATCGAAAAAGACGAACAAACAAACAAGGATGCAAATTCCTGCACATAAGACTGACACGCAGCAGTCTCATATTTTGGCCATAACGAACTCGTACGAAATCCGATTCAGGTGATTCAGGTGTCTATGGAAAGCTAATAAATAGAGATACTAATCTTGTTAAGACCATATGACCAAATTCGGACCCGTTAGAGCCCATAAATAACAAAACAGACAGCATCATATTTATGGTGACTTGTTGTTCTTGTTTTCACACCTTAAAATCTTGGTCTTTAATATTTTGTCCCCTAAACATGTGTTGACTGAATTTGTATCATATTTTAGGATCTTTAAATGTTGATTTTTCTATTTTGTAGATTTCTTAGTTGTTTTCTTATTCACACTAGAATTAGGTGTAAGATTTTGGCTATAAATAGCCTTGAAGTTTCATTGTAAGAGGACACCAAAGATTTTATGAAATTTGAGAGTGTTTGTATTAACAAACCTTTGTGAGTGCTTTCTTCTTTTATTGAGTGTGTCTACAAAACATCCCATGTGTGATTTATATACTTATCAAGTGGAATCTTGTAGTATTTATATTCCACCCTTCCGAGTTGCTACGGCGTGTCACGTAGAGGTTTGGAAGTAAAGCCCCGTTTTGTTTATTTTGGAAACATCATGCGAACGAATTCATCAAGCGGTGTCGGTTACCATATCATGTCATGTGGGGGTCGCATCACAAGAACACCAATATTCAATCCAAAATAAAATCCAAAGTGAATATTAATTACCTCTTCGAAGAAGTGGGTTGATTCTCAAGGTTGATTCCTTTTCCAATCACTCCCAAGTTCAATATTGTTAAAGACGATCAACTCTATGATACTCAAGTGTTTTGGAACCTCAAAATATCCTTCAAGACTCTCTCTATCGGATGAAGGGAAGAAATAGCCGAAATGAATAACAATACCTAACTGCACATATTTATAGACTCAGACATTACGTATGCTACATGAACCATCTCAACGTACGTAACAATCCTTACTTACGTTATCTGACCTTGATAACGTACGTAACGATAGTCCAGAGGCACTGCCTCATTTTGTATCATGTCTTACATATGTAACACTCATTCCATAGCATACGTAACACAGAGTTGACTTACTACAATAGTATGTCCATTCAATGTACGTAATGAGCATTCCATAGCGTACGTTAAACTCTTCGTTGACTTGCCTTTTTGCACGCCAGCCGTTCTATGGGCTCCACATGTCAAGTATAGATTCCTCTGTCCGATTCCTCTCGTAATGTACGTAATGCATGATATATAACATACGTTACCCTTAGCATATTAGTGTATGTTAGCTTCTCAACATAGCGTACGTTATAGCTTATGTACTTAGCCAATTATAACTTCTCCTGTCCGTCGACATACTGGATACGTATACACAACATACTGAATACATATACTCCTTCCAATAATATTCTCATACGATATACAATATTCTAAAATGCAATTGTCGACCAGGTATGATAATTATACCAGTACAGATGTCTCAGTCCTTCAATTATTTTATCCCTACTGTACAGATTCCACACTGTGCAGTATAACTCGGATAAAATAACATTAAACAACCATAGTAAAAATTCAGGATATTACAGGCAAACAGTTGTTCTTCCATCATAAACATCATAGGCTCGGGATCTGCTATTTGTGCAGCAACTTTTTATTCCATACGGATTGCGCCCTGTGGGATAGGATCAACGACTGGAACAGGGGAGGCCTCTATAGTAACTGCTGCAGTTGTTGTAGGCACAGTTTTGGAAGACTTTTTGGCCTTTTTTTCGTATTTTCGACAGCATGAGGTGATCGACTGTCAGGGACACTTCTCTCCCTTTTCCTTTCTTCACACTCAATCCGCTCAGTGACATCCCTTGGGTTACTCAAGATAGGCATGAATTTTGGATTCGGCCTTTTAGCAATCAAAGGCGATTTATTGAACACAATGGAAGTCATCCCTCCAATGAACTTACTGGGGCCAATCTTCTTGGCATGCTTGGATTGTTTGACTCCACAGTTGGTAAGGATATAGTTCAGAATGAGGCCGAATGATTTCTTTGCAAACTCGGGTTTGGCAGCCTCCTCCTGTATCCTTTTCAGCAGAATCTGGCACCAATTGACATTTTCTCCTGACATGATGGCCACCATCATCCGAAAGCAAAGGTTCGTGCACGTTTCGAATGCTCCTGTCCGGTTCTCAACAACCCGGCAACGGAAGTTATGCAGATTGACATAGGGTAGGCAGAAATTCTTCTTGCGGCATGTGGGATGAACATTCTGTGCATTGTCATCACCAGTGAACAGCCTCCAGTAGGCAGTCAGCAATTTTTCTGACCCGAAGGTCTCCAGTTCTTCCATTCTCAGTCCATCCGACGGCAGCCTGTAGAGCTTTTCCAGCAAACCTTTGTTCACAAAGACCTGGATCATTTGAACATTTGCAGATATTTCAGATATGTCACCTCCTTTTCTCTTAGACGCGTAAACGATCGATGCGTCCAAGTAGAATTCTTCAACAATATGTTCATCATACACCTCAACATGACGACTTGCAAGGCAATACAATCCTTGCTGTTTCACACGAGAAACTACCACCTCCATTCCAGTAGAATCTTCACCTTCGAGGTTGATTCTTTCCATAACAACTGACCTGGCGAAAACACCCCCGTCGATGATTGTCTCTTTCTTCTTCATGGATAGGGAGGAAGTCTGAAAAGTAGTCATTTTAGCAGGAAAAAGGTTTGAAGAAAACTTGAGAATATCGTAGAGAAATGCAGAAAATACAGAGAGGACTGTAGGCTGTTTTGCTTGATACTCATTTAAAATTGTAGAAAGCGTAAACGGTCTAAGGGAGCAAGATACAGTCCTTTTATGAAATGCAGGGAAGATTAGGGATTCATATCGTGAACAGTCAGATTTAAGGGATGGGAACCGTCTTTTAAAAATGAACATACATGATGGATTTAGAATAACTGGTACATCTTATCCATGTGTTTTTGAAATGATAACTGGTCCCACTTCTGACAGTTCGTCTCCCCTTATTGCATGAAACTGTGGTTTTAAAATTATTAAAATCGCGTTATTTGAGGCATTGAAGTCCAGGTGTCTTTAGATATTAAATGATAAAACGTTTGAAATGTAAACAGGGCACATGGACTTAAATATGTTTTTGATGTACGAACAGTTATAATATTATAGTGATTGACATCCTACAATGTATGTGCTGTATCTGCGAAACTACAGCATTCCCTCTAAAAGGGACACACAGGGTTCAATTCTTACACCAATATCTGGATTAATACTATGTTTATGGGTCCTACTGTATTCTCAATTAATTAACGCACACGTCAGCTATAGGAAGGTTTCATGCCTTTTTTGTCCTACAGTACTATCTGACTAGTTCTGGGTGTACATTTAATTAATGTGGATACTATATTCTTGGGTCTTATAGTATTTCCCCTCAATTGATGAGTAAAAGCGTACAAAATTTACAGAGAGCCAGGCTGTAATATTCCTAATTCTTGACGAAGCATGCATAATCTGGTTGTGCTGAGAGGTTTTGTAAAGATGTTGGCCAACTGAATGCCTGTATGAATCTTTTCGATCCGAACATTCTTAATCTCAACATGATTTTTGATGAAGTGATGCTTCATATCAATATGCTTAGTCCGCGAGTGCAATACAGGATTATGCGTTATTGCAATTACACTCGTTCTATTGCACATGATTGGCGTCTCTCTGCAGTGATTCCGTATTCTAATAATTGCTGTTGCATCCAGAGAATTTGCATGCAGCAACTTCCAGCGGCATAGTATTCCGACTCAGCTGTAGAAAGCGAGTTGGCCAATTGTTTCTTACTAAACCATGGGACAAGTCTAGGTCCAAGAAAGTGACAAGTACCGCTTGTACTCTTCCTATTCAGCTTACATCCTCCGATATCCAAGTCGCTGTAGCCAACCAAATTGAATCCTTCTTCCCTAGGATACCACAATCCTACATCAACTGTTCCTTTTATGTACGTAAGGTTTCGTTTGGCTATCGTGAAGTGTGACTCCTTAGGTGCTGCATGATACCGAGCACTTTCTCCTATAGCAAACTGGATATCAGGCCTGCTAGCCGTTAGATACTGGAGTGAGCCAAAAATCTTCATATAGAGTGATTGATCAACCGACTTTCCAGCTTCGTTAGCACTAATTTGGACGTGCTCATGGGGGTTGATGAGGATTTGGAGTTGTTCATCCCAAATTTGTTGAGCAGCTCCTTGCTGTACTTCTCGTGGTTGATAAAGATTCTTGTAGGCAATTGCTTCACCTGCAATCCTAGGAAATAACTAAGTTCTGCCATCATACTCATTTCATATTTATTTTGCATGAGATAAGAGAACATTTGACATAAAGCAAGGTTAGTAGAACCAAATATAATATCATCAACATATATTTGCACCATTAAGAGGTCATTTCCTTCCTGTATCTTAAATAGAGTATTGTCCACCACACCTTTCTCAAATCCATTATCGGTAAGGTATAGGGACATACTTTCATACCATGCTCTTGGTGCTATCTTAAGTCCATATAGAGCTTTCCGTAGTCCCTATACTAGGTATCCGCCTTCAGTGTTGACAAACCCTGGTGGTTGTTCAACATAGACTTCTTCGCGAGGTCTCCATTCAAGCATGCGTTCTTAACGTCCATTTGATATACTATAAAGCTCTTGTGAGCGACAAAATCTAGGAATATCCTGATGGCTTCTAGTCTGGCTATAGGGGCAAATGTCTCATCATATTATATGCCTTCTGCCTGTCTGTAGCCTTGTGCGACTAGACGGGATTTGTTCCTAATAACAAGTCCATTCTCATCCTTCTTGTTTCTAAATACCCATTTGGTTCCAATTACAGCTTGATCTTCTGGCCTGGGTAGTAGATACCATACATTGTTTCTTTCGAAACCATTAAGCTCTTCTTCCAGAGTAGTGATCCAGTGAGAATTATTGAAAGCTTTGTTGTAGAAACAGGTTCGGATTGAGCTAAGAATACAACTAGGGTGCACATATCTAGTCTCCTGAATTTAGCTTGAGATTTCCATACACGAAATGGAGATTTCTCAGAATCGGATTCTTCTTGCGCACATAGTACAATTCCTTGTGTACTTTGTATTCTTCTTCAGGTGGATACACCAGCATCAATATCACCTATAATTAACTCCTGTGGGTGATCTCTTAACCATCTCCTGTCAGGTTCTAGTTCGGCATCCCGTATTGTATCTTGAGGAGCTAAAATTTCAGCTTCAGCTTGTACAAGATCGGCTTCGACTACTTCTGATCTTACAGCTGCGGGTTGATTTCTAAGTCCACGACATGTTCTATTGGAGTTTTAGGGTCATCAATGGAAAGTGTTCGGATGTTCTATGTTAAGTCTTCTACTCATGTAGGATCGAAATGAGGTTCATCGAACACTACATGGATATATTCCTCGATTGTCAGCTTTCTTTTGTTAAAGATCCTAAAAGCTTTGCTGACGGATGAGTATCCTTCAAATATTCCTTCGTCCGACTTTTCATCGAAGGTTTTGAGTTGATCTTGCCCATTATTCATAACATAACACCGGCATCCAAAGATGTAAAAATATGAAACTAAATGAGTTTTATTATTCTATACCTCATAGGCAGTTTTGTTGTGATGCTTGTTGATGATACATCGATTTTGTGTGTAGCATGCTTTATTTGTTGCTTTGTCCCAAAACCACTATGGCAACTTGCTTGCGGCGATCATGGTTCTTGTAGCTT
This sequence comes from Orobanche coerulescens, assembly GCA_033398695.1. Taxonomy (NCBI): domain Eukaryota; kingdom Viridiplantae; phylum Streptophyta; class Magnoliopsida; order Lamiales; family Orobanchaceae; genus Orobanche; species Orobanche coerulescens. The sequence goes on along the minus strand of CM065806.1, from coordinate 165,963,610 downwards.
CCTTGAGCGTCCTATCCTTTTGCTCGGCAACACCATTTTGTTGAGGAGTCCGGGCTGCTGAGTATTCGTGCTGTATTTCATTATCCTAACAGTATTGCTCTATAAAGCGATTTGTGAATTCTGTACCTCTGTCAGAATGAATGGACACGATACTCAACCCTTTCTCATTCTGAAGCTTTCTCAGGTGCTCTGGCAACTTTGTTGTAGTTTCTTTATTCTTGCTCAGAAAGATTGTCCAAGAATACCTGTAGTAATCGTCAACAATAACGAAACAATATTTCTTACCTACCAAACTTATAGGGTCTACAAGGCCATAGAGGTCCATCTGTAGCAAATCTAAAACCCTGTGGGTGGATAGGTATGATTTGGTTTTCAGGGTGCTTTTGACTTTTTTGCCTTTATGACAGGGTCTGCAGACGCTTTCTTTATGGAATGACACATCAGGCAAGCCTCTAACCATTTCCTGTCTGGCGAGTTTGTTGATTGTCTTGAAGTTGATGTGAGACATCTTCTTTTGCCATGGCCAACTTTGATTTGCAGTGCCTTTGACAACAAAACAAGGAATAGTGGAGCTCGTAGGCTTCCAGTCAGCAATATACATATTACCTGACCTGTTTCTTGTGAGAACGACTTATTTGGTCTTGATGTCCTTCACTCCACAGTCGTCTATATAGAATTTCAGCGAGAAGTGTTTTTCATAGAACTGGCTGATACTAAGTAGATTGTACTATAGGCCTTCAACATAGGCTACATCAGTGACTTTGAACTTTCGTACAAGCAGGGTTCCCTTCCCTCTTGTTCTTTCTTTGGACTTATCACCAAAGCGCACCTTTGGACCGCGACCTTCTATAGAATCTGATAGCTTTATGATATCTCCTGTCATGTGCCGAGTGTAATATCTGGATTTATTATTGTTTATTTCATCTGTATTTGAACTCTCTATTATTCGGAATTGTGATCTCGATAATTGGAGTATGATATTTCTCACATTTGTATCCTTGTAGATAAGTATAACGACATGCTAAATTTCTCATGCAAACCCGTGATAGCGCACGCTAAGAATGTAGCTTAACGTGCGTTATCGGCTACAACTAACGCAGGCTACGAATGAAGAATTGCGTGTGCTAGGCAGTCAATTATTGAGCTAGACGGCTAGCACATGCGCCAGCCGGACATGGGTTCGGATAAGATTCCCGCGGGCAGAACTGAACAGTTTTGGAGTCAATGCTTATTAGCGTGCGCTAAAGAAAGTAGGATAGCACTACGCTAATCAGCTAATGTGCAGAAATGTTATAAATGGGACAGCAACCCATTTTACTTGGTTTACATTTCCTTTGATTATCTTTCGTTCTTGAGAGACCAGAGAGCATTATATACTCCTTAAACACTTAGACCACCTCTACTTGATTCATTAAAGATTGGATATCACTTGTGATTGATCATTGAAGTGGAGTAGCATCTTGGATTGGCATACAATCAACCGGAGTTGGATTCTACCTTTTTGGCTCAGTGATTTCTTCATCTTAAGGTATGTTAATTCTTTCTCCAGCCTTAGATTCGTGTTCTGAAGAAATAGATGAATCATGCTATCAAGATATTGAGTTCCATTAGTAAACTATTCAACAAACATCATGCTTAGAAGTCGGAATTACTATGCTTATGATATCGTCGTTGAAAACCTCATAGTTGGAATCCTAGTACGTCAAATGATGAGAGGAACATTCTGAGGTTGATTATCCGTATGATTGATGTTGTCATTTTGATCATAAACTTGGAGGTGATATCACTTTTGGTTATAAGGACTTAAGAAAGAATCATCTTAGGTTGTATCCTTTCGTATAAGTTGGAATTGTTAGTTCACCTTCAAGATGAAGTCCGAATGTGATAATGATAATGGAATCTAGCGCATCAACCCGAGATCACCAAACTTTACATGAGAATGATAATCGAGTTTGAATATAAGAGTTGTGATGATATTCATTTCCTTGAAATTCAAAGATGTTTGAATCCGTAAGGTCATTCATAAGCTTATGAACATGGCTTGTAGACGGATAATGTGCGTTAATCACTGAGGAGTTCGTAAGTTGCATCACCGTTAAAACAATTCTGCTGCCCAGTAGTGAAACTGCCATGCACGCTTAGCGTACGCTAAGCTATGTAAATTAACGTACACTATCGGGCATGTTTAGCGTATGCTACGCTTGGAACTTAGCGTGCGTTATATCATCAGACAAGTCAATCGACTGATCAGTGAGGTACTGACCGTGCATGGTTAGCGTACGCTAGGCTGCATATAATTGCGTGCGCTAATGAGTTGCCTTAACGTACGCTACATAGGATAGTTGCGTGCGTTAAGCAAGCCAAACAAATTTCAGTTTAAGAACTTCCGACCGCAATTTGGATTGTTAGATGTTCGTTCGACTTGAGATGAATTCTATATTATTTATTTTGTTAAGGTTCAAGCTTAGCAACGTGATTGATCAAAGGGGACGACCATCGAGTATTTTGATAATCGTGGAAGTTTGATTCTTGTCATCGAACCGAGGCAAGTACTCTAATTAGAATTATTTATATTATGACAGTTATATTGTGGTTGTATTGTGTATATGTGTTGTGATTAAATGTCCACCATGCGTTGATCCGACAGGAATCATCATGGGAATCTATAGCTGTGTGCGCTAGATCGTTGGACAGGTAGTTCCACCATGCGTTGGTCCGACGGGATCATCATGGGAATCTATAGCTGTGTGCGCTGGATCGTTGGAATACCATCAGTATGTTGAGACTGTTGTGATGTGATAAGTGTTGTTGTTATTTCTTGTTGGAGAAACTTGTTATGATGATTGTTGATTACATCACTGTTGTATGATTATTGTACTTATACTAGCATCGTTGTGCTAACCCCTTCGGGGGTGAACATTTGTTTATGTTCAGGATTCAGGAGAGCGGGGAAACAACCACTGGAGTTGCATCACGGCGAGGGTGCAGAGTGATGTTCCGGCCGGGTTTATTGTCTGTTGTTGGTTATTTTAATAAGTACTCGAGTACATCATAATTTGTGATGTTTGGATTTCAGTGGTGTATTAATATTCTCCTTTTGGATATTTGTATTTTCGATATTTAACCAGAACTGTCGTAATGTATTTTCAGTGATTTCATAATTTGGTATCTGTCATTGTCTTTTCATTTATTTAGCCTTATAAATTCTTATGTAAAGGATTTACGGCACTGTAATATTCCTGAATATATCGGGGGTGTTACAGATTATGGTATCAGAGCTAAGATTATGGATATCTTGGCCATTGGGTTAAAATAGGGGTCGTATACATCTTTTGAGATAACCGGCCGTGAATAACATCACTGTACTGCCTACGTCTTCGTGTGAACGGTGGTTGTAAGTTCCTAAACTCTATCTCGTCCTTTACATGTTGTATCTCTTTATACTTGAACATTAGAACGATATTGTTTCCTGCATATTGAGTATTTATGCTTTCAGTATGTTGAGAGGTGGACGTGGACGTGGTCGCGGTCGCGGACGCGGACGAAGGAATGCCGAAAGAGAAGCTTCGCCTTCTAATCAGGCTAGCCACAGCTCAGGCGAGCCACAGAGATCTATTAATAATGAATCGGAACCTGCTGTGCCCGAAATCCTTCGTCAGGTGGTGAACCATATGACTCAGTTCGCCCAGGTCGTGGACCGAATGCAGGTGGCAGAGGGATTACAGCAGGGAGATAGACAGCAAGGGATCCGAGACATGGGAAATCGAGGTGACCGATGGCTGCAAGAGGTGGCGAAGATGCAACCACCCAATTTCGACGGCTTTTCTGAGACTCCCACATGGGACCATTGGTTGAAGGAATTGGAGAAAATTTTTGCCGGAATTAATTGCCCAGACGACCGGAGAGCCTCTATTTCTCAGTACTTTCTGATAGGGGAAGCATCCGAGTGGTGGGAAGCCATCCGGCCTGCAGATCATGATGCTGACTGGACAAAATTTAAATTGATGATGGAAGCTCAGTACTACCCTCGTCCTGTGAGGGAAGCCAAAGTTCGGGAGTTTTTCTCTGCTCCGCTGTCAGACGAACCTGTATCCCAGACAATTAAGACGTTTAACCAGCAGTTGGCATTCGTTCGACATCTGGTCAGAACAGATGCAGAAACGATGATCCATTTTGATATGAGAATGAAACCAGAAATCCAGAGGTACATGTCCGGTTTTGAATATACCACTCTCCGTCAATACCAGGATAAGGCGTTGGCGTATGAGATCAAGGAAGCAGCAATGAAGAAGTTTGCAGAATCCAAGAAGTAGAAAGTTTATGGTAGTTTCACAGAGCACAAGAGCAGTGGTCCCCACAAGGCCCAGTCATCCTTTCACCCTTTCAAGAAACCTCTACACCCATCTAAGAGCGGAAAGAATTTCGGAACAATGTCAGCCACGACGGATACAGCTAGGAGGTTCTTTAACTGTGGTCGCCCAGGCCACCTTTGGCATGATTGTTTGCACACTCCAGTTACATGTTTTGATTGCGGACAGGAAGGCACCATGCGACGTTTTGCAAGGATGCCACCAAGTTCAATGGAACCCATACATCACAGCCAGTTCAGAAGGAAGCTAGTATCCAACAGATGCAACAAAGTGTTCAGATGCCTCAGAATTTTGGCCGCGGACGAGGCAGAGGACAATGGGACCGAAAGGGTACATCGAGTGCCGGATCTGTTCCCCCACGTCTGTACGAGATGAGGAGAACAGACGATCAAGATGCTGCTGTCGCATCAGGTACTGTTCAGATCCTTTCCCAGCCAGTTAGCATTTTATTCGATACAGGAGCTACGCATTCATTTATATCCTCATCTTGTGTAAATCGTTTAAATATTTCTGGTTTTCATAATTGTGAACCTTATGTTGTTGGTTTACCGAGTGGAGAGAGAATTGTTGGAAACTTAGAAACTAGAGATTTCCCTGTATCGTTTGGAGGCAGATAGTGGCTCTCAAATCTGATTGTGATAAGAATGCAAGGAGACGACCTGATACTCGGATACGATTGGCTTAATCGATATGGAGCTATTGTAAACTACCGAAGGAGGAATATCTCGCTGATCGCTGACGATGGTTTCAAAATACTGTTTGAAGGATGGAAACCAGGAAGCTCAGGAAAGTTGATCAAGGCGATAAAAGCTGTCAAATTGTTGAAACAGGGCTGTACCTGATACTAGTGCTATGCAATGAAGAAATAAGACGAAATTGTGGAACTTTCATCCATTCCTGTTGTGAACGAATTTCCGGATGTATTTCCTGACGAGTTACCTGGGCTACCTCCATGACGGGATGTAGAATTCACCATTGAGCTGGAACCCGGAGCTACACAAATTTCTAAGGCGCCGTATCATATGGCACCTATAGAGATGTACGAACTGAAAAAGCAGCTGGAGGAGTTACTGGACAAAGGCTATATCCAGCCAAGCATTTCGCCCTGGGGAGCGCCAGTTCTTTTTGTCCGGAAGAAGGATGGATCGTTTCAACTGTGTATTGACTATCGAGAGCTGAACAAAATGACGATTAAGAACAAGTATCCATTGCCACAGATTGATGATTTGTTTGACCAGTTACAAGGAGCAATAGTATTTTCTAAAATCGATCTGAGATCAGGATATCATCAGCTGAGGATTAAGGAATCTGATGTTCCGAAATCAGCGTTCAAAACTCGCTATGGTCACTATGAGTTTGTAGTGATGCCGTTTGGTCTCACTAACGCACCTGTTGCATTCATGCAATTGATGAACCGAGTGTTCATCGAATATTTGGATAAATTTGTGGTTGTAATCATTGATGACATTCTAGTTTATTCCAAGAGCATGGAAGAACATGCGCAACATTTGCGGAGTATATTAGAACTTTTGAGGAGCGAGCATTTGTACGCCAAACTTTCTAAGTGTGAATTCTGGCTAAAGGAAGTAATGTTCCTCGGCCATGTGGTATCAGCTGAAGGAGTCCAAGTAGATGCTCATAAGATCGAAGCGGTTATGGATTGGAAGCCTCCAAAGAACGTGAAAGAAGTCCGGAGTTTCTTAGGACTTGCTGGGTATTATCGTCGGTTCGTGGAAGGGTTTTCCAAAATTTCCCGCCCACTTACTCGACTACTGCAGAAAACACAAAAGTTTGAGTGGAACAAGTTGTGTCAGAATAGCTTTGATGAATTAAAGAAGAGATTGACGACAGCACCGATTTTAACACTTCCACAAGGAACTGGAGGATTCATAGTTTACAGTGATGCTTCGAACAAAGGACTCGGATGTGTATTGATGCAGAATGATAAGGTGATCGCTTATGCGTCACGACAGCTGAAACCTTATGAAGTGAATTATCCAACGCATGATTTGGAACTAGCAGCAGTAGTTTTTGCTTTGAAAATATGGAGGCATTACCTGTTCGGGACTCACTGTCAGATCTTTACGGATCACAAGAGTCTCAAATATATCTTCAGTCAGAAAGACTTGAACATGCGGCAAAGGAGATGGCTGGAACTTATTAAGGATTATGACTTGGAGATTCTTTATCATCCAGGCAAAGCAAATGTAGTGGCCGATGCACTTAGCTGCAAGCCTGTTTCTATCCTGATGCTGGAGACTCTGACCTCCCAGCTCAGCATTCAACGAGAGATGATTCGAGAAGGAATTAAAGTGTGGTTACAAAAAGTCCAAGGACAGATATGCGTGATGGAAATAACTTGAGCATTAACCGAAGAAAACAAATCTATGCACACAGATGATCCTCTGATGATTTGGTTACGTGATGAAGTGATCAAGGGAAAGGCCCCCGGATTCGTAATTCATGATGATGGAGTTTTGAGATTTGAGAACCGACTCTGCGTTTCTGATGTCGATGTTCTGAAACAGACGATTATGAAAAAGCTCACAGCTCGCGCTATTCTATCCATCCAGGCACCAGTAAGATGTATAAGGACCTGAAGCAGAATTTCTGGTGGGGTAACATGAAGAAAGATGTAGCGGACTATGTTTCAAAATGCTTGACTTATCGGCAGGTTAAGATCGAGCATCAACGACCTGCCGGGATGTTGAAGCCACTCCCGATTCCTGAATGGAAGTGGGAGGACATATCGATGGACTTTATCACTAGTATGCCGAGAACCAAGACAGGAATGAACATGATTTGGGTGATAGTTGATCGTTTAACCAAATCAGCTCATTTTTTAGGCATTAAGGACACGTGGGGACCAGAGAGGTTGGCACGAGTATTTATTTCAGAGATAGTCCGATTGCATGGTATGCCGAAGACCATTATTTCTGACCGATACAGTCGCTTTGTATCGCATTTTTGGAAAGCAGTTCATAAGGTCTTGGGGACCGAATTGAACTTCAGTACAGCTTATCACCCACAGACTGACGGACAATCCGAGAGGACTATTCAAACAGTGGAAGATATGCTAAGGGCTTGTGCCTTAGATTGGTCAACCGACTGGGAAATTCATCTACCGTTGATTGAATTTACCTACAACAATAGTTGGTATGCTTCCATCAAGATGGCACCGTTTGAGGCCTTGTACGGAAGAAGATGCAGATCGCCCCTATGTTGGGATGATTCATCAGACTTGATCGGACAGAACCAGAGTTGATCGTGCAGACACAAGAGAAGATAGCTTTGATTTGTGAAAGGCTGTTGACCGCCCAGAGTCGACAGAAATCTTATGCAGACGTACACCGTCGCCCATTGGAGTTCAGTAATAGAGACCACGTACTTTTAAAGGTTTCTCCTACTCGGGGAATCTTTCGTTTTGGGAGAAAAGGTAAGCTGAGTCCAAGATATATCGGACCATTCGAGATCCTCGAGAGAGTTGGAGAGTTGGCTTATATATTGGCATTACCGCCGTCATTGAGCCATGTTCATAATGTGTTCCACGTATCCTAGTTACGGAGATATATACCGAATCCTAGTTATGTCATTGATTTCGATGAAATCGAAGTCGCTCAGGATGGAACATTTGAAGAAACACCGGTTAAGATACTCGAGAGTCGAGTTAAGCAATTGAGAAACAAACCAATCATTTTGGTCAAAGTTTAGTGGTCACACCACGGAGTGGAAGAAGCCACTTGGGAAACGGAAGATAGCATGAAGTTCAGATATCCAGAGTTATTTTCGTCTTGAGTTTCGGGACAAAACTCCTTTTTAGTAGGAGAGTATGTAATATCCGGATTTATTATTGTGTATTTCATCTGTATTTGAACTCTGTATTATTCGGAATTATGATCTCGATAATTGGAGTATGATATTTCTCACATTTGTATCCTTGTACATAAGTATAACAACATGCTAAATTTTTCATGCAAACTCGTGATAGCGCACGGTATGAATGTAGCTTAACGTGCGTTATCGGCTACAACTAGCGCACGCTACGAATGAAGAATTGCATGCGCTAGGCAGTAAATTATTGAGCTAGACGGCTAGCAGATGCGCCAGCCGGACATGGGTCCGGATAAGATTCCCGCGGGCAGAACTGGACAGTTTTGGAGTCAACGCTTATTAGCGTGCGCTAAGGAAAGTAGGATAGCGTGCGCTAATCGGCTAATGTGCAGAAATGTTATAAATGGGACAGCAACCCATTTTACTTGGTTTACATTTCTTTCGATTATCTTTCGTTCATGAGAGACCAGAGACAGAGAGCATTATATCCCCCTTAAAAACTTAGATCACCTCTACTTGATTCATTGAAGATTGGATATCACTTGTGATTGATCATTGAAGTGGAGTAGCACCTTAGATTGGCATACAAACAACCGGAGTTGGATTCTACCTTTTTGGCTCAGTGATTTCTTCATCTTAAGGTATGTTAATTCTTTCTCCAGCCTTAGATTCATGTTCTGAAGAAATAGATGAATCATGCTATCAAGATATTGAGTTCCATTAGTGAACTATTCAACAAACATCATGCTTAGAAGTCGGAATAACTATGCTTATGATCTCGTAGTTGGAATCCTAGTACGTCAAATGATGAGAGGAACATTCTGAGGTTGATTATCCATATGATTTATGTTGTCATTTTGATCATAAACTTGGAGGTGATATCACTTTTGGTTATAAGGACTTAAGAAAGAATCATCTTAGGTTGTATCCTTTCGTATAAGTTGAAATTGTTAGTTCACATTCAAGATGAAGTCTAAATGTGATAATGATAATGGAATCTAGTGCATCAACCTGAGATCACCAAACTTCACATGAGAATGATAATCGAGTTTGAATATAAGAGTTGTGATGATATTCATTTCCTTGAAATTCAAAGATGTTTGAATCTGTAAGGTCATTCATAAGTTTATGAACATGGCATGTAGACGGATAACGTGTGTTAATCACTGAGGAGTTCATAAGTTGCATCACCGTTAGAACAAGTCTGCTGCCCAGTAGTGAGACTGCCATGCACGCTTAGCGTACGCTAAGCTATGTAAATTAACGTACGCTATCGGGAATGTTTATCGTACACTACGCTTGGAACTTAGCATGCGTTATATCATCAGACGAGTCAATCGACTGATTAGTGAGGTACTGACCGTGCATGGTTAGCGTACGCTGCGTTTAATTCCGTGCGCTAATGAGTAGCCTTAACGTACGCTACATAGGATAGTAGCGTGCGTTAAGCAAGCCAGACAGATTTCATTTTAAGAACTTCCGACCGTAATTTGGATTGTTAGATGTTCGTTCGACTTGAGATGAATTCTATATTATTTCTTTTGTTAAGGTTCAAGCTTAGCAACGTGATTGATCGAAGGGGACGGCCTTCGAGTATTTTGATATTCATGGAAGTTTGATTCTTGTCATAGAACCGAGGCAAGTACTCTAATTAGAATTATTTATATTATGACAGTTATATTGTGATTGTATTGTGTATATGTGTTGTGATTAAATGTCCAACATGCGTTGATCCGAGGGGAATCATCATGGGAATCTATAGCTGTGTGCGCTGGATCGTTGGATAGGTAGTTCCACCATGCGTTGGTCCGACGGGATCATCATGGGAATCTATAGCTGTATGCGCTGGATCGTTGGAATACCATCAGTATGTTGAGACTGTTGTGATGTGATAAATGTTGTTGTTATTTCTCGTTGGAGAAACTTGTTATGATGATTGTTGATTACATCACTGTTTTATGATTATTATACTTGTACTAGCATCGTTGTGCTAACCCCGTCGGGGGTGAACATTTGTTTATGTTCAGAATCCACGAGAGCGGGGAAACAACCACTGGAGTTGCATGACGACGAGGGTGCAGAGTGATGTTCCGGCCGGGTTTATTGTCTGTTGTTGGTTATTTTAATAAATACTCGAGTACATCATAATTTGTGATGTTTGGATTTCAGTGGTGTATTAATATTCTCCTTTTAGATATTTGTATTTTCGGTATCGAACTAGAACTGTCGTAATATATTTTCAGTGATTTCATAATTTTGTATCTGTCATTGTCTTTTCATTTATTTAGCCTTGTAAATTCTTATGTAAAGGATTTACGGCGCTGTAATATTCCTAAATATATCGGGGGTGTTACACCGAGAACATCCGCTGTCAAAGTACCAGATGTCCTTTTTCTTGATATCCTATAGGCACAAAATTTAAGTAGATTTAGGTCCCCTTTGATTGTTGGGTCCATGTATGTTAGTGCCTTTTGGTACCCATATTTGCCTAACAGAAATTGGTTTATTGTAGGTTACTTTTGGTCCAGTTTTGCGATGTCTACATGGGGCAGGCACGTAGTCGCTGTAACCTTGATTATTATGCATGTAAAATCTAGGGGTTATTATTATTCCAGTATGATTGCCGTCTAGGAGGTGGATCCATTTTCTGCGACCTTAAAGCTTGCCTTCTGGGTCTCCAGTTGGATTCCCAGAGCTTTTGATGATACTGCACGGCGACCTCCTTTCTGTATGGATAATGGAGTTTCTATATCCAATATATAGGCGCACTGTACTGTTAAAAGTATTGCGGTGCGTGCCGTTGATATTTAGATACAACCTTCTTTCTAAACGGCTGTTGGTGCTTTTAATATGCTTGGGGAGCATGTTGTTGATCACGCCTTACAGGTCTGAGAGGCTGAGGTTTTCATTGTCTGTGATATGATCTTGGTCGCGGAATCGCAGCCTTCGCTGTACGAGGGGCAGCTGTAGCCTTTGCAGGGCTTGGAATTTCTTCAGTTACAGGAATGGATTCCACACCCCTAACGAATACCGTACTAGTTTTTCCCTTATTGGAGAATGATTTATATCCTAAGCCACTTTTATCGAGCATGTTGTCCAGTGCTTAGATTTTCTTCCATCAATTCGGATGATTTCTCGAATGATTTCAAGATGGTCTCTTATTCTCCTTCTCGCTTCTCGAGTTTTTACTTTGGCTTCGAGTAAAGCAAAATCATTTGTCTTGCTCTCATTATGAGACTTAGTCTCATTTAGATCATGGGCAAGTTGATGATTGCTTTCCATGAGTTTTTCAAATGTGATCTTGCTGTTTTCGCAATCAATATACATGTTTTCGTAATTATTTTTCAGCAAGTCATTTTCATCTTTCAGTTCTAAGTTTGAAATTTGGAGATGTAAGTTTTCTCGTTTTAAAGTCTCATGGGCCTTTTGAATGTTATTGAATTCATTCATCATGTTTTCAAAAGTATGCGATGCATTTGCGGGACTAATTGAATTTGAGCTTACTTCATCTTCGCTATCCTCATCATCCTCAAATTCTTTGGCCATAAAGTACATATATGCTTTATCTTGGATCTCGTCATCGGACGAGTCACTGTCAGTGACAGCCTGAAGGCACTCCTCAGTTTTGTTGGACGTAGGCGAGGCTTCTAATTCAACAATCAGGGCCTTGAGCTTGTTTTACCAGACACGTCTTCTTTCATCCTTTTCTTGTTGCTTAGATTCTGGCAACTTTTGCACTTTTGGATGTGGACACTTATTTGCATAATGTCCGAGATTCCTACAGTTATAGCATAAGTTAGAATCACCAGATGAGGGAGTTTCTGAGCTTACCTTGTGAAAAGGCTTGGGCCTGTATGGAGTTTTTCTAGACTGTTTGATGAACTTTTTGAACTTGTGCATGAGCAGGGCTATTTCATCTTGTGACAGGATGTCATCATCGCTGTACACAGTCTTGTGTGAGGATTTAGAAGTGCTGGGTGCAGAGCTATGTCTCCTGTCAGATACAACAGCTAGTGTTGTTGTCTTGGCAGGTGACTCTTCTGCCTTCTCTCTCCTGTCAATATCATACACAAAAGCTTTGAGGTCAGAGAAGAGATTAAAAGTAGAAATATCATTAAGATTGCAGGACACGCGCATAGCTGTAGTCTTAATGTCCCATCGGGCAGGGAGTGATCTAAAGATTTTTAAATTTTTCGCCTTTTGGGTATACACTTTACTCCAGTGAATCTGAGGTCAAGCTCCTCAAGAACTTCGGAAGATTTCATTTAAAAATATTCAAATTGCTGAGTAAGTTTGGAAATTTTGTTTTCTTTTGAGAGCTCAGTACCCTCACAAATCAGCTTGAGTTTCTCCCATATTTCCTTAGTTGTCTTACAACGCTTTACCTTTGAGAATGTGCCTTTGTCGAGAGTGACCAACAACACATTCTTAGATACATTGTCGATGTTCGCACGCTTGCGATCGTCAGCTGTCCATTGCTCGCGCTCTTTCTCAAGCATTTCGGTGTGAGGTTATCCTTCTATTCTTGTGGCAGAATTAACCTTCATTATCTTTATTGGCCACTAAGTATACAGTAATGGGTTAGAATATATAAACACAATAAGCTGTATGATTTTTGAAGTTAGTTTTGCGTAGTGGAAGTTTGGAGTTGCTGTAAATACAGCAACTAGGTGTTCTCCTGTTTGCTTAGTGCGTACAGGGTTTAACAATGTATACTTGATAAATCACAATAGAATAAAAATAGTAAAGGCATAAGGTAAATAACACACAGTTTAAAATGGTTCAAGGTAAACCCCTATACGTCCACTAGTCCTCCACACAGGAGTAAATAGTTTATTAAAATCACTACGTACACAACTACGTGACTTTAACTAAACCTGTCTCTATATCGTTCACATAGATTGGTGCAGGGACAGTAGCTTTGTGCCGTTCACACAGATTGGCTTAAGCTCTTATTCGACTCGCTTCTTCTCACATAGATCGAAGCTTCGTCTTGTGTTATTCTTCCCACACAGGTCAGAATAAATCAAGGATCCTTAGTCCACATAGGGCTAATGATAATCTCAACAGTAAGGTAGAACACTTCTCAAACAGTAGCTTTATCACGGATGAACAATCGATGTATGCTGTGCTGTTTGCGTTGACGACTTGTATATTTCTTCACTTTGATACTGCTGTATGCTCACGAAATATATTTCTTTGTAATTTCTAGAATGTCAGAGTAATTTGTCAGAGCTTTTGCGATAATGAATAACTTGTGCTTTTTCGTGTTTTACATGTATCTAAATCATCTGGATTGGGGTATTTATAACTTTGAAAATATATCCATTATAAATGAAGCCATTGCTGGTTGGTGAGATGTTGACGTCTATATCTTGATTGGCAGCTGCTGAATGTTTGAATTAAAGCAGATCACATTTTTCTGTCTCTGCATTAAATGCTCTTCAGATCGTTCAGGCTTGTCTCTCTCCAGCTGTATTAAATGATGTCCTATTAGCAATAAATGCTGCTTTAACCGTGAATACTTTGTGAATAAACAATGTTTACCTCACAAAGGTTTAAAGCTTTTTTATATTCAGTCCTGCTAGATGTGTTTTACTTTTTCCAAGTAAAACACCTTCAGCCTATATGCTGCATCCAACGTATTACGTCTCTTTGCTGTATGAAGAAAGCTCTGTAGGATGAACTGTCGAAGAACTCTTTGCTGTATGTAGAGGCTGTATGATGAGTTCAAACAGCTTTCATACTTGACAGTATTTTGACTTCTTTGAGACTACTTGCTGTATGTTGGTGTTGTGAGGAAATCCCTCACACTATGCCGCAAGTGCATGGTGTCAACAAGTAATAAAGTGATAAGTAAAGTATCGTTCCCTCGAGGACTGATTTCACTAAGTCCCAAAATATAGTCAACTCAAAATTTTATTTGAAGATCAATTATATGGAATTTATACCTAAACTAATTGCTAAAAATAAATAATAGTACTAATAATAATAATAATGCTAATAAGGGTGTAGGATTATGATTTTCACCTCAAACAATCAGGAATGATATTTATTCAATTCAATTCACTTTTATTCAATTGATTGTAAGCCAGGAATTCCTAAATTATTCTAAAGCCTTTCCTAAGGTCGATACAAAATACTACGAATTATTAACTCGATATATCCCTATTCGAATTAGATAATTAATAGCTAAAACAGTTCAAGAATTCCCACAATAAAGGCTTCACAATTCCAAGAGTATATCCCTATCTCACGAAAATTATGATTCGTCTCACAAGAACTATGCCTAAATTTCATCTCCCGAATCCATAAAGACATTCCAAACAAATTAATTGTTGGCCACACAATTAAAAAGCATTAAGAACAGTAAGAAGAATCCAATTCAATAGAATAACGAGTAAATCGAAATAATAATAAATAATCAAACTGTCATGAAATCGGCTACAATCAAAATCCTACACGAATAGATCTAAAAACTAAGATGCAGAAAAACTAAGAAAAACCGTAGGGATCTGTGGTCTTGTCGTCGCCCACAAATCTCCTCCTCTGTGTTCTTCGCCTTAGCTATCGATCCACTTCCTTGATCGATGATTCCCCTCATTCTTCAGTCCTATGATGCTTATTTATATCAGTCCTAAGCCTACAAAACGCGTCTGTGTGATTAGGTCGAGAACAGGCTCCCAAAACGGCCCAGAAACGCAGAATATTCAGCAAAACCGCCCGGTGGGACGCGGCTCACTTAATCTGTGCCGCCGCCCCTATCCTTCAGTGCCTGTTGCCTGGGTGCCCTTTTCCTCCTGTGCCGCGGCTCACTTGGTGTGTGCCGCAGCACACAGTACAGTATGCACAGCGTTCGCTGGTTGTCTTCGTGTGCCGCGGCTCACTTGGTTTGTGCCGCGGCTCATGACCAAAAACTGCTGTTTTCACCCGTTTTTCATCGTTTCGGCTTCCGGACTCCAATTTCCTGCAAAACATATAAGAATAATGCATTAAAAGCACATTTATGCTGAATTAGGTTCAAGATGGATATAAAATAATGATATAAAAGCGCATAAAAATACATCTAACAGTTGGCAATTATCAAAACAAGAATGTTTATCCCAACATGACGTTGCCACCAAATTTATTGGCTACTTGGGATGATGTGTGCAACAAATTCATGTCTAAATTTTATCCACATCATAAAACGGTGGATCTAAAGACAAAAATTGCAGCTTTTACACAATCGGAGGGAGAACAACTTTTTGAAGCATGGGATCGTTTCAAAGCTCTTTTACTAGCATGCCCCCATCATCATTATCCTTTACAGTGTCTGAGTCAAACTTTTTATGATGGGCTAACTCATAACTGCGAATCCTCTATTGATAATGCATCTCGGGGAAATATAGAAACACTAACGGCACAAGCCACTTTTGATTTATTTTAAAAACTTGCTATATCCTACCAGCAAAAGAGTGCACGAGACAGGAGAGCCAGAGCTAATGAAATAAACTCCACCAGCGATCTAACTGCACAAATTGCCTAGCTAACCAAGCAAGTCCAATGACTTACAACTCAAGGAATTTCTCCACCACCTACAGTCACGCCAACTCAAGAAATATTTTTCATCGGTGGTGAGTATAGTCATTCACCCAACATAAACCCCCCCACGAAACCTGAAGAGGTAAATGCTTTAAATAATTTTTACCAACGCCCCAGAAATGACCTTTTTTGTGAAACCTATAATCCCGGTTGGCGAAACCACCCTAACTTCTCTTGGGGTGGAAATCATCACCAACAATCACCACCTCCTCAACATCAAAATTTACAATAACCATATCAAAGATCAAAGCAATTCCACGGGCCATCCTCAAACCAACCACTAAAACCCGCATTAGAAGAACCACTTCAATCATGTATTTAAAACTTGGATTGAAGATTTGAAGTAATGGAAGCATCAGTAAAATGAGTCAAAACTCAAGTCGGGCAACTAGCAAATCAACTGCAAAACAACCAAAAAGGGATATTACCAAGTCAACCCAAACAAGCTATCACCACGCTTAGAACTGTTAAGATTTATAACAATCGTGCTGATCCCCCTTCTAATGGTGATGTTTCAAATATTTTTGGAAATGAGGACGAAGACAAGGAATCAAATGAAAATAAAGAAGAAGTTCCTGCTCCAATACTCCACAAAACTACAAACCCATACAAACCCCCAATATGTTTTCCAAGACGACGAAAAAAAGAAAACTTGATAAGCAGTTTCTCAATTTTTTAGATATGCTATCCAAAGTGAATGTAAACCTTCCTTTGTTAGAAGTAATAAGAAGTGTCCCAGCATACTGAAAAAATTTCAAAGAATTACACACAGATAAAAAGAAGTTTGGATATAACAAATAAATAATTTTCTTGGAGCTTATGTCTGCATTGCTCCAACACCGATTACCTCCCAAGCAAAGTGATCTAGGTAGCTTCATAATAAATATTGCTATGGAAAATGATAAGAAAACCACTGGTATGCGTGATCTCGGAGCAGGTATAAATTTGATGACATTATATATTTTTGAGCAACTTGATCTTGGTGAACTTAGCCCAACTAAAATATATTTACAATTGGCCGATAGAACACTTCGTTATCCTCTAGAAATTATCGAAGATATTTTGGTAGACATAGAAGGGCTTATTATTCCAGCAGGTTTTGTTGTCTTAGAAATGGGACCATGTCTAGATAATGGAAAAGATCATTCTATTTTATTTGGAATACCTTTCATGGCTACCGCTGAAACACTAATTGATGTTAAAAGAGGAAAATTAATTATGAGTGTGTTAGGTGAAACCATTGTAATACCCGGATAATTCTTGTATATTTCACTTGTATTCGAACTTGTAACATTTGATTATGTGGTATTAATAATCGAAGTGTGATTTCCCATATTCTTATTCCTACGTTCTTGAGTTTCCAATACATGCATGAATGCATACATCTGCATGTCATAATGTACGCTAGATGTTGAGCACAACGTATATTAGGTGTTGCGAATAACGTACGTTATACTTGAAGCATAGCGTAAGTAAGCAACAGCCAAAGGCAGATCAGATAAGGTTGGCGTGTGGAGCCATGAGGAGATTTGTCGGATTTTCCCCGCGTGAACCTGGACGTTTTTTAATAAAGCATGTCAACAAGGCTTAACGTACGATAGATATAAGTAATAACGTGTGCTATGCTTATAGTATTACGTACGTAAGAGAAGCCAAAAACGAGGCAATGGGCTACTACCGACGTTAACGTACGCTAAGGATGGCCAATAGTGTACGATAAGGCGATAACGTACGTAAGGCCTTGCTGTTAGCGTACGTAAGGTTCAGAATATTATAAATGGGACATCACCCCATTTTATTTCACCTCGTTGTTTTTCACCCCTTGTCCGATTCCTGCTAGACCAGAGAGCTTCTCCCACCACATAAACCTCATTTTATCATGTCTACATAGTTGTTGAAGTTGGGAAGCATCTTGGATTGGTACTTAAGTTTACGGAGTTGGGTTTTCATCAAGTAATTTCGTCATTTCCTTTCGTAGTAATACTCTAACCGTCAGGTATTCATTTCTTAGAAATGTTCACGAGTAGATTACTGAGGTTATTGAGCTTGTTATGAATTATTCGATCGAACAATCACGTATAAGGGAACTAGATGGATTGGAACTTAGGGTTCATCCCTTGTAGAAGTAGATGATGATCATGTTGAACCTAGTAACGAGTTTTATACGATGATTATGGTGTTTTTCAAGTTAATTCCGAAATCATGTTGTGTTGTATTGTTGATTGGTATGGTTAGGATCCTTGTAGGAAGAACTATCATGAAGTATAATTAAAGAATTCAATCCAAAGGTGTGTTTAGTCTTGATTGGAACATTATGAGATTATTGTTCGGATAAGTAACGTAGTGATGATTCGACCGATATGGCTTGGGGTAGATTAGCGCGTTTATCATGATCGGATAGATTGTGACTTTTCATGTTCGTATAATATTTAGAAACGATTATTTGGAACCGTTAGTTACATTGGTGTTATTGTATAATTAAGGTTCGAGTGCTGTGAATTGATCGAGTGAGTGTTCTTCGAGCGGGTTGAAGGTTATTGGAAGTATCAATACTTGTTGTCATTTCTGAGGCAAGTATCTTAATTTGAATTTGGTTTAATGTTGATGATTTTGATCATGCATATTGTCATTCATGTTGTTGAACATGAGATTATCCAAGTGGATTTGTCATAATGTTGTTCATATTATGATTTATATGTTGTTCATGTTGATGAATATAATGATTTGCACATGCGTATGCATAGTTGTATTGTATATGTTGTATTCATCCGATGGGATCGTGTGATCTATAGATCAGTTGTCCACCTCGTGTTGGTCCTACGGTATCATCTTGGGATTTATGCTGAGGGCGCTGTATCATTGGATGGGTTTTTCCACCACGTGTTGGTCCAACGGGATTATCTTAGGATCTATGCTGAGGGCGCTGGATCTTTGGATTACCCTGTGTTGTGTTGATGGAATCATGTGGATTCGCATCATTAGATTTCAGTATAGGAAGCCCGTGTTTTGTGTTTTGCTATGCATTGTTGTTACATATTTGATTATGTATAATTTTGGTACTTGTACTAGCATTGTTTTGCTAACCCCTGTGGGGGTGGATATTTTTTTTGATGTTCAGGTAGCCAAGGAGCGGGGAAGCAACCACAATGTCGGCATGATGACAAAGGGGCACATTGATGTTAACCGTCTGCATTGTTTTGGTATTCTGTTTTGTAATAAGTACTCGAGTACGTGTGTTCTTTATGGTGATTTGAGAACTTTGTATTAATGGGTTGTTTTGGATGATTAAATCGGTTATTAAATCATACAACTATTGGTGGTATTATTCGCACTGATCAGTTTTAATTTAACATTGTAAATTCTTGTATAAAGGGTTTACGGCACTGTAATTATTCTGAATATCTCGGGGTATTACAGAATATGGTATCAGAGCTAAGATTCATGGATATCTTGGCAGTTGGGTTTAGGTGGGTCTGTTTATGTCGTTTGATTTGTCGGTCGCGCATAACATCACTTTACAGCCAGCGTCATCATGTGAACCGTGGTTGTAAGTTTCCTAATCTTAGATACTATCATTTTAATTATTGCGTATTTTGTGGATATTGATGAATTTTAGGAGATTTTGCCCTGGTTATTAAGTATTTGTGTTTACAGTATGTTGAGAAGAAGACGTGGATGCGGACGTGGCAATGCTAGATAGGAAGATTCATCGTCTGTCCCGGATTACATGTCTAATCAAGATGATTTCAGCTCTGGCGAACAATAGGAATCAGTTAATAATTACTGAGCACGAACTCAGGAGGAAGATGCAAATCCTAACATGCCTTAAGTGCTCCAGCAAGTGGTCACTCAAATGACCCAATTTGCTCAGGTGGTTGACCGCATGCAAGTGACGATGGGCCAGCAGCGTAACGAAGAAAATCGGGGAGACAAGTGGATTTCAGAAGTGGTCAAATTGCACCCACCAAAATTTGATGGTTCTTCAGAGATGCCCACATGGGACCACTGGATGAAAGAACTGGAGAAGGTATATGCGGGAATTAATTGTCCCAATGACCGAAAAGTTTCGATCGCTCAGTATTTTCTAACTGGGGAAGCTTTCGACTGGTGGGAAGCCATTCGGCCGGAGGATCATAATGCTGACTGGACAAAATTCAAATTAATGATGGAAGCAAAATATTGTCCTCGTCCAGTTAGAGAGGCTAGAGTCCGAGAGTTTTTCTCACCATAAAATCTGGAGGCATCCGTGACAGATATGATTAAGACTTTTAATCATCAGCTGACCTTTGTACGACATCTGGTCAGAACCGAGGCAGAAAAGATTTTTCACTTCGACATAAGGATGAAGCCGAAGATCCAACGGTATATGTCGGGATTCAAATGTACTACTCTGCGAAAGTATCAGGATAAAGCCCTAGCTTATGAGATGAAAGAGACAGAAGTGGAAAAATCTGCGAAATTTAAGAAGCAGAAAGTGTCTGGCAACTTTACTGAGAGCAAGAGTAGTGGCCCCCGCAATGGCTAGTCCTCATTCCATTCATCGAAGAGGCCTCCGTATCCTTCTCGAGGTGGAAAGAAGTTTAGAACAGCATCGACGGTTTCAGATGCAGCAAAGAAGTGTTATAACTGTGGACGACCAGGGCATGTTCGACGTGATTGTTCCGCTCCTTCTGTGACCTATTTTAAATGTGGGCAAGAAGGTCATCGTGCGACATTTTGCGAGAATGTGAACTTCGGTGCAAGTTCCAAAAGAGACGAGTGTGAACCTGACACAGCAGATTGGTCTACAATAGCAGAATCTTGGAAAAAGAGAAGCATCCAGTGCTGGGTCCGTTCCTCCGCGCCTTTATGAGATGAGGAGGTCAGATAATCAGAATACTGCTGTGGCATCAGGTACGATTCAGATTCTTTTGCAACCAGTTAGTGTCTTATTTGATTAAGGAGCTACACATTATTTCATATCACTGAACTGTGTTAATCGTTTAAAAATCTCATGTTTGCATGATTGTGAACCTTATGTTGTGAGTCTTCCAAGTGGAGAGAGACTTGCGGAAAATCTAGAAGCTAGAAATTTTCATGTATCGATAGGAGGGAGGAACTGGCCATAAAATCTTATTGTGGTCGATATCCATGGTGACGATTTAATTCTTGGAGATGATTGGCTCAATCGCTATGGGGATATTTTGAATTATCAGAATAGGATTATCTCGATTATTGCTGATGACGGATCTGAACATTTATTCAAAGGATGGACCAAGAAGCTCAGGGAAAGTGATCAAAGCCATGAAAACAAGTAAATTATTGAAACAGGGTTGTACCGGGTTTTGGTGTTATGCCATGAAGAAGGAAGAAGGAGTAGAGCTCTCATCTATTCCAGTTGTGAATGAATTCTCTGATGTATTCCCTGACGAACTACCTGGATTACCTCCGCGTAGAGATATAGAGTTCAATATTGAATTGGAACCGGGAGTCGCACCTATTTTCAGAGCACCATACTATATTTCGCCAACAGAGATGTATGAGTTAAAGAAATAGCTTGAAGAATTATTGCAGAAGGGTTACATTCAACCTAGTGTTTCTCCTTGGGATGCCCCCATTTTTTTGTTCGAAAGAAAGACGGATAGCTCCGATTGTTTATTTATTACAGGGAGCTGAACAAGGTGACGATCAAGAATAAATACCCATTACCTCAGATTGATGATTTATTTGATCAATTGCAGGGAGAGACGGTATTCTCGAAGATAGATTTGAGATTAGGATACCATCAGTTGAGGATTAAGGAACCTAGTATACCGAAGTCCGTGTTCAGATCTCGGTATGGGCACTATGAGTTTGTAGTAATGCCATTTGGTCTTACTAATGCTCCTGCTGTGTTTATGCAATTGATGAATAAAGTATTCTTATAATACTTGGATAAGTTCGTGGTCATTTTCATTGACGACATCTTCATTTATTCGAATAATCCAGAAGAGCATGCAGAACATTTGCATATTATTTGGAATACTTTGAGGAATGAACAACTTTATGCAAAACTTTTCAAATGTGAGTTATGGCTTAAGGAAGTAACGTTCCTTAGGAACGTGATATCAGCCGGTGGAGTCCAAGTAGACCCAAAGAAGGTTGAGACAACCTTGGAGTGGGAATCTCCTAAGAACATGAAGGAAGTCCGAAGTTTCTTAGGACTTGCTGGGTATTATCGTCGTTTTGTGGAAGGATTTTCCAGAATTGCTCACCCGCTTACTCAGTTGTTACAAAAGACTCAGAAATTCATGTGGAACGAGAAATGTCGGATTAGTTCTGATTAACTCAAGAGGAGATTGACAACAGCGCCAATATTAGCTCTGCCAGATGGAACTGAAGGATTCGTAGTTTACAGTAATGCTTCAAATCAGGGTCTGGGTTGCGTGTTGATGCAGAAGGATAGGGTGATTGCCTATGCTTCTCGACAGTTGAAACCGTATGAGGTTAACTACCTGACACATGATTTAGAGTTAGCAGTCGTTGTCTTTGCTCTGAAGATTTGGCGACATTATTTATACGGTACTCACTGTCAGATCTTCACAGATCATAAGAGTCTCAAATATATTTTCAGTTAGAATGAATTAAACATGAGACAGAGGAGATGGCTGGAATTGATTAAAGATTATGACCTAGAAATTCTTTATCATCCAGGCAAAGCAAACGTGGTAGCTGATGCAGTAAGCCGCAAACCTGTTTCTATTCGAATGTTGGAAACGCTTATGTCTCAATCCAGCATTCAGTGAGAGTTGATTCGTGAAGGAATTTAAGTATGGTTATAAGCCGTGCAAGGGAAACTATGTGTGATGGAATTAACTTCATCATTGATCGATGAAATCAAATCTAAACAGTTAGATGACCCCTAATGATTCGATTACATGATGGAGTGGACAAGGGAAAGGCCCCAGGATTCGTAATTTATGATGATGGAGTTTTGAGATTCCAGAGTTGAATTTGCGTCCCCGATGATGATGTTTTGAAGCAGATAATCATGAAAGATGCTCACAGTGCACCATATTCTATTCACCCTGGCACCAGTAAGATGTATAAGGATCTAAAGCAGAATTTCTGGTGGGGAAATATGAAGAAGGACATAGCGGAATACGTCTCGAAGTGTTAAACTTGTTAACAGGTTAAGATTGAACATCAGCGGCCTACCGGAATGTTTGAGCCACTGCCGATTCCTGAATGGAAGTGGGAAGATATATCGATGGACTTTATCACCAATATGCCAAGGACTAGAACGAGGATGAATATGATTTGGGTGATAGTTGATCGTCTAACCAAGTCGGCTCATTTTCTGGGCATTAAGGATACTTGGGGACCAGAGAAGTTGGCATGAGTATTTATTGTGGAGATAGTCTGACTGCATGGTATGCCGAAGACCATTATTTTGGATCGGGATGGTCGCTTTGTGTCATACTTTTGGAAGGCGGTTCATAAAGCCTTGGGAACCAAGCTGAACTTTAGCACCGCTTATCATCCTCATACTGACGGACAGTCTGAAAGTACTATTCAGACAGTAGAAGATATGCTGAGAACTTGTGCCTTAGATTGGTCAACTAATTGGGAAGTTCATCTGTCGTTGATTGAATTCACTTACAACAATAGTTGGCATGCTTCCATTAAGATGGCACCTTTTGAAGCGTTATACGGGAGAAGATGCAGATCACCCCTGTGTTGGGATGATTCGCCTGACTTGATCGGGACGGAACCGGAGTTGATAGTACAGATTCAAGAGAAGGTAGGTCTGATTCGTGAAAGGCTGTTGACTGCCCATAGTTGACAGAAGTCTTATGCAAACGTGCGCTGTCGCCTGTTAGAGTTTGGAATTGGGGACCACATGCTTTTAAAGGTTTCTCCTACTCGGGGAAGTTTTCATTTTGGGAGGAAAGGAAAGCAGAGTCCGAGATATATCAGACCATTTGATATTCTTGAAAGAGTTGGGGAGTTGGCGTACAGGTTGGCCTTACCGCCATCACTGAGTCATGTTCATAATGTGCTCTATGTATCCCAATTATGGAAATATGTACCGGATCTGAGTCATGTCATCGATTTTGGCGAGATCGAGGTGGCTAATTGTAATGCCCGAGATTTCTGTTATGTAATTGGAACTTGCGATATTGTAATGATTGTACTTTTGTCTAAGTATTATTCTCCGTATTTCATAATCCGATGTTGCCGAGTGTTTAATTTCATGGTTGTGATTTGTAAGGTTGAAATTATGTGCATGTAGCGCACGCTACAGGCTAAGGGTAGCGTACGCTAACATGGTTCCATAGCGCACGCTACAGAATGTAATTAGCGCACGCTATGCGTGGTCAAATTGATTGGGACGTGCGGTAGGTGAGATCTGGCCGGGGGACCCCTGTCGGATTGTGTCGGATGTACCTGGACGGATTTCGGGAAAAGCCGAGTCAACGCCTTAGCGCACGCTACAGGTCGATGCGTAGCGCACGCTAAGTGCCGAGTACAGTCTAGTCCAATGAGCCGTTAGCGCACGCTACGAAAGGTGGCCTAGCGCGCGCTAATAGCCATTTATTATAAATAGACATCATCCTATTCGATATTTCGCTTTTCTCCTCCCATAACCCGAACTCTTACACTTAGATCATAATTCCTTCGTCCTAAACACTTCATATCAACCTCCTAGCTCGAGATTGAAGATCGCTTATCATCGAGCTTGGTGTTCAAGCCTTCGGTGTTGGATCGCCTGCTTTCCTCCGTATTCTTCACTACCTTGAGGTAGGTGATTCTTCACTAATGTTAGTAATGTCCTAAGGAAGTTTAAATCATGTTTTGATAAACAAGTAATTCGTTTATAATCGGTCATCACATGTTAGAAGGATACTTTTGACGTATCGGCATTATTTATCGTATGAACCTTTGAACCA
The DNA here is from genome assembly GCA_033398695.1 of Orobanche coerulescens. Classification (NCBI taxonomy): domain Eukaryota; kingdom Viridiplantae; phylum Streptophyta; class Magnoliopsida; order Lamiales; family Orobanchaceae; genus Orobanche; species Orobanche coerulescens. Next base: position 165,938,913 of record CM065806.1, on the reverse strand, counting down.
CCTTATTATAGGACTCCTAAGCATGTTCAAATCAAGTTTTGATCAATAATCGGATATCTACCCATTGATACGTTTTACACGATGGAATCATGTGTTTTGGAACGAGAACAAGTGGAACTTAGATTATTTCTTGGAGATCGTAGAAAGGATATGATGTTGAGTTGATTATCCGTATATTTGTACCTCGTGATAATGGAATCTTCCACAAACCTTGTTAGCATGTTTTGCCCGAAGATGACTTGTATTATCACGGTAGAATTCATGAGTTTTTCCACCCTTCAACCCGCTGTTCGCGGTATTCTCGCCATGCAAGAGTAGCGCACGCTAACACGTGTAAGTTAACGTGCGCTATCGGGTCGATCGCCCAAACGCACGTAGCGTACGTTATGGGACCAGCCGAGCAGATCGCCAGACTGGCTAGCGACGCTAGTCTTATACGATAGCGTCGCTTGATCAGCCGTCTTAGCGCACGCACGTGAGTACGAGCGCGCTAAGCAGTCCAGGCAGATTGGTTATTTTTGATCTTTGCGGCCGTAGACCGAATTGTTAGGCCATCGTTCGACTTAAGATGATTTGTATATCGTTCCTTTTGTTAAGGTTCGAGCTTGTTACGTTGATCGAAGGAGGCGGCCTTCGAGGGTGTCGAGATCTTTGAAGTGTTTTGCCCTTGCCATTTTCGAGGCAAGTATCATATGTCGAGTTCGATTTATCATGCTTGTGGTTTTATTCATATTGTTGAATATGATATGTATTTCTGAGAATACTCGTGATATTCGTTGTTATATTGATGAACATATTGAAATGCATATGTGTATGCATAATTGTTTGATTATGGTATAAATGATCCGAGGGGGTCATGAGGATCTATGCTGAGGGCGCTGGATCGAATGTCCACCATGCGTTGGTCCGACGGGATCATCATGGGGATCTATCCGAGGGCTGATCGGCCGGAGTTTTCCACCATGCGTTGGTCCGACGGGATCATCATGGGGATCTATCCGAGGGCGCTGGATCGCTGGATTACCATGTATTGTGTTGATGGAATCGTGAGGATTCGCATCGTTGGATTCCGGTGGCGGAAGTCCGGTTTGCATGTTTTATGATGTATTGATGAATTATTGTATGATGATACTTGTACTAGCATTGTTTTGCTAACCCCTTCGGGGTGGACATTGTTTTGATGTTCGTAGCCGAGGAGCGGGAGGCAACACAGATCGGCTGTGACGATGAGATGGCTCAGTGATGTGATTGATGTTATTGTTGCCGAGAGTTGTTTTCTTGTTTCGTTCAGTACTCGAGTACGTCTGTCTTAATAATGTCCTTTCGATATGGTTGTATAAATTAACTATTTGATCGGTTGAATCAAATCTGTACTTGAACTTCAGTTGTTCGATTGTATTGTTTTTTTTTTTACACTTCTTTTAAAATTAGCCTTGTAAATCCTTATCTAAAGGGTTTACGGCGCTGTAATTATTCCGAATATCTCGGGGTGTTACAGAATATGGTATCGGAGCTAAGATTTATGGATATCTTGGCAGTCGGGTTAGTTGGGTCTGTTTTAATTATTGGTCGTTCGTAACATCATCACCGAGCCAAGACGCTAATCGACTGTGGTTGTAAGTTTCCTAATCTCGAATACTACTGTTCTATTTAATTCATGTCTTGTAAACATTGATGGATGTACTTTGAGAAAGTTTGTCCTGGATAATGAGTATTTATGTTTCGAGTATGTTGAGAGGAGGTCGTGGACGCGGACGCGGTCGTGGACGCGGACGTGGTAATGCGAGGCAAGAAGAGTCGGTATCTACTCCAGAGATAGCCGCTAGTCAAACGGATTCACATTCCGAGGGACAGCAGGGATCGGCAAATAATAATGCAGATCCTAACGTGCCGGGAGTGCTTCACAGTGGTTGCCCAGATAAACCGCTTGCTCAAGTTGTGGATCGCATGCAGACGGCGATGGGACAATGAGAATAACGTGGATAATCGGGAGATAAATGGCTTTCCGAGGTGGTCTAATTGCATCCTCCGAAATTTGACGGTTCCGAGACGCTTTCGTGGGATCATTGGTCAAGGAATTGGAAAAGATTTTTGCAGGATTAACTGTCCCAACGATAGGAAGGTTCCGTCGCCAAGATCTTTTGGCCGGGAGGCTTTCGATGGTGGGAGGCCATTCGACCGAGAGGAGCACAATGTTGGTGGACGGAATTCAAAGTGATGATGGAGGCACAATATTGTCCTCGCCGATTAAAGAGGCCCGAGTTCGGGAGTTTTTCTCACCGCAAAATTCGGAAGCATCTGTGACGGAAGTGATTAAGACTTTTAATCACCACCGACTTATGTCGTCACACAGTCAGACCGAGGCGGAAAGGATTTTCCATTTTGACATGCGAATGAAGCGGAAATTCAAAGAATATATGTCCGGATTTGATTGTACCACCTTGAGGCGCTTTCAAGACAAGGCGTTGGCCTACGATATGAAGGAAGCGGCAGAGAGAAATCGACGGAAGCAAAGAAACAAGGTGTCCGGCAACTTCACGGAGAATAAGAATAGCGGGCCCCCGCCGGGTCGGTCCTCTTTTCACTCATCCAGAGACCTCCGCATCCTAGTCGAGGAGGAAAGAAGTTCCGGCAAGACCGATCAAGTTCGACGCAGGAAGAAGTGTTACAACCGTGGCAAGGCGGGACATGTTCGACGTGATTGTTTCGCTTTCTTGTGACTCGTTTCGAGTGTGGACAGGAAGGACATCGCGCAACATTTTGTGGAAATGCGACCCGATCTTTTGGTACTCGTACTCCAGCTCCAGTCCCGAAAGAGACGAGTGTGAACCAGACGCAGCAAAGTGGATTTCAGCAGCAGAACGCTGGGAAGAGAGAGGCATCCAGTGCTGGGTCCGCTCCTCCACGCCTGTATGAGATGAGGAAATCTGATGATCAGAACACAACTGTTGCATCAGGTACGATTCAGATCCTTTTGCAACCAGTTAGTGTCTTGTTCGATTCGGGAGCTACGCATTCTTTTATATCTTTGAACTGTGTTAATCGTTTGAACATCTCGTGCTTGTATAATTGTGAACCTTATGTTGTGGGATTACCGAGCGGAGAGAAAATTGTGGGAACCTTAGAAGCTAAGGATTTCCCCGTATCTATAGAAGGAAGAGATTGGCCATCGAATCTTATTGTGGTTGACATATGCGGTAACGATTTAATTCTCGGAGATGATTGGCTCAACCGTTATGGAGCTGTGCTGAATTACCGAGAGAGAGTCATTTCCATCATTGCGGATGACGGATCTGAACACTTATTCCGAGGATGGAGACCGGGAAGCTCGGGAAAATTGATCAAAGCAATGAAAGCCGTGAAATTATCAGCGAGGATGTCACGGACTTTGGTGCTATGCCATGAAGAAAGAGGAAGGGGTAGAGCTCTCGTCCATTTCATTGTGAATGAGTTCTCGATGTATTTCCTGACGAACTACAGGTTACCTCCGCAGAGGAGTGGAATTCACTATCGAACTAGAGCACAGGCGGCTCCTATTTCCAGAGCCCCATACCGCATGGCGCCAACCGAGATGTATGAACTCAAGAAACAACCGGAGGAATTGTTGCAGAGGGGTTATATCCAACCGAGCGTTTCTCCTTGGGAGCGCCCGTTCTCTTTGTCCGGAAGAAAGACGGATCCCTACGACGTGTATTGATTACAGGGAACTCAATAAGATGACAATCAAGAATAAGTATCCTATACCTCGGATCGACGACTTGTTTGATCAACTGCAGGGGGCAAGGGTATTCTCGAAGATAGACTTGCGATCGGGATACCACCAGTTGAGAATTAAGGAATCGGATATACCGAAATCTGCTTTCAGATCCCGGTACGGGCATTATGAATTCGTAGTGATGCCGTTTGGACTTACCAATGCTCCTGCAGTATTCATGCAATTAATGAATCGGGTATTCTTGGAGTACTTGGATAAATTTGTGGTCGTTTTCATTGACGACATCTTGATATATTCGAGGGACGCAGAGGAACATGCTGAACATTTACGTGTGGCTTTGAGCATCTTGAGAAAGGAACAGCTCTACGCTAAGCTTTCTAAATGCGAGTTCTGGCTTAAGGAAGTAACTTTCCTTGGGCATGTGATATCAGCCGACGGAGTTCAGGTGGACCCGAAGAAAGTCGAAGCAATCTTGGGATGGGAAGTTCCTAGCAACGTGAAAGAAGTCCGAAGCTTCTTAGGACTTGCTGGATATTATCGCCGCTTTGTAGAGGGATTTTCCAGAATTGCTCGTCCGCTCACTCAGCTGTTACAGAAAACTCAAAAGTTCACGTGGAATGAGAAGTGCCAGGCTGGTTTTGACGAACTTAAGAGGAGACTAACGACAGCACCTATATTAGCACTGCCAGAGGGAACTGATGGATTCATGGTATACAGCGACGCTTCGAATCAGGGTTTGGGTTGTGTGTTGATGCAGAGGGATAAAGTGATTGCTTATGCTTCTCGGCAATTGAAACCGTACGGGTTAATTATCCTACTCATGATCCGGAGCTAGCAGCTGTGGTCTTTGCCTTGAAAATCAAGCGGCATTATTTGTACGGCACTCATTGTCGATCTTTACAGATCATAAGAGCCTCAAATACATTTTCAAATAAGGAATTAAACATGAGGCGTAGAAGGTGGCTAGAATTGATCAAGGATTACGACTTGGAGATTCTCTATCATCCGGGGAAAGCAAATGTAGTAGCCGATGCTTTGAGCCGTAAACCTGTTTCCCTTCGAGTGTTGGAGGCACTTACGTCCCGACCCAGTATTCAACGAGAACTGATCCGCGAGGGGATTGAAGTATGGGCACCAGGAATCCAAGGGCAACTTTATGTGATGGAACTGACTTCATCACTGGTCGAGGAGATCAAGTCTAAACAATCGAACAATTCTTTAATCCTTCGATTATGCGACGAAGTAAAGAAAGGAAAAGCCCCAGGATTCGTGATACAAGATGATGGAGTTCTGAGATTCCAGAGTCGACTTTGTGTTCCCGATGATGATGATTTGAGAAGGACTATTCTGAAGGAAGCTCACAGCGCGCCCTATTCTAGTCACTCGGGCAGCAGTAAGATGTATAAAGATTTAAAGCAAAACTTCTGGTGGGGGAATATGAAGAAGGATGTAGCAGAGTACGTTTCGAAGTGTTTGACCTGTCAGCAGGTTAAGATTAAACATCAACGACCTGCTGGAATGTTAAAGCCGCTCCCGATCCCTGAATGGAAGTGGGAGGATATCTCGATGGATTTCATCACTAGTATGCCAAGGACTAGAACGGGAATGAACATGATTTGGGTTGTAGTTGATCGACTAACCAAGTCGGCTCATTTCCTGGGAATTAAAGATACATGGGGACCCGAGAGATTGGCACGAATATTTATTGCGGAGATAGTCAGATTGCACGGGACACCGAAGACCATTATTTCGGATCGAGATGGCCGTTTCGTGTCACATTTCTGGAGAGCAGTTCACGTGGCTTTGGGGATCGAGCTCAACTTTAGCATGACTTATCATCCCCAACGGACGGTCGATCCAAAGGACTATTCAGACAGTAGAGGACATGCTTAGAGCTTGTGCATTAGATTGGTGGTGATTGGGAAATTCACTTGCCCTTGATCGAGTTCACTTATAATAACAGTTGGCATGCTTCTATTAAGATGGCACCATTTGAAGCTTGTATGCGGAGAAGATGCCGGTCACCCCTGTCTTTGGGATGATTCTTCGGATTTGATCGGGACGGAACCGGAATTGATTATTCGCACTCAAGAGAAGATAGCCTTGATTCGAGAAAAGGCATTAATCGCCCGAGTCGACGAAGTCTTATGCCGATGTACGTCGTCGCCCTCTAGAGTTCGACGCCGGAGACCACGTACTATTGAAGGTGTCTCCTACACGAGGGATTTTCCGTTTTGGGAGAAGAGGCAAACTTAGTCCGAGATATATCGGACCCTTTGAGATCCTCGAGAGAGTGGGAGATTTAGCATACAGTTGGCCTTACCGCCATCGCCGGGTCACGTTCACAATGTGTTTCACGTATCCCACTGCGGAAGTATGTACCGGACCCGATCACGTCATTGATTTCGACGAGATCAAGATAGCTAATGATGGCACCTTCGAAGAGAGACCAATCAAGATACTTGAGAGCCGGATCAAACAATTGAGGAATAAACCAATACACTTGGTTAAAGTACAATGGTCACGACATGGAGTCGAAGAGGCCACTTGGGAAATGGAGGACGGTATGAAGGCTAAATATCCGGAGTTGTTTTCATCATAAGTTTCGGGACGAAACTTCTTTTTAGGGAGGAAGGATGTAATGCCCGAGATTTCTGTTATGTAATTGGAACTTGCGATATTGTAATGATTGTACTTTTGTCTAAGTATTATTCTCCGTATTTCATAATCCGATGTTGCCGAGCGTTTAATTTCATGGTTGTGATTTGTAAGGTTGAAATTATGTGCATGTAGCGCACGCTACAGGCTAAGGGTAGCGTACGCTAACATGGTTCCATAGCGCACGCTACAGAATGTAATTAGCGCACGCTATGCGTGGTCAAATTGATTGGGACGTGCGGTAGGTGAGATCTGGCCGGGGACCCTCGCCGGATTGTGTCGGATGTACAGGCGGCTTTCGGGAAAAGCCGAGTCAACGCCTTAGCGCCGCGCTTCTGGTCGATGCGTAGCGCACGCTAAGTGCCGAGTACAGTCTAGTCCAATGAGCCGTTAGCGCACGCTACGAGCAGGGCCTAGCGCGCGCTAATAGCCATTTATTATAAATAGGACATCATCCTATTCGATATTTCAGTTTTTCTCCTCCCATAACCCGAACTCTTACACTTAGATCATAATTCCCTTCGTCCTAAACACTTCATATCAACCTCCTAGCTCGAGATTGAAGATCGTTTATCATTGGAGCTTGGTGTTCAAGCCTTCGGTGTTGGATCGCTTCGTTTTCTTCCGTATTCTTCACTACCTTGAGGTAGGTGATTCTTCACTAATGTTAGTAATGTCCTAAGGAAGTTTAAATCATGTTTTGATAAACAAGTAATTCGTTTATAATCGGTCATCACATGTTAGAAGGATACTTTTGACGTATCGGCATTATTTATCGTATGAACCTTTGAACCACCTTATTATAGGACTCCTAAGCATGTTCAAATCAAGTTTTGATCAATAATCGGATATCTACCCAGTTGATACGTTTTACACGATGGAATCATGTGTTTTGGAACGTAGAACAAGTGGAACTTAGATTATTTCTTGGAGATCGTAGAAAGGATATGATGTTGAGTTGATTATCCGTATATTTGTACCTCAGGATAATGGAATCTTCCACAAACCTTGTTAGCATGTTTTGCCCGAAGATGACTTGTATTATCACGGTAGAATTCATGAGTTTTTCCACCCTTCAACCCAGTTTTCGGTTCGCGGTATTCTGCCATGCAGTAGTAGCGCACGCTAACACGTGTAAGTTAACGTGCGCTATCGGGTCGATCGCCGAAACGTCGTAAGCGTGCGTTATGGGACGGCCGAGTAGATCGCCAGACCGTGGCTAGCGCCGCTAGTCTTATACGATAGCGTCGCTAACGATCCGTCTTAGCGCCGCTACGTACGTAAATGCGTAGCGCGCTAGCGATCGGCAGATTGGTTATTTTTGATCTTTGCGGCCGTGGGCGAATTGTTAGGCCATCGTTCGACTTAAGATGATTTGTATATCGTTCCTTTTGTTAAGGTTCGAGCTTGTTACGTTGATCGAAGGCGGCCTTCGAGGGTGTCGAGATCTTTGAAGTGTTTTGCCCTTGCCATTTTCGAGGCAAGTATCATATGTCGAGTTCGATTTATCATGCTTGTGGTTTTATTCATATTGTTGAATATGATATGTATTTACGAGAATACTCGTGATATTCGTTGTTATATTGATGAACATATTGAAATGCATATGTGTATGCATAATTGTTTGATTATGGTATAAATGATCCGAGGGTCATGAGGATCTATCTTGAGGGCGCTGGATCGAATGTCCACCATGCGTTGGTCCGACGGGATCATCATGGGGATCTATCTTGAGGCTGGATCGCCGACGGAGTTTTCCACCATGCGTTGGTCCGACGGGATCATCATGGGGATCTATCGAGGCGCTGGATCGCTGGATTACCATGTATTGTGTTGATGGAATCGTGAGGATTCGCATCGTTGGATTCCGGTGGCGGAAGTCCGGTTTGCATGTTTTATGATGTATTGATGAATTATTGTATGATGATACTTGTACTAGCATTGTTTTGCTAACCCCTTCGGGGGTGGACATTGTTTTGATGTTCAGGTAGCCGAGGAGCGGGGAGGCAGCCACAGTACCGACAGGACGATGAGATGGCTCAGTGATGTGATTGATGTTATTGTTGCCGAGAGTTGTTTTCTTGTTTCGTTCAGTACTCGAGTACGTCTGTCTTAATAATGTCCTTTCGATATGGTTGTATAAATTAACTATTTGATCGGTTGAATCAAATCTGTACTTGAACTTCAGTTGTTCGATTGTATTGTTTTTTTTTTACACTTCTTTTAAAATTAGCCTTGTAAATCCTTATCTAAAGGGTTTACAGCGCTGTAATTATTCCGAATATCTCGGGGTGTTACACTAATGATGGCACTTTCGAAGAGAAGCCAATCAAGATACTCGAGAGTCGAGTCAAGTAATTGAGGAATAAACTAATCTCCTTGGTTAAAGTTCAGTGGTCTCGACATGGAGTCGAAGAAACAACTTGGGAGAGTGAGGAAAGTATGAAGTCGAGATACCCGGAACTGTTTTTGTTTTAAGTTTCGGGACGAAACTTCTTTTTAGAGGGAGAGTACGTAATACCCAGATAATTATTGTGTATTTCACCTGTATTCGAACTTATAACATTTGATTATGTGGTATTAATATCGAAGTGTGATTTTCTGTATTTGTATTATTACGTTCTTGAGTTTCCAATACATGCATGCATGCATACATCTGCACGTCATAACGTACGCTAGATGTTGAGCATAACGTACGTTAGGTGTTGCGAATAACGTACGTTTAATTGAAGCATAGCGTACATAAGCAACAGCCAAAGGCAGATCATATGAGGTCGGCGTGTGGATCCACGAGGAGATTTGTCGGATTTTCCCCGCGTGAACCTGGACGGTTTTTAATAAAGCATGTCAAAAAGGGTTAACGTACGCTAGATATAAGTAATAACGTGCGCTATGTTTATAGTATTACGTACGTAAAGAGTTTGGATAGAGTACGTAAGAGAATCCAGAAACGAGGCAGTGAGCTACTGTCGGACGTTAACGTACGCTAAGGATGGACAATAGCGTACGATAAGGCGATAACATACGTAAGGCCTTGCTGTTAGCGTACGTAAGGTTTAGAATATTATAAATGGGACAACACCCCATTTCATTTCACCTTGTTGTCTTTCACCCCTCGTTTTATTCCTGCTAGACCAGAGAGCTTCTACCACCACATAAACCTCATTTTATCATCTCTACTTAGTTGTTGAAGTTGGGAAGCATCTTGGATTGGTACTCAATCTTATGGAGTTGGGTTTTCATCAAGTAATTTCGTCGTTTCCTTCCGTAGTAAGGTATGTATTACTCTAACCATCAGGAATTCATGTTCTTAGGAATGTTCATGAGTAGATTACTGAGGTTATTGAGCTTGTTATGAATTATTCGATCGAACAATCACATATAGGGGAAATAGGTGGATTGCAACTTAGGGTTTATCCCTTATAGAAGAAGATGATGATCATGTTGAACCTAGTAATGAGTTTTATACGATGATTATGGTGTTTTTCAAGTTAATTCCGAAATCATGTTGTGTTGGATTGTTGATGGGTATGGTTAGGATCCTTGTAGGAAGAACTATCATGAAGTATAATTAAAGAACTCAATCGAAAGGCATGTTTAGTCTTGATTGGAACATTATGAGATTATTGTTCGGATAACTAACGTAGTGATGATTCGATCGGTATGGCTTGGGGTAGATTAGTGCGTTTATCATGATCGGATAGATTGTGCCTTTTCATGTTCGTATAATATTTAGAAACGATTATTCGGAACCATTAGTTACATTGGTGTTATTGTATAATTAAGGTTCGGGTATTGTGAATTGATCGAGTGAGAAGTCTTCGAGCGGGTTGAAAGTTATGGTAAGTATCAATCCTTGTCGTCATTTCTGAGGCAAGTATCTTAATTTGACTTTGGTTTAATATTGATGATTTTGATCATGCATATTGTCATTCATGTTGTTGAACATGATATTATCCAAGTTGATTTGTCATAATGTCGTTCATATTATGATTTATATGTTGTTCATGTTCATGAACATAATGGTTTGCATATGCATATGCATAGTTGTATTGTACATATTGTATTGACCCGATGGGATCGTGTGATCTATGCTGAGGGCACTGGATCAGTTCTCCACCTCATGTTGGTCCGACGGGATCATCTTGGGATCTATGCTGAGGGCGCTGGATCATTAGATGGGTTTTTCCACCTTGTGTTGGTCCGACGGGATCATCTTAGGATCTATGCTGAGGGCACTCGATTGTTGGATTACCCTGTGTTGTGTTGATGGAATCATGTGGATTTGCATCGTCAGATTTCGGTAGAGGAAGTCCGTGTTTTGTGTTTTGCTATGCATTGTTGTTGCATATTTATTCTGTATAATTTTGGTACTTGTACTAGCATCATTTTGCTAACCACTGCGTGGGTGAACATTTGTTTGATGTTCAGGTAGCCGAGGAGCGGGAAATCAACCACAGTGTCGGCATGATGACGAAAGGGCACAGTGATGTTAACCGTCTGAATTGTTTTGGTATTCTGTTTTTGTAATAAGTACTCGAGTACGTTCTTTATGGTGATTTGAGAACTTTGTATTAATGGGTTGTTTTGGATGATTCAATCGGTTATTAAATCATATAACTATTGGTGGTATTATTCGTATTGATCAGTTTTTCTTTTAATTTAGCCTTGTAAATTCTTATATAAAGGGTTTACGGCGCTGTAATTATTCCAAATATTTCGGGGTATTACAACCCTGATATTTTCTGTCTTTGATTCGGCTCCTGTTCCCAGTTATGATTACGTGAGGAATGCGCTTTTGTTGATATCATTGATAATTCTGTAGGAACTCTCATTATACAAGAACAAGTAATGAAATGTTCAGAGCTTAATCCAGAAGTTGAAGGAGAAATATGCGAAAATCTCTTACAGGGGGTAAGATAGATAGTATGAAGTCGTTAATGGAAAGCAAAGAAAAAGTTACCAAAGCTCATAGAATTGCCTAAGCATTTAAAATATGTTTTTCTTGAAGAGGAAAATAAAAAACTCGTAATTATTAATGCAGAATTGAGCAAAGATGAAGAATTTCTTTTAATAGAAGTTTTGAAAAAAATGCAAAGAGGCAATAGGATGGGGTTTGAGGGATATTAAGGGAATTAGCTCTTCAACATGTATGCATGAAATAATCTTAGAAGAGGGAGAAAAACCAACAAGAGAAGCACAATGGAGATTAAATCAGAATATGCTAGAGGTAGTAAAAAAGGAAATTTTAAAATTGCTAGGTGAGGGAATTATTTATCCAATTGCAAATAGTGAATGGGAAAGCCCGATACATGTGGTGCCAAAAAAAAGTGGCATAATAGTGATTACAAATGATAAGGGAGAGCTAATACCAACAAGGGTAACAACCGGGTGGGGGATGTGCATTGATTATTGAAAAGTAAATGCCGCCACCAAAAATGATTATTTTCCTCTTCATTTTATTGACCAAATGCTTGAAAACCTTAGAAACAAATTATATTATTTTCTTGGTGTACTTTCACGGTATTACTAAGTGGCAATTGCACCCGAGGACCAATCAGAGACCACATTCACATGCCCTTTTGGAACTTTTGCTTGTCTAAGAATGCCCTTCGGATTATGCAACTCACCATGAACTTTTCAAAGGTGCATGTTGTCAATTTTCTCGAATATGATCGACGATTTTATTGAGGTATTTATGGATGACTTTTCAGTATTTGGATCATCTTTTGATGATTGCTTAAATAAATTGACCAAAGTACTTGAACGTTCTATTGAATGCCATTTAACTCCCAGATGGGAAAAAAGTCATTTTATGATAGAAAGTGGCATTGTGCTAGGTCACGTGGTGTCAAATTGTGGAATTGAAGTCGACAAAGCAAAAATTGATGTTATTCAAAAATTACCACCGCCAAACAATGTAAAGGCAATCGGGAGTTTTTTAGGACATGCCAGTTTTTTATAGAAGGTTTATTAAAGATTTTTCAAAAATAAGTAAACCTCTCTGCACTTTGCTTACCAAAGATGTTTCTTTCGTTTTCGATGACGCTTGTCTCGATGATTTTCAAACTTTGAAAGAGAAACTAACCACGGCACCAATCGAAATTGCCCCTGATTGGTCCTTACCTTTTGAAATTATGTGTGATGCATCTGAATGTGCTGTTGGTGCAGTTTTAGGCCAACAAATTGATAAAATGCTCCGTGTGATTTATTATGCGAGTTTAACACTGAATGGTGTGCAGGTTAATTGTACATCAACAGAGAAAGAATTATTAGCTATGTTTTTTACACTGGATATTTTTGGATCTTATATTGCAGGATATAAAGTAATTTTACATTCAGATCATGCAGTTTTACGACATCTGTTGACAAAGCAACAAGTGAAATCTCGATTGATTCGGTAGATTTTAATGCTTCAAGAATTTAATATGGAAATAAAGGACTAAAGGGGAAGTGAAAATGTGCTCGCAGATCATTTATCTCGTTTAAAATAACAGAAGATACAATTAACAAGCATGAAAAAATTTTGGACTCTTTTCCACATGAAAATTTATTTAAAATTTCTTCGGTACCTTGGTTTGCTGATATTGTGAATTATTTGGTTTATGAAATGCTCCCACTTAATATTTCTTACCAAGAAAATAAAAGTTTTTTATCATCATGCAAAATCTACTTCTGGGACGAACCATGCCTTTTTCGATTATGCAAATATGAAATCATAAGGCGATGTGTCCCAGAAGATGAGCAACAAAGTGTACTAACCTTTTGTCATGAACTTCATTACGGAGGACATTTTGGCGGACGGAAGACCGCTAACAAAATTCTCCAATCTGGTTTGTATTGGCCATCCTTATTTAAAGACGCACATCACTTTTGTGTTCAGTGCGATAGGTGTCAACAAACTGGTAATATCGGAAAAAGAAATGAGATGCCCCTCACGATCAATTTGGTCGTAGAAATTTTTGATGTATGGGGAATTGATTTTACTGGACCATTCACTAAATCTGGAAATTTCAAGTACATTCTCTTAGCAGTTGATTATGTGTCCAAGTGGGTTGAGGCAATCCCCACAAGGACTAATGATGCTACTATTGTCGCGGTGATACTAATCATTGAAAAGTCAGGTGGTTTACCCTCAGCCGATGATGAGTATCTTCCGCAGTTTTGTACGAAGATCTCGTGTGTGGGCCATGTGAATATATTACATATTGTACTAGTCTTGTAATCAAATGTTATATTATGTACTCTACCTGTGGTCGGAATGTGATTGTTAGGTTATTTATTAGACGTTTTCGGTTGAAATATGTTTATGAGTTGAATATTGGCCTTGTCGGTCAATTTCATTTGTATTACACAAGTTTTCATCCCATAACTTCTCTATTAAAGAGGGGTCCACGTAGGTAATTTTTTAATTAGCCCGGTCAATCCTTACAGATGGATTTACGACGTTGTAATATGCCTCGAATATCTCGCCGGTGTTATATTGATAGTTTGTATGTATAATAATAAGTATAAATATTGTAATGTAATACTCGCATATTCGCTTTTCGCACTTTTCTAATTTTCGCGACTTGCTTGTATTCGTTATAATCTTTATGACACATTTTCTTATTCGCTTTGTGATTCGAATGAGTTTTATGGTTACCTTGTAATATTTCTTGAATTCATCATTTTTCTTCCTTATTGTAATTATGATCGTTGGAGCTCGTTTTCTTGATATTTGAGTTGATATTTGTCGAAGCTTCTTTAGTGATTGGGTTTGTAGCAGGAGACTCTACGCAAGTACTTTATTACATGTTAGCTTCGATGCAATTACAGGTCGAGGGATTACCGTTACAATTCTCATCTTCTATCGGTCTGAGATAAACCGTTCACACACTTGTCTTTTTGTCTGTCCAAGTTAAACTGTTTTCCTTTTCTATCGGACAAGGAATCAATCTATATAGCTTTCTATGGGTACTAGACAAACCTCATGTAGATATAATTGTGATTCTAATAATGTCAGATCCTTGATCTTAATAACACCGAATCCAATCTTATCTTTTTTTTCCTCTCGCGTATGAGTTATCGTGTATAACACTCAAACTCTTATCAATATAAGCTCAAATACAACAACGATGGAATGTATAACTATATCAGATCAATGTCTAGATTGCTTGAAGTTGTTGTGTGGTTCAATACCATATGAAGTGGTATTTATAGGCTCCAAAGCCTCAACTTGCCGTTAGCTCAATGCTGCCTCACTACGTACGTTACGTGCAATCCATTACGTACATTATTCATGTTACGTATGTTAACTCATCTTTGTTACGTACGTTAAGCTCTTCACAGATCAGTCCAGTAGCTTCGTTTCTTCCATTACGTACGTTATAATATCTTCATTACGTACGTTATATGTAGTCAAAATATCCGTTGATATGATGATGTATGCCATGATGACACAACGGTCATATAGTTTGAATTCTAATTCAAACTCTTCATTACGTACGTTAACCATACAGTGTTACGTACGTTATCTTCAGTATATTACGTACGTTAGCCCATCGGTATAGCGTACGTTAATAATCTTCTGTCCAGCTTTTTGCTTCTTCGATTTCTTCGTTGTTTTGTTTTGCTTCTTTGTTGTTTTTCTTTGTTTAATAACTAATCATCAAAAATCGATTAATGAATATTTGGAATAAAATATTCCAACAATATCTCCCTTTTTGATGATCACAAAACAATACCTTGAATGGGATAAAACCTGCAAAATAAAATATATATATTTGCACGAATCAAAATTATCGGCTTTGATCGTTTTGTTAGTTTCTTCTCCCATCTTTTCTTTCTGTCCTTTTCAACTACTTCTCATCATTTTTAAACTCCGTCCTTTCGTTTTCAACTCCTTCGTTTCTTTTCGATTTTTCTCAATTCTTCCATTCAACTATATTCTCCCCCTTTTTGTTATCAGCAAAATGTCAGTCATTTTCAACTATTTCTCATCATTTTTAAACATCATCTTTTCATTTTCAAATCCTTCGTTTATTTTCGATTTTTCTCCTCCCTTGATCATTCGTGTATATTATCATGACTTTGTTCTTTTCTCCCTTCACATTTATTTCTCCCATTCAACTATATTCCCCCCTTTTTGTTATCAACAAAAAGTGTAAATAACGATAATAACAATGATAATATGATGAAAGCATAAAAGGGTAAACTCTCCCTGATAAAAATATCTCCCTTTAAAAATATAAACTCCCCCTGAGTAAAATACCAATTTATGAATATTGTTGAAAATTAATTTTAGGGGATCCAACCGAAAGTCGGTCGTTTTTCATTTCAATAGACGATATTCGGAATAGTGTTTCCTTTAGGAATCCAAATCATTTTAATTTTAATCGTCCGGCGTGGGCTTTTACAATTTGAAATATGATGCCCAATTTTTAAACATTTGTCACAACGGGGTATTTTCAAATTTACGGATTCGGTTTTAAAATTTGGTTTGAATCCTAACCCCCTATTTATTCAAAGTGTATTTTTGAACTGATAGCATTTGTTCAAATTTATCATTACCGCATAAAAATTTCTTTGTCAAAACTTTAAGTTCGTCTTGAACTTTCAAAAATCATTTTTTAAATTATTCTCATTTTCAAGGCATTTAGAATGATCGGTCTCGATAATTTTCCCTTTTTCAAGAATTTTGGAAATTTCAATTTCCAATAATTTATTTTTAGACTGGAGGGATTTTATTTCACTTAAAGCATTGTGAAAATCGGTATGTAATAATCCGAATGCTTCGAATAATTCATCTTGAGACGATGTACTAACCTGACTTTCGACGTCGCTTTCGTCGAATGAACTTCGTGCCATAAGAGCGAGATTATTTTGATTGATGAAATCTTCATCCTCGTCTTCGTCACTCCATGTGGCAATTAAGAATTCCTTCTTTGAAGTTGATGCTCGGCAATTCTTTGCGAAATGGCCTGGTTTACCACAGATTCGACAGTTGTTGTCGAATTTCTTAGATTCACCGTCTTGATGTCTTTCTTTCTCCAGTTTAATAAGTTTTGAAGCTCATTAATATGTTTGTCTTAATATGCCGATTCTTCATCACTTTCATCCACCGGCATTTCTTCTTTTCTTGACATCTTAACTTTTAAAGCTATTGTTCTTTCCTTCGGTTTCGGCTTGTTGTTCTGCGATTTTAGAACAATCTCATAATTAATTAGCGAACCAACGAGGGCGCTAAAGTCGAGCGTATTGAGATCTTTAGATTCCATGATCTCTATCACAGTGCCTTCCCATTTAGCAGGTAGTGATCTTAAGATTTTCTTTACTTTTTCACTACTTGTTAATGGCTTCCCAAAACAAGCTAATACATTAGAAATAACCGAAAAATGGCCGAGCATGTTCGTGATAGGTTCTTCACTTTTCATCATAAATAGCTTGTGTCCATGTAGGAGCATATTTATTTTCATCTCCTTGACTTGATACGTTCCTTCATATGTGACTTCTAGCATCTTCCATATCTCTTTGGCACTATCACAAGAAGATATCTGGTTGTGTTCTTCCAGATTTAAAGCACAGTATAATAATTGTGTAGCTTTGCAATTATAGTGATCATTTTTCCAATCGGAATCATCATACTCTTCAAAACTTTTAAGCGTACCGTCGGATTTGATTGGAATTTTCGGACCAAGACATATGACTTTCCATAGCTCGATGTCGTAGGCTCAAATGAATATCGACATCTTCTTCTTCCATGTCACGAAGTTAGATCCGTCAAATAATTTTGGTCGATTTAGAGCAAGACCTTCGACTCGGGCAAGTTGAAACGCCATTTGGATCGTCTTCTCCTTGGATGTTAAGCTGCTTCTAGGAGGTACCACTCCAATAGCAATTGTTGGGGCAATATTCGGTATATGCGTTATTGTGCGGAAGCGTATTTAAAGGTGCGGAAAATAAATCGACACAAGATTTATAGAGGTTCGGCCAAACGTGTCTACGTCCTCTCTTCAGTATCTTTTTCTATAGGATGAAGATCAACCTCTGCACCTCTCTTCTATTGGTCAAGGGATTACCGTTACAATTTTCATCTTCTATCGATCCGAGATAAACCGTTCACACACTTGTCCTTTTGTCGGTCCAAGTTAAACCATTTTCTTTTTATATCAGACAAGGGATCAACCTATCTAGATTTCTATGGGTACTAGATAAACATCACGTGGATATAGATTGCGATTGTAACAATGCCGGATCCTTGATCCTAATAACACCGAATCCAATCTTATCCTTTCTTTTTCCTCTCGTGTATGAGTTATCGTGTATAACACTCAAACTCTTATCAATATAAGCTCGAATAGAACAACGATAGAATGTATAACTATATCAGATCAATGTCTTGATTGCTTGAAGTTGTTGTGTGGTTCAATACCATAGGAAGTGGTATTTATAGGCTCCAAAGCCTCAACTAGCCGTTAGCTCACTGCTGCCTCATTACGTATGTTGCGTGCAATCCATTACGTACGTTATTCATGTTACGTACGTTAACTCATCTTTGTTTTGTACGTTAAGCTCTTCACATATCAGTTTTCTTCCATTACGTACATTATAATATCTCCATTACGTACATTATATGTAATCAAAATATCCGTTGATATGATGATATATGCCATGACGTCACAACAGTCATATAGTTTGAATTCTAATTCAAACTCTTCATTACATACGTTAACCATATAGTGTTACGTACGTTATCTTCAGCATATTATGTACGTTAGTCCATCGGTATAGCGTACGTTAATAACCTTATGTCCAGCTTTTTGCTTTTTCGATTTCTTCGTTGTTTTGTTTTGCTTCTTTGTTGTTTTCATTTGTTTAACAACTAATCATCACAACTCGATTAATGAATATTTGGAATAAAATATTCCAACAATTACAATTCCGTGGGCCCCGAAACGGAACCCACAAGGCTAAAAGATATTTTTACAAATATTTCAAATATGCCTAAGCGACGATGATGGTAATATCTTCTAAAATATTCATAGACTTTATAAAATCTATTTATCAGTACCGTCGTAAAATCTCATTTGAAAGTACAATGCCAAAACGCCAAAACTCAATAGTTTTAAAAGTATATGTTAAGCCACCACATGCACGTATCGACAAAATAGTTTATAAAATAATTTTCCAAAATAAACCCAAATTCAAAAAATACTAACAACCCATTTTCAAACACACTCGGAGCGGATATAACAAATAACTGAAAATACTTTTGTAGTGGAAAAATGACAACTAGTCAAAGTACTTAATTCATAAACACACGCATAGCCAGTATCCTTCGGGAAGCTTATCTCTTCACGACTGCTACAAGCTCAAACTCCGAGTACCTAAAAATAAATCCCACGACGGGGTCAGTTATAATAATCAACAATGATAACGATCACATCACATCAATAATTACATACCAATAAAAATGCTAAGTAAGAATACGGCCAATGTAATCTTACCGTCACAAACCTCACCACATTCCACATCTCGTATTCTAAAAAACACACTGAATCGCATAAACATTTGTATTGTGTCCCAGACAATATCCAAGATTCTCAAAACATCATCATAACTCACTGATATGAAATATACCAACACTGATCAATCCGATCCATCGGATAACATCATCAAATATCAACACGATATCGATTGTCCATCCAAAGACAAGAACCAAGAAGGAAATACATAACATGCCTCAAGATACACAATGCCTTGACGAATCATGTCAGTGTAATCCGAAATCAGATCAATACAACATACGGACATGGTCCAACAAAAGACTTACAAATACATACTCACATGACAATATCAATATGCTCACAACAATAACAACAACGTATACTTATGGTAATCCAACGATCCAGCGCACACATCATAGATTCCCACGATGATCCTATTAGATCAACACGTGGTGGATAACCAATAATATACACATGCACAACAACAACACATGGGTAATCCGATGATCCAGCATTCACTGCATAGATCCCAAGATAATCCAGTCGGACCGACACAAGGTGGAAACCCATCCAAGGATCCAGCGCACACAGCATAGATATCCAAGATGATCCTGTCGGACCAACACGAGGTGGACATACGACAACAATGCACAAATATATGTTAACAACAATACACAAATGCACGAAAATAACAATACACGAATGTATCACAACATCATAGACACAAAATGACAAAAATGATTTGAGTATTTGTCACGAGTCCTTCGAGAGCAATCTCGATGACAAAAACCATCACCGATGATTATCATCAATGTTCGATGATCCAAAATACCACAGACCATAGATAACTCATATCCTCGTCTTTACCACAATGTATCCTCGATACCCAAGTATACCAATAACAAATAGAAATCATATACATTATGATTTAATTTCCAAAATCAGAAAACCACGTACAATCCCAAATCTCCAGAGTTCACAATTAAAATCATTGCTATAAGAACTATAAATGAATGGAACTGAAAACATTCATTAAATATTATAAATTAAGCAAGTAATAATTTGCCTTGATACCGATACGATGATAATGAATCCGTTACCAATTTCCTTGCCTTCATTTACAAGCTCCTTGACCCTGACCAAAAGCAATTCACGAACATCCACGAACTCGAGCGCAACGTATTATTCAAATCAATGATCAATCCTCACAACCTATTGTAATAATCGATAACAACAAGTTCGATAATAATCTACCATCAATATAACCAATCAACAAACCCAATGGTTCCACAATATCTCAATTAAGCATAAATCCGAACAACCCAGATCAACCCAATCATGAATCCATAACCACAATACGATTCCATAATCCGATAATCATATCAGCAATAAACTTATCCTGATAACAAGGATTACATAACACACTCTATTCCGAATTGAACCTCCTATATGAATTAACAAGGTTCCTCTTTGTTCATAATTGTAAATTCACAGTAAAATAATACTATCGATATGAACGACAATCCGAACTATTCAAATAGTTCAATATTATGAATAATCATATTCCAAGATTAACCATAATCTTTCCAGTTGAATCTCATTATCATACTCGTATTGTTATACGGAAATCACATCATCAATCAACGTAACTTAATTATAGATATGAACGTTCCATGTTCATATCCAAAAACATCAATACTTCAACATATAGTCATCTTGCTATGTTATATTCACCAAGAAGTTCTTCAAGAACACCAAATAATCCATAACCATGATCATAAAAAACAAAACAACATAATCCAATATGTTCTAACATCTAAACCATCGTCTAACTCATAATCCAAGACATATATATCGATATATCATCTTCTTCCTCAATACAAACTCCATGAAACACCAAGAATCATCATATCATTTCCATATTCATCATAATATGAATTAAACAACAACAACAACATCAAAAACCAAAACCAAAATATCTCTTGAGGATAAACAATACAATTCAAAACCACAAGAATCATATCAATATCCATATATCATCAACAACATCATCGTAATTCGGTAATCTATCTCATAATCATACGTATCAACTCGTTTATATGATAATCATCAACTCAATAACACCAATATTCAATCCAAAACAAAATCCAAAGTGAATATTAATTACCTCTTCGAAGAAGTGGGTTGATTCTCAAGGTTGATTCCGTTTCCAATCACTCCCAAGTTCAATATTGTTAAACACGATCAACTATATGATACTCAAGTGTTTTGGAACCTCAAAACCTCCTTCAATACTCTCTCTCTCTCTATCGGATGAAGGGAAGAAATTGTCGAAATAAATAACAATACCCAGCTGCACATATTTATAGACTCAGACATTACGTATGCTACATGAACCATCTCAACATACGTAACAATACTTACGTACGTTATCTGACCTTGATAGCATACGTAACAATAGTCTAGAGGCCACTGCCTCATTTCATATCATGGCTTACGTACGTAACACTCATGCCATAGCGTACATAACACATAGTTCACTTACTACAGTAGTATGTCCATTCAACGTACGTAATAAGCAGTCAATAGCGTACATAACACATAGTTCACATACTACAGTAGTATGTCCATTCAACGTACGTAATAAGCAGTCCATAGTGCACGCCATCCGTTCTCTGGGCTCCACATGTCAGGTATAGATTCTGCTGTCCGATTCCTCTCGTAATATATGTAATGCATGATACATAACATACGTTACCCTTAGCATATTAGCGTACATTAGGTTTTCATCTTAGCATACGTTATGGCTTCTGTACTTAGCCAATTATAACTGCTCCCGTCCGTCTCGACATATTGGATATGTATACACAACATACTGAATACGTATACTCCTTCCAATAATATTCTCATACAATACACAATATTCTCAAATGAAATTGTCGATCAAGTATGACAATTATACCAGTACAGATGTCTCAGTCCTTCAATTATTTTATCCATACTGTACAGATTCTACACTGTGCAGTATAACTCGGATAAAATAACATTAAACAACCAAGTAGAAATTCGAGATATTACAGGCAAACAGTTGTTCTTCCGTCATAGCCACCATAGGCTCGGGATCTACTATTTGTGCAGCAACTGTTTATTCCATAAGGATTGCACCCTGTGGGGTAGGATTAATGACTGGAACAGGGGAGCCCTCTACAGTAACTGCTGCAGTTGCTGTAGGCACAATCTTGGAAGACTTTTTGGCCATTTTTTCTTCTTCTCAACAACATGAGGTGATCGGCTGTCAGGGACACTTCTCTTCTTTATCCTTTCCTCGCTCGCGATCCGCTCAGTGACATCCCTTGGGTTACTCGAGATAGGTATGAATTTTGGATTTGGCCCTTTAGCAATCAAAGGCGATTTATTGAAGACAGATGAAGTCATCTCTCCAATGAACTTACCGCGGCCAATATTCTTGTCATGCTTGGATTGTTTGACTCCGCAGTTGGTAAGGATATAGTTCAGAATGAGGCCGAATGATTTCTTAGCAAACTCAGGTTTGGCACCCTCCTCCTGTATCATTTTCAGCAGAATCTGGCACCAATTGACATTTTCTCCTGACATTTTGCCTACATCATTCGGAAGCAAAGGTTCGTGCATATTTCGAATGCTCCTGTCCGGTTCTCAAAAACCCGGCAATGGAAGTCATACAGATTGACATATGGTAGGCACAAATTCTTCTTATTGTATGTGGGATGAATATTCTTTGCCTTCTCAATGCCGGTGAATAGCCTCCAGTAGACAGTCATCAATTCTTCCGACCCGAAGGTCTCCAGTTCTTCCATTCTCAGGCCATCCGACGGCAGCCTGTAGAGCTTTTCCAGCAAACCTTTGTTCAAAGAGACCTGAATCCTTTGAACATTTGCAGATATTTCAGATACGTCACCTCCTTTTCTCTTAGACGCGTAAATTATTGATGCGTCCAAGTAGAATTCTTCAACAATATGTTCATCATAAACCTCAGCATGACGACTTGCAAGGCGATACAACCCTTGCTGTTTCACATGAGAAACTACCACCTCCCTTCCTGTAGAATCTTCACCTTTGAGGTTGATTTTTTCCATAACAACTGACCTGGCGAAGATACCCCCATCGATGATTGTCTCTTTCTTCTTCATGGATAGGGAGGATGTCTGAAAAGTAGTCATTTTAGCAAAAAAGGTTTGAAGAAAACTTGAGAATATCGTAGAGAAATTCAGAAAATACAGAGAAGACTGTAGGCTATTTTACTTGAGACTCGTTTAAAACTGCATAAAGCGTAAAGGGTCCAAGGGAGCAAGATACAATCTTTGTATGAAATGCATGGAAGATTAGGATTTCATATCGTGAACAGTCAGATTTAAGGGATGGGAACCATCTTTTAAAAATAAACGTACAGGATGGATTTAGAATAACTAGTACATCTTATCCATGTGTTTTTGAAATGATAACTGGTCCCACTTCTAATAGTTCGTCTCCCCTTATTGCATGAAACGGCGGTTTTAAAATTTTTAAAGTCCTATTATTTGAGGCATTGAAGTCCAGGTGTCCTTAGACATTAAATGATAAAATGTTTGAAATGTAAACAGGGCACGTGGACTTAAAAATGTTTTTGATGTACGAACAGTTATAATATTATAGTGATTGACATCCTACAATGTATGTGCTGTATTCGCGAGGAATACAGCGTTCCCCCTAAAAGGTACACATAGGGTTCAATTCTTACACCAATATCTATATTAATATTATGTTTATGGGTCGTACTGTAATCTCAATTAATTAATGCACACGTCAGATGTAGGAAGGTTTCATGCCTTTTTTGTCCTATAGTACTATCTAACTGGTTCTGGGTGTACAGTTAATTAATCCAGATACTGTATTCTTGGGTCTTACAGTATTTCCCTTCAATTGATGAGTAAAAGCGTAAAACATTTACAGAGAGTCGGGCTGTAACATTCCTAATTCTTGACGAAACATGCAGAATCTGGTTGTGCTGAGAGGTTTTGTAAAGATGTCGGCCAACTGAATGCCTGTATGAATCTTTTAGATCCGAACATCCTTATTCTCAACATGATTTCTGATGAAGTGATGCTTCATATCAATATGCTTAGTCCGCGAGTGCAATACAGGATTATGCGTTATTGCAATTGCACTCGTTCTATTGCACATGATTGGCATCTCTCTGGCACTGATTCCGTAATCTGATAATTGCTGTTGCATCCAGAGAATTTGCATGCAGCAACTTCCAGCGGCATAGTATTCCGACTCAGCTTTAGAAAGCGAGTTGGTCAATTGTTTCTTACTAGGTCCAAGAATGTGGTAAGTACCGTTTGTACTCTTCCTATCCAACTTACAGCCTCTGATATCCAAGTCATTGTAGCCAACCAAATCGAATTCTCCTTCCCTAGGATACCACAATCCTACATCAATTGTTCCTTTTACGTACTTAAGGATTCGTTTGGCTGTCGTGAAGTGTGACTCCTTAGGTGCTGTAATACCCGAGATTTTGATGTGTATTTGAACCTTGTGATATGGTATTTGTTGCATTTTAATCTGAGTATTATTCTCCGTATTTCATGATCCGGTGTTGTTGAGCACACGATTGCATGAATGTGTTCTAAGTGGTGCTTTTTGCACATGTAGCGCACGCTATCGACTAAGTGTAGCGTACGCTAATTTGGATTCGTAGTGCACGCTATGTATGAACCTTAGTGCACGCTACAAGTAGTCAACATGATTAAGACAGGGTGGTAGGTGAGATCAGCCGCGGATCTTGGTCGGATCATGTCGGGATGAACCTGGACGGCTTTCGGGAAAAGCCGAGTCAACGCGGTAGCGCACGCTACGGATATGAGGATAGCGCACGCTAAATGCTGAGTACAGTGAAGTCAGTAAGCTTCGTATGGCCGTTAGCGCACGCTATGGATATGGACTAGCACGCACTAATAACCATTTTCTATATATAGGACATCATCCTTTTTCATTTTTTTTTCCAGACTTTTCACTTCCCAAATCCGAATTCTTAGACTTAGAGAGTTACATCTTCCATCCTCAACCTCTCATATCATCATCCTAGCACGAATTGGAAGATTGTAGATCATTGGATATTGGTGTTCAAGCCTTCAGCGTTGGATTTCTTCAAGTTCCTCCTTGTTCTTCACTACTTTGAGGTAGGTGATTCTTCACCAATATTAAGTAATAATCTGAAGGACGTTTTGATCATGATTTGGGATTATCTAGTCAGTTAAATTCATACGTAGTCGAACATCATGTTGTTAGAAGGATATTTTCGATGTTTCGGTACTTCTTCATCGTATAAACCATTGAACCTTTTAGTGTTTGAACTCCTAGCATACTCATGAGGCTTCAAAACCGAGTATGACCAGTTTATGGAGGTTATCAAGTTCTTATGTTTTTACATAATGGAATTATACGTTTTGGACATAGAATGGATGGAACTTAGGATACTTTCTTGAAAATCAAGATGAATTATGGTGTTGTGATCATTATACGTATCCTTGTATCTCAAAGTCATTTAATCCATAAAGATCTTTCACAAACCGTATGAGCATGATATGCATGGAGATGACATGTATTAACACTGAAGATTTCTTGAGTTTCATCACTATAAGATCAAGTCTACTGCCCAGTAGTAAACTGCCATGCACGGTTAGCGCACGCTAAGATATGTATATTAACGTGCGCTATCGGGAATGAGTAACGTACGCTACATTTGGTACGTAACGTACATTATGTCATCAGGCTACTCAGTTAGCTGATCAGAGAGGACTGTCAGTACATAATTAGCGTACGCTAGACTTCGTCGTTTACGTACGCTAACGGGCAGGCTTAGCGCACGTTACGTAGAGTACGTAGCGCACGCTAAGTAGTTCAGACAGATTACATTTTTAGAGCTTTCGGCCGTAGACCGGATTGTTAGACATTCGTACGACATGAGATGAATTCTATATTATTTCTTTTGTTAAGGTTCGAGCTTGCTATGCTGATCGAAGGAGACGGCCTTCGAGTGTGTTGAGATCATTGAAGTGATTTGTTCTTGCCATCTTTGAGGCAAGTATCGTAATTTGTCAATATTGGTATTTGAGCATACATGTGGTTTATTCATGTTGTTGAACATGGGATTTATTTCGTTGAATTGTCATGATATTCATTATCCAGTGTTTGTATGTTCATGTTGATGGACATAGAAATTTTGCATATATGTATGCATGAGTTGTGTTTGTGTATGTTGTACGATCTATGCTGAGGGCGCTGGATCGGATGTCCACCTCGTGTTGGTCCGACGGGATCATCTTGGGATCTAGGCTGAGGGCGCTGGATCATTGGACGGGTTTTTCCACCTTGTGTTGGTCCAACGGGATCATCTTGGGATCTATGCTGAGGGCGCTGGATCATTGGAATACCCATACTGTGTTAATGGAATCTTGTGGATTCGCATTGTCGGATTCAGGTAGCGAATGTCCGTGTGGTGTATCTTGTTATGTATTGTTGATGCATATTCGATTTGTTTAATATGATACTTGTACTAGCATCGTTTTGCTAACCCCTTCGGGGGTGGACATTCGTTTTAATGTTCAGGTAGCCGAGGATCGGGGAAACAGCCACAGTATCGATGTGACGACGAAGGGGCTCAGTGATGTTTGTTTTTGTGATTTGTCTTCTTGGTTCATTTTTAGTACTCGAGTACGCATGTCTTATTAATATCATTTCGATATGGTTGTATTAATTAACTCAATGGATCAGTTGGAACCGGTTTTGTAATTTGAATTTCTGTGGTATTGTGGGATTATATTCACATTTCTTTTAATTAGCCTTGTAAATCCTTACTTAAAGGGTTTACGGCGCTGTAATTATTCCGAATATCTCGGGGTGTTACAGAATATGGTATCTGAGCTAAGATTCATGGATATCTTGGCAGTCGGGTTTTAGTTGGGTCTGTTTACGTTATTTGATTTACGGGTCGTTTGAAACATCACTGTTCATCCAAAGTCGTCATGTGGATCGTGGTTGTAAGTCTCCTAATCTCTTATAATACCATTTTACTTGATTTCTGTTTTGTGAGTATTGACGGGCTTTATTTTAAAAATTTTGTCCTGTATATTTAGAAATTGTGTTTACAGTATGTTGAGAGGAGGACGTGGACGCGGACGCGGTCGTGGACGCGGATGTGGTAACATGAGACAAGAGGATTCCGCAACTACCCCAGAATTATCAGCTAGTCGAACCGATTCCCATTCTGGAGGACAGCAGGGATCAGCGAATGACAATGCGAATCCTAACATGCCGGGAGTGCTTCAACAGGTGGTGGCTCAGATAAACCAGTTCGCTCAGGTAGTTGACCGCATGCAGACGGGGATGGGACAGCAGCACCACGAGGATAACCGGGGAGACAGATGGCTTGCTGAGGTGGTCAAATTGCACCCGCCAAAATTTGACGGATCTGCTGAGGCACTTACTTGGGATCATTGGATAAAGGAATTGGAGAAGATATTCGCGGGTATTAACTGTCCCGAGGACCAGAAAGTTCCTATTGCCCAGTATTTTCTGATTGGGGAGGCTTTTGACTGGTGGGAAGCTATTCGACCTGAGAATCATAATGCTGACTGGACGGAATTCAAACAAATGATGGAAGCACAATATTGTTCTCGTCCAGTTAGAGAGGCAAAAATCCGAGAGTTTTTCTCACCACAGAATTCGGAAGCATCTGTGACAGACTCAATCAAAACTTTTAATCATCAGCTGACTTGTGTGCGACACTTGGTCAGAACGGAGGCAGAAAAGATTTTTTATTTAGATATGCAGATGAAGCCGGAGATTCAACAGTACATGTCCGGATTCGAGTGTACTACGTTGCGGCAGTATCAAGACAAAGCGCTGGCCTACGACATGAAAGAGGCGGCGGTGGAGAAATCGATGGAGGCAAAGAAGCAGAAAGTGACGGGCAACTTCTCGGAAAACAAGAGTGGTGGGCCCCGCAAGGGCCAGTCTTCATTTTATTCATCTAGAAAACCTCCACATCCTTCGAGAGGTGGAAAGAAATTCGGACAACATGAGCAGTTTCGGATGCATCGAAGAAATGCTATAATTGCGGTCGGGCAGGGCATATTCGACGTGATTGCCACGCATCTTCTGTGACTTGTTTCGATTGTGGGCAAGAAGGGCACCATGCAGCTTTCTGTGGAGTTGCGACTAGATCATTTGGTACTCGCACTCCACCGCCAGTTCCGAAGGAGATAAGTGTGAACCAGACGCAGCAGAGTAGATTTCAGTAGCAGAATGTTGGGAAAAGAGAGACATCCAGTGCTGGGTCCGTTCCTCCGCGCCTGTACGAGATGAGGAAATCTGACGATCAGAATACTGCTGTTGCATCAGGTACGATTCAGATCCTTTTGCAACCAGTTGGTGTCTTATTCGATTCCGGAGCTACACATTCTTTCATATCATTGAACTGTGTTAATCGTTTGAAAATCTCGTTTTTATTTGATTATGAACCATATGTGGTGGGTTTTCCGAGCGGAGAGAGAATTGTGGGAACCCTAGAAACTAGAGATTTTCCAGTGTCTATAGGAGGGAGAGATTGGCCATCGAATCTTATTGTAGTTGACATCCATGGTGACGATTTAATTCTCGGAGATGATTGGCTCAACCGTTATGGAGTTATTCTGAATTACCGAAAGAGAGTCATTTCTATCATTGCTGATGACGGATCTGAACACTTATTCAGAGGATGGAGACCGGGAAGCTCGGGAAAATTGATCAAAGTGATGAAAGCAGTAAAATTACTGAAGCAGGATTGTCATGGATTTTGGTGCTATGCCATGAAGAAAGAAGAAGGAGTAGAGCTCTCATCTATTCCAGCTGTGAATGAATTCTTAGATGTATTCCCTGGCGAACTACCTGGGTTACCTCCGCAGAGAGAAGTGGAGTTCACTGTCGAATTAGATCCTGGAGCCACTCCTATTTCTAGAGCATCATACCGCATGGCGCCAACCGAGATGTATGAACTAAAGAAGCAACTGGAGGTATTATTGCAGAAGGGTTACATTGAACCTAGCGTTTCTCCTTGGGGAGAACCCGTTCTCTTTGTCCGAAAGAAAGATGGATCCCTCCGATTATATATTGATTATAGGGAGCTCAACAAGGTGACGATCAATAATAAGTATCCTATACCTCGGATCGACGACTTGTTTGATCAACTGCAAGGGGCGAGGGTATTCTCGAAGATTGACTTGCGATTAGGATACCATCAGTTAATAATTAAGGAATCGGATATACCGAAATCTGCTTTCAGATCCCAGTATGGGCACTATGAATTCGTGGTGATGCCATTCGGACTTACCAATGCTCCTGCAGTATTTATGCAATTGATGAATCGGGTATTCTTAGAATACCTAGATAAGTTTGTGGTCGTTTTCATTGACGATATCTTGATCTATTCGAAAGACACAGAGGAGCATGCCGAGCATTTGCGTGTGGTTTTGAGCACCTTGAGGAATGAACAACTTTATGCGAAGCTTTCCAAATGCGAGTTCTGGCTTAGGGAAGTAACCTTCCTTGGGCATGTGATATCAGCTGACGAAGTTCAGGTGTACCCGAAGAAAGTCGAAGCAATCTTGGAATGGGAAGCTCCTAAAAACGTGAAGGAAGTCCGAAGCTTCTTAGGACTTGCTGGATATTATCGCCGTTTTGTAGAGGGATTTTCCAAAATTGCTCGTCCACTCACTCAGATGTTACAGAAAACTCAAAAGTTCATGTGGGATGAGAAATGCCAGGCTGGTTTTGATGAACTTAAGAAGAGACCGACGACAGCACCTATATTAGCATTACCAGATGGAACTGATGGATTCATGGTATACAGCGATGCTTCAAATCAGGGTCTGGGATGTGTGTTGATGCAAAAGGATAAGGTGATTGCCTATGCTTCTCGGCAGTTAAAATCGTACGAAGTCAATTACCCGACTCATGATCTGGAGTTAGCAGCTGTGGTCTTTGCCTTGAAAATTTGGCGACATTATTTATACGACACTCATTGTCAGATCTTTACAGATCATAAAAGCCTCAAGTACATTTTCAGTCAGAAAGAATTAAACATGAGGCATAGAAGGTGGCTAGAATTGATTACGATTTGGAAATTCTCTATCATCCGGGTAAAGCAAACGTAGTAGCCGATGCATTGAGCCGTAAACCTGTTTCTCTTCGAGTGCTGGAAGCACTTACGTCCCAAACCAGCATTCAACGAGAACTGATCCGCGAAGGGATTGGAGTATGGGCACCAGGAATCCAAGGGCAACTATATGTGATGGAACTGACTTCGTCACTAGTCGAGGAAATCAAATCTAAGAATTTGAACGATTCTCTGATCCTTCGGTTATGTGACGAAGTAAAGAAAGGAAAGGCCACAGGATTCGTGATACAAGATGATGGAGTTCTGAGATTTCAGAGTCGACTTTGCATTCCCGATGATGATGATTTGAGACGGACAATTCTAAAGGAAGCTCACAGCGCACCCTATTCTATTCACCCGGGCAGCAGTAAGATGTATAAGGATCTAAAACAAAACTTCTGGTGGGGAAATATGAAGAAGGACGTAGCAGAGTACGTTTCGAAGTGTTTCACTTGTCAGCAGGTTAAGATTGAACATCAGCGACCTGCCGGAATGTTAAAGCCGCTTCCAATCCCTGAGTGGAAGTGGGAGGATATCTCGATGGATTTCATCACCAATATGCCAAGGACCAAGATGGGAATGAACATGATTTGGGTTATAGTTGATCGACTAACCAAGTCGGCTCATTTCCTAGGAATTAAAGACACATGGGGACCCGAGAAATTGGCACGAGTATTTATCGCAGAGATAGTCAGATTGCATGGAACACGGAAGACCATTATTTCAGATCGAGATGGTCGCTTCGTGTCGCACTTCTGGAGGGCAGTTCACAGGGCTTTGGGGACCGAGCTAAACTCTAGCACGGCTTATCATCCTCAAACGGACGGTCAGTCCTACAGGACTATACAAACAGTAGAAGACATGCTTAGAGCTTGTGCTTTAGATTGGTCAACTGATTGGGAAGTTCACTTGCTGTTGATTGAATTCACCTACAACAATAGTTGGCATACTTCTATTAAGATGGCACCATTCTAAGCTTTGTACGGGAGAAGATGCCGATCACCCCTATGCTGGGATGATTCTTCGGACTTGATCGGGACGGAACCAGAACTGATAGTTCAGACTCAAGAGAAGATAGCCTTGATTCGGGAAAGACTGTTGACTGCCCAGAGTCGACAGAAGTCTTATGCAGATGTGCGTCGTCGCCCGCTAGAGTTCGACATTGGGGACCATGTACTATTGAAGGTGTCTCCTACACGAGGAATTTTCCGTTTTGGGAGGAAAGGTAAGCTAAGTCCGAGATATATCGGACCATTTGAGATCCTCGAGAGAGTTGGGGATTTAGCATACAGGTTGGCCTTACCGCCATCACTAAGTCACGTTCACAATGTGTTTCACGTATCCCAATTGCGGAAGTATGTACCAGATCCCAGTCATGTCATTAGGTTCGATGAGATCGAGATAGATAATGACGGCACCTTCGAAGAGAGACCAATCAAGATACTTGAGAGTCGGATCAAACAATTGAGGAATAAACTAATACCCTTGGTTAAAGTACAATGGTCACGACACGGAGTTGAAGAGACCACTTGGGAAATGGAGGACAATATGAAGACTAGATATCCGGAGTTGTTTTCATCTTAAGTTTCGGGACGAAACTTCTTTTTAGGGAGAGAGGATGTAATACCCGAGATTTTGATGTGTATTTGAACCTTGTGATATGGTATTTGTTGCATTTTAATCTGAGTATTATTCTCCGTATTTCATGATCCGGTGTTGTTGAGCGCACAATTGCATGAATGTGTTCTAAGTGGTGCTTTTTGCACATGTAGCGCACGCTATCGACTAAGTGTAGTGTACGCTAATTTGGATTCGTAGCGCACGCTATGTATGAACCTTAGCACACGCTACACGTAGTCAAGATGATTAAGACAGGGTGGTAGGTGAGATCAGCCACGGATCTTGGTCGGATCATGTCGGGATGAACCTGGACGGCTTTCGGGAAAAGCCGAGTGAACGCGGTAGCACACGCTACGGATATGAGGATAGCGCACGCTAAATGCTGAGTACAGTGAAGTCATTAAGCTTCGTATGGCCGTTAGCGCACGCTATGGATATGGACTAGCACGCGCTAATAACCATTTTCTATATATAGGACAGCATCCTTTTTCATTTTTTTTCAGACTTTTCACTTCCCAAATCCGAATTCTTAGACTTAGAGAGTTACGTCTTCCATCCTCAACCTCTAATATCATCATCCTAGCACGAGTTGGAAGATTGTATATCATTGGATATTGGTGTTCAAGCCTTCGGCATTGGATTTCTTCAAGTTCCTCCTTGTTCTTCTACTTTGAGGTAGGTGATTCTTCACCAATATTAAGTAATATTCTGAAGGACGTTTTGATCATGATTTGGGATTATCTAGTCAGTTAAATTGATACGTAGTCGAACATCATGTTGTTAGAAGGATATTTTCGATGTTTCGGTACTTCTTCATCGTATAAACCATTGAACCTTTTAGTGTTTGAACTCCTAGCATACTCATGAGGCTTCAAAACCGAGTATGACCAGTTTATGGAGATTATCAAGTTCTTATGTTTTTACATAATGGAAGTATACGTTTTGGACATGGAATGGATGGAACTTAGGATACTTTCTTAAAGATCAAGATGAATTATGGTGTTGTGATGATTATACGTATCCTTGTATCTCAAAGTCGTTTAATCCATAAAGATCTTTCACAAACCGTATGAGCATGATATGCATGGAGATGACATGTATTAACACTGAAGATTTCTTGAGTTTCATCACTATAAGATCAAGTCTACTGCCCAGTAGTAAACTGCCATGCACGGTTAGCGCACGCTAAGATATGTATATTAACGTGCGCTATCGGGAATCAGTAATGTACGCTACATTTGGTACGTAACGTACGTTATGTCATCAGGCTAGTCAGTCAGCTGATCAGAGAGGACTGTCAGTACATAATTAGCGTACGGTAGACTTCGTTGTTTACGTATGCTAACGAGCAGGCTTAGCGCACGTTACGTAGAGTATGTAGCGCACGCTAAGTAGTTCAGGCAGATTACATTTTTAGAGCTTTTGGCCGTAGACCGGATTGTTAGACATTCGTACGACATGAGATGAATTCTATATTATTTCTTTTGTTAAGGTTCGAGCTTGCTACGTTGATCGAAGGAGACGGCCTTCGAGTGTGTTGAGATCATTGAAGTGATTTGTTCTTGCCATCTTTGAGGCAAGTATCGTAATTTGTTAATATTGGTATTTGAGCATACATGTGGTTTATTCATGTTGTTAAACATGGGATTTATTTCGTTGAATTGTCATGATATTCATTATCTAGTGTTTGTATGTTCATGTTGATGGACATAGCGATTTTGCATATATGTATGCATGAGTTGTGTTTGTGTATGTTGTACGATCTATGCTGAGGGCGCTGGATCGGATGTCCACCTCGTGTTGGTCCGACGGGATCATCTTGGGATCTAGGCTGAGGGCGCTGGATCATTGGACGGGTTTTTCCACCTCGTGTTGGTCCGACGGGATCATCTTGGGATCTATGCTGAGGGCGTTGGATAATTGGAATACCCATACTGTGTTAATGGAATCTTGTGGATTCGAATTGTCGGATTCCAGTAGCGGAAGTCCGTGTGGTGTATCTTGTTATGTATTGTTGATGCATATTCGATATGTTTAATATGATACTTGTACTAGCATCGTTTTGCTAACCCCTTCGGGGGTGGACATTTGTTTTGATGTTCAGGTAGCCGAGGATCGGGGAAACAGCCACAGTACCGACGTGACGACGAAGGGGCTCAGTGATGTTTGTTTTTGTGATTTGTCTTCTTGGTTCATTTTCAGTACTCGAGTACGCGTGTCTTATTAATATCATTTCGATATGGTTATATTAATTAACTCAATGGATCAGTTGGAACCGTTTTTGTAATTTGAATTTCTGTGGTATTGTTGGATTATATTCACATTTCTTTTAATTAACCTTGTAAATTCTTACTTAAAGGGTTTACGACGCTGTAATTATTCCGAATATCTCGGGGTGTTACAGGTGCTACATGATATCGAGCACACACTCCTATAGCAAACTGGATATCAGGCCTACTAGCCGTTAGGTACAGGAGTGAGCCAATAAGCTTCATATAGAGTTATTGATCAACCGACTTTCCATCTTCGTCAGCACTAATTTGCATGGACGTGGTCATGGGGGTTGACGAGGATTTGGAGTTGTTCATCCCATATTTGTTGAGCAGCTCCTTGCTGTACTTCTCCTGGTTGATAAAGATTCTTGTAGGCAAT
Organism: Orobanche coerulescens; assembly: GCA_033398695.1. Classification (NCBI taxonomy): domain Eukaryota; kingdom Viridiplantae; phylum Streptophyta; class Magnoliopsida; order Lamiales; family Orobanchaceae; genus Orobanche; species Orobanche coerulescens. Next base: position 165,904,565 of record CM065806.1, on the reverse strand, counting down.
TGCTTCACCTGCAATCCTAGGAAATAACTAAGTTCCACCATCATACTCATTTCATATTTATTTTGCATGAGATGAGAGAATATTTGACATAAAGCAAGGTTAGTAGAACCAAATATAATATCATCGACATATATTTGCACCATTAAGAGGTCATTTCCTTCATGTATCTTAAATAGAGTATTGTCCACCACACCTTTCTCAAATCTATTATCGGTAAGGTATAGAGACAGAGTTTCGTACCATGCTCTTGGTGCTTGCTTAAGTCCATACAGAGCTTTCCGTAGTCTGTATACTAGGTCTCCACCTTCAGTGTTGACAAACCCTGGTGGTTGTTCAACATAGACTTCTTCACGAGGTCTCCATTCAAGCATGCACTCTTAATGTCCATTTGATATACTATAAAGCTCTTGTGAGCGACAAAATCTTGGAATATCCTGATGGCATCTAGTCTGGATACAGGGGCAAATGTCTCATCATATTATATGTCTTCTTCCTATCTGTAGCCTTATGCGACTAGACGGGATTTGTTCCTAATAATAAGTCCATTCTCATCCTTTTTGTTTCTAAATACCCATTTTGTTCCAATTACAGCTTGATCTTTTGGCTTGGGTAGTAGATGCCATACATTGTTTCTTTTGAAACCATTAAGCTCTTCTTCCAGAGAAGTGGTCCAGTGAGAATTATTGAAAGCTTTATTGTAGAAACAGGTTCGGATTGAGCTAAGAATACATCTAGGGTGCACATAGCTAGTCTCCTAACTTTAGCTTGAGATTTCCATACAGGAAATGGAGATTTCTCAGAATTGGATTCTTCTTGCGCACATAGTACAATTCCTTGTGTGCTTTGTATTCTTCTTCGGGTGGATACACCAGCATCAATATCACCTATAATTAACTCCTGTGGGTGATCTCTTAACCATCTCCTGTCAGGTTCTAGTTCGGCATCCCGTACTGTATCTTGAGGTGCTATAGTTTCAGCTTCAGCTTGTACAACATCGGCTTCGACTACTTCTGATCTTACAGCTGCGAGTTGATTTCTAAGTCCACGACAAGTTCTATTGGAGTTTTAGGGTCATCAATGGAAAGTGTTCGGATGTTCTGGGTTAAGTCTTCTACTCCTGTAGGATCGAAATGAGGTTCATCGAACACTACATGGATAGATTCCTCGATTGTCAGCTTTCTTATGTTAAAGATCCTGAAAGCTTTGCTGACAGATGAGTATCCTACAAATATTCCTTCGTCCGACTTTTCATCGAAGGGTTTGAGTTGATCTTTCCTATTATTCAGAACATAACACCAGCATCCAAAGATGTAAAAATACGAAACTAAAGGAGTTTTATTATTCCATACCTCATAGGCAGTTTTTTTGTGATGCTTGTTGATGATATATCGATTTTGTGTGTAGCATGATGTATTTGTTACTTTTTCCCAGAACCACTGCGGCAACTTGCTTGCAGCGATCATGGTTCTTGTAGCTTCCTTGAGCGTCCTATCATTTCGCTCGGTAACACCATTTTATTGAGAAGTCCGGACTGCTGAGTATTCGTGCTGTATTCCATTGTCTAAACAGTATTGCTCTATAAAGCGATTTGTGAATTTAGTGCCTCTGTCGGAATGAATGGACACGATACTCAACCCTTTCTCATTCTGAATCTTTCTCAGGTGTTCTGGCAACTTTTTTGTAGTTTCTTTATTCTTGCTCAGAAAGATTGTCCAAGAATACCTAGAGTAATCATCAACAATAACGAAACAATATTTCTTACCTCCCAAACTTAAAGGGTCTACAAGGCCGTAGAGGTCCATGTGTAGCAAATCTAGAACCCTGTGGGTGGATAGGTATGATTTGCTTTTCAGGGTGCTTTTGACTTTTTTGCCTTTATGACAGGGTCCGCAGACGCTGTCTTTATGGAGTGACACATCAGGTAAGCCTCTAACCATTTCCTGTCTGTCGAGTTTGTTGATTGTCTTGAAGTTGATGTGAGACATCCTCTTGTGCCATAGTCAGCTTTGATTTGCAGTGCCTTTGACAACAAAACAAGTAATAGTGGAGCTCGTAGGCTTCCAGTCAGCAATATACATATTACCTGACCTGATTCCTGTGAGATCGACTTCTTTGGTCTTGATGTTCTTCACTCTACAGTGGTCTATATAGAATTTCACCAAGAAGTGTTTTTCACAGAACTGGCAGATACTAAGTAGATTGTACTGTAGGCCTTCAACTTAGGCTACATCAGTGACTTTGAACTTTCCTACAAGCAGAGTTCCTTTACCTCTTGTTCTTCCTTTAGACTTATCACCAAAGCGCACCTTTGGACCGCGAACTTCTACATAATCTGACAGCTTGCTGATATCTCTTATCATGTGCCGAGAACATCCGCTGTCAAAGTACCAGATATCCTTTTTCTTCATATCCTGTAAGAACATAATTTAAGTAGATTTAGGTCCCCTTTGATTGTTGGGTCCGTGTATGTTAGTCCCTTTTGGTACCCATATTTGCCTAATAAAAATTGGTTTACTGTAGCTTACGTTTGGTCCAGTTTTGCGATGTCTACATGGGGCAGGCACGTAGTCGTTGTAACCTTGATTATTATCCATGTAAAATCTAGGGGTTATTATTATTCCAGTATGATTGCCGTCTAGGAGGTGGAGCCATTTTCTGTGACCTTACAGCTTTCCTTTTGGGTCTCCAGTTGGATTCCCAGAGCTTTCGATGATACTGCACGACGACCTTCTTTCTGTATGGATAACGGAGTTTCTGTATCCAATATCTAGGCGCATTTTACTGTTAAAAGTATTGCGGTGCGTGCCTTTGATATTTAGATACAACCTTCTTTCCAAATGGCTGTTGGCGCTTTTAATATGCTTGGGGAGCATGCTGTTGATCACGCCTTACAGATATGAGAGGCTGAGGTTTCCGTTGTCTATGATATGATCTTGGTCGCGGAATCACAGCCTTCGCTGTACGAGGGGCAGCTGTAGCCTTTGCATGGCTTGGAATTTCTTCAGGTACATGAATGGATTCCACACCCCTAACGAATACCATACTAGTTTTTCCCTTATTGGAGAATGAGTTATATTCTAAGCCACTTTTATCATGAGCATGTTGTCCAGTGCTTTGAATTTCTTCCATCCGTTTGGATGATTTCTCGATTGATTTCAAGATGGTCTCTTATTCTCCTTCTCGCTTCTTGAGAGTTTTCACTTTGGCTTCGAGTAAAGCAAAATCAATTGTCTTGCTCTCATTATGAGACTTAGTCTCATTTATATCGTGGGCAAGTTGATGATTACTTTCCATGAGTTTTTCAAATGTGATCTTGCTGTTTTCGCAGTCAATAGACATGTTTTCGTAATTATTTTTCAGCAAGTCATTTTCATCTTTCAGTTCTAAGTTTGAAATTTGGAGATGTATGTTTTGTCGTTTTAAATTCTCATGGGCCTTTTGATTGTTTTTGAATTCATTCATCATGTTTTCAAAAGTATGCGATGCATTTGCGGGACTAATTGAATTTGAGATTACTTCATCATCGCTATCCTCATCATCCTATAATTCTTTGGCCATAAATCACATATATGCTTTATCTTCGATATCATCATCGGACGAGTCACTGTCAGTGACAGCCTAAAGGCACTCCTCAGTTTTGTTGGACGTAGGCGAGGCGTTTGATTCACCAATCAGGGCCTTGAGCTTGTTTTTCCAGACACGTCTTCTTTCATCCTTTTCTTGTTGCTTAGCTCCTGGAAACTTTTGCACTTTTGGATGTGGACAATTATTTGCATAATGTCCGGGATTCCTACAGTTATAGCATAAGTTAGAATCACTGGATGAGGGAGTTTCTGAGCTTACCTTGTGAAAAGTCTTGAGCCTGTATGGAGTGTTTCGAGACTGTTTGATGAACTTTTTGAATTTGTGCATGAACAGGGCCATTTCATCTTGTGACAGGATGTCATCATCGCTGTACGCAGTCTTGTGTGATGATTTGGATGTGATGGGTGCAGAGCTGTGTCTCCTGTCAGATACAACAGCTAGTGTTATAGTCTTGGCAGGTGACTCTTCTGCCTTCTCTCTCATGTCAATATCATACTCAAAAGCTTTCAGGTCAGAGAAGAGATCAAAAGTAGAAATATCATTAAGATTACAGGACATGCGCATAACTATCACTTCAAGACCTCCAAGATCGCGGCTATATGAAGTGATCAGAAGATAAACTTTTTCTTCTATTAGTTCTGACTCTCCAAGAGAAGAATTTGAAGATAATATATGAAAGAAAATTTAAGCAACCAATTTCTTTCTCTTTTTCTTCCTTCCTTTTCTCTCTCTTTTTCTCTCTTTCGTTCCTTTGGTTTTTGGCCGTGAGTTCTACACTTCACAAAGTGTGTACTATAGCTTTTAACAATCATGGAGACTTTAATAATGAATTCCAAATTCATTATTCAAGCCTTACTTACATGAGAAGAATAACCCATTAAAGAAAGATCACATTAAGTGGAAGACTTCAAAATTAACTTTCAGTGCATTATGAAGAGGTGTAGCGCGGCCAAAGTGAGAAAAAAAAGAGTTCGTTCATTTCGATCCATGAAACGGGTCCCGTGTATCTAATCCTATAGATAAACCTTGGTACGTTTGAATATTAATATAATTAATTAATCCAATTAATTAATTATTTTAAATATAAATTCTCTAAGAAATAATATAAATTAAATTAGTTACGCAGTAATTTATTTAATTCACTAGATCGATCTAATTTATCTAATAAATTAAAATAACAATTATCTAATAATTTAAATTAGATATTTAATGATGAATATCCTTAGTTTAATCCATCATCTATCCTGTGCCGTGACTCCATAGGTTCATCTCAGTTGGTAATGAGATGAACCAAAGAGTGTGAGTAACACTTAGCCAGTTCCGTGCCTCACACTGTAACCCAACTGAGAACGATGATAGGGATCATTCAAAAACCTTTACTTATGAATACCGTATATGCATAAACCTTTCAATAAATATCCCGATCAAGTATTATGGTCACGGTAATGTCAAACCCTATTATAACTTGACTCTATGCATTTTTTAATGCAAACCAAGATCATCGAGCTCTTGTGTATCAAATACAACTAGCTCTAAATTCTTTGGTCAAAGACTTGTGATCTCATTTGCCATTAACTGCATAAGACATTTAACTACTCACTTACAGGAGAAAGAATCATATCTTGGTATTTACTAGAGATGGCTATTTGTCCACTAAGTTGCACTTCGAGATTGACCGCACCAACCGACAATTGGATCGAACTACTCTAATGACTAACTTAATGTCACAAGCACGTCTCCCAATGAATCCTCAAGTCAAAGGTTCACGTATACCTATTACAACCTTTCGGTTCAATCATTGACTATCCCGGAGTGAAATCCATGTGATCGAATTGAGGTGAGTCGAGTCCGAGTATACTAATCCCATTATCATACAACGTGGGCTCCCATTATCCCTTAATGAAGACATGCACTATACATGTCAAAGTACATGTTATAAAAGTATTATCTAAACTTAATGTCCAGTTAAGTTTTATCGACTTGCGAACTGGTTAAGAATTTGAGCCCTAAACATTTATAGTGCTGATCTCTTTATCATCATAAGGACTGGAATGTTTGCTCTCAAATGAAAGGACTATTATTCTATATAACAAATCATTATGCCGGTGATATACAATAATATAGCAATATAGATACCTTATTCAATTATTGTTCATAATTACAATACAATGCTCTCGCTCTCTCATCCTTTGAGTGGCATTCGAGGGCATATTCCTAAGATGATTAAGGCGTAGCATGAGCCTCTCGGGTTATCCTTTGCCTCAACTCAAAATAGGGATGGCAACAGATCAGGTTCGGGCGGGTTTGGTAAAATTCAAATCCAAATCCCAATATTTTCGGGTTTAAAAATTTAATCTAAATCCAAATCCAAATCCAAAACTCAAATATCCAAATCCAAATCCACCGGGTTTCGGATCGGATCGGGTTTTTCCGGGTATTAAAAAATAAAAATGATATAATCAAGTTGAACATTACTAACATGTGCAAATAACATAAATATACGTATACAATGATTAAATTTAATAAGTATTCAAATGTATTTTAATACATAGATTGAGATATTAAGTGAATTCAAAAATATATTAATAAAATAATACTTCATCTGTCCGTCAACCATGTGCATTGTTTTGACCAGCACGGGTTTTAATATTTGAGTTGACTTAGTTGGTAGGATGTGTTATGAGTGGACTAAGGGGCCCACTTGTGGTAGCAAAATTGCCAAAAACAAACAATGCACATAGGTTGCGGACGGACGGAAAAGGAAATTGTTGCACAAGGGTGGCGAACGGAGGGAGTACTTCACATACCAACATATTAAAAAAAATCATGTATAAAATATGAATTTAAGAACGAGAAGTTTAATTCATTGAATTAGTATTAATTATTGACTAATAATAAAATTAAAATATACATATCGTATGTCATATATCTCGAATACTATATATAACAATTTATAAATTATAATAGTATATATTAGGGGTGGGCATGGGACGGGATGGGACGGGATTGGGGTCATCCCATGTCCCATCCCGTGTAATAACAAGCGGGACGGGACGGAATGGGATTGGTGATTTCATAATTTCATCCCGCGCGGGCCTTATCCCGATTGGGATGGGACGGAACGGGATGGAACGAGTTTAGTCCCGCATAAAAAAAGTTCAAAATATAAATTAAAAAAAAAGTAAAAAAAATCCATAATCTTATACATCTAAATTCGAGAAAAATATCCAACAAACTAAGCTAATAGCCTATATTAAACCTTTAAAACATCAATTATTAACATTGAATACAACATATCCATTTTTTTTAAAAGAAACATCAGTTACTAACTTTATATCAGTTGATTAGGTTCATGTATAATTATAATATACAGATAGTAAAAAACAAAAGTAGTTTATTGCTAAAAATTAATTAAAAAGGGTTACAAATAAAAAAATTTATGGTTTTAAAAAGGGTTAAAAACTTAGCGGGACGGGACGGGCCTTACGGGCCTCTGATTTTTAGTCTCGTGTCCCGTCCCGTAGTTACTCTAATGGGACGGGATGGGATGGGCCTATTTTTTTTAATTTTGGATTCCGTCGCATCACGTGTAATTTTGGGACGGGATCGGAATTTTGATTTTATGTGCCCACCCCTAGTATATATTATATTTACATAGGGTTTTTATCGGATTTCGGGTTTGGATCAGGTTTGAATCGGGTTTCGGATTTTGGGTCGGGTATCGGTTCGATAATCCTTAAATCCAAATCCAAATCTAAATTTTTTCTGGTTTATAAAATAAATCCAAATCCAAATCCAAATCCAAATCCAAATCCAAAATTCAGGTTCGGTAAATCCAAAATTTCGGGTTTTGGATCAGGTATCCATCAGATCGGATTATTTTGCCATCCCTAACTCCAAATTGTTCGGAACACAGAGTCTTCCTTGGAACCTTAAAATGTTGCCCTCGTGAATCATACAACCCGGAGCTTTTTTCTTAACCACATCCGCCTTCAGTTGAATAACTATCGGGTCACTTTAGTGTTCCCCTTTGATTTCGTCAACTAAGGACAAAGTAATCTCGAGAGTACACAACTCCCTTTGCACTCTCTAAACTGAAACTTCTATTCCCTGCTCGATAAGTTATTGTCTAATCTTCGTTTGAGGTGTGAAAACCTCTAGCATCTGAAGTGGTGCCGGCTTTCAGTTTAATGCATCCGCGATGATGTTGGCTTTCCCCAGATGGTAAAGAATTTCAAAGTCATAATCCTGTATCAATTTCAACCAATGGTGCCACCTCATATTCAACTCCTTTTGACTAAATATGTACTTCAAATTCTTATGGTAAGTATAGATCCAACACAAAGATCCATATAAATAATGTCGCTAAATCTTCAGTGCGAACACACCTGCAGCCATCTCTAGGTTATGAGTTCATCTCATACGGCTTCAACTACCGTGATACAAAAGCTATCATCTTATCATGCTGTATAAGCACACACCCAAGCCCCTGTCCTGAAGCGCCACTACAAACTGCAAACCCCTCGCTACCTTGCGGTAAAGTTAGACTCGGCGCTGATGTTAAACATCTCTTCCATTCTTCGAAGATCTTCTGCCTCTCATCAGTCCATTCAAACTTTTCTACCTTCTGAAGCCACTGGGTAAGTAGCTGATCACGTTTAGAGAACCCCTCGACAAACCTACGATAGGTACCAACAAGACGCAAAAAGCTACGAACCTCCTTCAAATTCTTAGGCCTGCCCAACTCAACACTGCCTCAATTTTCTATGGGTCCACACGAACTCCTTTGGCCAAGATCACATGGTCAAGAAACATAACTTATTTCAACCAGAATTCACATTTAGAAAACTTCTCATAAATATGATGGGCTCTCAAAATGTCTAGCATTAAACGCAAGCACTGGGCATGCTCCTCCTCATATTGATAGACATCAAAATATCGTCAATAAAGATGACCACACACTTATCGAGGTACTCGATGAATATCTGTTCATGAGTTGCATGAATACCGCTGGCGCATTGGCTAGCCCGAAAGGCATAACCACAAACTCGTAATGTCCGTATCTCGTTTGAAAGGTTGTGTTCGGAACGTCGAACTCCTTCAGTCGGAGTTGATAGTATCCTGATCTCAAGTCAATTTTTGAGAATATTGTAGCTCCCTGTAACTGATCAAACAAGTCATCTATATGGGGTAACGGATAATTGTTCTTAATGGTCACTTTGTTTAGCTCGCGGTAATCGATGCATAAACACAATGAATCATCCTTCTTTCTCACAAATAGGACTGGTGCGCCCCAAGTCTAAGCACTCAGTCTAGTATACCCTTTCTCAAACAACTCCCCAACTGATTCTTCAATTCCTGCATTTCTGAAAGGGCCATGCGATAAGGCACCTTAGAAATTGGAGCCACATCTGTCTCCAAATTAACATAAAATTCTACCTCTCGATCTAGTGGTTATCCTAGAAGATCATCAGAAAAACATATGGATACTTATTAACAACCAGGATTGATGAAAGATCAACTCCGACTCCTTCCGAATTCAAGGCATTACACCAATAGATCGTGCAACACTTATTCAAAAGCTTCATGGCCGTCATGGCGCTTATAAGCAGTTTATCCTTACCTAGTTTACGACCCATAAAATAATGTTTGAAACTATCCATAGCCATGGTGATAACTTTAGTGCGATAATTCATAATCGCCCCGTGCTTATCAAGACAATCATCACCAAGGATCAAATCCTCACCCTAGATATCAATCACAATCAAGTTTGAAGACCAATCTCTACCCGTTACACTCACTGGATAATCTCTAATTTCCTAATTACCCATGATTTTATCCCTACTAAGAAGTTTCATGATAAAAGACTCATAAGCAATCATATAATCAATATTCAGATGATGCACATAGTCCAATGAGATGAAAGAATGCGTAGCACCAGAATAAAAAAGTACTCTAACTGGATGATATAGGAAGTGAATGGTACAAGTGGTCACCTGTTGGTCACTAAGTATACAATAAACAGCTTAGAAAGTAGGAGTACAATAAGCTGTATGATTTTCGATGTTAATTGCGTAGTGAAAGTCTGTTGGGTGAGTTGTTGTAAATACAGCAAATAGGTGTTCTCATGTTGGCTTGATGCGTACATAATTTCACAATTTATACTTACAAATCACAATAGAATGAAAAAAGTAAAGACATAAGGTAAATAACACACAGTTTAAAGTGGTTCGAGGTAAACCACTAATACAAAACTAGCCTTTAACAGCGCCCTTTTAATAGCGGTTTTTCGAAAACCGCTGTTAAAATGACGCGGTGGCATACTTATAAATAGTGTGCAATAAATTAACAGCGAATAACCGATGTTAAAATAGCAACTTAACAGCGGTTTTATAATAACCGATGTTAAATTTATCCCGAAAAATTAAAAAAAAAATGAACTTGCAATTTAACATCGGTTTTTAAGGAAAACTGATGTTAAATAAGTGACAATTAACAGCGGTTTAAACGATAACCGCTGTTATTTTTTTTCTAAAAAAAACTATATTTAACAGCGGTTTTAGGTGATAACCGCTGTTAAAAAAACTCTGTCAACAGCGGTTGGAAAAACCGCTGTTGTTTGCATATACCTTTAACAGCGGTTGTTGCTTAACAAACGCTGTTGTTTGATCATTAAAAAACAGTTCACGGTTTTATTTTTCTTTCCTCCGCCTCTCTCTACCCTCTAAATGCTGGCATCAGTAGCTTTGGTTTTTGAATCTCGTGCAAGTTAGGTTGTGGCTGCAAGCTGGGAGACGGGACTAGCCCGGTGACGGGAGAAAGACAACCAGGGTATCTGATTCCTCCTTTGGCTGCCTTGTCACTTCGGCTGTGCTTTCGAGCCCCACTGAACTAAGAAAGAGTCTCGCTCACCCCCTTCTAGCATCACCCAGGGGTTGGCATTGTTCGGCCCTCCACCAAGGGGATTTGGAAACCTTGCACGACCATGGGGAAGTGATTTAGTAAGTAAACCTGCATGAAGCCATTTTTGTTTCTTTCATTCTAGATCCCCCTTGAAACTACACTATTCAAAGCATCGAGAAGGATTTTGAGTTATTTTTCCCATCGCCTTGAGGAATTTGTGTTGCTGTTGCTTGCATCATCGGACTCACTGTTTGCTGCTCTCTGCCGTGTATTATTGCAATCTTGTATGTCATGCATCGTAGGTTAATATTTTGCCATGCTGATGCTATGAACTATGCTTTGCCCTTTTTCTTGTCATAAGCATTTGGAGCAAAATTTTGTACTTTGTCTAGGTTGAATTGATGAAGAAACTGGATTTAGTTTCTTGAAATTACTTTTATTGCTTGTTCCTTGTTTTTCGACAAAAATGATGATGATTTTTGGTATCTTCAATTGAAGTAGATCTGACTTATTTGGACTTTTCATTGTCAAATTAGAGGTGTTAAGAAACTTGGGAATGATATCTATTTCATTGTCAATCGAAGACGAAATATAATCATGGGGATAAATTCTCCGGTTGCAAGAATTTTGGCAAGAATTAGTGCTCATTTTTTAAATGGCTTGATGAAACTGATGTAGTAAGCCCGGTCAATGTGCACTATGAAAACCTAGAGCTTAACATGAAGATACAACATTTAAGAATGGAAATTGAGTCTCTTAAAAAACAGATGGCGATGGCTAACAATTGTTTATCTGATTTAAAGAAGAATTAGGAATCGTAATGAAGAAGAATAAGATATGTATGTTTGTATGTTACTTGTCAATTAGTCTGTATTTTTGTTGGTGGAACAAAGACGTTTAATGATTTTTTTTTGTTTGCATGTTATTTGTCCAATTATTATGTATTTTGGTTTGTGGAACAAATATGTTCAATAAATTTCCTTTTGTTGGCATGTTATTGGTTAGTTATGCTGTATTTATGTTTGTTGAAATATATCCATCAAAACACACTCAATTACTGTAAAACTTGTTTCAAGTGTTATAGCGTGCTTCCTTTTCTTTTTTCTTTTTCATTTCTTTACTACTCTTTTTTGTTCTCCCTCTTTCTGTGGGGTTGAGAATGAGATTGTGGTATGGAATTTGCCGCATTTCCCCAGTAGTTGGTAATAGTCATGCATTTGCAACTGGTCTTGATATTGTTTTCTTGTATACTATATATCTAGATAGTCTTACCAATAAAATTTAAAGCAATAATGCTTTATGCTTAAAATTTCATTTCTTACTGATGGTTAATATATACTCTCCTTCTCAAGTTTCAGATTTTTGTCATAGCTTGAGGCACATAAAAAAGTGAACAATGTACGGCTAAATATTTAAAAGGATCCTTAATTAACCCCCCTCTATCTCCCTCTTCCTGATTACTATTATACTACCATATATATTTCTCTATTTGTTATTAATAGGGTCTACCGAAGGCATAGGGCCAGGCCGTGGGTTAAAGGTTGCATGAGACGTTTATTATTATTATTATAATTATTATTATGGGTTTTCATATTTTAAGTTTTATTATTGTGGACTTGGGTATAAATATTACTATTAGGTCTTTTAATTAATTATCTAAGAAGTCATAAATAGAATCAACACTTGGTACTAAGAAGTCATTATTTTACTTATATTCAATGTCATAATCTTTATTTAAAACGTCAGAAAAGTTAAGGATGTAATACCCGGTTGTAATTCAGTAATTATCATTCAGTATTTATCATTCAGTAATTGATACTCAGTAATTTCACTCATTAATGATCAATTGTCACTCATATTCAATCATGGTATTCATCATCCAGAGTAATTGTATCGTGTATCAATCGTCATTCGGCACTAATCTAATTGGAGTTTCGTGCTGTGTTTATCATTGTTGTCATTTTCATTGTGGGCTGTGCGTGAGGAGTAGCGCACGCTACGTACTATTTTTAGCGTACGCTAATTGAGTACAGGTAGCGCACGCTACCACTCAGCATTAGCGCACGCTAATGTTACCCTGGTTGCAGTCCAGAAGGTACTGGACTGCAGGTGAGTTATTTGTAGCGCACGCTACGAGTGGTAAGTAGCGTGCGCTAGCGGATTGTAGTAGCGCACGCTAAATATGTGGAGTAGCGCGCGCTAGGGACGGATCAGGTTGAGTCCAGTGGCTACTGGACTGCACTGGATTAATTCATAGCGCACGCTATGAGTGATATTTAGCATACGCAATCGATATTATAGCGCACGCTAATCGTTGGTTGTAGCGCACGCTATCGAGATCAGATCAGAGGACAGAAGGTTTCTGGATTCCAGTACTGGGCATCACATAATTCGTTAGCGCACGCTAACAATGGGTATTAACGCACGCTAATGGCATGACCGTAGCGCACGCTACAAAAGGGTACGTAGCGCGCACTACCGTGTTCGGACAGTGGGTACTGGACTACCCAAATTACCCGTTAGCACACGCTACGCATAAGGGCTAGCGCACGCTAACCTGGAATGGATATATATTGGACAGTTAGCCTGAGTTCGTCATTTTATCATCCTTTCTCATTCCCTCATTGGTTTCGGGCGATTTTGGGCATTTTGGAGAGTTCTCTTCGAGCTTCTATCATCCATCATCATCTTCAAGTCTTTGAGTTGGATTATCATCACTTCATCATCTCCTTAACATCGAATCAAAGGTATTAATCTCTTGGATCTAGAATTTCGGATTTTTGGGTTTTTCCTTCCAATTTCTTCGTGTAAGCCTGGATTACCATTGGAATATGTTAGATATGGATTATCTAACTTGGATAAGTATTTTCTTACGGATTTAATGGTTATTTTCGGAATTATTTCAAGAACCCTTGGGGTTGACTTCGGTTATTTGGGGATTTTCCGATTAATGTAGTTGTAATCTCGAATTGTGGATTCCTAATGGATTATTGATATCATTAAAGTGTTTTGTTAGTTCGATATACTCATTTTGGTGTTGGTTTCGATATATTCGGGATTGGATATTTTCGAAGTCATGTGGTTGGTTACGTATTCGTTGGAATGCCCCTATGAGTTTGATTATCGTTGTTTTCGACCTTTGGGTTAGTCGTGTTTATTTGCTTGATACGTGTATTGAACGGTTGTTGGTATTGTTATTCAAGGTTGTTCGAGCGACCGGCATTTCATTTAGGACGTTGTTCGTGGACGGACATTCTTCATCGGTATTGGGTAAGTTAATTCTTACTCGGTTAAAAGGATATTCATTCCTTTTGATGTTGTCATTCATAATCGTAACTCATTCATCATTGTATTAACCGTATCAAAACTTGTCATTGTCAATTAATCACTTCAGTCATAAGGAACGATGGTTCCAATCACTTCATTAAGCTGTCATTAATTCCACCATCATTTAATCTTGGTGAGTCATTATTCATTTTCGTTGTCACTTTTGTCATATTGTGGCATTCCGGGTCATACTGGCGTGCCGGTTGGTATGTGTAGGATTTTCATGTCGGGCACATTATAGTCGTGTGTTGGTTGGTGGCCTCACATTGGACTGTGCACACGAGTTGATGGCTTCGTGAGACTGATTAGGTACAAGACCACACGTGTATTCGATCGATACTCGTTGGTGGCTTGTGCACGGACACATTTCCATCCCGGACGTAGTGTGGCGCCATTCCTTTGAGCCGTATCATTTGTTGATTCATATAGCATGTTTGATTGCGTATGTTTCGACATGATATTGTATAACTGTGGATAACTCATGATTGTGTATTTTCAACTCTTGAGGATTATTGTTCTGTGTAACTGACCCCGTTGGGGGGATACTGTTTTTCAGGTCATGGCAAGGCTAAAGCACGGGGAGAGAACGGTGACGGCGAGGAGTCCCAGTGATACTAGTAGGGGCCCCAGTCTTCTCAGTCATTTATGTTTCCTTCATTTATTCCACTGCAGACATTCCGTTTGAATATTCATTTCACTTAGTGTTGTATATGTAACACCCCCAGAATATGACCGGGAATGTCACACGCCATAGACCCTTATCGCAAGGATCTACCAGGCTAAACTCCAAAAGACTACTCGATGATTGACCGACCGGGGTCAAAATTAAATAGAAAACAGACCGACAAGGTCATAAACCAATTCAGAAACTAACGACATTCATATTACAATGACCACAATAAACTTGAACATAGAAAAGAATGACAACTCAATTTAATAAATGATAACTACACCCATGCAAGGGTGAATGCTCGAACGACAAAGAAATACCGACCAAAATGATACAAAAGAAAAGACTCTGACTCTGGTGTGATTAGCATCGTCGTCTTCCATCTCCTTCCAAGCCAATCCCGCGACTGCTCCCGAGCTGCCAAAACCTGAGCGCATAACAGGCACCCACCCCCCGAAAACTCGGGGGTTAGCAAACTGGAATTTTGCTAGTGCAAGTACATAATATACAAGATATACGAATAGTAACAACATAAAATTCAACCGCCGTGAAGCCTTAACATAAACCATACATTCCCATAATCAACACAGAGTAACACTCGCATACACAAGGTGAAAGATAATCACATAGCCATATTCTCTTTACGAAACATAACATCAATAAAATTTTAACCAAGCCCAAGGAGTCAGGAAAATCCCTTTTGGAAAAAGAAAAAAAAAATGTTTTGATAAGGTAGTTTGCAAACGTTATTGTTGACTCGGGCCGTCTGGGGGTTTTTAAAATCGAAAGGGAATACTTTTGAAAATAATTTCAAAAACTCTCGGGTCCTTGACCCAACGTATGGAAAACGATTACACAAAAACCAAGTCAACTTATTTGGGGTTCTCGACCCAATTTATAGAACACCGTCACAAACTAAATCATAACAACATCTCACAGGGTTCTCAACCCATTCCAAATAACATCATCATGAAATCAATCATCTCAACATTCCACAGGGTCCTCGACCCAAAACACAGAATAGCACCACAATACAATCAAAGGTACAAAACTCTCATTCGACATATCCTGCTCAAGACCCCCGATTAATTAACCCTGAGATTTCACAAACCTCCATGGTTAACTAACCCGATACCAACGCTAAAAAACAATTTGAAACAAGCTTTCAAAAACATGAATTATGGTCTGTATCAAGACAAATATTAAAAAGTTAGTTGAAAGAATTTGAGATAAGAACATCGTTCGCAACGGGTCTTAGCTATCACTCGAATACCGTAACCAATAAGCCTGCCAGCGCCTCCACGCACACTGCACCGGCGTTCACTCCACTATTTCGGCCGCTCATTGAAAATGTCACTGCGCCGCGATCACTCCCGCAAGAGCCCCTTGACACACGCATTATGTAACACCGGCGTTCACCACCCATATGGAGCCGCACATTGCAGCGTACACCAGGCCGGAGTGCACCGCCCCGCCCTCAGAGGTTCCCGGATATGACGTTTCTCACAACAAGTATCCACATTGTTCAAACATCAAGCACACGGACAAACATCACAACAATTTTCAACTCGGTACATCAAGTCACACAATTTCTCCGCCAGTCCATATCCACACAAATAAACAATAACACGCACGTTATCAATCAAACTCAATCAACACCGCACATATATCTCTATGTTGCGACTCAACCGAATATATACACATTTATATATATAGATATATATATATATCCTTACTATATTATATGAGTAACTATAGTTCGTCCATCAATCCAAGTAGAATTCAACACTCGTCGATCACCGACATAAACATATATATATCAATATACGTATATACATACATATATTTAACATGTAACTATATATAAACACATATATATATATATATATATACATACGTATATATACATCCACATAAACTCATACACTTAGACAACAATGATCTCACGCAGTTACAATTCGTATATCGAGGTACTTGCCTTGGTAATACGACGCGAAGGAGACGACGAAGGAATAGGTTTCGGTCCAAACAATCCTCTCAAATCCGACCCTAACACAATAATGATATACAATCAATCTCAAGATCATGAATACGAAGAAATTACTCCTAGTTCTACCCGTTGGGACAATTTATCGAACACCAAGAGTGCGTAGGGAATTGAAATCGGTTAACGGTGAATTAACGAAATTTCATCCCAACCAAAAACAAGAAAACCAAGGGTCACGAGAGTACTATCAAAATCTAACAACAACATCGGTTAATTCGGATTAAAACACAAGATCACCACCAAACCCTCCCCAAAAATCATACTAGGGTTAAAGGGGTTCTTACCTATTGAAGAATCAAGCCCTATAATCCGAAGAACACGTGCTAGATCCACAATCCGAGCTACACGATCGAAGGAAGATGAAGAAAAACACACAATCAAAAGGGTAGATGGAGAAGAAATCCCCCTCTCAACCCTCTCTCTCTCGCGCACGGTTGGAGAAAAGGAGGAAATGAGCGAATCTCGCTGAAAACACACAGTTATAGCGCTGACCGCATTGTGTGCCGCGGCTCAGCTAATCTGTGCCGCGGCACAGGGCCAAAAATTGCGCCCAGTGGTCGGCTGACCGCTCGTTGTGCCGCGGCTCATTCGGAGTGTGCCGCGGCTCAGACTCGGCATGTGCCGCGGCAGGCACGCGGTACAGAGGTTTTAGCCGGCAGTGCCACACGGGTGTGCCGCGGCCCGGACAAGTGTGCCGCAGACCGACTCGGCAGTGTGCGGCGCACAATCCTTGTGCCGCGGCACACTGCACCGCTCGCCAACAATCGGGTAGTATGTGTGCCGCGGCGCACAATCCTTGTGCCGCGGCTCACACCCTCGGGTCCCAAAATGACGAAAAAGATCCGGAAGAGAATAAAAGCAACAGAATCGATATTTGGGCAACAATAACACGAAATGGAAGTACGGAACCCCAAAACGATCGCGTACACAACCAAAGTTGAACAAGGAACAAATTCCCTAAATTTCTAGGAAATTACAAAACGCCCAAACATCCGAAAATCACGACACAACGTCGGATTAACCATACGAAACTCACAACATGCTCTAATCAAGCATACTAACTCATGGAAGTAAGAAAGTGACGGAATCGAACGAGTTTAAGGAGAATCGAATACGCATGAGACAAAATATACCACAAGATGAAATTACGTAAAAGCATCATCGAGACCCGTCTAAGCGGAGAAACTCCAAGAACAAAATAGGTTCGTAATTCCAAAATGCCAAGCGAGTTATCCGAAACGAATATACACAGAAGATAGAAATTATTAAAAATAGAAAACGCGGATATTACATTCTACCCTCCTTAAAACAAGTTTCGTCCCGAAACTTAAAATAGAGAGCGGCGGAACAATCAAGGAAATAACTACTTGCTCAAATTTCAAATCATCACGAGCAAAGCGCGAATGCAAGGTTCCAGAAATACGATGAACTGACCTAGCAAGCATATGATACGTGAGTCGAGACGATAAAACTGTATGGGAACACGATAAGTTGAGGTGGAGAAGTATGAATTTGGATACCAAAGCTCCCAGAGTGAAGAAAATCACAAAATAGTTCAGACGTCCTGAAAATCATGTTTCGAGCTCAACCAACCGCATCCAAGTTCATAATACATTCGGAAATGTTAATTGCACGCGAGGGAATATTAGCTTCGAACAAAATTTCTGCAAGAATCAAGCTCAGATGTGGAAAGACCACAATAATTCACGGAGTCTAACAACACGGTTCTGAAATTTGTTCGGAGAACGGTAGGCTAAGTACAACAGGGTAGTTTAAAAAAAATTATCGAGAGGGTCATAGATGAAGTACCAGCAATGAAAGTCACCCAACACTGAAAATACTATGAAGAGTATGGGTAGTACATTTCCCCATACTAAGAAAACATTTCGATCCCGAACTTAGAACAGCAAGAGTTGGTAACATAGAGCAATGAAATGAAGAACGATCAAAGTCACGATTGTCCAAAACAGCAACGATTAGGGCATATCACAAAATATTCATCCTCCCATGTTAGGTTCTTCAGAAGGAGACATAGGGTTTCGGGACATTCTCCAGTCACTTGCTCTGTTCGCCAATAGGGTAGCATTCTTTGCCAGCTCGGAAATTATCTCACAATGCTTCTCCCGATGACCTTCACACCCGCACCAGAATAAGTCAAGAGTGGAAAGGGACAATTTGCACGAACATGTCCCTGACGATTGCAGTTGAAGCACCCTCCCTTCTTACCGAGAGTCACCGATGCTGGTTTGGGATTCCAAGCGCTCACTCCCGATCGCGAAGACGACGCGTTCGAACGACGTGGGGGTTTGGGAGCCTTAGACTCTTCACCGCCCAAAAACTTCCCAGATATCCTCGGTCTCTTGGCTTCGCTCGTGGGCTCGACCACTGAGGAGATTTCATAGGATATCGATTGATCTAGATACTCCTTCACCGTAGCATGGATCGTGGTCGTACGAACCACCTTGCCACTTCCATTTCCATCATCACGTCCACGTCCGCCGAGGCTTGACATACTAATACGGATAACACCGATCAACAGTATTAGTTTATCACTGCATAATATACCACAATTATCAACCCGAGTTTTAGTTAGCATCCTTAGAATAACGGTACTATCGTAAAGCATAAAGTTTTATGAAGTCAATTTCGAGTTCCTCGACGAGGACGGTCATTATATGTATGCACTTAATGAAAACAAATTTTTGAAAAAGAGGGCTAGTCACGTTGCGCCCAAGACTTGTAAACACTATCTTTTATTTCGGAAGAGGAAGTTTATATAACGACTCTAAAAATTATTTTCGAGTGATGTATAAAAGAAAAAAAAATAAATTGAAAATAATTTCGTAACTAATTTGAAATATTTCAAGAATGTTGAGTCCCAAATACCACAATTTTGAAAATCTTTCCTCTTCTTCCAAAATGTTTATTTGAAAGAATTTTCCACCGAGATACGTGACCAATTAACATGACGATATTAAATCATGGCTTTACACAATGTTAGAAAATTTCAAAGCATCACTTTAAAATATTCGTGATACTACAGCGCCGTGGGTCCCGTGCCGGAACCCACCAGGCTAAAAATCATTTAAAAAAAATGATCAAAATGCCAAAAAGGCCGAAGTCGGTAATATTCTCAAATACTCACAAAAGTCATTTATAAAACATCAAATATCGTCATAAGAATACTATCAAAACATGCAAGACCAAAATATCAAAACTCGGTTTGCAAGATACTAAAAGTCATCTTAAAATACTCATGCGGTGGATAAAATTGTCATTCGTAAATTCATTCTAATAAAGTACCGAAACAAATAAACATGTTCGACTTCCATGTAATATCCTAAAACGATAATATCACCAACAAGTTCCAATTCCTAGTTCATATTAAGCATATTAGCACAATGTAATCAAATACGTGTATAAGGGGACTTACGATCGGGAGGCTTACCATCACGGATTGCCGGAAGATGATGTCGGAACCACGATACTAATCACAACTCTGATGCGCGCGACTTACACAAGACATGGACTTGACCCAACGGCCTAGGTTTTTCGCAAACCTAAGCTATGATACCATAAATGTAACACCCCCAGAATATGACCGGGAATGTCACACGCCGTAGACCCTTATCGCAAGGATCTACCAGGCTAAACTCCAAAAGACTACTCGATGATTGACCGACCGGGTCAAAATTAAATAGAAAACAGACCGACAAGGTCATAAACCACTTCAGAAACTAACGACATTCATATTACAATGACCACAATAAACTTGAACATAGAAAAGAATGACAACTCAATTTAATAAATGATAACTACACCCATGCAAGGGTGAATGCTCGAACGACAAAGAAATACCGACCAAAATGATACAAAAGAAAAGACTCGACTGTGTGATTAGCATCGTCGCCTTCCATCTCCTTCCAAGCCAATCCGTGATCGCTCCCGAGCCGCAAAACTCGAGCGCATAATGCACCCACCCCCGAAAACTCGGGGTTAGCAACCGGAATTTTGCTAGTGCAAGTACATAATATACAAGATATACGAACAGTAACAACATAAAATTCAACCGCCGTGAAGCCTTAACATAAACCATACATTCCCATAATCAACACAGAGTAACACTCGCATACACAAGGTGAAAGATAATCACATAGCCATATTCTCTTTAAGAAACATAACATCAATAAAATTTTAACCAAGCCCAAGGAGTCAGGAAAATCCCTTTTGGAAAAAGGAAAAAAAAATGTTTTGATAAGGTAGTTTGCAAACGTTATTGTTGACTCGGGCCGTCTGGGGGTTTTTAAAATCGAAAGGGAATACTTTTGGAAATAATTTCAAAAACTCTCGGGTCCTTGACCCAACGTATGGAAAACGATTACACAAAAACCAAGTCAACTTATTTGGGGTTCTCGACCCAATTTATAGAACACCGTCACAAACGAAATCATTACAACATCTCACGGTGGTTCTCAACCCATTCCAAATAACATCATCATGAAATCAATCATCTCAACATTCCACAGGTCCTCGACCCAAAACACGAGAATAGCACCACAATACACTCTAAGGTTCAAAACTCTCATTCGACATATCCTGCTCAAGACCCCCGATTAATTAAACCTCTGAGATTTCGTCAAACCTCCGTGGTTAACTAACCCTGAGTCCAACGCTAAAAAAAAACATTTTGAAACAAGCTTTCAAAACATGAATTGCGGTCTCGTATCAAGACAAATATTAAAAAGTGAGTTGAAAGAATTTGAGATATGAACATCGTTCGAAGCAGGTCTTAGCTATCACTCGAATACCCGTAACCAATAAGCCTCCGGGCGCCTCCACCGCACACACTGCACCGGCGTTCACTCCACTATGTCGGCCGCTCCTTGAACATGTCACTGCGCCG
This sequence comes from Orobanche coerulescens, assembly GCA_033398695.1. Classification (NCBI taxonomy): domain Eukaryota; kingdom Viridiplantae; phylum Streptophyta; class Magnoliopsida; order Lamiales; family Orobanchaceae; genus Orobanche; species Orobanche coerulescens. The sequence continues at coordinate 165,883,130 of CM065806.1, read as the reverse complement.
CGATCACTCCCGCAAGAGCCGCCCTTGACACACGCATTATGTAACACCGGCGTTCACCACCCATATGGAGCCGCACATTGCAACAGACACTGTGCCGGAGTGCACCGCCCCGCCCTCAGAGGTTCCCGGATATGACGTTTCTCACAACAAGTATCCACATTGTTCAAACATCAAGCACACGGACAAACGTCACAACAATTTTCAACTCGGTACATCAAGTCACACAATTTCTCCGCCAGTCCATATCCACACAAATAAACAATAACACGCACGTTATCAATCAAACTCAATCAACACCGCACATATATCTCTATGTTGCGACTCAACCGAATATATACACATTTATATATATATATATATATATATCCTTACTATATTATATGAGTAACTATAGTTCGTCCATCAATCCAAGTTGAGTACGTCAATTAATGTTAGAATTCAACACTCGTCGATCACCGACATAAACATATATATATCAATATACGTATATACATACATATATTTAACATGTAACTATATATAAACACATATATATATATATACATACGTATATATACATCCACATAAACTCATACACTTCGACAACAATGATCTCACGCAGTTACAATTCGTATATCGAGGTACTTGCCTTGGTAATACGACGCGAAGGAGACGACGAAGGAATAGGTTTCGGTCCAAACAATCCTCTCAAATCCGACCCTAACAAAATAATGATATACAATCAATCTCAAGATCATGAATACGAAGAAATTACTCCTAGTTCTACCCGTTGGGACAATTTATCGAACACCAAGAGTGCGTAGGGAATTGAAATCGGTTAACGGTGAATTAACGGAATTTCATCCCAACCAAAAACAAGAAAACCAAGGGTCACGAGAGTACTATCAAAATCTAACAACAACATCGGTTAATTCGGATTAAAACACAAGATCACCACCAAACCCTCCCCAAAAATCATACTAGGGTTAAAGGGGTTCTTACCTCTTGAAGAATCAAGCCCTATAATCCGAAGAACACGTGCTAGATCCACAATCCGAGCTACACGATAGAAGGAAGATGAAGAAAAACACACAATCAAAAGGGTAGATGGAGAAGAAATCCCCCTCTCAACCCTCTCTCTCTCTCGCACGGTTGGAGAAAAGGAGGAAATGAGCGAATCTCGCTGAAAACACACACTTATAGCGCTGACCGCATTGTGTGCCGCGGCTCAGCTAATCTGTGCCGCGGCACAGGGCCAAAAATTGCGCCCAGTGGTCGGCTGACCGCTCGTTGTGCCGCGGCTCATTCGGAGTGTGCCGCGGCTCAGACTCGGCATGTGCCGCGGCATCACGGCTGATCGCGGCCGGCACGCGGCAGAGGTTTTAGCCGGCAGTGCCACACGGTGTGCCGCGGCCGGACAAGTGTGCCGCGGCACCGACTGTGCCGCGGCGCACAATCCTTGTGCCGCGGCACACGACATGCTCGGCCAACAATCGGGTAGTAGTATGTGTGCCGCGGCGCACAATCCTTGTGCCGCGGCTCACACCCCCCCTCGGGTCCCAAAATGACGAAAAAAGATCCGGAAAGAGAATAAAAGCAACAGGAATCGATATTTGGGCAACAATAACACGAAATGGAAGTACGGAACCCCAAAACGATCTGACGTACACAACCAAAGTTGAACAAGGAACAAATTCCCTAAATTTCTAGGAAATTACAAAAACGGCCCAAACATCCGAAAATCACGACACAACGTCGGATTAACCATCCGAAACTCACAACATGCTCTAATCAAGCATACTAACTCATGGAAGTAAGAAAGTGACGGAATCGAACGAGTTTAAGGAGAATCGAATACGCATGAGACAAAATATACCACAAGATGAAATTACGTAAAAGCATCATCGAGACCCGTCTAAGCGGAGAAACTCCAAGAACAAAATAGGTTCAGAATTCCAAAACAGTGCCAAGCGAGTTATCCGAAACGAATATACACAGAAGATAGAAATTATTAAAAATAGAAAACGCGGATATTACAGTATATTTTATCTCCATATAAAATATACTTGTATTCAGTACCATCCTGGGTGTGTTGTATGAAACTCCTTATCGGAGTAATTAATTGTGTAATGTGGTTCGGTACTACATTTACCCGGCGTATTTTACTCATTTTCATTAGCCTGGTGGGTCCCAGTCGGGGGTCCACGGCACTGTAATATACGCCTAGTTTGGGGTGTTACAGAGTTGGTATCGGAGCGTGGTTTTGAATACTACCTTCCGAGTCATGTCTCATTTGAAATCATCGTCATCAGACTAGTATAATTGGACTTTCGCGTCACGTGTGACCTGTGCAAATGCCGAGCCAATCAGACCAAGAACTGTAAGATTTCTGATGCCATGGTATAATTTCTGGCAATAATCATTCATTCATAATTCATAAGTTAACAATCCTCATTCATCATCTTCAATTGTGATCAAGTCGATAATGTTAACTCATTAATCACTCAATTCATTTCATTACTCAGTTGTTGATCTTGAAGATCATATCATCAATCTTGTTAAATTGTTCAAGATAATCATGTCACGTCAATTAATCATTCATGTAATCGCTGTATTTGAGCGCGTATGCTCATTTTCATCATTTCATAATATAATCATAATGTGATACTCATGCGAGATATATAATCATCATATGACTTTCCACTTCAGTATGGAAAGGGCTGGCAGAGGACGTGGAGGACGAGGCCGTGGAGCGGGCCGAATCCCGAGAACTCGTGTGAATACACGTGCGAATGCCAGGAATAATGCTAACTCATCGAGCAGTGACGCTGCCACTCATTCACCTGGACGTGATCATTCGCTATCAGGGAGTCGAACCCGGGACACAGCTCAGTCATAGGGTGTTCGAGTCGACCCACTCGCCTTTATGCAGGGCATGATGGCCTAAAAGACTCAGATGGCACAACTAATGGAGGCGATGCATAACTCCACTACTCAAAATCAACAGGCTCCTCCGCCGCCACCTCAGAGGCAAGAGAGGGGTGTAAGCAATATCATTAGCGATATCTCTCGCCAGCGACCACCTACCTTTGAGGGCTCATCTGAGCTGGCGGATATTGTCCATTGGCTTGAGCATTTCGAGAAGTTATTTGCTATGGTGGATTGCCCTGAAGGGCATAAAGTTTCAGTTGCGGCTTACTATCTTGGTAAGAGCGCTCATTCATGGTGGTTATCTTTGAAGCCCACAAACGGATCATGTACTTGGGATCAGTTCAAGACCCTCATGATGGAGAGGTACTATCCGGCCCCACTCAGGGAGGCCAAGTTGTCGGAACTACTCAATCCCGACCTTTCGACGGATGATGATGTTCTCGCCATCGCCGAAAAATTTCAGGAACTTCTTCCGTTCGCCTCATCTATCATTCACTCTGAGGCGGACAAGATCAAGTATTTCAGCAAGAGGCTGAAACCTCATATGCGGCTACAGTTGCTTAATCATAATTGTACCACTCTGGCCGAGTTCATTGAGAAAGCTCTCACTTACGAGCTTACTGCTAAGGAAATTGCTAAGCAACAACCCTCATCAGCTGGCAAGAAGTCTAAGAACCGTAATCAGTCTGACGGGAGTCAGGCCACTTTCAAGAAACCACGTGCGGGCTCTACCTTTTCTGAGCGTCCTCCGATGACGCCTAAACCCGCGGAATCTCAGTTGTGAGCGGCCAGTTCGGCCATCACCTGTTTCAACTGTGAAGAACAGGGTCATTTCAGCACCAAATGTCCGAAGCAGACTTTCACGTGCCACAACTGTGGGTTTGCTGGGCATAGGGCCCGTTTTTGCCGTAGGGACTCTAAACCCACTCCGGCGTCATCTCAAGCCCCAGGTCATTCAGCGGTGAAGAATCAAAGCCACTCGGTCCGTCGTTCAAGACGACAGAGCTAAAGGCGGAGCAGAGCTATCGACGGAGCGTCCTGGTTCGGGGCCTAAGCCCCGAATTTATGAGATGAAGAAGACCGACGATCCGGAGGCCCGGATGATCTCAGGTACACTCGATATTCTATCTCAACCTGTGTGTACCCTTTTTGATACTGGTGCATCGCATTCATTCATTTCCGAGTCATGTTTGAGTAGACTACGTCTGGGTAGTGCTACTAGTTGTGAGCCTTATGTCATTGGTCTACCTGATGGTCGACGAATTGTCGGAAATCGTGAGATTCAGAATTGTCCGATTCAGCTTCATGGTCGTGTATGGCCAACGGACCTAATCGTAGTAGATTTGCCGAGGGACGACGTCATTTTGGGTATTGATTGGATGGATCGTCATGATGCCATCATTTGTGTCCGTAAGCGTATGATCACTATCATTTCAGACGATGGGGTCGAATGTGCGTTTCAGGGAGGTAATACCGGTTGTTCTGGTAAGGTCATTAATTTGATGAAAGCAGTAAGATTACTCAATCAGGGATGTGTCGGTTATTGGTGCTATATGACCAAAACTGAGAAATCATCAATAATGTTGACGGACATTCCGGTAGTGAAGGAATACGCCGATGTTTTTCCAGACGAGTTACCTGGTTTGCCTCCACAGAGGGATGTGGAATTCACGATTGAGTTGGAGCCTGGTACGTCCCCGATATCGAAGGCACCATACCGGATGGCCCCGACCGAAATGCAGGAATTAAAGAACCAACTTGAGGAATTGTTCGAGAAGGGTTATATTCGACCGAGCGCGTCCCCGTGGGGAGCACCAGTGTTATTTGTCAAGAAGAAGGATGGTTCGTTCCGCTTGTGTATTGATTACCGGGAATTGAACCGGGTGACGATCAGGAATAAGTATCCTTTACCCCGTATTGATGACCTCTTAGATAAACTTCAGGGAGCTTCAGTATTTTCCAAGATCGACTTAAGATCTGGATATCATCAGTTGCGGATTCGAGAGTCGGATATCGCAAGGACGGCGTTTCGAACACGCTATGGTCATTATGAGTTTGTGGTTATGCCGTTTGGGTTGACTAATGCACCTGCGGTATTCATGGAATTAATGAATCGGGTTTTCATAGACTATCTGGATCAGTTCGTGGTTGTCTTCATTGATGACATTTTGATTTATTCTCGTGACCGGGAGGAACACGAGTCTCACCTTCATCAAGTTCTCGACATGTTGAGGCGAGAACAACTTTATGGGAAGTTTTCAAAATGTGAGTTTTGGATGTCCGAAGTGACGTTTCTCGGACACGTAATTTCATCAGACGGAGTTCGTGTCGATCCTCAGAAGACGGAGGCTATTCGAGATTGGCTACCTCCGAAGAATGTTAAGGAAATCCGAAGTTTCCTCGGATTAGCGGGTTATTATCGGCGATTTGTGGAAGGATTTTCTAAAATCGCTCAACCCATGACGAATCTTTTACGGAAAGATAAGAAATACACGTGGTCCGACGCGTGTCAACAGAGTTTTGAGGAACTCAAGAGCCGGTTAACTTCAGCACCTGTTCTTTCCTTGCCGCAGGGGACGGAAGGATTTGTGGTCTATAGTGATGCGTCCGGGCAGGGTCTCGGATGTGTACTCATGCAGAATGGGAAGGTTATTGCTTATGCTTCGCGACAATTGAGACCTTACGAGGTCAATTATCCGACCCACGACATGGAGCTAGCAGCCGTGGTGTTCGCTTTGAAGATTTGGCGTCATTACCTTTATGGCGTTACCTATCAGATATTCACCGATCATAAGAGTTTAAAGTATATATTTACTCAGAAGGAGTTAAATATGCGACAGAGATGGTGGTTGGAACTAATCAAAGATTATGATATCGAGATCCTTTACCACCCGGGCAAGGCGAACGTTGTCGCCGACGCCTTGAGTCGTAAGTCTGTTCAGGAGCAGATGCTTGCTCGATTAACAGTTCAGAAGGAAATTCAGCAGGAATTTCTGAGACCCGAGATCGAGGTCTGGTTACAGCGAGTACAAGGGCAACTTTATACGTTGGAGATTTCATCGTCACTTGAGGAGGCGATCAGGGAGAATCAGGGTGTGACCCATTTTTGTTACGCATTCGAGAGGATGTGACTCAGGGGAAAGCGCCCGGATTTGTGGTTCACGAGGATGGACTTCTGCGTTTTAAGAATCGGTTATGCGTACCGGCGAATGACGAGTTGAAAAACTCGATTTTGAAAGAAGCTCATGCTACCCCTTATTCTATTCATCCGGGGTCTAGTAAGATGTATAAAGACTTGAAACAAAATTACTGGTGGAGTAATATGAAGCGAGAAGTCGCAGAATTTGTTTCGAGATGCTTAACCTGTCAACAAGTTAAGATTGAACACCAGCGACCGGCGGGCATGCTGAGACCTCTCCCTATTCCAGAATGGAAGTGGGAAGACATTTCTATGTATTTCGTCACGAGTTTGCCGACGAGTCGCCGGGGCATGAATACGATCTGGGTGATCGTGGACTGCTTAACCAAATCGGCTCATTTCCTTGAAATCAAGGATACGTGGGGTCCCGAGAGACTGGCCCAGTTGTTCATCAAGGAGATAGTGAGATTGCACGGTACTCCTAAAAGTATCGTTTCCGATCGTGACGGACGATTTGTGTCTCATTTTTGGAAATCAGTTCATCGTGCTATGGGAACTCAGCTTAATCTCAGTACCGCTTTTCATCCTCAGTCCGACGGACAATCAGAGAGGACTATTCAGACCTTAGAGGAAATGTTGAGGGCATGCGTCCTCGATTGGAAAGACGATTGGGAAGCCCAACTACCATTGATCGAGTTCACGTATAATAATAGTTGGCATGCTTCGATTAAGATGGCACCTTACGAGGCCTTGTACGGTCGTCGTTGTAGATCTCCCTTTTGTTGGGATGACCTATCAGAATCAATCGGCACCGAGCCCGATATCCTTATAGCCGCCCGTGAGAAGGTAGCTTTGATCAGAAGTCGTTTGTTGACCGCTCAGAGTCGACAGAAATCATATGCAGATAATCGTCATCGACGGTTAGAGTTCGAGGCGGGTGACCATGTTTTGGTCAAGGTCTCCCCGAGTCATGGTATCTTCCGTTTTGGGAAGAGGGGTAAGTTGAGTCCGAGATTCATTGGACCGTTTGAGATTCTGGATCGAGTAGGCGAGTTAGCTTACCGATTGGCTTTACCTCCGGCGTTGAGCCGAATTCATAATGTGTTTCACGTATCTCAGTTGCAGAAGTATGTTGCCGACCCGAGTCACATACTTCAGTTCGATGAAATCGAGATTGCCGATGATCATTCATATGAGGAACGTCCTATACGAGTTTTAGAGCGGCGAATCAAGCAGTTGAGGAATAAGACGATTCCTTTGGTTAAAATTAAGTGGTCTAGACACGGAGTCGAAGAGGCTACGTGGGAAACCGAGGATAGTATGCGGGAGAGTTATCCCGAGTTGTTTGACCCTTAGTTTCGGGGACAAAACTCTTTTAAGGGGGGGTGTATGTAATACCCGGTTGTAATTCAGTAATTATCATTCAGTATTTATCATTCAGTAATTGATACTCAGTAATTTCACTCATTAATGATCAATTGTCACTCATATTCAATCATGGTATTCATCATTCAGAGTAATTGTATCGTGTATCAATCGTCATTCGGCACTAATCTAATTGGAGTTTCGTGCTGTGTTTATCATCGTTGTCATTTTCTTTGTGGGCTGTGTGTGAGGAGTAGCGCACGCTACGTACTATTTTTAGCGTACGCTAATTGAGTACAGGTAGCGCACGCTACCACTCAGCATTAGCGCACACTAATGTTACCCTGGTTGCAGTCCAGAAGGTACTGGACTGCAGGTGAGTTATTTGTAGCGCACGCTACGAGTGGTAAGTAGCGCGCGCTAGCGGATTGTAGTAGCGCATGCTAAATATGTGGAGTAGCGCGCGCTAGGGACGGATCAGGTTGAGTCCAGTGGCTACTGGACTGCACTGGATTAATTCATAGCGCACGCTATGAGTGATATTTAGCGTACGCAATCGATATTATAGCGCACGCTAATTGTTGGTTGTAGCGCACGCTATCGAGATCAGATCAGAGGACAGAAGGTTTCTGGATTCCAGTACTGGGCATCACATAATTCGTTAGCGCACGCTAAAAATGGGTATTAACGCACGCTAATGGCATGACCGTAGCGCACGCTACAAAAGGGTACGTAGCGCGCGCTACCGTGTTCGGACAGTGGGTACTGGACTACCCAAATTACCCGTTAGCGCACGCTACGCACAAGGGCTAGCGCACGCTAACCTGGAATGGCTATATATTGGACAGTTAGCCTGAGTTCGTCATTTTATCATCCTTTCTCATTCCCTCATCGGTTTCGGGCGATTTTGGGCATTTTGGAGAGTTCTCTTCGAGCTTCTATCATCCATCATCATCTTCAAGTCTTTGAGTTGGATTATCATCACTTCATCATCTCCTTAACATCGAATCAAAGGTATTAATCTCTTGGATCTAGAATTTCGGATTTTTGGGTTTTTTCTTCCGATTTCTTCGTGTAAGCCTGGATTACCATTGGAATTTGCTAGATATGGATTATCTACCTTGGATAAGTATTTTCTTATGCATTTAATGGTTATTTTCGGAATTATTTCAAGAACCCTTGGGGTTGACTTCGGTTATTTGGGGATTTTCCGATTAATATAGTTGTAATCTCGAATTGTGGATGTAACACCCCGATAAGGCGGCCATTACAGTGCCGTGGACCCCACGCTGGGATCCACCAGGCGATATCTAAAGTAAAGATTAAATACACAATACATGTGATACCGAACCACAAAACATAATACTTACTCCTATGTGGAGTTTACAGCAGTATGGCCTACGACCTTATTACACACAGGATCCAGAACGTAAGTATAATCCATATGGAGATGAATTATACCTCAAATAACAATACATTTGTTTAAACTTAAAATGAAGCGGAAAATAACATTACACGGTACAATCATGACCGGACACGAAAGACTTGGGGCCCCCGAACTAGTATCCTTCGAACCCTTCGTCATCACCTTGATCTTCCCGTGCCTTGCCTTTTCCACGACCTAAAATACAACACAAGTATTTCGCCCAACACAGGGTCAGATATACATGATAAATGATTCTCAAGATAGTATACAATTCACGCATATGAGATTTCAAGAATAACGCCCCGACTAACGAACATACCCTCGGGCGTATGAACGTCATCGCAAAACGTCGAACACATCCACGTATAAAAATGGATGAGCGACTAGGATAGTACGGCTCAAGAGGGACATCACAGACGCCCGATCCGAATATGTGTCGGCACATGTCCACCCCGTATACGGAATCCGGGATATACGTGGGACAATGTACCTAATTAGCCTCAACGAACTACGTCTCGTGCACACCTTTCACGGAAAATATTCACGCATGACTATATATGTGCCCGGCTAAAAATCCTACACAATATCCAATCGGAACGTAGATATGACTCCGGATATGTCACGATGCAACATGACAACGAATTCAAGAATTTCACAAAATCCGCATAAGGATCGAGGACTCACCGAGATGACAACAAGATCAACAATATCAAGGGTCCAAAAGTAACGATCTTGGGAATACAATCCCATGATGAAAAACGGGACATCATTAAGAGCAACATCAAATCACGAGACACAAGTTCATAAGTGTTTCATATACACGAAATGCATAATCATCATAAGAATCCACACATCATTATAACCAAGCAAGATAACTTGCCTCAATACGGAGACGGGAATAGTCCTCTTCTTGTCGGAACGAACGAACGGTCCTCAACTAATATTGTGTACTAGAACAATCAACCTTGAATGAAGTATATTTTGCTCATTAATACGTTTATATGATCATCTACACCGAATTTTCACGAGATAACATCTTAATTTCCGATTGAGTAGTTTAACTTCTAAAGTGTTACTTCAAGAACTTTATCCATACCATTCAATTCTCACAATTGATTACAAGCTGATACCAAATGTTTGTTGGATCAAGAATCATTCCATAATGTTTTAAACAATAATCTCCTATCCCTTAATCTTATCAAGAACATCTTAAGTGATTAAAAGTGAAATCTGCACTACTTACAATTACTTATGTTGAGTTAATTAGTTGTAAATCCATATCATGGTTATGAAGATTATCTCAAGTTTAGCACCACTCTTATATTCTTCCAACTGACCTGGGGATTCAAACAACACACCTCTGAATTCACTTAGCCTAGGTTCAAGAAGATTATTTCATTCTTCTAATGATCAACAAGGTTTCTTAAAACATTTATGGTAATTATTCCAATGAGTCATTTACATTACAATGGAACAAGGATTATTATTATACCAATGGTGTTATAAGTCTAGCAAGGAGAGTGTGGTTAAACTAAACATGATCATTACTATATTAAAACACCAAGAACACACCATTACAAACCCTCTAATCATCATGTTCATCATTAAGTTGTTGAAAGCTTAACTACAACATGTTTATTTTGATTAATTCATCACTAGGTGAAATATACTTAATCACTATCATATTAAATTCGAGATTATAGGGTTAAATCGCAGAACATACCTTCAGAAATGGAGAACTATACACCAAACCACAAGAACACAATATAAGCTTCAAGAATGTCTCCAAGTTCCAATCAACAAGCTCCAAAATCAAAATGTAAAGCTCCAACACAAGTAGGAAGAAGGTAAACTTGCTCTAGGGATGAAGGGGATGATTATATGGGTGAAAATCGGAGGTTGGTCGTGCAAAATGAAAGACACAAGTTGTCTTTTTATAATAAAGATACTGCTACGTACGCTACACAACAAGTGTTACGTCGTAAGCTAAATCCATAGGTTCTTGGACTGAAATACGAACTTCATTACGACGTTATCGCTAGAAGCATTACGTGCGTAATGTGGGTCAACTAGGTTGGCTCCAAAATCGATATTCGAATCCCACCCGCCCCACGCGCCGAAAGTTGAGATCGGATCCGACAGACCGGGTTACGTCGTAATGTGCACCCCGTTACATACGTAAAGGCCTCAAAATAGCGTACGCTATGACTTACGATTAACGTACGTTAGGCTCAGGTTTTTAATAGTTCAATATGCACTTATCTCTACAACACTGAAAATTCAAACATAATACGAGTGATCATTTTATTCAAGTCTATTATGTTATATTTCAACATCAATATTTATTTCACAAATGCAACAAGATTACAACAGTATTAAATTATCCGAATAGTACAACAACAAGTAAGAATTCCGTCGGATATTACATACTCCCCCCCTTAAAAAGGGGTTTCGTCCTCGAAATTAAGGGGTAAACAATTCAGGATACCTCTCTTGCATGCTTCTCTCCGTCTCCCATGTGGCTTCCTCGACCCCGTGTCGAGACCACTGAACCTTTAGTAGGGGAATCGTCTTATTACGCAGTTGTTTGATCCTCCTCTCAAGTATTCGTGCAGGCGCTCCTCATACGAATGATCCTCCGATAAATCAATCTCATCGAACTGAAGTACATGACTCGGGTCAGCAACGTATTTCCTTAACTGGGAGACATGGAACACGTTATGGATCCGGCTCAGGGCTGGTGGTAAAGCCAAGCGATAAGCCAAATCACCTACTCGCTCCAAAACCTCAAACGGCCCGATATACCTCAGACTCAGCTTGCCTCGTTTTCCAAAACGAAAGACTCCTCGGGTAGGTGACACCTTCATTAACACATGGTCACCAACCTCGAACTCAAGCGGTTGTCGACGGTGGTCAGCATAAGACTTCTGTCGACTCTGAGCCGTTAACAACCGGCTCCTAATCAAAGTGATCTTCTCTCGAGCTGCTAATAACATGTCGGGTTCCGTACCCAGAGATTCTGATAGTTCGTCCCAACACAAAGGGGACCTACAGCGACGGCCATATAGTGCCTCATACGGTGCCATCTGAATCGAAGCGTGCCAACTATTATTATAAGTGAATTCCACCAAAGGCGGTGGGCTTCCCAATCGTCCTTCCAATCAAGAGCGCATGCTCTCAACATGTCCTCTAGAGTCCGGATGGTTCTCTCAGTGACCATCGGCCTGTGGATGAAAATCCGCATCAAATTCAACTGCGTGCCCATCGCACGATGAATCGCCTTCCGTAAGTGTGACACGAATCGCTCACACGGCCTCGATACAATACTCTTGGGGGTACCGTAATCTCACAATTTCCTTAATAAACAATCACAATCTCTCGGGACCCCACGCGTCCTTAATCTCCAAGAAGTGGGCTGATTTGGTCGACGGTCCACAATCACCCAAATCGTATTCATTCCTCGGCGACTCGTCGGCAATCTAGTAATAAAATCCATTGATATGTCCTCCCATTTCCACTCGGGAATCGGGAGCGGTTTCAAGATTCTCGCGGTCACGGTGCTCAATCTTAACTCGCCGACAGTTAAACATCTCGAAACAAACTCGGCAACCTCACGTTTCATATTTCCCCACCAATAATTCTCGCTTCAAATCCTTATACATCTTGCTAGATCCGGGTGAATAGAGTACGGGTAGCATGGGCTTCTCTCATAATAGAGTTCCTTAACTCTTCAGTGGGTACACAAACTCGATTTCTAAATCGTATCAATCCATCCTCGTGGATCACGAATCCAGGGGCTTTCCCTTGGGTTACCTCATCCCGGACTCGAGATAAGAATGGGTCCGTAACTTGCCTCGATCTGATCATATCATTAAGAGATGAAGAAATCTCAAGGGTGCAAAGTTGTCCCTGAATACGCTGTAACCAGACTTCAATTTCTGGCCTCATAAGGTCCAATTGCAACTCTCTCTGTGCTGTCAAACGGCTCACCATCTGCTCCTGCACTGTCTTACGGCTCAAAGCATCAGCAACTACATTTGCTTTTCCCGGATGATAAAGGATCTCGATATCGTAGTCTTTGATGAGTTCTAGCCACCTTCTTTGCCTCATGTTTAACTCCTTCTGAGTAAAAATGTATTTCAGGCTTTTGTGATCAGTGAAAATCTGACAGTTACTCCATACGTATAATGACGCCAAATTTTTAAAGCAAACACCACCGCTGCGAGTTCTAAATCATGGGTGGGGTAGTTGACCTCGTAAGGTCGTAGTGTCTCGATGCATAGGAGATCACCTTCCCGTTTTGCATTAGTACACACCCAAGGCCCCGTTTAGATGCATCACTATACACTACAAACCCTTCCGTCCTTTCTGGTAGGACTAAAATAGGTGCCGAAATCAACCGACTCTTAAGTTCATCAAAGCTCACGACAAGCCTCGACCATAAATATTTCTTATCCTTCCTCAACAAATTAGTCATTGGTTGGGCAATTTTGGAAAACCTCCACGAACCATCGGTAATAACTCGCTAGTCCCAAGAAACTGCGTACTTCCTTAACGCTCTTTGGTGGTAACCGATCTCGGATAGCTTCGTCTTCTCGGGTCTACTCGCACTCCATCAATGATATCACATGCCCGAGAAAGATAACTTCATTTATCCGAACTCACATTTAGAAAATTTTCCATAAAGTCGCTCTCGCCTTAACTCCTCGAGAACTAGATGGAGATGACGCTCGTGCTCTTCATGGTCACGAGAATAGATCGAATGTCGTCAATAAAAACGACTACAAAGCGATCCGTATAATTAATAAACACTCGATTCATCAGCTCCATAAATACCGCCGTGCATTCGTCGGTCAAAGGCATCACTACGAACTCATGATGCCCATAGCGAGTACGAAAAGCGGTCTTGAAATATCGACTCACGAATCCTCAATCGATGGTACCGGACCTCGTGTCGATCTTAGAAAACACAAGAAACCCCTTGAAGCCGATCCAATAAATCATCAATACGCGGCAATGGGTATTTGTTCTTAATGGTTACCTGTTCAACTCACGATAATCAATACACGACGTAGAGATCCGTCCTTCTTACGTACAAATAGTCTTGGTGCTCCCCAAGGACGCACTAGGTCTAATGTAACCCTTCTCGGTCAAATCCTCAAGTTGGCTCTTCACTCCCGCATCTCGGTCGGAGCCATGTGATAAGGTGCTTTTGAGAGCGGGACGTACTGTGCTCTAGCTCAATATTGAACTCTACATCACGATGCGGAGGTAAGCCTGGCAATTCATCTGGAAATACGTCTGGGTAGTCTCGGACTACCGGAATATTGATCAATTCAACTGGTCGATTCATAGTCTTGGTCATGTAACACCAATAGCCAATACATCCTTGATTAAGCAGTTTCACCGTTTTCATAGCGCTGATGATTCTCCCGGAATGGCTGGGATTATCTCCCTGGAAGGTACACTCAATACCATCGTCAGATGTGACGGTTACTGTTCGCTTGCGGACACTAATTATAGCATCATGACGGTCCATCCAATCAATACCCAAGATCACATCATCTTTAGGTAAATCGACCACAATTAAGTTTGACAACCACTCACGGTCGTTCAATCGAATCGAGCAGTCCTGAACTTCACGATTCCCAACAATTCTTCTACCATCGGGTAGACCAATTATATAGGGTTCACAATTGATAACATGCTCTAGTTGCAAACGACTCAAACAAGAAGTAGATAAAAAGGAGTGTGAAGCACCAGTATCAAAAAGAACACGCAGCCGAGATTGGATCTCGAGAGTACCTGCAATCATGCTGGCTTCGGGATCTTCAGCCCTCTTCATCTCGTAAACTCTAGGTTTTGCAGCCCCTGCACCAGATGTACCTGCTTGATTTCCACGTCCCATCCCTTTGTTTGCCCCGGTAGTTTGATAAGAAGCGGATGGAGGTACACGGTCCTGAACCAAGATTGTATCGAGCATGAGGTGTCAGGGAATACGTCCTAGTCCACTCCTACAATAACGAGCACGATGTCCGTTCTTCCCACAAGTATGGCATGACACGGCTGGCCTAGGACATTTCGAATTGATGTGTCCCGGGTCTCCACAATTATAGCACACAATAGATAGGCTGACCGCTCGAGGTTGCGATCTGGTTGGCTTCGATGCCGTAGGTTGCCGTTCAGAAGGATTTGGCACTGGTTGGGGTCTCTTGAATGCTCCCCGGTTGCTGTCTGACTGGTTCTGGTTCCTAAATTTCTTGTTGTTAGACTGCGGTTGCTTCTTGGAAATTTCCTTCACGGTCAATTCGTACTCCAGAGCCTTCTCGATGAACTCCGGTAGGCTCACACAACGATGGTTCAACAGCTGCATTCTCATTCGGGGTTTATGCCTTTTGAGAAAGTATTTGATCTTATCAGCTTCTGTGTGGACAATCGTCGCGGCAAAAGGGAGAAGTGCCTGGAATTTCTCGGCGATAGATAGTACGTCATCATCTTCGGACGGTTCCGGATTCAGCAATTCTGATAATTTGGCCTCGCGGAGAGGACCTGGATAGTAACGATCTAGCATGAGATTTTTAAATTCTTCCCAAGTACATACGCCATCAGCTGGCCTCACCGAAAGCCACCAAGTGTGGGCACCCTTGCCCAAGTAGTAAGCTGCTACGGAGACGCGATTCTCTACTGGACAGTCTACCATATCGAACAACTTCTCGAAGTGTTCGATCCAATGCACGATATCGGCCGGCTCAGAGGAACCTTCAAAAATCGGGGGTCGTTGGCGCGAGATGTCACTGATGATCCGATTCACCGGCCCGACATGTATAGGAGGTGGCCCCTGATGCTGGTCGGTAGCAGCTCTCTGTATCGTTTCCATTAACTGACCCATTTGGGTCATCTGAGCCATCATGCCCTGCATTACAGTGTAAGGATCGACACGAGCATCCTCGCGTCCATTGTGGTGCGATTGGTCCCTAGAAGGCGAATCACTGCCTGCGGAACTATGCTCTGCGTTCGCACGTCTGTTGGCTCGCGGTATCGGGATTCGGCCCCTTCCGTGGCCTCGTCCCCCTCTGCCACGGCCTGATAATCATAAGTATAGTTCATGATACCAATCAGAATTCATGATAAGTTAATGGCAGTAAGAAATTACATATTCGAGAAAGCAGTTCGTAATGAGTTATCATCGCTACGAGGGTCACACAAAATATCATGTCGACGTTTGAGTCGAATGATTTCAATCATATAATCAATCCATAATTTTATTTGAATCATCAATCAGATAATTCCTGCCATAAACCCTTAAAATGCCGAGATCAATAGGGAGATCTATTCAGAGATCAATATCATGTCAATAGTTTATTCATGGTCCATAAAATACGTACCGCATTTGGCTCGTAGGATCAGGTGCTCGCACGGGTCGCACGTGACACGAAGGTCTCTTGATACTAGTTCAATACACAAAGACTCAAAAAGAAAGAAAACGACCGCTCTGATACCATCTTCTGTAACACCCCGATAAGGCGGCCATTACAGTGCCGTGGACCCCACGCTGGGATCCACCAGGCGATATCTAAAGTAAAGATTAAATACACAATACATGTGATACCGAACCACAAAACATAATACTTACTCCTATGTGGAGTTTACAGCAGTATGGCCTACGACCTTATTACACACAGGATCCAGAACGTAAGTATAATCCATATGGAGATGAATTATACCTCAAATAACAATACATTTGTTTAAACTTAAAATGAAGCGGAAAATAACATTACACGGTACAATCATGACCGGACACGAAAGACTTGGGTCCCCGAACTAGTATCCTTCGAACCCTTCGTCATCACCTTGATCTTCCCATGCCTTGCCTTTTCCACGACCTAAAATACAACACAAGTATTTCGCCCAACACGGGGTCAGATATACATGATAAATGATTCTCAAGATAGTATACAATTCACACATATGAGATTTCAAGAATAACGCCCCGACTAACGAACATACCCCTCGGGCGTATGAACGCTCAGTCGCAAAACGTCGAACACATCCACGTATAAAAATGGACTGTGAGCGACTAAGATAGTACGGCTCAAGAGGGACATCACAGTACGCCCGATCCGAATATGTGTCAGTGCACATGTCCACCCCGTATACGGAATCCAGGATATACGTGGGACAATGTACCTAATTAGCCTCAACGAACTACGTCTCGTGTGCACAGCCTTTCACGGAAAATATTCACGCATGACTATATATGTGCCCGGCTAAAAATCCTACACAATATCCAATCGGAACGTAGATATGACTCCGGATATGTCACGATGCAACATGACAACGAATTCAAGAATTTCACAAAATCCGCATAAGGATCGAGGACTCACCGAGATGACAACAAGATCAACAATATCAAGGGTCCAAAAGTAACGATCTTGGGAATACAATCCCATGATGAAAAACGGGACATCATTAAGAGCAACATCAAATCACGAGACACAAGTTCATAAGTGTTTTATATACACGAAATGCATAATCATCATAAGAATCCACACATCATTATAACCAAGCAAGATAACTTGCCTCAATACGGAGACGGGAATAGTCCTCTTCTTGTCGGAACGAACGAACGGTCCTCAACTAATATTGTGTACTCGAACAATCAACCTTGAATGAAGTATATTTTGCTCATTAATACGTTTATATGATCATCTACACCGAATTTTTACGAGATAACATCTTAATTTCCGATTGAGTAGTTTAACTTCTAAAGTGTTACTTCAAGAACTTTATCCATACCATTCAATTCTCACAATTGATTACAAGCTGATACCAAATGTTTGTTGGATCAAGAATCATTCCATAATGTTTTAAACAATAATCTCCTATCCTTTAATCTTATCAAGAACATCTTAAGTGATTAAAAGTGAAATCTGCACTACTTACAATTACTTATGTTGAGTTAATTAGTTGTAAATCCATATCATGGTTATGAAGATTATCTCAAGTTTAGCACCACTCTTATATTCTTCCAACTGACCAGGGATTCAAACAACACACCTCTGAATTCACTTAGCCTAGGTTAAAGAAGATTATTTCATTCTTCTAATGATCAACAAGGTTTCTTAAAACATTTATGGTAATTATTCCAATGAGTCATTTACATTACAATGGAACAAGGATTATTATTATACCAATGGTGTTATAAGTCTAGCAAGGAGAGTGTGGTTAAACTAAACATGATCATTACTATATTAAAACACCAAGAACACACCATTACAAACCCTCTAATCATCATGTTCATCATTAAGTTGTTGAAAGCTTAACTACAACATGTTTATTTTGATTAATTCATCACTAGGTGAAATATACTTAATCACTATCATATTAAATTCGAGATTATAGGGTTAAATCGCAGAACATACCTTCAGAAATGGAGAACTATACACCAAACCACAAGAACACAATATAAGCTTCAAGAATGTCTCCAAGTTCCAATCAACAAGCTCCAAAATCAAAATGTAAAGCTCCAACGCAAGTAGGAAGAAGGTAAACTTGCTCTAGGGATGAAGGGGGATGATTATATGGGTGAAAATCAGAGGTTGGTCGTGCAAAATGAAAGACACAAGTTGTCTTTTTATAATAAAGATACTTACGTACGCTACACAACAAGTGTTACGTACGTAAGCTAAATCCATAGGTTACTGGACTGAAATACGAACTGCATTACGTACGTTACCGCTAGAAGCATTACGTACGTAATGTGGGTCAACTAGGTTGGCTCCAAAAATCAGATATTCGAATCCCACCCGGCCCCACGCACCGAAAGTTGAGATCGGATCCGATTGCACTGGTTACGTACGTAACAGGCACCCCGTTACGTACGTAAAGGCCTCAAATAGCGTACGCTATGACTTACGATTAACGTACGTTAGGCTCAGGTTTTTAATAGTTCAATATGCACTTATCTCTACAACACTGAAAATTCAAACATAATACGAGTGATCATTTTATTCAAGTCTATTATGTTATATTCCAACATCAATATTTATTTCACAAATGCAACAAGATTACAACAGTATTAAATTATCCGAATAGTACAACAGCAAGTAAGAATTCCGTCGGATATTACAGTGGATTCCTAATGGATTATTGGTGTTTTGTTAGTTCGATATACTCATTTTGGTGTTGGTTTCGATATATTCGGGATTGGATATTTTCGAAGTCGTGTGGTTGGTTACGTATTCGTTGGAATGCCCCTACGAGTTTGATTATCGTTGTTTTCGACCTTTGGGTTAGTCGTGTTTAGTTGCTTGATATGTGTATTGAACGGTTGTTGGTAATTATTGTTATTCAAGGTTGTTCGAGCGACCGGCATTTCATTTAGGACGCTGTTCGTGGACGGACATTCTTCATCGGTATTGGGTAAGTTAATTCTTACTCGGTTAAAAGGATATTCATTCCTTTTGATGTTGTCATTCATAATCGTAACTCATTCATCATTGTATTAACCGTATCAAAACTTGTCATTGTCAATTAATCACTTCAGTCATAAGGAACGACGGTTCCAATCACTTCATTAAGCTGTCATTCATTCCACCATCATTTAATCTTGGTGAGTCATTATTCATTTTCGTTGTCACTTTTGTCATATTGTGGCATTCCGGGTCATACTGGCGTGCCGGTTGGTATGTGTAGGATTTTCATGTCGGGCACATTATAGTCGTGTGTTGGTTGGTGGCCTCACATTGGACTGTGCACACGACTTGATGGCTTCGTGAGACTGATTAGGTACAAGACCACACGTGTATTCGATCGATACTCGTTGGTGGCTTGTGCACGGACGCATTTCCATCCCGGACGTAGTGCGGCGCCATTCCTTTGAGCCGTATCATTTGTTGATTCATATAACATGTTTGACTGCGTATGTTTCGACAGGATATTGTATAACTGTGGATAACTCATGATTGTGTATTTTCAACTCTTGAGGATTGTTGTTACGTAATCGATTTCGTTGGGGTATACTGCTGTGTCATGGCAAGGCTAAAGCACGGGTAGAGCACGGTGACGGCGAGGAGTCCCAGTGATACTAGTAGGGGGCCCCAGTCTTCTCAGTCATTTATGTTTCCTTCATTTATTCCGCTGCAGACATTCCGTTTGAATATTCATTTCACTCAGTGTTGTATATTTTATCTCCATATAAAATATACTTATATTCAGTACCATCCTGGGTGTGTTGTATGAAACTCTTTATCGGAGTAATTAATTGTGTAATGTGGTTCGGTACTACATTTACCCGGCGTATTTTACTCATTTTCATTAGCCTGGTGGGTCCCAGTCGGGAGTCCACGGCACTGTAATATCCGCCTAGTTTGGGGTGTTACAAAGGAAGTTTCTTGCTTAACCACAGTAAAACAAAACAGGAAATTTTGCTTTTTGTCATGGTTTATTTTTTGATCTGGATGTTGTGCTACATGTTTTGGAGCAACAATGTTATTGATCTAGATCGGTTGACAAGGGAACAGTAGTAGTTTGTAAGGGCTCATATTCTTGCTAAGGGAGTAGTAGTTTGTGAAGTACATATATGAATTCTGAACTTGTGTTTCTATTTTTAGTCTGTATGCAGATTTTGGATATTGCATTTAAAGTGGTTGAGTAGTTATGGTGCCTACCTGTACAGGTTATGTGTGACATTTATACTTTGACACTTATTTGTGTTTTTTTCCATCAATTCATAGAATTTAATTCAAGAAGACGTGGATCTCCTAGCTTGTAGCTGGTGGGCAGTCTCATAATTGTGAGTTCGTTAAGTTTCAAATAGTTATGTTCCTTCTATTTATTGCCTACAAGTTTGAAGCACACGCTGCATGCAGAACTTTAGAAATTTTCGCAATATTTTTTAGCGTGTTAAAAATAATAATGGTTTATTTATAGAAAATGCATATGGTTGGAGAATTGAACAATAAAATGAACTCAAGCTCTTATTAATATTGTAAATCAACAACTTAAAGTGTCTTTATTATAAAACATATGAAGAAGAAGGAAAAAATCCCCACACAAATGCTGAAGAAACTCAGCTGCCCATATTTTTAAAGATCATTTTACATGATATTGTCACTGTGCTAGGAACTTTAAAAAATTTATACATAGAAAATTATAATTTATAAAAATAGTACATTATTACTTAGGATGATTTCCATGATTTGTAGTCTGAAGAAGACACTACATATCCTATAAATAGTATGGACTAAGTCTTAGTTGGCGTACATTGTTGTTAGCCAAAATATTATCCGGAGATAGTATTGCTGGAATGATCAAGTAACAAACAAATGCGAGAACACTTTCGTGAGAAGATAAATAGCACAAGATTTGCCGGGGTTGTTAATCCCGGGCTTGAATGCTCTCGCGAGATGTTATTAATAAGTATACTGTTGAGTACAAATATTAATGTTAGAATCTGTTACAATGAGTGTAAAGACTTCTAGTTATCTAAGCTGTAGAGCGTATAGATTGCCGGAAGAACCAGATATGAAGATCTGTGAGTTCTTGCTTGGGATGTATTGTAAGTATGTATGAATATCACTATGAATGTGTAAGTAATTTCTAGATGAGTCTATGTTTCTCTCTCTGTATGTTTTGCACTTGTATTCACGGTAATGATAGCCTATCCTAGCTACTGTAGTGAGCCTCCTATTTATAGGAGACGAGGTTGCTGAGACCTCTCCGGCGATCGCGGGCGACCGCCGTTTTCTATATTATAATAAGATGGCCGATCGTCCCGTCACGTGAGGTTGTTCCCTTAAAGTCTGGGGCTACTGTTGGCGACCAGCTGTGCGGGCCAATGGCCTGCACGGGTCCTGAATCGATGTCCGGGGAGGACCCACTTTGTACCTTTCGGCGGCCCTGTCGGTAGGTGAGGTAGGTGACAGGCTGGGTTCAAATGTCTTATCTGTCGGCGCCCTTTGTGGATCTGCACGTGGGCTACCGTCTAAGATTCGATCTTCGACGACTTTGACGGATGTTGAATTCATATGTGGCACGAGACGATCGTCTCTGGTTGGACATCATAGACGATCGCCAATTAGCAAAAGACGATCGCCGGATACCGAAAGACGATCGCCGTGGGTGCCGACTGCTGGGTGTTTGCCCAGAGTATGTCTTCTATGGTAGACTCTCTGATCGTTATGCCGATCGCCTTCGAGGCGTATTAATCGCCGCACAAGAATTGCCCCCCATCTCGCTTCGATGTTGAAAACACGGGGTGGGGTGGCACTATTGGCGATCGCCAGTGTTTAGATGATCAGGCGATCTGATTTCAAATTTGGACGATCTCCTTTGCACTGGGAGCAGCGGGAAAGGAAGGCGGGCTCTCGAAACGTTGCAAGGACCGTGTCGCGCCACCATTGGGGGAGTCCGTCGGTTTGTCAGACTTGTCGCCTGGCGTGCCCTCGAAAAGACGCATACGCGGGATTCGAGGGCTGCATTTAATGTGTCCCCCTTCCGACGGTTTCACTCCAGCCCTCGGAATTTCGCCTAATTGCACGGAGACCCCTGCTCCCGCCTATAAAAGGGGCTAGGGCAACTTCATTTTTACTCTTCACGCGTCCTTGCCTTCTTGCTGAAACTCTGCAGAAATCTCCGAAGCTTCTTGTGCCGATCGTCCTCCTTTTTCTTTTTAGGTAAGAAAACCAATCTTCTTTCTCCCTTTACTTTTCATGATATGTCTGGAGGATCTAAAACCTTCGAGACCGGAAGCACCTCCGCCGCTGCGGCTTTGCCTAACCGGGAGGGGATTCCCGTGGGACTTCATATGGAAATGGCCGTTGAGGCTATTCGTGTGGGGATTGCACCCGTAGAACTTGAAGAGCTCTTCAACGAGGCCGAAGTGGCGAGAACGGTGGCAACGGCGGGGCAGGGGGCTCGCCGGCGGATGAAGACGAACTGGTGTGGATATCTTGGGAGCGGGACAGTGTATTCAGCCACGCCTATAGGTCTTTTGCTAAGCTTATGGAAGGGATCGCCGGACCCTGTCTAGAATTTGATTTCGATGCTTACTCCGCCGCTCATCCTTATGAACATGTGAAGCGGATGGAGTCTCGGGCCGCCGACCCGTCTCAGTGGACCCTTGGTCAGATCCGGAGTTCGGCATTCCGGAGAGACTTGAAATGCTGGAGGGCGAAATATCACATTCCTTCTTATGTTTCCCTGTACGTGCCCTCGGAAAACGAGCATGCTGATCAATCTCCCGAGGGTCTGGTCTGCCGTCAATGAGATGATTATGGAGGTCGGCCTGCGGTTCCCCTTGCCATTCGCCGTATCATATTTGTTGATCGCCTGGAATTTGGCGCCGCTCCAACTGACGCCGAACGCCTGGGTACAGATCATCTGCACTCAGACACTTTTCGGTGGTCACCGGTTGTTCCGTCTCCTTTCTGCGATGGAAATGAACTATCTCTTCAAATTGGCTGCGCAGAAAGGGTCGGTCGGCGGTAACCACATTCAAGGCCGAATGCGAAGAGTGGTCCTCGGGGTGCCGAACAAGTCTCGGGGCGATCTGAAAAAATGGTGCTGGGTTGGCAGAGTGTGGAGGTCGGCGTCGAGCGAAAGGCCGGAGGAAGAGTTGGAGGTTCCCACCAATTTTCGGGAGAGGAATCCGAGTAAGGGTTTTAACTCTCCCTTTATTCGGATATGTCTTGGACTGATCTAATTTTGTTTCCTTTTTGCAGGATCTCTTGTTCCGGCGATCAACGATCTCCCCTTCGATTTCTTGATCGTTTGGGAGCGAATTCGTGCCTTGTCGGATTCCTAAATAGATGTTCGCTCGCTCGGTCACGAACTTCATCGGCTGGGGGCTCGGTTGTTTGGCTTCCCTCGTCATCTGAAAGTTCCAGGTATAAATTTTACTTCTTCATTGCTTGACGATCATCTTATTGAAGGAGGTGTTTAACTTGTTCGAATTTGTTCTTTTGGCAGAGATTCATTTTCCCAGCTTCATCGAGCCACCGCAGGAGATCGCCATGTCTAACCCTGGTCTCATCGGTCGTCTTCACCTGGGAAAGAAGACGGGTCGCGTTGCTGCGACGTCGTCTCGCCCTGCCCCTGTGGAGAGGCCCGCTGTGGTGCCGGTCGCCGAGCCGGAAATTCAAGAGGAGGAACAACTTCAGCGCAACCGCAAGAGGCGGAGGCCGGAGGGGTCCCTGCCGACAGCTGAGGCGGACTTAGCTATCTTGGAGCCGCTGATCGCCGCTCCCCCTGTTTCTTCCATTCCGATGGTGGAGGGGTCTGGTCCCGGGCCCTCGGCGTCCGGTTCCAGGTCACCGGCCAGCTTCTTGAAAAGAGCGGCGATCGCTGAGGCTGAGACTTCTCGGGGAAAGCCCTATTTTGGCCGCGATCCTGAGCTGGTCAACAGGTGAGATCGGATTGAACTTTCCGAGTTGGAGATTTTAGTTAGGTATATTCTAACTCCTTTGTCTCTTTTGTTTGTGTTGCAGGGTCCGTCTTGCTGATCCGGACGTCTCGCCGATGGTGCTGGATTTCCTGGCGAGCAAGTCTCCGCAGAAGTCCCCCGACGTCCCTACTTACGTCCAGAAGGACATCACCTCTCTGCCCAAGGCTTGGACGACCGATCTCGATGCGATTGCTCGTCGGCGATCTGGAGATGCCATGCAGGCAACCCTTGCACTGGCTCTCCAGACGGCGACGATGGCCATCCAAGCTACAAGGGATTACGAGGGGCGACCCTCTAATGCTTGTCTCCATAGCGACCTCGAGGCCGCCCGGAATAAAAACGTTGAATTTGCTAACCGGATCCAGGCTATGGAGAAGGAGTACATAGAGACGGCCAAACGAGCTAAACAGGACAACGATTGGATGAAGCAGGAGCTGAGCCGCTCCAAAGAAGTGGCTGATCGGTTCCGCGACCAGGAGAAGGAGGCTCGCCGGATGCACGTGGCCTCGCAGGAGGAGGCGGCCGGGCTGAAGGCGACGGTGGATCGGCTCAACCGCGAGCTGGAGGCGGTGAAGGGAGAGCTGGAGAAGGCTAAGGGGGAAACGGCCGCTAAGGTGGTCGAACTGGCAGAAGCTGAGAAGACGACCACTGAGCTGAGAAGGCAGCTGAAGGCGATCGAGACCGATCCCTACCTCAATGTGGCACTCGTCGGCGAGTTCGCCTATTATGTGGCCTATGCCGACGCTGCCCGAGCCGCCAAAAAGGTAGGGATCGAGATCGGTCCTTTGATGGAGAGCTTTAAGGCCTATGCACTCGAGCACCCTTTGCATTCGGAGTTTTCCCTGCCGATCCTTGACCTTGTCGACTTGGGGATCGACTTGAGTTGGTATCCTTTTCCGGATAAACTCATTCATCCTGAGGCCGAAGGGGGAGAGCATGCCGATCCGCCTCCTGGGGGCGAAGACCAGCCGGAGGGGCCCTGAGTGACTTCTTTATTTTCTTTCACTTGTAATTTTTGCTCTTTCTTTGTATTGCCTTCGGGTTTCATATTGTACGAACTCCTTGTCATGAATAAAATACTCCCTTTTTGTATTTTTAAATATTGTTGAACAATTATGATCGTCTTGCGTGTGTCTGAACGAAGCCGATCGAGTACGGTTCCTTCTGTATCGCATTTAAGATTAGCTCCCCTTCTCTGCCCCCTTGTTTTTGTTTACTTATTGTAAGTAAGGGAACAAAAATAGTGTGTTTGGTGAGCTATTTTCAGTTTTACCGACTCAGAGGAATCGTGCATGGTCGCGGAGTTCGATGGACCGATCTCCACAACTGTGTCTTTGTGTGCGAGGGATATTCCCGCGACTCAATTTATTGTGAGGGTCCTCCGTTAGGCTGCGCCTGACTTGTATTTAAACGAAAGGTGGGCGGTCTTGGTCTGGAGGAGTCCTTGCACGGGGCGTCGTTGGTTTATTCGACTCCACGTCCGTGGCTTGTTAGCTCTGCTTCCACCTCGGCCCACCATGAAGATGGCGATCCTCGACGGTGTACGTTGAGACGGGGGTAGTGGAACATCGCATTGTCCGGGTTCACCACGTTAGATGATGAACCTTTGAGGGCAGGCGATCGTGTCCACTGATTAGTTTTGGAGGGCCCTCAGACTACGCCGGCCTCGAATTTAAACGAAGGGCGGGCGATCTTGGCCCAAAGGGACCTTGCATGGCCGAAACAGTCGGTTCCATCGACTACCAGGACCAGGGATGCACTCTTCTACCTCGGATCGTCATGTTAGATGACGACCCTCGACGGTATACGATATGCCTGGTGGGGCGATCGTTAGAATAGATTGGATAGGAAGAAATCTCATTATATTCCTTGTACATAGGGTAGTAGAAACTGAATACAAAGTTTTCACTTGTAGTACTTCTTCAGATGTACGGCGTTCTAAGGATATTGGTCCGGAGTACCGTCGGGGTGTTCAAGTTCGTATAGCCATTTAGATATCCTGAAGGGGCCTTCCCAGTTCGGGCCAAAAACACCTGTGTGGGTCTGGATCTTTTTGAGGACTAGATCGCCCACTTGAAACCTACTTTCCTTGACCTTCGAATTGAAGAACTTCTCGGATCTCCTTTTGTGGATAGTGTTCTTCATTTCTGAGGTCAGTCGTCGTTCTTCGAGCATGTCGAGGTCGATCTGTCGGGCCACATCATTGTCGGTCGTCATCTCTTGTTTGGTTGGATGGCTGACGACGGCGATCTCCGAGGGGATCACCGCTTCTGTTCCGAAGGTGAGGGCGAATGGGGTTTCGTCGATTGAATTACGGGTCGTCGTTCGATAAGACCACAAAACGTCTAGGAGCTCGCTCGCCCACCGTCCTTGCCTGGATTCGAGTCGTGCTTTAATCGTGTGTTTGAGGATTTTGTTTATGGCTTCTACCTGCCCGTTCCTCTGAGGGTGGTAGGGGTCCGAGAACAATCTCTTGATTCCCCACTTCTCACAGAATTGCTTGACTTCTAAACTGTCGAACTGCTTTCCGTTGTCGGAGATGATGGCATGGGGCAGACCGAACCGGCATATGATGTTTTTCCAGATGAACTTGATTACTTGCTCTTGGACGATCTTGTTTAGCGGTTCGGCCTCAGACCATTTGGTGAAATAGTCTACCCCTACGATGGCAAACTTACAGCCCCCTGGTGCCGTCGGCAAGGGACCTATAAGGTCAATGCCCCATTGGGCGAAAGGCCAAGGGCTGTACATTGAAGTGAGTTGCTCGGGGGAGAGTTTGATGTTTGGTCCCATTACTTGACACCTATGACAAGATCTGGCATAGGCGATCGCATCCTTCTGAAGTGATGGCCAGAAAAAACCTTGCCTGGTTGTTTTATGGATGAGAGCTCGCCCGCCAGCATAGTTTCCACAGATCCCGTCATGGATTTCAGCTAAAACGAGTCGACCTTCCTCCGGTGTAATACACTTGAGGAGGGGAAGGCTGAAAGCTCGCTTGTAAAGCCGGTCGTCCAATAGGGTGTATCTGGTCGCACGGAGCTGGAGTTGGCGAGCTTTGATACGATCGTCAGGGACTATTCCATCTTTTAAGTATTTGATGAACGGAGTCATCCAGTTCTCCTCGGCAACAGCGACTGTGGTAACCAGGTTTCTGTCGATCGCCGGCCTTTCTGATTTTGTAATTTGGATATTATAGATGTCGGCTGCCCCATCTGACGACGCTAGCTTTGGATAGGGCATCGGCCTGGGAGTTGTGCTCTCTCGGAACTTGTTCGATTAGCACTTCCTCAAATTTCGTGCACATTTCGGCGACCAGCTCTTGGTATTTGGCCGTCTGTTCGCCGCGCGTCTCATAATCTCCTGACTTGGTTCACGACCAAGAGGGAGTCCATGAAGATATGGAGGCGACGAACACCTAGGGCGACGGCTAGATCGAGCCCGCCTACCAAGGCTTCGTATTCGGCTTCATTGTTGGTCGCACGAAACCCGAAACGCACGGCATTTGTGAAACTTTGGCCGTCGGGGCTAATGAGGACAATCCCAGCCCCTGCTCGCGAGTTGGTCGCCGAGCCATCCACGTATAGCTTCCAGGCCGGTCGGCCGATCTGGGTCGGACTGTGAGGGAATGTTAATTCAACCACGAAGTCTGCCAGAGCTTGTCCTTTGATCGCTGTGCGAGGAGCATACGTGATATCATATTGGGCGATCTCCAGTGACCACTTGAGGAGTCGCCCGTTGGTGTCCGATCCGTGTAGAACTTGCCTTAGAGGGAGAGTCGTCAGAACCTCCACTTGATGTTCGAAGAAGTAAGCCCCTAGCTTGCTAACACTCATGACTAGAGCGTAGGCGATCTTCTCCAATGGAGTATAAAGTGTCTCATCATCGTGGAGCGCTTGACTAACATAGTAGATCGTCAAATGGACTTCTCCCTCCACTCGCACCAAAACGGCACTCAGTGCGACCTCCGAGGCTGCTAGGTAAAGGAATAATTTCTCACCAGGGATCGGCTTTGCCAGGATCTGGGGGTTAGATAGGTATTCCTTGATTTTAGCGAACGCTACCTGACTCTCCTTCGTCCATGCGAACTTCTTGTTCTTTATGGTCGCAAAGAAAGGCTTGCTTTTATCGCCGAGTCGAGATATGAAACGGTTGAGGGCGGTTAGACAACTTGTGAGCCGTTGCACCTGCTTGACGTTCCGTGGCTCCTGCATGTCGAGGATCGCCTGAATCTTGGTGGGGTTCGCTTCGATCCCCCTTTGGCTCGCGATGTGCCCCAGGAATTTTCCAGAGCTCACCCCGAAGTTACATTTCTTGGGGTTCAATTTCATGTTGAACTTCTCGAGGATGGCGAACGTCTCGGCGAGATCATTGAGGTGATCTTCCTTCTTGAGGCTTTTGACCACGATGTCGTCAATGTAGACCTCCATGGTCTTGCCGATCTGATTGGCGAACATTCCGTTGACTAGACGCTGGTAGGTTGCCCCCGCATTCTTCAAGCCGAAAGGCATTCGGACCCAAAAGTATATGTCTTTTTCTGTGTGAAAAGATGTGTGCTTTATGTCTTTCTCCGCCATTGGGATTTGATGGTATCCGGCGAAGGCATCCATGAACGACATCATTTTGCAACCTGCTGTACTATCGACCAGATGATCGATATGAGGCATCGGAAAGTCATCTTTCGGACATGCCGTGTTGAGGTCGGTGAAGTCGATGCATAACCTCCAGGAGTCGTTTGGCTTTTTGACGAGCACCGCGTTGGCGACCCATTGTGGTTCGTCTGTAGCTACTCTGATTAATTTGTTGTTGAGCAGCTTTTTGACTTCTATGTCGAGCGTTGCGTACTTCTCAGGACCGAATTTCCTACGTTTCTGGTGAACAGGCTTCCTAGCAGGGTCGATCTTTAGATAGTGGAAGACGTGTTCAGGACTTATGCCAACCATATCTTGATGCGACCAGGCAAAGACTCCGATGTTCTTACGTAGTAAATTGATCAGGTCCTCTTTTAATTCACGATCTATGTTTGCGCCGATCTGTACTTCCCGCTCCGGGCGAGCTGGATCTATCGTTACATTTTCCAACTCTTCAACGGGGATGGTCGCCTCTCGTTTGGAACGATTTCTGGACTCGATTCTTGGATCGATGTCGATACTTGGCTCGAAACCGATCCTTGGCTCGATGCCGTCCGTTAATCAATGTGAGTTGGCGTCCTCTGAATCGAGTTGGTACGATGTGCTTGGCTCATCGGTCTCTATGGGTTGATCGTCAATCATTTCAATGTTACACATAGCATGGGAAGTATTGAAAGAAGTTACGACATAGGAGTAGTTCAAACATTTCTTTGCCATTAGCTGATCTCCTTTTACAGTTCCGACCATCCCATCGGTAGTGGGGAATTTGATACAGTAAAAGAAAGATGAAGCGACCGCCTCAAAGGTCTCTAGAAATGGACGACCTAGGAACCCATTATAGATGATGTGCCTATCTATGATTACAAAATTTAGGTTCCTAGTAATCCTAACCTTGGGATCGTAAAAGCATATTAGCTCGACAGAGAGCTTGATCCTTCCATAGGCTTGGACTGTGCTGTCGCCGAACCCTTGGAGCACGGTGCCGAACGGCTTGATGAACTTGGTCAAGTTGCCGAGCTGGTCTAGGGCGGATTTGAATATTATATTGCAGAATCTCCCATTGTCGACCAATACGCGATCGACCATCTTTCCAAGGATACAAGCAGAGATCACCAATACATCCTCTTTGGGGCATTGTACTCTCTCCCTGTCCTTGTTGGAGAAGGTGATGAGCGCGTCTTTAGAGATGGTCGGCTCTGGAGGTACCACGACGTGGACCTCGGCGAACGCCCTCAGTTCGGCCTTTCGTTTCCTGTTTGACATGGTGGAAACTGGGGAAAGGCCCCCGAGGTTTCCACCTCCTGCTTGAAGCATATTGATCTGATCGCCAGGGTTGATCAGAGGGATCGATTCATCAGAGTACTCCGGCTCATGCTCGATCTTGGCGACCGGATTGGGAGGGGTTCTTTCGTTTGGTCGGTGCTCGCGCCCTCTGGTCCTCGGTTTTGGCTTGGTGACCAAGTTCTCCAATTTGCCTACCTCAAACAGTCGCCAGAGTTGTCCGAGGAGGTCGCGGCATTGGCTGGTGTTGTGGCCGGGACTCTT
The DNA here is from genome assembly GCA_033398695.1 of Orobanche coerulescens. Classification (NCBI taxonomy): domain Eukaryota; kingdom Viridiplantae; phylum Streptophyta; class Magnoliopsida; order Lamiales; family Orobanchaceae; genus Orobanche; species Orobanche coerulescens. The sequence goes on along the minus strand of CM065806.1, from coordinate 165,852,672 downwards.
GTGATAGGCACAGAATTTGCTACGGTCTAGATGACCGTGGTTCCTTATCGGCTTTGGTTTGGATAGCCATTCGCGCCCCTTGATTGCGTTGAAGATGTGGGCCGGAGATAAGTTGAGGTTATGGAGAAGGTGGACCTCCACATCTTCGAAGGCTTTGAACTCACCAGGCAGCTTTGCGACCGCCTTCTTCTGGACGTGGGACGGCGCCTTCCCTTCCCCGGAGGGTCCCTCGCCCAAGCGGAGGGAGAGCATTCTTTGCCTAGCCAGGAAATCGGCGGCTCTGACGCGGAAGACCGAGTAGGTCGGGGGGATGTCCTTAGTGAGGTGCCTGAACATGGGTGAGTGGCCACAGAATCCCCCCAGGACTGAGTAGAGGGCGAGCTCGTCACTGATGGGCTCGCCGGTGAGGACTATCTCGTCTACCCGGTCGATGTAATCTTCATCTGATTTGTCCTTCCCCTGCCTGATTTTCATCATGCGGTGGGGGCCTTCCGGGCGAGCGACTTTGGCGGCAAAGTACGACGTGAAGTCGTTCGCCAGCTTCTCAAAGCAATTGATTGAGCGAGGTGGCAGTGAGATGTACCACCTGTGGGCGAGGTCGCACAGAATTAATGGGAACATTCGACACTTCGTCGCATCTGATGCTCCGCATCCGGTCATGTAGATCCGGAATTTGCTCAAATGGGTCTCCGGATCTGATCTCCCCTCATACAGAGGTGTTTGTGGGGGAGCAATCTTCGGTTGTACTGGGGCGAGCTCGATCTGGACCGCGAGTGGTTCACTTGGTCCAGCGATCGATCTCCTGGCGCCTGCCCCAGTTTCCAGGAGCGCCTTCATCTCGTCGAGCTGGCGTTGCATGGCGGCCATCACCGTCGCAACTGCTCGCTGATTGGCTCCCGGAGCGCGAGCCAAGGCGATCGTGCACAGATCCCGTAGCCCCATGGTGTATGATGAGTTCCTTGCCAGTGGGTTCATTTCTTGGGCGAGCGGGGGCTCGCTGACTGGCCTGTCTTGTGGGAGTCGGATATGCCGAGCTCCTAGTAAAGGATTCGGATACCGATGTCTCCCGGCTGGGGCCTGAGTGCCCGGGTCGCCATGAGGGATCGCTTCCCAGGCGGCTGAAGATGGAGTCATCCCGCCTGACGAGAGCCTTCTCCTGCGGCTCGGGGCTTTCTGTCAATTTCTCAACATAGATCCCCTTGAGTTTCCACTTGCCTGCTCGGTGGATGGCTGACGGAGTGATGGTGGGCGAGTCGCATGCCCTCCGTCGCTCCCTGAGGATGGCTATAGCCTCCTCAATCTGTTCCGCGGTCCGGAACTGATCGAGTGAGAGGCTAGGCCCGTCCCTCGGGGGCGGGAGTGAGAGCCTTGCATCGCCGTGGTCACCTTCCGCCGTGGGCTGGGATTCGGTCCGGGCCGGAATGAGGTTTCCGGCAGATCGCAGGGTGGCTCTCTTGGAGGTCGTTGCAGATGTCATTTTTCTGAAGGCTTTTCTTTTGAAGAACAGTGAGTGTTTCTTCAAGTATATATCTGGAGAACAGTGAGTGTTCTTCGAGTCGGTAGGAATAAAAATGAAGGTTTAGACCCCTGCCCTCCCTCTAACGCCAATTGCTGTTACCCAAAATATTATCCGGAGATAGTATTGCTGGAATGATCGAGTAACAAACAAATGCGAGAACACTTCCGTGAGAAGATAAATAACACAAGATTTGCCGGGGTTGTTAATCCCGGGCTTGAATGCTCTCGCGAGATGTTATTAATAAGTGTACTGTTGAGTACAAATATTAATGTTAGAATCTATTACAATGAGTGTAAAGACTTCTAGTTATCTAAGCTGTAGAGCGTATAGATTGCCGGAAGAACCAGATATGAAGATCTGTGAGTTCTTGCTTGGGATGTATTGTAAGTATGTATAAATATCACTATGAATGTGTAAGTAATTTCTAGATGAGTCTATGTTTCTCTCTCTGTATGTTTTGCACTTGTATTCATGGTAATGATAGCCTATCCTAGCCACTGTAGTGAGCCTCCTATTTATAGGAGACAAGGTTGCTGGGACCTCTCCGGCGATCGCGGGCGATCGCCATTTTCTATATTATAATAAGATGGCCGATCATCCCGTCACGTGAGGTTGTTCCCTTAAAGTCTGGGGCTACTGTTGGCGACCAGCTGTGCGGGCCAATGGGAAGCCTGCACGCGTCCTGAATCGCTGTCCGGGGAGGACCCACTTTGTACCTTTCGGCGGCCCTGTCGGTAGGTGAGGTGGGTGACAGGCTGGGGTCAAATGTCTTATCTGTCGGCGCCCTTTGTGGATCTGCATGTGGGCCACCGTCTAAGATTCGGTCTTCGACGACTTTGACGGATGTTGGATTCATACGTGGCACGAGACGATCATCTCTGGTTGGACATCATAGACGATCTCCAATTAACAAAAGACGATCGCCGGATACCGAAAGACGATCGCCGTAGGTGCCGACTGCTGGGTGTTTACCCAGAGTATGTCTTCTATGGTAGACTCTCTGATCGTTATGCCGATCGCCTTCGAGGCGTATTAATCGCCGCACAACATACATGTTTTTGGTAGAAGATTAAAATAACACTAAATGTGGCTGGTTCTAACTAAAGGAATGGATGAAATAAAGTTATGTTGAAATAAAGTTTGGATGAAATAAAGTTGTGTTGTTGAAGTTTGGTGAAAACAATTCTGAACCGAGTATATATGAAAATGGCCAGATAGGTAACTAGTCTTCTAAGTACCTTGCATTGCAAGTCACATGATTTCCTTTTCCGCATCTTAGATCATGAGAATTTTTTATGTATTTCCTCATTGTTGACATATTTATGCAGAAAATGAAGCCCAAGCATCTGCGGGACTTGGTTCATCTGCTCTTTCTTGGGTCAACTCAGTTGCTGTGTGTCGAAGCAGTGATCTTGCTGCTTCAGGAGCTGGAAATGGTGCAGTACGTCTTTGGGCAATTGAGAATGAACCTAAAGGACTTCGGCCTTTATTTGAGCTTTCCCTAGTAAGCTTTTATTACTCTCTTTTCCGGGAATTGTACATCATTCTTTTTTCTATAAGCATATTTGTCATTTGTGGTGCAATTTTTCTTATGATAGCTAAGTGGTTATTTTGTCTTCACTTCTATAAGAGTGATGTTATATACAGAAAGGTGTAATGTGCCAGAGATTCTTGGATATCTAAAATAAGGACTTTTTCATGTTTCTATCTACATTTATATTTTAATATGATAATATGCTCCATGGCTTATATGACGTTGCACATGCAGGTTGGATTTGTAAATTCATTGGCATTTGCTAAATCTGGGAAATTTTTGATTGCTGGAGTCGGAAAGGTGAAATTTTTTTCCCCCCCCCCCCCCCCCTTTTTAAGGATTCTGATCTATACTAGTTTATCAAGTTTTATGACCACAAAACCAACACCTGCTTGCTGAACTCTCACATACCACACTACTAATCCCAAAGGTTTGCTGCATCATTCTAACACTGAGTATCTCTTGGACAGGAATCTCGATTAGGAAGGTGGGGACGTGTTGCTGCCGCTAAAAATAGAGTCGCATTACACCCACTGGAGCTCTCATAATAACTAGATTTCAACTATTCCATCTAGATGTCGGAAAATAATGGTAATGTATAAAAAATGAACATCAGAATCTCAGACCAAGTGCTTATCTTGGAGTTTGTTCATTTCCATGTTTGACTTGGAGCAGCTTTAACTCTAGTGAAAAGGAATTAGTCCAACCTTGCTCTGTGGTTCTGACAGATACGAGGGCCTCGTGCATAGTTCTTATTTGTCTCGGATGAATCATATTTATGCCTGGAATATATTTATTTATAGCTGTTTTTCAAATATGAAGTAATTCTAGAAACGCGTCTTTAGAGTTCCACTCGCTTATAGTTAGATAAAAGTTATTTAGTTGTATTGGTGAATGGATGAAATAAAGTTGTGTTGTTGAGGTTTTATTTGATGTTTTGTGGTTGGATGCTGTTTTTGGTGTTTAGGATGTTGTTTTATGTGTATGTGTAGCAGGTTGGAAATAAAAAAACAAACCTGGTATTTAAAAAAAAAAATTAACAGCGGTTCTTAGGAGAAACCACTGTTAATTTTGCAGTGTAAATTTAACAGCGGTTCCCGTAGAAACCGCTGTTAAATTAACAACAGTTTTTAACTGGAACCGCTGTTAAATGTCCAGTTTAAGAGCAGTTCCCATAAAAACTGCTGTTAAATTTACACTACAAAATTAACAGCAGTTTCTGCCGAACCATTAATTAATAAGACCACCTTTAACGGTTCCAACTGTTAATGTGGCTCCAGAACCGTTGTTAAAGGCCCAGTTTTGTAGTAGTGAACCCCTCTACGTCCACAAGCCATCCACACAAAAGTAAAGAGTTTATTAAAATCACTACTTAACAACTACGTAACTTTAACTAAACCTGTGTCTGTATCATTCACACAGATTGATACAGGGACTATAGATTTTTCTGTTCACATGGATTGGCTTCAAGCTCTTTCTGACTTGCTTCTTCTCACACAGATTGAAGCTTCATCTTCAATGATATTCTTCTCACACTGATCGGAATACACAAGGATCTTTAGTCCACACAGGGCTAATGATATCCTCAACGGTAAGGGTTGAACAAGCCTCAAACAACAACTTTATCTTTGATGAACAAACTCTGTATGCTGTGCTATTTCCGTTGAGGACTTAATTTCTTCCCTTGGATACTGTTGTATGCTCATGAAATATACTGCTCTTGAATAGCTAAATTGTCAGAGTAATCTTGTCAGAATATGCGCGATAATGAATAGCTTTTCGTGTGTGTTTAAAGTACTCTTGCTTGGGGCAATTTATAACCTTAGAGATATATCTATTATAAATATAGCCATTGTTGGTTGGTGAGATGTTGACGTCTGTCTCTCGATTGGCGGCTGCTGAATATTTGAATTAAAATAGATCGCATTTAATACTTCAGACATGTCTCTCTCCGGATGCATTAAATGATGTCCTATCAGCAATAACCGTGAATACTTTATGAATAAACAATGTTTATGTCACAAAGGTTTAAAGATTTTTATGTTCAGTCCTGTTGGATGTGTTTTACTTTTCCAAAGTAAAACACTCTCAGACTGTATGTTATATCCAACACATTAAGCTTCTTTGTTGTATGAAGTAGGCTCTGTAGGATGGATTGTAAAAGATCTCTTTGCTGTATCGACGGGCTGCATAGAGAGTCCTAACAACTTCCATACTTAATAATATTTTGACTCCTTTTAAGACTTCTTGCTGTGTGTTTGGCAATTTATCAAAACATGAATGTTTATCCCAACAATTTCTTCATTTTTGATAATGCCAAAACTTTCTTTAAGTCTTCATATGTATACATAGAGGCTATCTTCGAGTCTTCTGTCCGATTGATCTGATATTCACTACTTAGTCTAGAAATGTGAACTGCTCGCAGGTAAGTTTTAAAATGAAAAATCTTACATGTTTAAGTGTATTACATCTGAACTTATGATTGATGCGTAGGCACAATCTTACAAAGTGTAGTCTAGTTTGAATACAACTTAATCTACGAACTGTTCGCAGACAAGTTCTTATATATTTGTGACTTAACAAGTTTTATCTTGTTCAAATACAGCAAAATTTCATAATCAAACAGTAAAAACAGTAAGCGCAGATTACGAGCTGTAATCTTTCAAGAGAAAACAAGTTTCATTGATATGGATGGGAAAATTACAAGTTCTTGAGAAGATAAAAGCACAAAACAAATACATACTGCGTTGGTAAGCCCACAGAAGAAACAAATACAGCGAAAAGGCAAACAGATTAGACCCTATGCTGAGAATGCCTCTAAGGTCTCCGATCAGGATCATTTGCGGTCCTTTTCCACCAGTTGACTAGGGAGTCATCGCCTCGATCCTTGTAGATACTTCTTCCTTTAGGGGATTTATCGAAAGCAAGTATTCATTCTTCTGGGTAGGTGATCCGTTCAGCCTTCTGGTGCCTAGACTTCATCAGCATTTGCGGAGGGAGCCTTCCTTCTGTTAACAGCGTCGAGAATTCATTTGTGGCATCCTGCAGCATCTTGAATCAGTGGAAGAGGGCAGACTCCCTGAGGAGCGTACAGAAGTATCTCATCAGTTCATTTTTCTTCCAATTCTTCAGATCATCGGCCGAAGGCTGACGATCGGTGGGAAGCAAAATCACGGTGGGCTTTCGCACATTATTCTTCTAAGGAAAGTTGGGATCCTGGAACTCAGGTTGAGAGCCAGATACCCTGTATCCTCTTGAAGCTCAACTTGACCCATGTGAGGCCAGTCTAGCAATAGCAGCGACAACATTTTATTTGTAATACCCGGTTGTAATTCAGTCATTTTATTCAGTAATTATCAATCAGTAATTGTCACTTAGTGATTTTCATTCATTTATAATCACTCATCATTCATACTCATTCAATTGTGTTCACCGTTCGGAGTAATATTTGTCATACTCGTACTTTTGCCCCCGTACTTCTCGTATTTCGTGATTTTTGGTACTCAGTGCATCGTTGTGGGCTGAACTGCTTGTCGAGAAGGTCCGCACAAGCAGGCCGCACAATCATCTGGTCGTGCGCGGCGCTCATGCGTTGCGGCTGTACTGGGCAGTAGGCCCAGTGGTCGAGTCATTGCCGCACGAGCAGGCTGCACGAGCATCTGGTCGTGCGCGGCGCTCGTGTGTGTGGCTGGATTGGGCAGGAGGCCCAGTGGCCGAGTCATTGCCGCATGAGCAGGCCGCACGAGCTTCTGGTCGAGCGCGGTGCTCGTGTGTTCCGGCTGTACTGGGCAGGAGGCCTAGCGTTCGAGTCAGGGCCGCACGAGCAGACCGCAGGAGTTGCTGCTCGTGCGCTATGAACAACAGCCGGTAGTAGACTCACGCACGACCGGACGCACGGACACTTGGTCATGCGGATTGGTCGTGCGTCCTTGAGACCTATATAAGGTGGACCGACGGGATTTTCCTCATTTTCACCTTTTCTTCATCCAACTTCCAAGAGTGACGGTTTGTGAGAGAGATTTTCATCATCAATCACTTCAATACTCGATTTTTCATCATCTTCATTCAGTTGTGAAGCTTGGATCATCGATCTAGCGCGATTTCATCGGATCAAAGTACATGGATCTTCAAAGGTAATATTCATCAAACCTCTTGGATTTCGATTTGGTGTTGGGATATGATGTTTTGGACGTTATAATCGTGTTGTATGAAGTGATATACTTGTGATTATGAATTATTAAGGATATTCATTGGATTATTGAAGGATTATTCAAGAACACTTTGAATATTGAGTTGGATTTGGGGGTTTTCGATTAATTGTTGTTGAAATCACGAATTTGGACATTCATATTAGATTATTAATCATATTGGATATGTTTTGTTGGAATGAAACACTCCTTGGGGATTTGATATTGGTATTATTTAGGTTCGGTTGTAAACAATCGAAGATTGGCCACAACGTGTTCGATATAATGCCCCAATGAACTTGGATTAGTTGTATCGACGTTTTGAGTTAGTTATACTCGTGTTTGATTCGTGTGTTGAACCAGATTGTTGGTAATTGTGTTATTCAAGGTTGTTCGAGCGACCGACATCTCATTTAGGACGTTGTTCGTGGACGGACATTCTTCATCGGTATTGTGTAAGTTAATTCTTACTCGGTTAAAAGGATATTCATTCCTTTCGTTGTTGTTCATTCATAATTATAGTTCATTCATAATGTATTAACCGTATTGAGACTTGTAATTGTCAATTAATCACTTCAGTCATGAGAAACGACGGTTCCAATAATTTCATTGAGCTATCATTCATTTCACTATCATTTCATCTCGGTGAGTCATTATTGATTTCGATGTCACTTTGTTATCTCGTGGCATTCCGGGTCATACTGGCGTGCCGGTTGGTATGTGTAGGATTTTCATGTCGGGCACATTTAAGTCGTGTGTTGGTTGTTTGCCTCACATTGGACTGTGCACACGAGTCGATTGCTTCGTGAGACTGATTAGCTACAAGACCACACGTGTATTCGATCGATACTCGTTGGTGGCTTGTGCACGGACACATATCCATCCCGGGCGTAGTGTGGCGCCACCCTTTGAGCCGTACCGTTAGTTGATTCATACAGCATGTTTGACTGCGTATGTTTTCAATAGGATTGGGTTATAATCTGACCGATTCACATTTGATCGCATGTATTCGACGGTTGAGATTTTGATTGAACTTGTGGTTTATACAGTATATATGATTGTGTTTATTCAACTCTTGAGGATTGTTGTTACGTATGGCGACCGTTGGGGATTTTGTTTTCAGGTCATGGCAAGGCAAAAGCATGGGAATAGAACGTTGACGGCGAGGAGTCCCAGTGATACTAGTAGGGGGCCCCAGTCCGTTTTAGTTATTCATGTCTTTTCATCTTTATTTCCGCTGCAGATTTCCTTGGATATTCATTTTCATTTAATGTTGTATATTTTATCTTCACATAAAATATACATGTATTCAGTATTCTTCCTGGTGTATTATACTTAGACTCCTCATCGGAGTACTTGGTAATATGATGTGGTTCGGTACTACATTTATGTTGTTAATTCATTAATTTTCACTCGCCTGGTGGGTCCCAGTCGGGGACCACGGCACTGTAATATCCGCCTAGTTTGGGGTGTTACAGAGTTGGTACCGGAGCATGGTTTTGAATACTACATTCCGAGTCATGTCTCATTTGAAATCATCGTCATCAGACTAGTATCATTGGACTTTCGCGTCACGTGTGACCTGTGCAAATGTCGAGCCCATCAGACCGAAAGAACTGTAAGACTCCTAACGCCATGGTATAATTTCTGTCAATGAGAATCATTCATTCATAAGTCATCAGTTAACAATCCTCAAACATCATTTTCATTTTAATCATGTTGATCATGTTAACTCATTAATCACTCAATTCATTTCATCACTCAGTTGTTGATCTTGAGGATCATATCATTAATCGTGTTAACTTGTTCAAAATAATCATTTCAAGAATTTCATCAGATAATCATGTCACCTAAGTTAATCATTCATGTAATCACTGTGTTAGAGCGCGTATGCTCATTTTCATCATTTCATGACGTAAATCATAATGCGGTACTCATACGAGATCTATGATTATCATGCGACCTTCCTACTTCAGTATGGAGAGAGCTGTCAGGGGATGCACGGGGAGAGGCCGCGTTCCAGGCCGAAACCCGGGAAATAATCACTCACTGTAGGGAAGTCGTACCCAGGACTTAGCTCGATCGGAAGATGTTTGGGTTGACCCACTCACTTTTATGCAGGTCATGATGACCCATATGCAATTGCTTAATCATCATTGCGCCACTCTGGCCGAATTAATCGAGAGGACTCTCACGTATAAGCCTGCTGCTAAGGAAATTGCTGAGCAATAACCTTCATCTGGCAGCAAGAAATCAACGAAGCGTAATCAGTCCGAAGGTGGTCAGTTAACCTTCAAGAAGCCTCGTGCGAGCCCTAACGTTTCTGAGCGACCTCCTATGGCGCCTAATCCTACGGGATCTCAGTCCCGAGCAGCCAGCTCAGCCATCACCTGTTTCAATTGTGGAGAACCGGGTCATATCAGCACCAAGTGCCCGAGGCAGACTATCACGTGTCATAAATACGGAATTGCTGGGCATAAGGCCCGTTTTTGCCGAAGAGACTCCAGGAATACTCCGGTGGCATTTCAGGCCCCGAAGTAGTCAGCCGTTCAGAATCAAGCTACTCAGTCAGCGTCGTTTAAAATGACAGGAGTGAATAAAGGCGGAGCTCATATGTATCAGATGGGAGCGTCCGGTTCGGGGGCCGGCAAATCCCGAATTCACGCGATGAAGAAGACCGACAATCTGGTGGCCCGAATGATCTCAGGTATACTCGTAATTTCATCTCAACATGTGTTTACCCTTTTTGATACTGGTGCACCGCATTCATTCATTTCCGAATCACATTTGAATAGACTTCACTTGGATAGTCCTATTAATTGTGGGCCTTATATCATTGGTCTACCTGGCGGTAGAAGAATTTTCGAAAATCATGAGGTTAAGAACTGAATGAATTAAGCTTAAATGACCGCGATTGGTTGGTGGACCAAATCGTGGTGGATTTACTTAAGGACGATGTAATATTAGGTATTAGTGGGATGGATCGTCATGATACCATCCTCAATGTTCGTAAATGTATGGTCACTATCATTTCCGTCGTTGGAGTTGAGTGTGTACTTCAGGGAGGTCATCCCCGTTGTTCCGGAAGAATCATTAATATGATGGAAGCAGTAAAATTACTCAATCAGACTTATTCAATCATTCATTACACCATTGTCATCGATTGGCCGTTCTTCGGCAATCGAGATATTCAATCATTCATTATATCATTGTTATCGATTGACCATTGTAAGGCAATCGAGATGTTCCATCATTCCTTATGTCATTGTCATCGATTGACCGTTCTAAGGCAATTGAGGTGTTCAACCATTCGTGGTATCATTGTTATCATTTGACGATGTACTCCTAGACGAGCTACCCATTTTACCTCCACTAAGTGATATGGAATTCACAATAGAGTTGGAGCCTGGTACGTATCCATTATAGAAGGCACCGTATCGCATGGCCCCGAACGAAGTGCAGGAACTAAAGAATCAATTAGAGGATTTGACTGAGAAGGGTTATATCCGACCAAGTGCGTCCCCGTGGGGAGCACCAGTGATGTTTGTCAAGAAGAAGGATGGTTCGTTTCGTGTGTGTATTTATTATCGGGAGTTGAACAGGGTGACGATCAAGAATAAATATCCCCTACCCCGTATTGATGATCTTTTGGATCAACTTCAGGGAGCTTCAGTATTTTACAAGACTGATTTAAGATCTGGGTATCACCAGTTGCGAAACCGAGAGTCGGATATTGCTAGGATGGCATTCCGAACACACTATGGTCATTATGAGTTTGTGGTAATGCCGTTTGGGTTAACTAATGCACCTGCGGTATTCATGGAATTAATGAATTGGGTTTTCATCGACTATTTGGATCGATTCATGGTTGTCTTCATTGATGACATTTTAATTTATTCTCGTGACCGAGAGGAGCATGAGTTTCATCTTCATCAGGTGATCAACGTGTTGAGACGAGAGCAACTTTATGTGAAGTTTTCCAAATGTGAATTCTGGATGTCCGAAGTGACGTTTCTCGGACATGTAATTTCATCAGACGGAGTTCGTGTTGACCCTCAGAAGATAGAGGCTATCCGAGATTGGCAACCTCCGAAGAATGTTAAGGAGATCCGAAGCTTTCTCGGATTAGCCGATTATTATCGGCAGTTTGTGGAAGGATTTTCTAAAATCGCTCAACCAATGACGAACCTTTTACGGAAGGATAAGAAATACACATGGTCCGACGCGTGTCAACAGAGTTTTGAGGAACTCAAGATCCGATTAATTTCAGCACATGTCCTTTCTTTACCGCAAGGGACGGAAGGATTTGTGGTTTATAGTGATGCGTCCGGACAGGGTCTCGGATGTGTACTCATGCAGAACGGGAAGGTTAGTGCCTATGCTTCACGACAATTGAGACCTTACAAGGTTAGTTATCTGTCCCACGGCCTAGAGCTTGCAGTCGTGGTATTTGCATTGAAGATTTGGCGTCATTATCATTATGGCGTTACCTGTCAGATATTCACCGATCATAAGAGTTTAAAGTATATATTTACTCATAAGGAGTTAAATATGCGACAGAGACGGTGGTTGGAACTAATCAAAGATTATGATATCGAGATCCTTTACCACCCAGGCAAGGCGATCGTTATCGTCGACGTCTTGAGTCGTAAGTCCGTTGATGAGCAGATGCTGTTGGAACATTTTGTTCCATACATAAATTAAAAGTGTTTTGATGATTAATGTTGATAAGCAAAACAAAACAACGAAGAGACGAAGCAAGCATCGAAGGAAAACGAAGTGCAAAATGCTGGAGAAAAACAAAGCTAACGTACGTAACAAGATATTGTTAACGTACGTAATATGATGAAGCTAACGTACGTAATGGATGAGAGATAACGTACGTAACACAGTTCAAACCAGATGAACGTTGGACGAGTCGAAGTCAAAAAGGTGGCAACGGACATATGACGTCAGGAGTGACGTACTATTAACGTACGTAATGAAAAGTATGATAACGTACGTAAAGAAAGAAACGAATGTTCTTGGGTGAATCGGGAGAAGCTAACATACGTAGCGATTATGCAGTTAACGTACGTAAACAAGTTTACGTACGTAATGGGATGTATATAGCGTACGTAATGAAGGTCCTGGCAGCTAACGGCTAGTTTGATCAAGAAGCCTATAAATACCATGTCTATGGTATTGATTGAGTACAACAACTTCAAGCATACTACACATTCATCTGAGATTGATATTCATTGTCTTGTTGTTGTAATATTGAGCTTAATTTTTAGTTTGAGTGTTTATACATTCAACATATACACGAGTGGTAAAAGAAAAGATACGATTGGATTCGGTGTTATTAGGATCAAGGATCCGGCATTGTTAGAATCGCAATCGCTATCTTAGTGAGGCTTATCTAGTGCCAATAGAAAGCTAGAGAGGTTGATTCTTTGTCCTACAAAAAGGAAAACGGTTTAACTTGGACCGACGCAAAGACAAGTACGAGCGGTTTATCACGGACCGATAGAAGACGTGATTGTAAACGGTTATACCTCGACCGATATAAGAGAGGCATAGAGGTTTCTATCTTTAACCTATTGAAAAAGATAAAGAGAGGACGTAGGCTCGATTATAGCCGAACCTCTATAAATCCTCGTGTCCTTTATTTTCCGCACTTTTTATTTACGCTTCCGCAAACGGCTAAAATATCCGATCCCATACCCAATATCGGAGCGGTACTCCAATACGCGGCTTAACATCCGAGGAGAAGATCCAAAATGGCGTTTCAATTTGCTCCTGTCGAAGGCCTTGCTCTCAACCGACCACCATTCTTTGATGGCTCAAATTATTTGACATGGAAGAAAAAGATGTCAATCTTTATTCGTGCCTACGATATAGAGATTTGGAAGATTATTTGTCTCAGCCCAAAAGTTCCTATCAAATCCGACGGTACGCTCAAATATTTTGAAGAATACGACGATGCCGATTGGAAAAATGACCATCTAAATTGTAAGGCCACCCAACTTTTATTTTGTGCCTTAAATCCCGAGGAGGTCAATCGAATCTCGTCGTGTGAAAGTGCGAAAGAAATATGGAAAATTCTTGAAATCACACACGAAGGGACAACTCAAGTCAAGGAGACGAAGATCAATATGCTTCTCCATAACTACGAGTTATTCATGACGAAAGGTGACGAGTCCATCACCAATATGCTCGACCGATTCTCGGTCATCACAAATGGACTTGCGTCATTTGGAAAACCATTATCTAGTAGTGAAAAAGTTAAGAAAATTTTACGATCACTACCTAGCGAATGGGACGGCACCGTGACCGCAATTATGGAATCCAAAGATCTCAACACGCTCGATTTTAGCGCCCTCGTTGGTTCGCTAATTAATTATGAGATCGTGTTAAAATCACGAAGTGTCAAGCCGAAACTGAAAGAAAAATCGTTAGCCATGAAGGCTAAGATGTCAAAAAAGAAAGATGAAACCCCGGTGGAAGAAAGCGACGAAGAAGCGGCATATTATGCCAAGAATATTAATAAATTCCAAACATTATTAAACCGAAGGAAGAAGGATATCTCGAGCGAAACGAAGAAATTCGACAACTCTTGTCGAATATGTGGAAAACCAGGCCACTTCGCTAAGCATTGCCGTGCCAAACCCAAGTAGGAGGTTCTCGTGGCTACTTGGAGCGATGAAGATGAAGACGATGATTTCATCAATCAAAATAATCTCGCTCATGACCCGAAGTTCGTTCGACGACAGCGATGTCGAAAGCCAAGTAAGTACATCCTCCCGTGATGAACTTTTTGATGCATTTGAGTTATTACATACGGACTTCCAAAATGCTTTATCGGAAATTAAATCCCTTAAGTCTAAAATTAAATCTTTGGAAATTAAAAATTCCAAAATTATTGAGAAGGGAAAATTTGTCGAAATCGATCATTCGAAATGTATTGAAAATGAAAATATTTTGAAGAATGATCTCGCTAAAATTCAAACCGAGCTTAAATCTTTAACAAAGAAATTCTCGTGTGGAAACGAGAAATTTGAACAAATGCTTGGTGTTCAAAAATATACTTTAAATAAAGAGGGGTTAGGATTCAAACCACGTTCGAAAAATGAATCCGTTAATCTCAAGATACCCCATTGCGAAAAGTGTTTAAAAATCGGGCATCATATATCAAGTTGCAAAAGCCCGAGACGGACGATAAAAATTAAGAAAATTTGGGTTCCTAAAGGAACAATCGTTTCAAATATCGTCTATGTTTCTAAACAAAAACCAACTATAGGTTGGGTCCCCAAAAATTGATTTTTGATACTTTACTCAGGGGGAGTGTTTTTTAGGGCAGATATTATTCTCAGGGGGAGTTTTTACCCTTTATGCAATTATTCATAAATTGTATCATGCATATTTTATATTTTGGTATTATTTTCAATTGATATTTTATCCACTTTTTGATGAAAACAAAAAGGGGGAGAGAATGGAGAAGGAGAAAAAGAATTCGAAAATGGGATTAACCCTAAAAGTGGGAGAAAATCGAAAAATGAAAAGGAGAAGTTGAAAATGACAGAAAAAGAAAAATGTGGAGACGTCGAAAAGACGATGAAAATTTGAAAATGAGAAAAGAAAAGGAGAAAAGAAAAGAGGAGTCGAAAAAGAAATTGGAGAAGAAACTAACGAAACGGACAAAGTCGAAAACTTTGGTCTATACACATATACATATATTTGTATTTTTGCAGGTAAATCCCATTGATGAAGTGTTGTTTTGTAATCATCAAAAAGGGGGAGATTGTTGGAACATTTTGTTCCATACATAAATTAAAAGTGTTTTGATGATTAATGTTGATAAGCAAAACAAAACAACGAAGAGACGAAGCAAGCATCGAAGGAAAACGAAGTGCAAAATGCTGGAGAAAAACAAAGCTAACGTACGTAACAAGACATTGTTAACGTACGTAATATGATGAAGCTAACGTACGTAATGGATGAGAGATAACGTACGTAACACAGTTCAAACCAGATGAACGTTGGACGAGTCGAAGTCAAAAAGGTGGCAACGGACATATGACGTCAGCAGTGACGTACTATTAACGTACGTAATGAAAAGTATGATAACATATGTAAAGAAAGAAACAAATGTTACTGGACTGAATCTGGGAGAAGCTAACGTACGTAACAGTGTCTGGTTAACGTACGTAAACAAGCTTACGTACGTAATGGGATGTATATAGCGTACGTAATGAAGGTCCTGGCAGCTAACGGCTAGTTTGATCAAGAAGCCTATAAATACCATGTCTATGGTATTGATTGAGTACAACAACTTCAAGCATACTACACATTCATCTGAGATTGATATTCATTGTCTTGTTGTTGTAATATTGAGCTTAATTTTTAGTTTGAGTGTTTATACATTCAACATATACACGAGTGGTAAAAGAAAAGATACGATTGGATTCGGTGTTATTAGGATCAAGGATCCGGCATTGTTAGAATCTCAATCGCTATCGTAGTGAGGCTTATCTAGTGCCAATAGAAAGCTAGAGAGGTTGATTTCTTGTCCTACGAAAAGGAAAACGGTTTAACTTGGACCGACGCAAAGACAAGTACGAGCGGTTTATCACGGACCGATAGAAGACGTGATTGTAAACGGTTATACCTCGACCGATAGAAGAGAGGTGTAGAGGTTGCTATCTTTAACTTATTGAAAAATATAAAGAGAGGACGTAGGCTCGATTATAGCCAAACCTCTATAAATCCTCGTGTCCTTTATTTTCCGCACTTTTTATTTACGCTTCCGCAAACGGCGCAAATATCCGATCCCGTACCCAACAATTGGTATCGGAGCGGTACTCCAATACGCGGCTTAACATCCGAGGAGAAGATCCAAAACGGCGTTTCAATTTGCTCCTGTCGAAGGCCTTGCTCTCAACCGACCACCATTCTTTGATGGCTCAAATTATTTGACATGGAAGAAAAAGATGTCAATCTTTATTCGTGCCTACGATATAGAGATTTGGAATATTATTTGTCTCAGCCCAAAAGTTCCTATCAAATCCGACGGTACGCTCAAATCTTTTGAAGAATACGACGATGCCGATTGGAAAAATGACCATCTAAATTGTAAGGCCACCCAACTTTTTTGTGCCTTAAATCCCGAGGAGGTCAATCGAATCTCGTCGTGTGAAAGTGCGAAAGAAATATGGAAAATTCTTGAAATCACACACGAAGGGACAACTCAAGTCAAGGAGACGAAGATCAATATGCTTCTCCATAACTACGAGTTATTCATGATGAAAGGTGACGAGTCCATCACCAATATGCTCGACCGATTCTCGGTCATCACAAATGGACTTGCGTCATTCGGAAAACCATTATCTAGTAGTGAAAAAGTTAAGAAAATTTTACGATCACTACCTAGCGAATGGGACGGCACCGTGACCGCAATTATGGAATCCAAAGATCTCAACACGCTCGATTTTAGCGCCCTCGTTGGTTCGCTAATTAATTATGAGATCGTGTTAAAATCACGAAGTGTCAAGCCGAAACTGAAAGAAAAATCGTTAGCCATGAAGGCTAAGATGTCAAAAAAGAAAGATGAAACCCCGGTGGAAGAAAGCGACGAAGAAGCGGCATATTATGCCAAGAATATTAATAAATTCCAAACATTATTAAACCGAAGGAAGAAGGATATCTCGAGCGAAACGAAGAAATTCGACAACTCTTGTCGAATATGTGGAAAACCAGGCCACTTCGCTAAGCATTGCCGTGCCAAACCCAAGTAGGAGGTTCTCGTGGCTACTTGGAGCGATGAAGATGAAGACGATGATTTCATCAATCAAAATAATCTCGCTCATGACCCGAAGTTCGTTCGACGACAGCGATGTCGAAAGCCAAGTAAGTACATCCTCCCGTGATGAACTTTTTGATGCATTTGAGTTATTACATACGGACTTCCAAAATGCTTTATCGGAAATTAAATCCCTTAAGTCTAAAATTAAATCTTTGGAAATTAAAAATTCCAAAATTATCGAGAAGGGAAAATTTGTCAAATCGATCATTCAAAGTGTATTGAAAATGAAAATATTTTGAAGAATGATCTCGCTAAAATTCAAACCGAGCTTAAATCTTTAACAAAGAAATTCTCGTGTGGAAACGAGAAATTTGAACAAATGCTTGGTGTTCAAAAATATACTTTAAATAAAGAGGGGTTAGGATTCAAACCACGTTCGAAAAATGAATCCGTTAATCTCAAGATACCCCATTGCGAAAAGTGTTTAAAAATCGGGCATCATATATCAAGTTGCAAAAGCCCGAGATGGACGATAAAAATTAAGAAAATTTGGGTTCCTAAAGGAACAATCGTTTCAAATATCGTCTATGTTTCTAAACAAAACCAACTATAGGTTGGGTCCCCAAAAATTGATTTTGATACTTTACTCGGGAGTGTTTTTTAGGGCAGATATTATTCTCAGGGGGAGTTTTTACCCTTTATGCAATTATTCATAAATTGTATCATGCATATTTTATATTTTGGTATTATTTTCAATTGATATTTTATCCACTTTTTGATGAAAACAAAAAGGGGGAGAGAATGGAGAAGGAGAAAAAGAAGTCGAAAATGGGATTAACCCTAAAAGTGGGAGAAAATCGAAAAATGAAAAGGAGAAGTTGAAAATGACAGAAAAAGAAAAATGTGGAGACGTCGAAAAGACGATGAAAATTTTAAAATGAGAAAAGAAAAGGAGAAAAGAAAAGAAGGAGTCGAAAAAGAAATTGGAGAAGAAACTAACGAAACGGACAAAGTCGAAAACTTTGGTCTATACACATATACATATATTTGTATTTTTGCAGGTAAATCCCATTGATGAAGTGTTGTTTTGTAATCATCAAAAAGGGGGAGATTGTTGGAACATTTTGTTCCATACATAAATTAAAAGTGTTTTGATGATTAATGTTGATAAGCAAAACAAAACAACGAAGAGACGAAGCAAGCATCGAAGGAAAACGAAGTGCAAAATGCTGGAGAAAAACAAAGCTAACGTACGTAACAAGACATTGTTAACGTACGTAATATGATGAAGCTAACGTACGTAATGGATGAGAGATAACGTCGTAACGGTTCAAACCCGGATGAACGTTGGGCGAGTCAAGTCAAAAAGGTGGCAACGGACATATGACGTCGTGATGGCGTACTATTAACGTCGTAATGAAAAGTATGATAACGTCGTAAAGAAAGAAAGCGAATGTTCTTGGACTGAATGCGGGAGAAGCTAACGTGCGTAGCGATTATGCAGTTAACGTCGTAAACAAGTTTACGTCGTAATGGGATGTATATAGCGTCGTAATGAAGGTCTGACGGCTAACGGCTAGTTTGATCAAGAAGCCTATAAATACCATGTCTATGGTATTGATTGAGTACAACAACTTCAAGCATACTACACATTCATCTGAGATTGATATTCATTGTCTTGTTGTTGTAATATTGAGCTTAATTTTTAGTTTGAGTGTTTATACATTCAACATATACACGAGTGGTAAAAGAAAAGATACGATTGGATTCGGTGTTATTAGGATCAAGGATCCGGCATTGTTAGAATCGCAATCGCTATCTTAGTGAGGCTTATCTAGTGCCAATAGAAAGCTTGAGAGGTTGATTCCTTGTCCTACGAAAAGGAAAACGGTTTAACTTGGACCGACGCAAAGACAAGTACGAGCGGTTTATCACGGACTGATAGAAGACGTGATTGTAAACGGTTATACCTCGACCGATAGAAGAGAGGCGTAGAGGTTTCTATCTTTAACCTATTGAAAAAGATAAAGAGAGGACGTAGGCTCGATTATAGCCGAACCTCTATAAATCCTCATATCCTTTATTTTCCGCACTTTTTATTTACGCTTCCGCAAACGGCGCAAATATCCGATCCCGTACCCAACAGATGCTTGCTCGATTAACAATTCAGAAGGAACTTCAACAGGAATTTATGAGACCCGAGATCGAGGTATGGTTACAGCGAGTACAAGGGCAACTTTGTACGTTGGAGATTTCATCACCACTTGAGGAGGTGATCAGGGAGAATCAGGGTTCAGACCCATTTTTGTTACGCACTCGAGAGGATGTGACTCAGGGGAAAACCCCTGGGTTTGTGGTCCACGAGGATGGACTTTTACGTTTTAAGAATCGGTTATGTGTACTGGCAAATGACAAGTTGAAAAACTCGATTTTGAGAGAAGCTCATGCTACCCCTTATTCCATTCATCTGGGGTCTATCAAGATGTATAAAGACTTGAAACAAAATTACTGGTGGAGTAATATGAAGTGAGAAGTCGCGGAATTTGTTTCGAGACGCTTAACCTGTCAGCAAGTCAAGATTGAACATCAGCGACCGGGGGGTATGCTGAAACCGCTCTTCCTATTCCAGAGTGGAAGTGGGAAGATATTTCTATGGACTTCATCACGAGTGGGCCGACGAGTTGTCGTGGCATGAATACAATCTGGGTGATTGTGGACCGCTTAACTAAATCAGCTCATTTTCTTGAGAATAAGGATACGTGGGGTCCCGAGAGACTTGCCCAGTTGTTTACTAAAGAGATAGTGAGATTGCATGGTACTCCTAAGAGTATCGTTTCCGATCGTGACGGACAATTCGTGTCACATTTTTGGAAATCAGTTCATCGTGCTATGGGAACTCAGCTTAATCTCAGTATAGCTTTTCATCCTCAGTCCGACGGACAATCAGAGAAGACCATTCAGACTTTGGAAGACATGTTGAGGGCATGTGTTCTCGATTGGAAAGATGATTGGGAAGCCCAACTACCGTTGAACGAGTTCACGTACAATAATAGTTGGCATGCTTCGATTAAGATGGCACCTTACACAGCCTTGTTCGGTCGTCGTTACCGATCTCCTTTGTGTTGGGATGGCTTATCCGAATCAATCGGAACTGAGCCCGATATGCTTATAGCCGCCCGTGAGAAGGTAGCTT
Source organism: Orobanche coerulescens (assembly GCA_033398695.1). NCBI lineage: Eukaryota > Viridiplantae > Streptophyta > Magnoliopsida > Lamiales > Orobanchaceae > Orobanche > Orobanche coerulescens. Next base: position 165,832,455 of record CM065806.1, on the reverse strand, counting down.
TGATCAGGAGTCGTTTGTTGACCGCTCAGAGTCAACAGAAATCTTATGCAGATAATCGTCGTCGACCATTAAAGTTCGAGTCAGGTGACCATGTTTTGGTCAAAGTATCCCCGAGTCGTGGTATATTCCATTTTGGGAAGAGGGGAAAGTTGAGTCCGAGATTCATTGGACCGTTTGAGATTTTGGATCATGCAGGCGAGTTAGCTTATCGATTGGCCCTACCTCCGGCATTGAGCCGAATTCATAACGTGTTTTACGTATCTCAGTTATGGAAGTATGTTGTCAACCCGAGCCACATACTTCAGTTTGATGAAATCGAGATCGCCGATGAGCATTCATATGAGGAGCATTCTATACAAGTCTTAGAGGGGCGAATCAAACAGTTGAGGAACAAGACGATTCCTTTGGTAAATCCAGTGGTCTGGACACGGAGTCGAAGAGGCTACCTGGGAAACCGAAGACAGTATGCGGGAGAGTTATCCCGAGTTGTTTCACCCTTAGTTTCCAGGACGAAACTCTTTTTAAGGGGGAGAGTATGTAATACCCGGTTGTAATTCAGTCATTTTATTCAGTAATTGTCACTCAGTGATTTTCATTCATTAATAATCACTCATCATTCATACTCATTCAATTATGTTCACCGTTCGGAGTAATATTTGTCATACTCGTACTTTTGCCCCCGTACTTCTCGTACTTTGTGATTTTTTGTACTCGGTGCATCATTGTGGGCTGAACTGCTTGTCGAGCAGGGCCGCACTGGCGAGCGAGCGAGCATCGGCCGTGGCGGCGCTCGTGCATTGCGGTTATCTTGGCGGTAGGCCCGATGGTGAAGTCATTGCCGCCTGGCGAGCCGCACGAGCATCAGTCGTGCGCGGCGCTCGTGTGTGCGGCTGAATTAGGCAGAGGCCCGATGGCGAAGTCATTGCCGCCTGGCGAGCCGCACGAGCTTACAGTCGAGCGCGGTGCTCGTGTGTTCCCATTACTAGGCAAGAGGCCCGGCGTTGAGTCGAGCCGCACGAGCGAGCCGTCTGAGTTCTTGCTCGTGGCGGTGCTCGTGCGCTATGAACAACGGCCCGTGATGGACTCACGCCACGGCCGGACGCACGGACACTTGGTCGTGCGGATTGGTCGTGCGTCCTTGAGACCTATATAAGGTGGGTAAGCGGGATTTTCCTCATTTTGACCTTTTCTTCATCCAACTTCCGAGAGTGAGGGTTTGTGAAAGAGATTTTCATCATCAATCACTTCAATACTCGATTTTTCATCATCTTTCATTCGGTTGTGAAGCTTAGATCGTCGATCTAGCGCGATTTCATCGGATCAAAGTACTTGGATCTTCAAAGGTAATATTCATCAAACCCCTTGGATTTCGATTTGGTGTTGGGATATGATGTTTTGGACATTATAATCGTGTTGTATGAAGTGATATACTTGTGATTATGAATTGTTAAGGATATTCATTGGATTATTGAAGGATTATTCAAGAACACTTCGAATATTGAGTTGGATTTGGAGTTTTCGATTAATTGTAGTTGAAATCACGAATTTGGACATTCATATTGGATTATTAATCGTATTGGATATGTTTTATTGGAATGAAACACTCCTTGGGGATTTGATATTGGTATTATTGAGGTTCGGTTGTAAACAATCGAAGATTGGCCACAACGTGTTCGATATAATGCCCCAATGAACTTGGATTAATTGTATCGACGTTTTGAGTTAGTTATACTCGTGTTTGATTCGTGTGTTGAACCGGATTGTTGGTAATTGTGTTATTCAAGGTTGTTCGAGCGACCGACATCTCATTTAGGACGTTGTTCGTGGACGGACATTCTTCATCGGTATTGTGTAAGTTAATTCTTACTCGGTTAAAAGGATATTCATTCCTTTCGTTGTTATTCATTCATAATTATAGTTCATTCATAATTTATTAACCGTATTGAGACTTGTAATTGTCAACTAATCACTTCAGTCACGAGGAACGACGGTTCCAATAATTTCATTGAGCTATCATTCATTTCACTATCATTTCATCTCGGTGAGTCATTATTGATTTCGATGTCACTTTGTTATCTCGTGGCATTCCGGGTCATACTGGCGTGCCGGTTGGTATGTGTAGGATTTTCATGTCAGGCACATTTAAGTCGTGTGTTGGTTGTTGGCCTCACATTAGACTGTGCACACGAGTCGATTGCTTCGTGAGACTGATTAGGTACAAGACCACACGTGTATTCGATCGATACTCGTTGGTAGCTTGTGCACAGACAGATATCCATCCCGGGCGTAGTGTGGCGCCACCCTTTGAGCCGTACCGTTAGTTGATTCATACAACATGTTTGATTGCGTATGTTTTCAACAGGATTGGGTTATAAGCTGACCGATTCACATTTGATCGCATGTATTCGACGGTTGAGATTTTGATTGAACTTGTGGTTTATACAGTATATATGATTGTGTTTATTCAACTCTTGAGTATTGTTGTTCTGTGTAACTGACCCCGTTGGGGATTTTCTTTTCAGGTCATGGCAAGGCAAAAGCATGGGAATAGAATGTTGACGACAAGGAGTCCCAGTGATACTAGTAGGGGACCCCAGTCCGTTTCAGTTATTCATGTCTTTTCATATTTATTTCCGCTGCAGATTTCCGCTTGGATATTCATTTTCATTTAATGTTGTATATTTTATCTTCACATAAAATATATATGTATTCAGTATTCTTCCTGGTGTATTATACTTAGACTCCTCATCGGAGTACTTGGTAATATGATGTGGTTCGATACTACATTTACGTTGTTAATTCATTAATTTTCACTCGCCTGGTGGGTCCCAGTCGGGGCTCCACGGCACTGTAATATCCGCCTAGTTTGGGGTGTTACATTATTCCAGTGATGCTTCCATCTCTCTTTCTCTCTCTCTCTCTCCAATCTCCATCTTCGGCCGGCCTCCCTGGCTTCTTCCCCCTTTTTGGCATCATCAATATCTGATGCCTTGGAATGAATCTCCTGTAGGAGCTTCATGGACTCGTCCTGTTTGGTCATCAGATTATTGCCTTTCTCAAACAGAGTACTGAGCACCAGAGACATATCATCTATCTTGTGGTCATGGTCAGTGAGTCTGGTGCTGGTACGGTGAAGGGCAGCAACTGTTTTAGCCTCAGCAATTCGGAGCTTTTGTTGTTCTTACCTTAAGATTTTCTCCTGATGCTGCTTGAGTTGATTTAGCGCTTGCGACAATGCATTACGCATTAAGTGGAATGCATCTTCAACATTGTTGATCGCAGATTTCAGTTTGGGGAGCTCATCCTGGGCAGTCTATCGTATCCAATCGAGTTCTTTTCTGACATCATACAGTGCCTTTACTGCATCTTGCAGGAACACTATATGTCGACCAAGGGCTTGGAGTTGCTCGATGCGGGCTTCGGTGCGCGGGGAGTTAGGGTGCGCAATTTTAGAATCCTCAGGCTCTTCAAGTTGAAGGAGAACCACGTGATGATGAGGACGTCGTGGTATGTCTTTTGGTAAGAAACCATCATCGGAATCTGATTTAGAGTTAATAGAGGTGGGAGATGCTGGAGCATCTGGAGCAGGATCTTGAGCGGGGGCATCGAAGCGTGAGCTTGAAGTAGGTGCTGCAAATTCACTCTCAGAGACATGAGGGACTGATTCCTCTTGTTTGGATTGTTTGTCGGTAGTCGGAAGTACAGGAGTGACTGAATCCTCCTGCCGACTCTCGACTTTCGCCTGATCCGGAAGAGGGACTGAATCCTCTTGGCGGATGGCGCGGGCGGCTTCTTCAGGTTGTGGGACAGGCTGGGCATCCTGTTGGAGAGAAGCTTGCTCTTCAGTGGTGACAGGAGGGACTGATTCCTCCTGTTGTTGGTCATGAGCAACTTCCTGTTGCGGGAGAGGGGACTGTTGTCTGGCAGATGTCCCCTGACCATGTTGGTTCCTGAATTTCGCCATTTCACCTTCCCTGGCCTCTTCACGGCTGATCCTCAGACCGACCTATATCGTATCGTCATTATCCGAGTCAGGGTCGGAGTAGTGGCTGTTCGATGGAGCTTTGTCACTGGACGATGACTTCCCTTTCAGTCTAGCCTTTTCTTTCGCCTTGAAATAGTCAGAGATTAGCTCCTGGAAAAAGTTATCCTCCTAGCGAATCAAGACTTTGACGTTCTGGGTGTCCGTGACCTCCAGTGCATATAATTCCTCGTCCTTCCAGTCGGCCCAGTGGTACAGGGTGTCATATGGGGCGACCCTATAGGACTTTCATATTTGGAAGCGTTCATATGCTTGCTCTATTTGTACCTAGAGAAGAGTATTATTTATTATTTCAGATGGGGAGGGACTCCGTACAGTAGTTGGGTCTACCGTCCACATGGGAACCGCAATAGGTATGAGAGCCTATTTTGTAGAGGGATCCCGAATAGGGGTAGGTACCCTGTTAGGAGTAGCGGCTTTGGCTTCAAAGGGGCAGTCGACTTGCCGGAACTCTCCAGCTTGGCAAACAGTTGATCATCCGTGATAGCCGTCACAGGCTCGGGATCTGCTGTTTTTGCAGCAACTGTTTCTTCCATAGGGGTTGCGCCCTATGGGAGTGATACAGCTAATGGAATAGAAGGAACATCTACAGTGACTGTTATAGTCACTGTACCCTCGGCCTTAGAAGACTTCTTTGTCTTCTTCTTCTTCTCTATAGTATGAGGTGATCGGCTGCCAGAGACATTTTTCTTTTCCTCAGTCGATATTCTCATAGTGACGTCCCTCTGGTCACTTGAGATCGGCATGCTTTGAGTTTGGGGTCTTTTATCAATCAAGGGCGATTTGTTGAACACGGTGGCCTTCATTCCACCAATAAATTTTTCGGGGCCAATTTTCTTGGCATCGGCAGATTTTTTTACTCCGCAGTGAGTGAGGATATAATTCAGGATGAGGCCGAATGATTTCTTTGCAGTTTCAAGTTTGGAAGCCTCCTCCTGTATCCTTTTCAGCAGTATTTGACACCATTTTACCTTTTATCCAGACATGATGGCGACCATCATTCTGAAGCGTAGATTGGTGCACATTTCGAAAGCTCCTGTCCGGTTCTCAACTACCCGACAACAGAAGTCGTGAAGGTAAACATAGGGTGGACAAAAATTTTTCTTATGGCATGAGGGGTGTACATTCTCCACATTCTCATCGCCAGTGAACAACTTCCAGTAGGCAGATATAAGATTCTCCGACCTGAAGGTATCAAGCTCTTCCATTTTCAGGCCCTCAGACAGAAGCCTGTATAGTTTCTCCAACAAATATTTGTTCATAGAGACCTTAATCCCTTGAACAGTTGTAAAGATTTCATAAATTTCTCCTCCTCTTCTCTGAGATGAGTATTTGAACGAGGCGTCCAAATAAAATTCTTCTATTATATGTTCATCGTAAAATTTGGTGTGGTAGGTCGCAAGGCGGTACATCCCTTGCTGTTTCACTCGTGAAACGACCACCTCCATTCCGACGAAGTCTTCTCCTTCGAGATTGATTCTCTCAATCACCACGGACCTGGCGAAGATGCATCTATTGATGATTGATTCTCTCTTCTTCATGGAAAATGAAGAAGTCTGGGAAGTCGACATTCTTGCAGAAAAAGAGTTTGAAGAAACAGGGAAACATTGCTGAAAATTACAGAATATATGTAAGCTGTTTGCTGAAGACTCGTTTAATTTGATGAAAGCATAAAGAATTTAAGGGAGCAAAATACAGTCCTTTTATAGGGTGCAGGGAAGATTAAGGTTTCATATAGTGAACGGTCAAATTTAAGGGATGTGAACCGTTTTATTAAAGAACGTCCACGATGGATTCAGAGTAACTTGTACATCTTATCCATCTGTTTTTTAAATGATAACCGGTCCCACTTCTGACAGTTCGACTTTCCTTTTGCACGAAACGGCGGTTTTCAAATTATTAAAAATCGCGGTATTTGAGGCATTGAAGTCCAGGTGTCTTTAAAACGCTAAAGGATAAAACATTTTAAATATAAACAGGGCACGTGGACTTAAAACGTTTTTAATATGAGTAGAGTTATAATATAATATTAATTTACATCCTAGAGTGTATGTGTTGTATCCGCAAATCAATACAACATCCCCCTTAAAAGGTACATACAAGATTCAATTCTTACACCAATTTCTAGATTAATACTATATTCAAGGGTCGTATTGTATTCCCCCTTAATTAATACACACGTAAGCTGTAGGAAGGTTCCATGCCTTCTTTGTCCTACAGTGCTATTTGACTTGCTCTGAGTGTACAGTTAATTAAAGTAGATACTGTATTCTTGGGTCTTACAGCATTCCCGCTCAATTGATGAGTAAAATCACAAAAACTTACAGGGAGTCAGGCTGTACCATTCCTAATTCAAGATGAAGCATGCAGAATCTGGTTGTGCTGAGAGGTTTTGTAAAGATGTCGGTGAATTGAATGTCTTTATGAACTTTTTCGATCCGAAAATCCTTATTCTCAACATGATTCCTGATGAAGTGATACTTCATATCAATATGCTTAGTTCGCGAGTGCAATATAGAGTTGTGCGTTATTACAATTGTACTCGTGCTATCGCATAGGATTGTCATCTCTCTGGCTATGATTCCATAATCTTGTAACAGCTGTTACATCCCAGAGAATCTGCATACAGCAACTTCCAACAACCTAGTATTCCGACTCAGCTGTAGAAAGCGAGTTGACCAATTGCTTCCCTGAACCATGACACAAGTCTAGGTCCAAGAAAGTGACAAGTAATGCTTGTGCTCTTCCTAACCAACTAACATCCTCCAAGATCTGAGTCGGTGTAGCCAACCAAATTGAATCCTCCTTCTTTAGGATACCACAATCGTACATCGACTGTTTCTTTCACGTATTTAAGGATTCATTTGGATGTCATGAAGTGTGACTCCTTAGGTGCGACTTGATATCGAGCACACTCTCCTACAGCAAACTGGATATCAGGCCTGCTAGCTGTTAGGTACAGGAGTGAGACAATAAGCTTCCTGTAGAGTGATTGATAAACCGGATTTCCAGCTTCGTCAGCACTAATTTGCATGGAAGTGCTCATGGGGGTTGACGAGGATTTGGAGTTATTCATCCCAAACTTGTTGAGCAACTCCTTGTTGTACTTCTCCTGGTTGATGAAGATTCTTGTAGGCAATTACTTTACCTGCGATCTTAGGAAATAACTAAGTTCTCCCATCATACTCATTTCAAATTTACTTTGCATGAGATGAGGGAACCTTTGACATAAAGCAAGGTTAGTAGAACCAAATATAATAACATCGACATATATTTGTACCATTAACAAGTCATCTTCTTCCTGAATTTTAAATAGGATTTGTCCACAACACCTTTCTCAAATCCATTGTTTATAAGGTACAGGTACAGGGTTTCATACCAAGCTCTAGGTACTTGCTTAAGTCCATACAGTGCTTTCCATAGCCTATATACTAGGTCTCTGCCTCTAGTGTTGACAAACTCTGGTGGTTGTTCAACATAGACTTCTTCGACGAGATCTCCATTTAGGAATGCGCTCTTAACGTCCATTTGATATACTATAAAGCTCTTATGGGAAGAAAAAGCTAGGAATATCCTGATGGCTTCTAGTCTGGTCACATGGGCAAATGTCTTATCATAATCTATGCCTTCTTCCTGTTTATAGCCTTGTGCGACTAAACGGGATTTGTTCCTGAAAAAAAGTCCATTCTCATCCTTCTTTTTTTAAATACCCATTTGGTTCCAGTTACAGCTTGATGTTTTGCCCTGGATACTAGATACTATATATTATTTCTTTCGAAACCATTAAGCTCTTCTTCCATAGAAGTTATCCAGTGAGAATTATTCAAAGCTTCATTGGTTGAAACATGTTTGGATTGAGCTAAGAATACAGCTAGGGTGCACATAGCTAATCTCCTAAGTTCAGCTTGAGATTTCCATACAGGAAATGGAGATTTCTCTTAATTGGTCCCTTCTTGCGCACACAGTACAATTTCTTGTGTACTCTGTATTCTTCTTAGGTATTTACACCAGCGTCAATATCTCCTATAATTAAATCCTGTGGGTGATCTATCAACCATCTCCTGTCAGGTTCTACTTCGACATCCCGTAATTTATCTTGTGGTGCTGTAGTTTCACTTGACTTATCAGACATCGGCTTAGACTACTTCTGATCTTACAGTTGTGGGATTAATGTTTAAGTCTACGGCAGGATCTATTGGAGTTTGAGGGTCATCAATGGAGAGTGTTCGGATATTCTGGGCTAAGTCTTGTACTCCTATAGGATCAAAGTGAGGTTCATCGAACACTACATGAACAGATTCCTCTATTGTCAGCTTTATTTTGTTAAAGATTCTAAAGGCTTTGTTGACAGAGGAGTGTCCTAAAAATATGCCTGCATCCGACTTTTCGTTGAAGATATCAAGTTGATATTTCCCATTATTCATAACATAACACCTGCATCCAAAGATATTAAAGCATGCGAGTAATGGAGTTTTATTGTTCCATACCTCACAGGCTATTTTATTGTGATGTTTGTTGAAGATATGTCAATTTTGTGTATAGCATGCCGTAATGGTTGCTTCGCCCCAGAACCGCTGTGGCAAATTCCTTGCGGCAATCATGGTTCTTGTTGCTTCCTTGAGTGTCCTATTCTTTCACTCAGCAATACCATTTTGTTGAGGTGTTCGGGCTGCTGAGTATTCGTGCTATATTCCATTATCCGAGCACTATTGCTCTATAAAGCAATTTGTGAATCCAGTACCTACAGAACGAATGAACACGATACTCAACCCTTTCTCATTCTGTATCTTTCTCAGGTGCTCAGGCAACTTCGTTGTTATTTCTTTCTTCTTCCTTAGAAAGATTGTCCAAGCATTCCTGAAAAAATCATCAACAATAACGAGACAGTATTTCTTCCCTCCCAAGCTTACAGTGTCTACAGGACCGTAGAGATCCACATGTAACATATCCAGAACCCTGTGGGTGGACATGTATGATTTTCTTTTCAGGGTGGTTTTGACATGTTTGCCTTTCTGACAGGGTCCGCAAACGCTGTCTTTATAGAATGACACATCAGTCAAATCTCTAACCATTCCTTGTCTGGCGAGTTTGTTGATCATCTTGAAGTTGACATGAGACATCCTCTTGTGCCATAGCCAGCTTTGATCTGTAGTTCCGTTGGCAACAAAACAAGGAACAGTGGAGCTCATAGGCTTCCAGTCATTAATATACATATTACAAACCTATGGGGTCTTGGTCTCTCTAGAAAACAAAAAACCCACCAGCTGTGGGGAAAGGGAATCTCCTGACCCACATGTTCAAAGTCTCCCTCATCAGATTAATGAAGTTCCCGATATTCACTCTGTGGTAACCCTTCCTCCCTGCTGGCTCGGCGCCTCCCCTCCCGCGGCGGACTGCCATTCTGCGGCAGTCATTTTTGCTCGTTCCTCGGCGGTTGAGTCTGCTTCGGTGGTGGATGGGGATCTTGGTCTGTCGGCTGCGCCTCCTTCTCGGGCGGTGGTCGCCGCGGTGGGTTTGGCCAGCAATAAATCGCCCTCTTCCCTTACAAACAAAGCTTATCTCCCTTTTCTAGGAGGTAAATATTCAACGGTTGTCCTGGGTCCCTCTGAATCGGCTTCTCGGTGCCCTGGATCGCCTCCCGCAGCTTCTCCAAAAACTTTTCTGGTCAGCAAGGATGTTCTATCTGGTGCTAGGGTCTCTCCCCCTTCGGTGGTGACTGGTTCCCCTGCAGTGGTCGGCGTTCTGTTCCCGGAGGTCCTTTCGGATCTTCCGGCCTCGGTCACCACTTCGGATCCTCCTGGAGGCAAGCTCTCGAGTGGGATGGTGGCCAGTAGTTCCACCACGTCGGAGCCTCCATTTGTCCTTCTGCTCCGTTGGTTCGCCTTGGTGTGGCCTTTGCCGGTTCTCCTCCGGCTATGGTGGATCTTGAAGAGGGTGAAATTCTGGCGGGTTTGGAGGGCTCTCCTCTGGGTGCGGGAGTGGTGGGTGTTATTTCTGCGGCGGTACCTCTTGTGGTTTCCTCTATTGCGGCGGCTGTCGCATATGGTATTGTTAAATATCATGTTCCTCTTATTCCGGTCTCCCCTCCCCCTGTGAGTTTCTCTGACCCAGTTTCTTCAGTTCTTCATGGACCGAAAGATGGGGAAATTCTGGCTACTCCGGTCAAACCCCTAGTCGGTGTTGTGAAGTCTTTTGCTAATATAGTTTCTAATGGTTCTTCGTCAGGAGCCCGTTTGGGCTCCATTAATTCCTCTGCGGAGATTCGAACGGCTGTATTCACTAAACTAGAATGTGATGAGGTTTTTGCTATTTATAAATGTGCGTTAATTGGTAAATTTTCATATGACAAACCTCCGAATGAATCAATAGCTAATCACTTGAAAAAATCTGGATTTGGTGTGTGTAAGGTTCAGTTTCTTAATGCTAAACATGTGCTTATTTCTTTGGGTAACGAAGCTGCCTACACTAAACTGTGGCTCGGCCGCGAATCTCATGTTTTAGGGTTTCCGATGAGATTGTCTAAATGGTCACCATTTTTTAATTTTAAACACGAATCGGCTACTGTCCCTATTTGGGTTAAAATTTTAGCTTTACCGATCCAATGGTTTGATTTACGCGCTTTACAAACGGTGTCCGATTTGATTGGTAACTTCTGAAAACCAGATCCGCAAACCCTTAATCGGACTAGATTAAATTACACTCGGGTGTGTGTTGAAGTTAATTTAAAAATCATCTTCCTGATCAGATTGCTATTAAATGTGATGGAATTTTATCAACACATTCGGTTGAATACGAAAAACTCCCAAAATATTGTTCTCACTGTCATCATATTGGTCATGATATAGATATGTGTTATTTCAAAAACCCATAGCTGAAACCAAAAGAGTTCCCTACATTTAATCAGGCGAGTAAAACAGCTTCAATCATTAAAGAAAATGCTAAATCTATTATATTGAAAGAACTGGTTCCTATTGGTGGAAAAGTACCGGTTAGTGTTATGAATTTGTGTCTGGAGAATGTTGCAGGTCCCTCAAAAACTCAACAAGTGTGGCAGCCGATCAACTCGAAAAATGCTTTTAAGGCTCTCCAACCCTTGAAGAAGCCGGAGGACAGGGGAACACTTCTTATTAATAACTATACCCTCCCCCAAAATGTTGTTTCTGAATGGGCAGGTGAAGTCGAAGGTCGTTTAGAGTCGGGTAAACCGGATGATATAAAAGCTACGGTCGATCAGGGGATCACTATTGTGGGCAAGGGCAAGATGCTGCAAATTGAGACTAGTAATATGTTCGAACTGTTACAAATTGAGGAATAAATGGTAGATAAAAATAAGGGAATTGTCGATAATCAGAACAATTATGTTCATGTTTTACCCCCTCCCCAAAAAATATAGATTGTAATAAACCCACCCGCCTATACAGGAATTGGAGGAGGTCAGCAATGGGGACAGTGGAATTGATAATCTGGTCCAGAAAGTCAGCCCCATCCAGGTTCCTGTTTCTCCAAAATATGGTTCACCTGTAATTGCAAATGACAAATCATTTAAAAACCCTATGGAACCTGGTATTCATGGGACTGAAAATCTATCCAAAAAATCACTTTCCCATAGCTCAAAACCCACTGACCCTCCACTGGAAAAATTTGATGAGTCCCCACCTCTGGCCAATGCTGGGGTCTCTGGCAATCCAGCCGAGGTTGCTAATATTTCTAGGGGTAACACAACTGACCTAATTGTTTGTAGTCCCCTTGATAATAATATGCTTACTGACTTTGAAACTCTTGTTGATGTCAGGGTCTCCAACGTGGACTATCCACTTGAGAAAGCTGATGCGGACAACGATTGTGATCGATTTTGAGAATCTAATGATGACTTTGATTTTGATACAGAGGAGGGTCGACAGTCCACACATTTCAAAAAATCGATTCGAGAGCAATCTCTCTCGGATAACAATGATGAATGTTCTGATCCTGATGTGTATAACTTAACCAGAATGAATACTAAGGGTAAAACCAATATTTCTGGTAAGACTTGGCCTGCTAAAATTAAAACCCAACCTAATAATATTCCAAAAAGGAGAACTAGGAGTAGTATTTTACGTCAATGATTAGTATACTTTTTTGGAATATTAGAGGTATTGGGAACAAACCTGCCCAAAACAAAATTAGAATGCTTAAAAGAAAACACAAATTTAACATTCTGGATCTTATTGAACCAAAAGTGAGCTTGGACTCCAACTTTTTTCTAAAACAATTTAGGTTTTCTAATGTTTGTTCAAATATTAGTAATCACATATGGATTTTTTCTGAACTTGGTATTCAGATCAATATTTTACAAAATAAAGAACAGTTGCTTCGCGTAGAAGTGGTTTGTGATTCCCTCCCCTACCCCTTCCTCCTAACTGCGGTGTATGGGAGAAATACCAAAATTGAGAGAAGGGACCTGTGGGATGATCTTGTCTCCGTTAGTCAAAGCCAGATTCCTTGGATGGTTGGGGGAGATTTTAACATTATCCTCCAACCGGACGAGAAAAGGGAGGGGTTATCCCAATCCACTCAGATATGGAGGAGTTCAATGATGCTTTATTAAACTGCAACTTGACTGACGGTGGATTTGTGGGCTCCCCCTACACCTGGTATAGTAATGGAGTGTGGCAACGATTCGATAGGATCCTTCCATCCCCAGAGTGGTATTCGGATTTTCCTTGCATGTCCATTAGACATCTCCCTAAATTCAAATCGGATCATAAATCCATATTGTGTCAATTTAGTAATAATTTCTCTAAACCCAAACCCAAGTCGTCCTTTAGATTTCAGAATATGTGGATTAAACACCGTCTTTTCTTATCTACTGTGAAGGAATCTTGGGAACTTTATACCAATTCTAGAGGGATGTTTAAACTTGTTGAAAAACTCTCCAGGTTAAAATACACCCTTAAGGAATGGAATAAGGTTGTTTTTGGGAACATTTTTACTATAATTGATCAATCCCAATATACGGTGGAAGTTGCCGAAAATGACTTTGATCGCGACCCATCCATCAATAATCTCATCCAGCTTAAAAAAATGAACGCCAACCTTACCCTTGTATTGTCCATGGAAGAGGATTTTTGAAAACAAAATTCTAATGTGAAATAGATGATCGAAGGGGAAAGGAATAGCAAATTTTTTCACTCCATTGTGAAAAAGAAAAGACACAATAACTTTATTCACTCAATTCGGGACAATCTTCGCACGATCACAAATCCTGAGGATATAAGTGAGTCCGCGGTTTCATATTTCTCCAATTGTTTTATGGAGCAAAACTCTTTATTAGACAGCATCGACCCCCGGGTGGTGCTTAATATAATTTCCAATGATCTTAATAATAGTCTTTGTAGTAATCCTACAATTGATGAAGTTAGAAGTTGTGTTTTTGATATGGATGGTGATAGTATTGCCGGGCTGGACACGTTTAATGCTAAATTTTTTCAAATATGTTGGGATATTGTTTATTTGGATGTTTTGGATGCCGTTTTGGATTTTTTTGGTGGTTCCCCGTTGCCTTGGGCATTCACCTCCACCACCATTACACTCATCCCGAAAAAATAATAATCCTCAATCATGGAAAGATTTTCGTCCGATTAGCTTATGTAATACTTCTTATAAAATCATCAGGAAAATCCTTAGTAAAAGACTTAGCAATATTCTCCCTTCCATTATCAATCCGGCCCAGTCGAGCTTCATCAAAGGTAGGAATATTACGGACAATATTTTGACGGCTCACGAAGTTACCCATGATATATCTCAATCGGTAACTAATACTATTATAAAACTCGACTTAGAAAAAGCATATGATAGGATCAATTGGAATTTTATTTTTCAAGTGATGTCTAGCTTTGGTTTTTCTAATGTTTGGATTGGTTTTATCAAATCGTGCATTTTCAATTGTTGGTTTTTAGTCCTTGTGAATGGGCAGCCGAGGGGATTTTTCAAAAGCGGGAGAGGTATTCAACAAGGGGACCCTCTTTTCCCTCTCATTTTTGTGATTGCCACAGATTACTTTTCTAGGAGTATTGATCGAATGTTTTCCAATAATCCTTCGATGTACTATAAGATTAAGAAAAAAGTGAAAATCACGCGTCTTGCGTATGCCGGTGATATTCTCATTTTTCTTAATGCTTCCAAAAGAAGTCTCCACATTCTCAATAATTGCATTACTCACTATGAGAATATTTCTGGTCAAAAGTTCAACAACCGTAAAAGTAATTTTTTGATGAACAATCTGACTCCTCAAATTGCTAGTTGGGTGCAAAGAATCTCGGGGTTTGATAAAGCTGAATTACCGATTACGTATATTGGAGTCTCCCTATGGAAAGGGTTTCAATCCTTTGATATGTATGGTCCCCTTCTCTCGAAAATTAAAAATAAAATCACTACTTGGAACCACCATTTGCTTTCGACGGGGGGGCGCCTTGAATTAATTAATTCGGTCTTAAACTCCATTGCCTTTTATAACTTACAAGTCCTTAAACCCCCTGGGAATGTCATTCTTTCCATAGAAAGGCTATTCAACAAATTTTTTTGGGGTACTAATGAAAACAAACGGAAGTTGCATTGGGTGGCTTGGAATCGCCTTTGTTTCCCCAAGGATGAGGGGGGTCTTGGCTGTTGGCATTTCAATGACATTATTTAGGCTGCCCATGTTAAAATGTGGTGGAGATTCAGAACATCTAATAACATTTGGTCCAATTTCTTACTTCAAAAATATTGTTCTCGGATCCACCCCATGATTATTAAATTTAACCCAAAAAGTTCCCCTACTTGGAAAAACCTTTGTGGTATTAGATCGATCGCAAATGATAAATTTTTTTGGCATAGTGGTGATAGTGATGTGTCTTTTTGGCACATAATAAGTCCAAAGAGAAAATTGGTTTTTATTGGAATAACGGGTAGTGGGATAGGGATAAAATTAGTCGCAAACTCCCGGTTGGCATTTGTGATCATATTTGCTCTCTACATACTTTCCCTTCCGACAACAAGCCTTTATGGACTCTTTCCCCTAATGGGATTTTTTCTTTCAAAACAGCTTGGGGGATGGTTCGTAAAAAAAACCCTCCGCATAATATTCTACGGTATTGTTGGAATCCACTTATCACACCTACCATCTCTCTTTTTGTGGAGGGGCATTGTTGCCACCAATAATTGTTATTGTTGTAATGGTGTTGAAAATCTTCCTCACCTATTTCTTACTGGCCCGATTGCTAAAGAATTTTGGAATTTTTTTCATAATATTGCGGATATCAAAGTCCTTATGTCATCTAATTTCAATCTTATCATTGCCAATTGGTTTGATAAAGCCAAGGGCAATATCCACGTTTTTCACATCATCCCGATCCTCATTTTATGGTTTCTTTAGTGCTGTAGGAACGATAATAGAGTTAATGTTCCTTTTACGCCGAAAATTGTGTGTAAGCGTATTTGGAACTACATCTACAATCTCAAACTTCAGGGCAAAATTAAAAGGCATTTTTGGAAGTGAGCGGATAGAATTGCCGACTATTTGGGCATCAAACCAGCCCCGGGGCCGAGGTACAAAATCAAGGCTGTCCGTTGGATTATATCAGACATGGGATGGTGGAAACTCAACGGATGGGGCAGCGAAGGGCAGCCCGGGCGATGCGGCCGCGGGGCGGATTGTTCGGGATCATCTTGGCAACCCGCTCTTCATGTTCTCTGAATTTCTTGGGGCCCAAACCAATAACTTTGCTGAAATATATGCCATTTGGAGGGGGCTCGATATTTGTATCGATCACAATTTTACTAAAATTTGGGTGGAGGTCGATTCGAAGGTTTCATTCCACTTGATTGAGCAGCCATCTTCGTGTCATTGGCAACTCCAAAGTCTCATTTTTAAAATTCGGGCCCTTGTGGAAAAATACGAAATTTATTTTTCACATATTTTTTGCGAGGGCAATGCCGTTGCCGACCTATTGGCTAACAAAGGTTGTGATCGTCAAGATTTTCATTTCCACGATATCTCCAATATTGAAAGGAAAATCTGAGGCCTTATTAAACTCGATAAAATATCCTACCCCTATATTAGGAGTAGGAAAGTTTACATGTAATCGTCTTTTAGTTTGGGAGATACTTGGCAAACTTTAGCCATGATTTGGGGTCGGCTACCCATAATCTTCATGTGTGTCTTATTTTAGGACGTGTTGAGGAACTCGTCCTCCCTCATTTTCTCGAGCGTGTAGAGGGACTGGTCCACCCTCAATTTTCGCAATAATATAAGAGTTGCTGTTTAAAAAAAAGTTCTTACAGGTCTGGTAGGCTGAGGTTTTCGCTGTTTCTGATATGAACTTTGTGATATGAACTTGTTGTGTGAAGGGCAGCTGTAGCTTTTTTGGGATCTGGAGTCTCTTCGGGAACAAGAATGGGTTCCACACCCCTGACGAATACTGTACTAGTTTTTCCCTTATTGGAGAATGTGTTATACCCTAAGCCACCTTTATCATGGGCATGTTGCCTAGTGCTTAGACGTTCTTCCATCCGTTTAGATGATTTCTCGAATGATTTCAGGATGGTCTCTTATTATCCTTCTCGCTTCTCGAAAATTTTTACTTGGCTTCGAGTAAAGCAAAATCATTTGCCTTGCTCTCATTATAAGACTTAGCCTCATTTAGATCGTTGGAAAGTTGATGATTGCTTTCCGTGAGTTTTTCAAATGTGACCTTGCTGTCTTCACAATCAATAGACACATTTTCATAGTTGTTTTTCAGCAAGTCATTTTCATCTTTTAGATCTAAGTTTGAAATTTCGAGCTGTATGTTTTCTCGTTTTAAAGTCTCATGGGCCTTTTGATTGTTTTTGAATTCATTCAACATGTTTTGAAGGTATGTGATGCATTTACATAAATATATGAATTTGAACTTACTTCATCATCGCTATCCTCATCATCATGTATTTCTTTGGCCATAAAGCATATATATGCTTTATCTTCGATCTCATCGTTGGAGGAGTCAGTGTCAGTGATTGGCTGAAGGGACTCCTCGTTCTTGTTTGATGCTGGATATGCTTCTGATTCACCAATCAGGGCCTCGATCTTGTTTTTCCAGACACGTCTTCTTTCGTCCTTTTCTTGTTACGCAGCTTCCGCAACTTTTGTACTTTCGGTGTGGACATTTATTTACATAATGTACTGCTTTTCTCCATTATAGCTTAAGTTAGAATCACCAGATGAAGGAGATTCAAAGCTTACCTTGTGAAAAGGCTTGGGCCTGTAGGGGGTCTTTCCAGACTGGTTGATGAACTTTTTGAATTTGTGCATTAACAGAGCCATTTCATCTTGTGACAGGATATCATCATCGCTATCTATAGTCTTGTGTGCGGATTTAGATGTGATGGGTACAGAGATGTGTCTCGTGTCAGATACAGTAGCTAGTGTTGTAGTCTTGGCAGGTGATTCTTTGGCTTTTTCTCTCCTGTTAATATCATACTAAAAGATTTTGAGGTCAGAGAAGAGGTCTGTAACACCCCAAACTAGGCGAATATTACAGTGCCATGGACCCCCCGACTGGGACCCACTAGGCGAATGAAAATTAATTAATTAAGTGATATAATTGTAGTACCGAACCACAGTATATCAATAATTACTCCGATGAGGAGTCTCAAGTACAACACACCCAGGATAAAACAGAATACATATATATTATATATGAAGATAAAATATACAACACCAATTAGAATGAGTATTTAAATGGAAGTCTGCAGCGGAATACAAATGAAGAAAACATGAAGACTGAAAGGACTGGGGCCCCCTACTAGTTTCACTGGGACTCCTCGTCATCAACGTTCTCTTCCCGTGCCTTAGCCTTTCCATGACCTGAAAACAATATTCCCCAATGGGGTCAGTTACACAGGACAACAATCCTCAAGAGTTTGAATAAACACAATCATGATATATCTCAATTATGAAATTAAGCTGAAGAGGGGCATCATAGTACACCCGTAATGGTATGTGCAAGTGCACAAGACGAGTGTCCGGACACACCCGCCCTTGTACCTAATTAGTCTCACGGAGGTACGTTACCGTGTGCACAGTCCAATGTGTCGGTGAAGCCAATCACATGACTATCACGTGCCCGACTAAAAATTCCACACATCCCCACCCGGCCACGCAATATGAACCCAGAAGGTCATATGGACAAGAAATGACCATGAAGAATAATAATGAATAACAATCCGACAAGGTCAAGAATGACTCACCGAGATGAAATGATAGTGAAATGAATGATAGCTCAATGAAATGATTGGAATCGTCGTCCCTCGTGAATGAAGTGATTAATTGACAATTACAAGTCTCAATACGGTTAATAAATTATGAATGAATTATGATTATGAATGAACAACAACGAAAGGAATGAATATCCTTTTAACCGAGTAAGAATTAACTTACTCAACACCGGTGAAGAATGTCCTTCCTCGAACAACGTCCTAAAAGGGATGTCAGTCGCTCGAACAACCTTGAATGACAATTACCAACAAACGCTCAATAAATGCATCAAATACGATAATAACCAATTCAAACGTTGATACAACAATATCGAAACTCATTGAGACATTCTAACGAATACTTAGCAAACATACATCCTTTGATAATATCCAATCTCAAATATATCGAAACCAACTC
Source organism: Orobanche coerulescens (assembly GCA_033398695.1). Classification (NCBI taxonomy): domain Eukaryota; kingdom Viridiplantae; phylum Streptophyta; class Magnoliopsida; order Lamiales; family Orobanchaceae; genus Orobanche; species Orobanche coerulescens. Next base: position 165,813,742 of record CM065806.1, on the reverse strand, counting down.
CAAAATGAGTATTTCAAACCAACAAAACACCTTCAATGATATCAATAATCCCACAGGAATCCACAAATCGAGTTAACGACAACATCTAATCGAAAACCCCCAAATATCAAAGTCAACTCTAATGTGTTCTTGAATCAAACCCCCAAAAGTTCATGAAATCCGAAATATATGCCATTAAATCCATAGGAATACATTTATCTAAGGTAGATAATCCATATCTAACATATTCCAACAACAATCCAAGCTTACACGACGAAATCGGAAGGAAAAACCCAAAAATCCAAAATTCTAGATCCAAGAAGTTATTACCTTGATTTGATGTGATGGAGATGATGAAATGATTATTACTCCGAATTATAAGCTTGGAGATGTTGATGGATGATTGCACCTCGAAGAACACATCTCAAGAAGCTCCAAATCGTTCAGAACCGACGAAGGAATGAAAAGAAATGAAGAATGATGAAGAAAAGACTAAACTGTCCTATTTATAGCAACCCCAGTTTAGCGTGCGCTAGCTCTTGTGCGTAGCGTGCGCTAACGGGTGTACTGGGTAGTCCAGTATCCTGTGTTCGCATCGGTAGTGTGTGCTACGTACCTTTTGTAGCGTGCGCTACAGCCATATACTTAGCGTGCGTTAACTCAAAATGTTAGCGTGCGCTAACAAATTATCTGCTGCCCAGTAATGAAGTCCAGAACCTCCTATTCTCTGATCTGTTCGTGGTAGCGCGCGCTACACACAAAATTCAGCGTGCGCTACTGACACCGATTAGCGTATGCTAATATCTACTCGTAGCGTGCGCTAGGATTTTCCAATTCAGTCCAGTAGCCACTAGACTATGCCTGATCCGACCTTAGCGCGCGCTACACCGACTGCATAATGTGCGCTACTCCGACCTACTAGCGTGCGCTACTTACCATTCGTAGCGTGCGCAACTTACAACCCAACTGCAGTCCAGTGCCTTCTGGACTGCTTGCTTGAACTACATTAGCGTGCGTTAGTGTTGAGAGGTAGCGTGCGCTACCCTAACTCAATTAGCGCGCGCTAAAGAGAGTACGCAGCGTGCGCTACTCCTCACACACAACCCACTATGAAGATGACAATGATGATAAACACGGCACGATTCTCAAACTAGATTGATGATGAGTGACGACTGATACACGATACAATTACTCTGAACGGTGAATACAATGATTGAATATGAGTGACAAATGATCATTAATGAGTGAAAATTACTTAGTGACAATTACTGAATGATAAATACTGAATGATAATGACTGAATTACAATCGGGTATTACATACACCCCCCTTGAAAGAGTTTCGTCCCCGAAACTAAGGGTCAAACAACTCGGGATGACTCTCCCGCATACTATCATCGGTTTTCCACGTAGCCTCTTCGACTCCGTGTCTAGACCACTGAACTTTGACCAAAGGAATCGTCTTGTTCCTCAACTGTTTGATTCGCCGCTCTAAGACTCGTATAGGACGCTCCTCATATGAATGATCATCAGCGATCTCGATTTCGTCGAACTGAAGTGTGTGACTTGGGTCGGCAACATACTTCCGTAACTGAGAGACGTGAAACACATTATGAATTCGGCTCAACGCCAGAGGTAAGGCCAATCGATAAGCTAGCTCGCCTACTCGATCCAAAATCGCAAACGGTCCAATGAATCTTGGACTCAACTTTCCCCTCTTCCCAAAGCGGAAGATACCTCGACTCGGGGATACCTTGACCAAACCATGGTCACCCGCTTCGAACTCTAATGGCCGACGACGGTTACCTGCATAAGATTTCTGTCGACTCTGAGCAGTCAACAAACGACTCCTGATCAAACTACCTTCTCACGGGCAGCTATAAGCATATTGGGCTCGATGCCGATTAATTCTGATAAGTCATCCCAATACAAAGGAGATCAACAATGATGAACGTATAAGGCCTCGTAAGGTGCCATCTTAATCGAAGCATGCCAACTATTATTGTACGTGAACTCGATCAACGGTAGTTGGGCTTCCTAATCACCTTTCCAATCGAGAACACATGCCCTCAACATGTCCTCCAAAGTCTGAATAGTCCTCTCTGATTGTCCGTCGGACTGAGGATGAAAAGTTGTACTGAGATTAAGCTGAGTTCCCATAGCAAGATGAACTGATTTCCAAAAATGAGACACGAATCGTCCGTCACGATCAGAAATAATACTTTTAGGAGTACCGTGTAGTCTCACTATCTCTTTGATGAACAACTGGGCAAGTCTCTCGGGACCCCACGTATCCTTAATCTCAAGGAAATGAGCTGACTTAGTTAGACGATCCATAATTACCCAAATTGTATTCATGCCATGACGACTCGTCGGCAAACTCGTGATAAAGTCCATTAAAATATCTTCCCACTTCCACTCTGGAATAGGGAGAGGTTTCAGCATACCCGCCGGTCGCTGATGTCCTATGTTGACTTGCTGACAGTTTAAGCATCTCGAAACAAATACCACGACTTCTCGCTTCATATTACTCAACCAGTAATTTTGTTTCAAGTCTTTGTACATCTTGCTAGACCACGGATGAACGGAATAAGGGGTAGCATGAGCTTCTCTCAACATCAAGTTTTTCAACTCGTCATTCGCCGATACGCACAATCGATTCTTAAATCGCAAAAGTCCATCCTCGTGGACCACAAACCCAGGGGCTTTCCCTTGAGTCACATCATCTCGAATGCGTAACAAAAATGGGTCCGAACCCTGATTCTTCCTTATCGCCTCCTCAAGTGGCGATGAAATCTCTAACGTACAAAGTTGCCCTTGTACTCGCTGTAACCAGACCTCGATCTCGGGTCTCAGAAATTCCTACTGAAGTTCCTTATGAACTGTTAATCGAGCAAGCATCTGCTCCTGAACAGACTTACGACTCAAGGCATCGGCGACAACGTTCGCCTTGCCCGGGTGGTAAAGTATCTCAATATTATAATATTTTATTAGTTCCAACCACCATCTCTGTCGCATATTTAAATCCTTCTGAGTAAATATATACTTTAAACTCTTATGGTCGGTGAATGTCTGACAGGTAATGCCAAAAAGATAATGACGCCAAATCTTGAATGCGAATACCATGGCTGCTAGCTCCAGGTCATGGGTCGGGTAATTAACCTCGTAAGGTCTCAATTGTCGTGAAGCATAAGAAATAACTTTCTCGTTCTGCATTAGTACACATCCGATACCCTGCCCGGATGCATCACTATAAACCACAAATCCTTCCGTCCCTAGCGGTAAAGAAAGGACAGGTGCTGAAATTAACTGACTCTTGAGTTCCTCAAAACTCCGTTGACACACGTCGGACCACGTGTATTTCTTATCTTTCCTTAAAAGGTTCATCATGGTTTGAGCAATTTTAGAAAATCCTTCCACAAATGGTCGATAATAACCAGCTAATCCGAGGAAACTTCGGATTTCCTTAACATTCTTCGGAGGTTGCCAATCTCGGATAGCCTCCGTCTTCTGAGGGTCGACACGAACTCCGTCTGATGAAATTACATGTCCGAGAAACGTCACTTCAGACATCCAGAACTCACATTTGGAAAACTTCACATAAAGTTGCTCTCATCTCAACACGTCGAGCACCTGATGAAGGTGGAACTCGTGCTCCTCTCGGTCAAGAGAATAAATTAAAATGTCATCAATGAAGACAACCACGAAATGATCCAAATAGTCGATGAAAACCCGATTCATCAACTCCATGAACACCGCAGGTGCATTAGTTAACCCAAACGGCATTACCACAAACTCATAATGACCATAGCGTGTTCGGAATGCGTCCTTGCGATATCCGACTCTCGAATTCGCAACTGATGATATCCAGATCTTAAGTCGATCTTGGAAAATACTGAAGCTCCCTGAAGTTGATCCAAAAGATCATCGATATGGGGTAGAGGATATTTATTCTTGATCATCACACGATTCAATTCCCGGTAATCAATACACAAGCGGAATGAACCATCCTTCTTGACAAATAACACTGGTGCTCCCCATGGGGATGCACTCGGTCGAATATAACCCTTCTCGGTCAAATCATCTAATTGATTCTTTAACTCCTGCATTTCGGTTGGATCCATCTGGTACGGTGCCTTCAATATTGGAGACGTACCAGGATCCAACTCAATCGTGAATTCCACATCTCTCTGTAGAGGCAAACCAGGTAACTCGTCTGGAAATACATCGGCATATTCTCTCACTATAGGAATATCCGTCAACATTACTGATGATTTCTCTGTCTTGGTCATATAGCACCAATAACCGACACACCCCTGACTGAGTAATTTCACTGCTTTCATCAAGTTGATGACTCTCCCAGAACAGCTGGGATTACCTCCCTGAAATACACATTCGACCCCATCGTCTGAAATGATAGTGACCATATACTTACGGACACTAATGACGGTATCGTGACGATCCATCCAATCAATAACCAGGATGACGTCGTCTCTCGGTAAATCTACCACGATTCGGTCTGCTAACCTATCACGTCCATGAAGCTGAATCGGACAATCCTTAATCTCACGATTCCCGATAATTCTTCTACCATCAGGTAGACCAATGACATAAGGCTCATAACTAGTAGCACTACCGAGACGTAGTCTACTCAAAGATGACTCGAAAATGAATGAATGCGATGCACCAGTATGAAAAAGGATACACACAGGTTGAGATAGAATATCGAGTGTACCTGAGATCATCCGGGCTTCTGGATCGTCGGTCTTCTTCATCTCATAAATTTGGGGATTGCCGGCCCCGAACCAGACGCTCCCATCTGATAGCTCTTGGCTCCGCCTTTATTCGCTCCTGTCGTCTTGAACGATGGGGACTGAGTGGCCTGATTCTACACCGCTCAATGTCTCGGGGCCTAAGATGACGCCGGAGTAGGTTTAGAGTCTCTTCGGGAAAAACGGGCCTTATGCCCAGTAATCCCACAGTTATGGCACGTGACAGTCTGCCTCGGGCAGTTGGTGCTGAAATGACCCTGTTCTTCACAGTTGAAATAGGTGATGGCCTAACTGGACGCTCGTGACTGAGATTCCGCGGGTCTAGGTGCCATAGGAGGTCGCTCAGAAAAAGTAGAGCCCGCACGAGGCTTCTTGAAAGTGGCCTGACTGCCTTCAGACTGATTACGATTCTTTGACTTCTTGACAGTAGATGAAGGTTGTTGCTTAGCAATCTCCTTAGCAATAAGCTCATAAGTAAGAGCTTTCTCAATGAATTCGGCCAGAGTAGTGCATTTGTGATTAAGCAAATGCATATGCATACGAGGCTTCAACCTATTGATGAAATATTTGATCTTGTCCGCCTCAGAGTGAATAATGGACGAGGCGAAAAAAAGTAGCTCCTGAAATTTCTCGGCGATGGCGAGAACATCATCGTCCATTGAGAGGTAGGGAGTGAGTAATTCTGATAACTTGGCCTCTCTGAGTGGGGCCGGATAATACCTCTCCATCATGAGAGTCTTGAATTGATCCCATGTACAAGATCCGTCGGTGGGATTCAAAGATAACCACCATGAATGAGCGCTCTTACCCAGATAGTAAGCCGCGACTGAAACTTTGTGCCCTTCGGGAAACTCCACCATAGAAAACAACTTCTCGAAATGCTCAAGCCAGTGAACAATATTCGCCGGCTCAGATGAGCCCTCAAAAGTAGGTGGCCTCTGGCGAGAGATGTCGCCAATGATACTGTTTACACCCCTCTCTTGCCCCTGAGGTGGCGGCGGAGGAGCCTGTTGATTCTGAGTAGCTGAATTCTGCATCGTCTCCATGAGGCATGCCATTTGAGTCATTTAGGCCATCATGCCCTGCATAAAAGAGAGTGGATCAACCCGAACACCTTCTGATTGAGCTGTGTCCCGGGTACGACTCCCTGACAGTGAGTGATCATTTCTGGGTGAATGAGTGGCAGCTTCACTGCTTGATGAATTCGCATTATTCCTCGCGTTCGCGCGTGTATTCACACGGGCTCTCGGGTTTTGGCCCGCACCATGGCCTCTCCCCCCACGTCCTCTGCCAGATCTTTCCATACTGAAGTGGAAAGTCAAATGATAATTATATCTCACATGAATATCACATTATGATTACGTTATGAAATGATGAAAATGAGCATACGCGCTCAAACACAATGATTACATGAATGATCAACTGAAGTGACGTGTTTATCTGCTGAAATTCTTGAAATGATTATCTTGAACAAGTTAACAAGATTAATGATATGATCCTCAAGATCAACAACTGAACAATGAAATGAACTGAGTGATTAATTAATTAACATGATCGACTAGATGATAGATGAAAATGATGAATGAGGATTGTTGACTGTTGAATGATGAATGAGCGATTCTTATTGCCAGAAATTATATCATCGCGTTAGAAATCTTACTCTTCTTTGGTCTGAGGGGCTCACCTCTTGCACATGTTACACGTGACGCGAAAGTTCAATGTACAAGTTCGATGAACGATGATTTCAAATGAGACATGACTCGGAAGGTAGTGTTCAAAACCACGCTCCGATACCAACTCTGTAACACCCCAAACTAGGCGAATATTACAGGGCCGTGGACCCCCGACTGGGACCTACTAGGCGAATGAATTAAGTGATATAATTGTAGTACCGAACCACAGTATATCAATAATTACTCTGATGAGGAGTTTCAAGTACAAAACACCCATGATAAAACAGAATACATGTATATTTCATATGAAGAAAAAATATACAATACCAATTAGAATGAGTATTTAAATGGAAGTCTGCAGTGGAATACAAATGAAGAAAACATGAAGACTGAAAGGACTGGGGCCCCTACTAGTATCACTGGGACTCCTCGCCGTCAACGTTCTCTTCCCGTTCCTTAGCCTTGCCATGACCTGAAAACAATATTCCCCAACGGGGTCAGATACACAGAACAACAATCCTCAAGAGTTTGAATAAACACAATCATGATATATCTCAATTATGAAATTAAGCTGAAGAGGGGCATCATAGTACACCCGTAATGGTATGTGCAAGTGCACAAGACGAGTGTCCGGACACACCCGCCCTTGTACCTAATTAGTCTCACGGAGGTACGTTACCATGTACACAGTCCAATGTGTCGGTGAACACAATCACATGACTATCACGTGCCCGACTAAAAATTCCACACATCCCCACCCGGCCACGCAATATGAACCCAGAAGGTCATATGGACAAGAAATGACCATGAATAATAATAATGAATAACAATCCGACAATGTCAAGAATGACTCACCGAGATGAAATGATCGTGAAATAAATGATAGCTCAATGAAATGATTGGAACCGTCGTCCCTCGTGAATGAAGTGATTAATTGACAATTACAAGCCTCAATACGGTTAATACATTATGAATGAATTATGATTATGAATGAACAACAATGAAAAGGAATGAATATCCTTTTAACCGAGTAAGAATTAACTTACTCAACGCCGGTGAAGAATGTCCTTCCTCGAACAACGTCCTAAAAGGGATGTCGGTCGCTCGAACAACCTTGAATGACAATTACCAACAAATGCTCAATAAATGCATCAAATACGATAATAACCAATTCAAATGTCGATAGAATCAATCGACTGATTCTTTTTAGAATCAATCGCTCTGGAACAACTTGTTGGTCACTAAGTATACAATAAACAGCTTAGAAAGTAAGAGTACAATAAGCTTTATGATTTTTGAAGTTAATTGCGTAGCGTAAGTATGTTGGGTGAGTTGCTTTAAATACAAGAACTAGGTGTTCTCCTATTTGCTTGATGCGTACGAGTTTTACAATGTATACTTATAAATCAAAATAGAATGAAACAGTAAAGACATAAAGTAAATAACACACGATTTAAAATGGTTCGAGGTAAACCCTCTACGTCAACCGGTCCTCCACATAGAAGTAAAGAGTTTATTAAAATCACTACGTACACAACTATGTGACTTTAACTAAATTTGTCTCTGTATCGTTCACACAGATTGATACAGGATCGTAGCTTTTGCCATTCGCACAGATTGGCTTCAAGCTCTTTCGACTCGCTTCTTCTCACACATATTCAAGCTTCATCTTCAATGCTATTCTTCCCACACATGTCGGAATACGCAAGGATCCTTAGTCCACATAGGGCTAATGATAGTCTCAACAGTAAGGGTTGAACAAGTCTCAAACAATGACTTTATCTTTGATGAACAAATGTTGTATGTTGTCTTTGTTTGCATTGAGGACTTAATATATTTCTTCGCTTGGATATCAGTATGCTCACAAAATATACCGGTCTTGAATAGCTAGATTGTCGTGGTAATCTTGTCGAATATGCGCGATAATGAATAACTTTTCGTGTGTGTTTAAAGTCCTCTTGCTTGTGGCTATTTATAACCTTGGAAATGTATCAATTATAAATGTGGCCATTGTTGGTTGGTGAGATGTTGACATTTGTCTCTTGATTGGCGGTTTTCTGAATGTTTGAGTTAAAATAGATCGCATTTAATGCTTCGGACATCCTTACTATCTTTGCATTAAATGCTCTTTAGAGCGTTCAGACTTGTCTCTCTCTGCCGCATTAAATGCTGTCCTATCATCAATAAATGCTGCTTTAACTGTGAATACTTTATGAATAAACAATGTTTATGTCACAACGGTTTAAAACTTTTTATGTTCAGTCCTGTTCGATGTGTTTTACTTTTCCAAAGTAAAACACCTTCAGACTGTATTCTGTATCCAACACACTAAGTTTCTTTGCTGTATGAAGTAGGCTCTGTAGGATGGGTTGTAGAAGATCTCTTTGTAGTATGGACGGGCTGTATGGAGAGTCCTAACAGCTTCCATACTTAATAACATTCTGACTCCTTTTAAGACTTCTTGCGGTGTGTTTGGCAGTTTATCAAAAGAGGAATGTTTATCCCAACATCACCTTCGCATCTGGGTTATCCGCTCGATGTATCTCGTAAGTACGTGGATGTGCCGAACCAGCACTAGAAAATCCTCCTCTAACGACTGGCCTCATCCCTGAAATCTGATGTAACTCTGCTGTGACTGGCTAGTTCACTGTCACGAGTTTACACTCGGCTCCCTAAGTGTTATGGCAGAATCCGGAGTACCAAAGGTCTTATCCCCCTCAAAATAGTAAATCACCGTGTGTCCCATCTGGACGCAAGTGTTACATCTCAAGGATGGAGGGTTACACTCGAGGTTGATGTGGTCAGTACGATTGCAGTTAAAACATCTCACTGGTGGATTAGAGGCTCGAGGAGTAGACTGATAACTCCTCCCTCCCCCAAAAGAACGAGATGTTTCCCCATCGAACAATTCGGACCGAGATTTATAGAAATTACTCCCTTTGATACCATAAAGTTCCCGATGGTTTTCTATTTCTTCAGCTCAGTGGCTGCCTCAGTCGCCAAACTCAACAAGTCATCGGCCATTGCCTTGTCTTGGTACTCTCTTAGTGTAGTACAAGCAAACGTCACTAGTAATGCTGGATATTTGTTTTCATCCACATATCAAAATAGCAGATCTTATCATGCCCATTGTGCACCTAATTTTTCACATGGACCAACCACTGGTTGCACTCAACTACCGCCGGTGAAACCGGGATATCTTATGGCTTAGCCTCGAAAAAGGCCGAGATTTGGGTCTCCTAAACTATCAAAGGACAATACTCAACATCCATCAAGTCCTTAAATTCATCCCAAGAAGCGGCATGATCTTGGGTCTTAATCGCTTGGCACCAAGTCGCCACCTCCTTGGCAAGGAAGTACTAAGAAATAGACATTCTCCCTACTTCTAGACAATCGACTACTTCAAAAACTTTCTCCAGCTCGAAAATTAGATTTCCTAACCGACTGAATCGGTAGCACCAACAAACTACGGAGGATGTATACGGACTACATCTTGGAGCCATTTATCCGCAAATGTATTAGCTGGCCGGTTTAGATTAGTCTGTTGGACAACATGGGTCAAGAGGGTAACTGGTTGGCTACTTGCCGCAAAATATTTGCAACGCCAAGATCCACTTTGTTCTCTGCAAAATTTCCCTACTCATTGATAGTCCTGATGACTGCTGATGCTCACTGCATTGAGTTTGAAAAGGTAGGAGTCATTGAACCAACATCGAGCTAAAGGACATGGACGCCCCACCGGTTGTGACATGACCACTGTCCGAGATGTGACCGCATCCTCTACCAGCAGACATTCTGAGGAACAAGAAGAATATTCTTGAGTACAATCCAGATACACACTGTCGAGGTGACCGATTCCAAAGATAATAATTTAAAGACGAAATGGGTATGAAGACAAAAGAGAGATAAAGACAACTTACAAGTGCCGGTCGTCTTGAGATGATGGCAACATAGTGATACTGTATACAAACAATGACTCAATTCAACCCCAAACGTCGACAACTTAGGTGTCTAGAAATCTAAGCTCTGATACCATATTCTGTAACACGCCCGAGATATCCAGAGCAAGTTACATTGCCGTGAATCCCTACTATGGAATCCACAATGCTAGACATACACATTCATTATAAAATCCAATCGACAAGGTCGTTATACTCACAATGAGAAGGATATCAAAAGTCAACATCCATGAATATAATCAAATTCAACAACCATGAGACGATTGGGATTGAACCCATAAATGATAACAAATATCCTATCGTACTCAAGTAGTAAAACTGTTCAAAATACGACAATACAAAGGAAGACACAAAGCACCAAGACAAAGAAGGTATCACAACATCACTCTTGACCATCATCGTTACACTGACCCGACACTCGCTCGTCTGGATGCCCAGAACCTAAAATACATGAAACGTATTTCCTGCAAATGGTGCTAGCCATGGAGCAACTAGTACAAATATTCTATATCTGCATTAATATCTCTTGAACAGTAAGGTACACATATTTATTTTCAAAACGCAAGATAAATATTCCGGAATATTACTATTCAAATCATGCCATATTTCAAAGCACATACGTGGTTAACCTTGGATCACGCCTGAGGCCACGACCCCTCAGAGGTCCCGTCAGACCGTCCCGGAGTGGTTAACCCAAAAAATACTCGTTGGTCCCCACATGAGGCCACTGACCCCTAAGAAGACCCGCCAGTCCTGAATATATACTCACACACGATGCATCACTTTCAAATGTATAAGAACATATAATCATATATAAATACTTGTCTCTGAGACATCGTCGCTAGGGGTGGTAATTGGATATTCAAAGACGATTGGTCCGAGAACGGATTTCATCGCCTAGACAATATGAACACAATATGATTATCAATGATACGAAGGGTTTAAAATGGAGAGACACCTGAAACTCCGCCTACGAACACTCTGTTAGGAATATGCCCTCTAATGCCACTCAGAGGATGAGAGAATGAAAACATTGTATGTTATTATGAATATTATATTAAATAAAGGCATTTATTATTTCTATATTATTGTATATCACAGGCATTGTGATTTGGTATATAAAATAATAGTCCTTGTATTTGAGAGCAAACATTCCACTCCTTATGGAGATAAGGAGATAGGCACTGGAAGTGTTTAGGGCTCGAATGCTAAACTGGTTCGCAAGTCGATAAAACTTAACTGGGCAGTAAGTTTAGACAAGACTTGTATAACGTGTACTTTGACATGTGGAGTGCATGTCTTCACTAAGGGTTAGTTTTCGCATGTCTTTCGTCCTTTTCTTGTTACGCAGCTTCTGGCAACTTTTGTACTTTCGGGTGTGGACATTTATTTACATAATGTACAGCTTTTCTCCAGTTATAGCTTAAGTTAGAATCACCAGATGAAGGAGATTCAAAGCTTACCTTGTGAAAAGGCTTGGGCCTGTAGGGGGTCTTTCCAGACTGGTTGATGAACTTTTTGAATTTGTGCATTAACAGAGCCATTTCATCTTGTGACAGGATATCATCATCGCTATCTATAGTCTTGTGTGCGGATTTAGATGTGATGGGTACAGAGATGTGTCTCGTGTCAGATACAGTAGCTAGTGTTGTAGTCTTGGCAGGTGATTCTTTGGCTTTTTCTCTCCTGTTAATATCATACTAAAAGATTTTGAGGTCAGAGAAGAGGTCTGTAACACCCCAAACTAGGCGAATATTACAGTGCCATGGACCCCCCGACTGGGACCCACTAGGCGAATGAAAATTAATTAATTAAGTGATATAATTGTAGTACCGAACCACAGTATATCAATAATTACTCCGATGAGGAGTCTCAAGTACAACACACCCAGGATAAAACAGAATACATATATATTATATATGAAGATAAAATATACAACACCAATTAGAATGAGTATTTAAATGGAAGTCTGCAGCGGAATACAAATGAAGAAAACATGAAGACTGAAAGGACTGGGGCCCCCTACTAGTTTCACTGGGACTCCTCGTCATCAACGTTCTCTTCCCGTGCCTTAGCCTTTCCATGACCTGAAAACAATATTCCACAATGGGGCCAGTTACACAGGACAACTATCCTCAAGAGTTTGAATAAACACAATCATGATATATCTCAATTATGAAATTAAGGTCAAGAGGGGCATCATAGTACACCGTAATGGTATGTGCAAGTGCACAAGACGAGTGTCCGGACACACCCGCCCTTGTACCTAATTAGTCTCACGGAGGTACGTTACCGTGTGCACAGTCCAATGTGTCGGTGAAGCCAATCACATGACTATCACGTGCCCGACTAAAAATTCCACACATCCCCACCCGGCCACGCAATATGAACCCAGAAGGTCATATGGACAAGAAATGACCATGAAGAATAATAATGAATAACAATCCGACAAGGTCAAGAATGACTCACCGAGATGAAATGATAGTGAAATGAATGATAGCTCAATGAAATGATTGGAATCGTCGTCCCTCGTGAATGAAGTGATTAATTGACAATTACAAGTCTCAATACGGTTAATAAATTATGAATGAATTATGATTATGAATGAACAACAACGAAAGGAATGAATATCCTTTTAACCGAGTAAGAATTAACTTACTCAACGCCGGTGAAGAATGTCCTTCCTCGAACAACGTCCTAAAAGGGATGTCGGTCGCTCGAACAACCTTGAATGACAATTACCAACAAATGCTCAATAAATGCATCAAATACGATAATAACCAATTCAAATGTCGATAGAATCAATCGACTGATTCTTTTTAGAATCAATCGCTCTGGAACAACTTGTTGGTCACTAAGTATACAATAAACAGCTTAGAAAGTAAGAGTACAATAAGCTTTATGATTTTTGAAGTTAATTGCGTAGCGTAAGTATGTTGGGTGAGTTGCTTTAAATACAGCAACTAGGTGTTCTCCTATTTGCTTGATGCGTACAGAGTTTTACAATGTATACTTATAAATCAAAATAGAATGAAACAGTAAAGACATAAAGTAAATAACACACAGTTTAAAATGGTTCGAGGTAAACCCCTCTACGTCAACTGGTCCTCCACATAGAAGTAAAGAGTTTATTAAAATCACTACGTACACAACTATGTGACTTTAACTAAATTTGTCTCTGTATCGTTCACACAGATTGATACAGGGACTGTAGCTTTTGCCATTCGCACAGATTGGCTTCAAGCTCTTTCTGACTCGCTTCTTCTCACACATATTCAAGCTTCATCTTCAATGCTATTCTTCCCACACATGTCGGAATACGCAAGGATCCTTAGTCCACATAGGGCTAATGATAGTCTCAACAGTAAGGGTTGAACAAGTCTCAAACAGCAGCTTTATCTTTGATGAACAAATGTTGTATGTTGTGCTGTTTGCATTGAGGACTTAATATATTTCTTCGCTTGGATATCAGTATGCTCACAAAATATACTGGTCTTGAATAGCTAGATTGTCAGGGTAATCTTGTCAGAATATGCGCGATAATGAATAACTTTTCGTGTGTGTTTAAAGTCCTCTTGCTTGTGGCTATTTATAACCTTGGAAATGTATCAATTATAAATGTGGCCATTGTTGGTTGGTGAGATGTTGACATTTGTCTCTTGATTGGCGGTTTTCTGAATGTTTGAGTTAAAATAGATCGCATTTAATGCTTCGGACATCCTTACTATCTTTGCATTAAATGCTCTTTAGAGCGTTCAGACTTGTCTCTCTCTGGCTGCATTAAATGCTGTCCTATCATCAATAAATGCTGCTTTAACCGTGAATACTTTATGAATAAACAATGTTTATGTCACAACGGTTTAAAACTTTTTATGTTCAGTCCTGTTCGATGTGTTTTACTTTTCCAAAGTAAAACACCTTCAGACTGTATTCTGTATCCAACACACTAAGTTTCTTTGCTGTATGAAGTAGGCTCTGTAGGATGGGTTGTAGAAGATCTCTTTGTAGTATGGACGGGCTGTATGGAGAGTCCTAATGACTTCCATACTTAATAACATTCTGACTCCTTTTAAGACTTCTTGCGGTGTGTTTGGCAGTTTATCAAAAGAGGAATGTTTATCCCAACATCACCTTCGCATCTGGGTTATCCGCTCGATGTATCTCGTAAGTACGTGGATGTGCCGAACCAGCACTAGAAAATCCTCCTCTAACGACTGGCCTCATCCCTGAAATCTGATGTAACTCTGCTGTGACTGGCTAGTTCACTGTCACGAGTTTACACTCGGCTCCCTAAGTGTTATGTCATAATCCGGAGTACCAAAGGTCTTATCCCCCTCAAAATAGTAAATCACCGTGTGTCCCATCTGGACGCAAGTGTTACATCTCAAGGATGGAGGGTTACACTCGAGGTTGATGTGGTCAGTACGATTGCAGTTAAAACATCTCACTGGTGGATTAGAGGCTCGAGGAGTAGACTGATAACTCCTCCCTCCCCCAAAAGAACGAGATGTTTCCCCATCGAACAATTACTGGACTGAGATTTATAGAAATTACTCCCTTTGATACCATAAAGTTCCCGATGGTTTTCTATTTCTTCAGCTCAGTGGCTGCCTCAGTCGCCAAACTCAACAAGTCATCGGCCATTGCCTTGTCTTGGTACTCTCTTAGTGTAGTACAAGCAAACGTCACTAGTAATGCTGGATATTTGTTTTCATCCACATATCAAAATAGCAGATCTTATCATGCCCATTGTGCACCTAATTTTTCACATGGACCAACTACTGGTTGCACTCAACTACTGCCGGTGAAACTGGGATATCTTATGGCTTAGCCTCGAAAAAGGCTGAGATTTGGGTCTCCTAAACTATCAAAGGACAATACTCAACATCCATCAAGTCCTTAAATTCATCCCAAGAAGCGGCATGATCTTGGGTCTTAACTGTTTGGCACCAAGTCGCCACCTCCTTGGCAAGGAAGTACTAAGAAATAGACATTCTCCCTACTTCTAGACAATCGACTACTTCAAAAACTTTCTCCAGCTCGAAAATTAGATTTCCTAACCGACTGAATCGGTAGCACCAACAAACTACGGAGGATGTATACGGACTACATCTTGGAGCCATTTATCCGCAAATGTATTAGCTGTCAGGTTTAGATTATTCTGTTGGACAACATGGGTCAAGAGGGTAATCTGGTTGGCCACTTGCTGCAAAATATTTGCAACGCCAAGATCCACTTTGTTCTCTGCAAAATTTCCCTACTCGACTGACTGGTCCTGATGACCGTTGATGCTCAGCTGTACTGAGTTTGAAAAGGTAGGAGTCATTGAACCAACATCAGAGCTAAAGGACATGGACGCCCCACCGGTTGTGACATGACCCTGTCCGAGACTGTGACCGCATCCTCTACCAGCAGACATTCTGAGGAACAAGAAGAATATTCTTGAGTACAATCCAGATACACACTGTCGAGGTGACCGATTCCAAAGATAATAATTTAAAGACGAAATGGGTATGAAGACAAAAGAGAGATAAAGACAACTTACAAGTGCCGGTCGTGCTGAGATGATGGCAACATAGTGATACTGTATACAAACAATGACTCAATTCAACCCCAAACGTCGACAACTTAGGTGTCTAGAAATCTAAGCTCTGATACCATATTCTGTAACACGCCCGAGATATCCAGAGCAAGTTACATTGCCGTGAATCCCTACTATGGAATCCACAATGCTAGACATACACATTCATTATAAAATCCAATCGACAAGGTCGTTATACTCACAATGAGAAGGATATCAAAAGTCAACATCCATGAATATAATCAAATTCAACAACCATGAGACGATTGGGATTGAACCCATAAATGATAACAAATATCCTATCGTACTCAAGTAGTAAAACTGTTCAAAATACGACAATACAAAGGAAGACACAAAGCACCAAGACAAAGAAGGTATCACAACATCACTCTTGACCATCATCGTTACACTGACCCGACACTCGCTCGTCTGGATGCCCAGAACCTAAAATACATGAAACGTATTTCCTGCAAATGGTGCTAGCCATGGAGCAACTAGTACAAATATTCTATATCTGCATTAATATCTCTTGAACAGTAAGGTACACATATTTATTTTCAAAACGCAAGATAAATATTCCGGAATATTACTATTCAAATCATGCCATATTTCAAAGCACATACGTGGTTAACCTTGGATCACGCCTGAGGCCACGACCCCTCGTAGGTCCCGCTGACCGTCCCGGAGTGGTTAACCCAAAAAATACTCGTTGGTCCCCACATGAGGCCACTGACCCCTAAGAAGACCCGCCAGTCCTGAATATATACTCACACACGATGCATCACTTTCAAATGTATAAGAACATATAATCATATATAAATACTTGTCTCTGAGACATCGTCGCTAGGGGTGGTAATTGGATATTCAAAGACGATTGGTCCGAGAACGGATTTCATCGCCTAGACAATATGAACACAATATGATTATCAATGATACGAAGGGTTTAAAATGGAGAGACACCTGAAACTCCGCCTACGAACACTCTGTTAGGAATATGCCCTCTAATGCCACTCAGAGGATGAGAGAATGAAAACATTGTATGTTATTATGAATATTATATTAAATAAAGGCATTTATTATTTCTATATTATTGTATATCACAGGCATTGTGATTTGGTATATAAAATAATAGTCCTTGTATTTGAGAGCAAACATTCCACTCCTTATGGAGATAAGGAGATAGGCACTGGAAGTGTTTAGGGCTCGAATGCTAAACTGGTTCGCAAGTCGATAAAACTTAACTGGGCAGTAAGTTTAGACAAGACTTGTATAACGTGTACTTTGACATGTGGAGTGCATGTCTTCACTAAGGGTTAGTTGGAGCACACGTTATAAGTATGCTAATGGTATTAGAATACTCAAACACGACTCACCCCGATTCGGTCACATGGATATCACTCTGGAATTGTCAATGACTGAATCGAAAGATTGTGATAGGTATACGTGGACCTTTGATTGATTGTGACATTAAGTTAGTCATTAGAGTAGTTCGATCCAATCACCGGTTGGTGGGGTCAACCTTGAAATGCAACTTAGTGGGCAAGTAGCAGTTTCTACTGAATACCAAGATAGAATTCTTTCTCCTGTAAGTGAGCAGGTAAATGTCCTATGCGGTTAATGGCAAATGAGATCATAAGTCATTGGCCAAAGCAGTTAGAGCTAGTTGTATTTAATACACAAGAGCTCGGTGACCTCGATTTGCATTAACAAGTGCATAGAGTAAAGTTACAATAGGGTTTAACTTTACCGTGACCTCTCATTGCCGACTAAGACGGACTTATGGATTCGCGCACAAGGATATTTGATAGATAAATATATATGTATTATCTCTTCATTAATATTGGATATTAGATATCTAATTTGATTTATTTGATAAATCAAGCGGTATAGTGAATTGAAATTAATTACTGGGTGATTAATTTAATTCATAAGTAATTATTTATTGGAAATATATTATTATATTTTTGTATTTCATAAAATTAATTAATTGGATTAATTAATCAAGTATAAATACATTAGAGATAAAAGAAAGTGTATTAGACGCGCGAACGTCCGGTACACGAACTGAGTGGCTCGGTTCGTTTTTCTCACCAAACTCTAGTTCCCCCCTACATGTAAGGTGTCTTGCATGTGTGTGGAGTGTGGTAAACTTATAATATGAAGGGTAAAGACAAATGGATGAGATTTAGAATCTCATCATTTTGATCTCACTTTGTATTGTATATTAGAAAGTTTATCACACCATTTTGAAGAGTTGAAACACACACATACACACACACACACACACAGACACACACACCAAAATTATGAAGTCCAGCCATGAGGAACTCTTGGGGAGGAGAAAATTTTATTTTTTATTTTCTTGTTCATCTTTGAGAGAAAGAAAAGGAAGAAGAGAAGAGAAGAAAAATACTATATCAATTCCTAGCCATGTTCTTTGAGAACCAATTGATATATTATTTTTCTCATCAATATCCGATGCGTGATAACGTAGAGACACTCGGCACTTTCGGTGTTTTGATCATTCATCAAGAAAGAACGAATTGGATTCGTGTTCGTGTTGGTAACCGAAAAAAGCTTGCCTCGGAGTTTTCTTCAAGAAGATATTATCAACGAAGGTATGAGTTCTAAATTTTATCTTCGTAAATTTTATATTCGTTTATACGATGCTTGATCGATCCGTTTTTGGGATTTATTTTTATCCGATTTGATCGGTTTTATTTTCCGCTGCGATATTCGTATATTCTTATATTCGTGTATACGATATTTAGCGTTTGTAATGCTTGTTTGGATCTTCTTATGATTTGGAACCATAATCGTTTTAATCGTTGATTTCCAATTGTTCGTCTAAAAATTATTTTTTCATAATTTTATGTTACAATGTAAATCTAATTTTCTTTTAAAAAAACTGATTTAAATGTGTAATATAAAGATTAAAAAAATATTAATTTTCAAATCGGAGCGAAAACGAGCCAAAAATAAGAAAGGACCCGGCACCTTAGAGCTGGTCGGGTGATACCATGGATCGCGATCCGTCCGTACGGTCCGGCCCTGCTCGGCAGCTTGCTGGGCAGTGTGCTGGGCCGCTCCCGGCTTGGCCGGGCCGTGTGTTTTTTGACTCTATTTTTTATATTTCGTTCTGTAATTAATTTTTCACAAATTAAATTATATTTAATTTGACTAATATATAATTATGGTAATTTTATTTTTAAGGGAATTAATTTAATGAAATATTTATTTTGTCCGGGATGAATTAAAATTAACAGTGACATGAATTAATTGGATTAATTCTAATCGTTGAATTAATTTTTGTTGATTAGATCAATATTAAGATTAATCATTTTTTCCATTTATTTTAATGTGATTGTTGCATTAATTTTGAATGGGGATGTAATTCATGGACCTAGTTTTGAATCGTTTGTTTTGTTCGATTGGGTTGTAAATATCGTTTTGAGCCTATTTATTTTACTAGAAAATTTGTATAGGATGCAATTCAAATGTAAAATTTATATGTAATGGCGAAGATCGGAGGAAGATCCACTCGAGAAGATGATGATTCAAGACCGAAGACATGTAATTAGATTACGATGGTTTTGTTCTAGGAACGGTCCATGAACTGCATGTTGTTAGTTTTAGGTTGTGTATGTTTTCATATTGTATGACAAACAAACAAACCGACAAACCGCGCTTATAAACGGATTAATGTGCAAAGTGTAACATATAATCGTGTTAAACTACCGCTTACAAACACTAAGTTATAAAGGTTACGAGGTTTCCTGTCCTCCGTCAAACTCATGGAAAATTTAAATCTAAACTGAAATATTATTATTCTTCCGAGTATGCCGGGGTAATATTTTTGGGGAAGGTTAATAAATTCCTAGAGTACATTATATGCCTTTGGTTTTGACAAGTCAAACCCCTAGAAACCGTATGGGTTGTTGGGTAAGATTCAATTGTCAGACTAGTAGGAGTTGACGATTTAAACTTAGGTAGTTCAGCGAGTCATAAAAACTGAATGGATTGAGGGCAGTGAACTAAGGGTAAAAGAAGATCGAATCATCCACTAGATGGGTTGGTGTTAGACACCACTTTATAAAGAATGACAAAATAGAAACAGTATGGGTTGCCATCTATTAAACTTTGTAAAAAACTCGATCACCATCAAGAAGTCAACCGTGACTTCCGAATTTCACATGGAGTGTGCAAATGTCGGTAAAATAGTGGGAGCCGAGTTATGAATAAAGAAAGTCCTTAAATTCTTTACTCGGATCATTATTAAACAATCATTAACGAATCTTAAATTATTCTCTGCAGTTAACAAAATCTTTCAAAATGACAATGAACCCACTAGCTATACTACTTGAAAAGAACATCCTGACTGGTCCGAACTATGTGGACTGGATTCGGAACTTGAGGATTGTCCTCACTATAGAAATGATGGGATACGTCTTATAGGCGGACATCCCAGTGGCTCCTGCAATAACCCGAGCCAATCAGGAAGAAGTCGATGCCCATAAGAAATGGGTAAAAGACGACATAAGAGTGTGCGGGTATATGTTAGGCTCAATGACTAATGAGCTTCAACGTGCCTATGAAAATACGACGTCTTCGAGAGCTATCTTAGCACACCTGGCTGAGCTCTATGGAGAGCATAGTCGAATTGGTAGGTATGAGATATCAAAGCAATTATTTAGCGCCAGGATGAAGGAAGGAGAGAGGGTTGGGGACCATGTCGTCAAAATGATCTCGATGATTGAGAGATTGGAAGCTCTTGATTTTTAGATGCATACATCTCTCCAAACTGACCTTATCCTGTAGTCACTTCCTGACTCCTTTTCTCAATTTGTCATGAACTTTAACTGCAATGAGATTTCATGTAACTTAGCTGGGTTAATGAACCAACTGACGATTGCCCAGTCTCAGATGAAGACAAAAGGAAAGGATGTTGCACTTGTGATTTCTTCTGGGACTTGGAAGTCCAAGAATAAGACGAAAAAGAACAAAAAGAAGTTAGGTCCAATAGCCAAGATTGATAAGGGAAAAGGCAAAGCCCCAATGGTTCAAAAGAGCAAGGGGGCCAAGAAAACGGATGTATACCTCAACTACAGTGAGCTAGGCCACTGGAAGAGGTACTGTCCAACACTTGACCGTAATGCGCCTTCAGGTACGGAACTACTGGTTTTGGAAACAAATTGTTCTGTAACTGTATATTCTACTTCTTGGATACTTGATTCTGGTGAGAGTTTTCACATTTGTACAATGAATCAGGATCTAGAACGAAGTCGGAAGCTGGATTCATGGGAGGTGATGGTTACCGTTAGAAGTGGACATAGTGTGGCTTCTGATATTGGATCCCTTATGTTGAATTTAGAATCTGGTTCTATTCTTACTTTAGATGATGTACTTGTTTTGCCCAAGGGGCATAAAAATATTACATCAATTCCGGTATGGACCGAAAGAGATTTCACTTCTTGTCGAATTTATTTTAGAAATAAATTGGTTGGTACTTCTACATTATTAAATGGTTTATACCATTTGAATCTAAAGAATAAAACAATTGTGAACACTATAACTAGGAAGCGTGGTAGGGATGAAACAAACCAAGCACTTAAGTAGCATCTTAGACTTGGTCATATTCGTCAGACCAAGGTTCATAAAATGGAGAAAAATGGACTCACGAGTCTATTGGGATCGAATCCCTATCCAACTTGTGAATCTTGACTTCAAGGCAAAATGACTAAGTTACCCTTCACAGGGACTTTTGAAAGAGCTGCTGAAAAACTTAGATTAATTCATACCAACGTCTGTGGCCCTTTTGAGGTGGCACGAGATGGCTTTCAGTATTTCATTACATTCACCGATGACCATACTAGGTATGAGTTCGTGTACTTAATGAAACATAATTCTGATGCTTTTGATAAATTCAAGAAATTTAAAGCCCTAGTTGAAAATCAAACAGGTAACTGTGTTAAGACTCTTCGGTCAAACCGAGGTGGTGAATACATGAGTACCGAGTTTGATGAGTTCTTAAAAGAACTAGGAATAGTGTCACAATTCACTCCTCCAGCTACTCCATAATTAAATGGTGTTTAAAAAAAAAGGAATCGAACTTTATTGGACATGGTTCGCTCCATGCTTAACTATACTGATCTATCGATTTATCTTTGGGGACATGCGCTCCTTACTGCTGCGCATATCTTGAACAGATGTCCTTCCAAATCCATTCATAAGACTCCACATGAGATGTGGAGAGGTAAGAAACCAAGTCTTAATCACATTGGGATTTGGGGATGCTCTGCTTATGTCGAGAAGACTAGAGTAGAGAAATTGAAAGCTAGGTATGTGAAAGGTCGTTTCATAGGATATCCTGGGGATTCCATGGGATATCTATTCTACATGCACTAAGATCATATGACCATTGTTGTTTTACAATCACACTTCGTGGAAGATGAGTTCATTCAGGAAGGAGGCACAGGTAGAAATATTTCTTTCGAAGTAATAAAAGAAACACTAGATCAGACACCTGTGCAAGATATTAGAACTGAAACTTCTTAAATACAAACACAACCTTGCAAGTCTAGTAAAATTTCTCAATTACCTGAGAAGTATGGCTATCTGTATCAAGAGGAACTGAGTGTCCATGAGATGATGGAAAGTAGTCAATAGAATGATCCTTCTACATACGACCAAGCGATGGTAGATGTTGACTCCGCCAAGTGGCAAAAAGCTATGGAAGCTGAGATAGACTCAATGCATGCTAATCAGGTCTAGAGTTTAGTATATCGTCCTAAAGGCATAGTGCCTATTGGAAACAAATGGATCTATAAAAGAAAGTCTGATGGAGATGGCAAGGTTGATGCCTATAAGGCCAGGCTTGTGGCAAAGGGTTATTCCCAAGGAGAAGGAATCAGTTACTTCGAGACCTTCTCGCCTGTAGCTATGACTAAGTCTATTCGCATGATGATTGCCATAGAAGCCCACTTAGATTATGAAAAATAACAAATGGATGTGAAAACGGCATTTTGAAATGGATTCTTCGAGGAGTAGATTCACATGGAACAGCCTAAGGTATTCATATTTCAAACCAATATTCATAAAGTACACAGACTTCAGCATGCCATTTATGGACTGAAGCAAGCTTCGCGAATTTGGAATCTTCGTTTTAACGAGACAGTCAAAGAGTTTGATTTTGTCCAAAACGAAGAGGAGCCCTGTATTTACAAGAAGGTTAGTGGGAGAAAAATTGCGTTCTTAATACTATATGTAGATGACATTCTACTTATAAGAAACGACATAGGAATGCTCGATTACGTGAAAGCTTGGCTTTCTAATGTAATATCCGCGATTTCAATTTTTGGTAAATTTCTTTTTTTGGCAGGAGTCTGTTTTCACGGCTCTCTTGTGATCATTTCGTCATTCTGAGAATGATTAATTCTGCAGTTTTTGACATTCGAGTTCGTTTCGGTCTCGTTTTGTTGAGTTCCATGCTTCTTAGCGATTTTTCAGCACTTGAGTTCGATTCTTGAGAATATCATTCGAAACTATTGTTTCGAGTTTCCCGTAAGTCCGTTTAACTTTGTTGTGAACTTCGGTTTGGTTATTCGATCACGTATCGTGATTTTCGGGCGTTTTGGACCATTTTGTAATTTCCCAAAGTTGTGGGTATCCGCATTCGTATTTGTTGTCTTGACCCTTTTCATGGTCGCGTGTGAGCTTGATTGTAGCTCAAGCTCTTAGTATGATCTTATTCTGGAGCCTTTCGTGCGTATCTTGAACTTGGTATTTCGATCGGAGGAGTCTGTTGTTGTAACCAGCTTTGAGAGCACTACCGCTATAGTTAAGGTGCATTAGCGCATGCTAAGGGATCTCCTTAGAGCACGCTATCAAGAAACAGGTCGAGGTCGGTAGTTGGATTCGGGACCGTTAGCGCATGCCAAGGGCAGTGGTTAGCGCACTCTAAGGTGCAGTAGTTAGCGCATGCTACGGGTTTGGTAGCGCCACGGCCCGGTAGTTCGAGGCGATCCATAAGCTCCGGGTCGGTGAAGTCTCGTTAGCGCATGCTTACTATTGTGATTAGCGCACGCTAACTGTACAATTTCGCAGAACATTTGTTATGATGCTTTGATAGCGCACGCTAATCTGGTAGGATTAGTGCACGCTAAGCTGTCCAGTATATAAACTGGACAGCAGCCATTATTCTCATTTTCACCCTCATTTCCTCTTCTCTCCGTGGGAGTAAGTCAAGGGCGACTAGGGTTCGCGACCTTGGCCTATTTTGGTCAATCCAAATGTGTTTTGGAGTATCCTAGGTGATTATAACATCATCTAATCCATTGTTCTTCGCTGAATCAAGGTATTTTTCTTGATTCCCTAGTGTTGAGTTTTTGGGAGTTTTGTTCTTGATTTCGTTTTCCATATAATTTTGATAAACCGATTTTTGTTAAATGATGTTATTAAACCTATCCTATAGATTGTATATCCATATTTCACTTTGGAATTCCATTTTCATGTTTTTGTCGGGTCGATTAGTGTTCTTGGTCGTTTTTTTGGGGGAAACCCTTGAACTTTCGTCGTTTGTTCCTTCAATTCAGCGGCTTTGGGTCATACTATGGAATTCATTTTCATTGTGGTTGTTGTCATTCGTAGTTTATTGTCGCAGATTAGCGTTCGGCAGAGTCAGCGGGTTCATAGTCGGCTCGTGCCAATCTACTTCGATCGATTCTCCGCGTTGTGGTTATTCGAGGCAAGTACTTTGTTCATATATTTTTGTTTTGCGGATATGATGATTGGTGATCGTATTGGTATGTTTGTTTGGTTGTTTGAAAGGGACTTTCAAAAGATTCGATTTAGCCTCGTTAATGCTCACTTTCAAAACGCGTGTGTTTTGTGAATGGTGTGTTTCGTGAATGGTTAAGTGAACCCTATGAATACGTTTGGTGTTGTTGTTGTGCTTTGATAATATATATATATATATATATATATTATCTCATTTCGGTGCACTGTGATTTGACAATTGTGTCGTACTATGCGTTTGTTGCCTTTTGGGTGAATTGTTTGGGCATCCTTGGCGTACTGTGTTATGCGTGTGGTAAATGTGTGAATATGGACGGGGTCTACAGTGACACATGGCATGTGATCATGTGGTCAGGATGCAACAAGTGATTGATCCAACCGTAAGAGCCTCAGGATACCTACGGTGACACATGGCTTGTGATCATGTGGTCAGGAGAGAACAAGTGATTGATCCAACCGTGAGATTGTTGGGATTCGGTGCCTAAATCGAAGGCCCAACGGAAGCGATAAAATGAAAATTAATTCGATCTGAATCCCTATGAGGATCGATCGAGCTACGTATATACGAATATATAAACGAAAACACAAGAGATGTAAGAAACTCACCCTTGTAGTCCGTTGATTAAATAGATTCCTTCTCTTGAGCTATTCCCCAAGCTTTAGTTGTATATCCCTACGATCCAATGTGCTCCAAGCCCTTGGATGATCCAACATCGAAAATACAACGCCTCTACTTACCACGCGCTGGAGAAACGAACGGAATGACGATTACATTACTATTTCAAAACAAACTGTGAGAAGGAATCAGGGAGAGACTGTAGGATAAGGTCGGTTTGAAGAGAAGCATCCATTTTAAAATCAAGAGCCTCCAATCTCTCGATCATGGATATCATTTTGAGGATGGGTTCCCAACCTTCTCACATTCCTTCATCCTTGCACCGAACAGTTGCTTGGATATCTCATATCTAGCAGTTCTGCTGTGCTCACCATAAAGATCGGTTAAGTGAGATAGAATCTGCCTAGCATAAGTCATTTTCTCATGAGCTCTCTGAAGCTCATTAGACATAGAAGCCATCATGTAAGCATGTACTTTTATGTCATCCTTAACCCACTTTTCATGGTTTTCAATCTCTTCCTGATTAGCTCTGGTACGCACAGGAGGCGCCGGAATGTCTGTCTCTAAGACGTATCCCAGTGCCTCTATACTGAGGACAATCATCAGATTGCGGAGCCAATCCACAAAGATAGGTCCCATCAAGGTGTTCTTTTCGAGTAGAATTACGAGTGGATTCATTGTCATATTGAGAGTTATGTCTGCATTAAGTACGACAGATTAATTAGTGACTCGTTCAATTATGATCTTAGTATAGAATTAAGGTCTTTTCTATTCTTGTTACCCAGCTCCCACTATTTTTATCGAATAACACACTCCCATGTGAAATCCGAAAGTATCGTCGCCCTACTTCATAGTGGTGATCGAGTTATTTATAGATCTTAATAGAGGGAAACCGAACAGGTTTATAGTCTATTAATTTTCATAAAGTGGTGTCCAACACCAACCCATCTAATGGATGATTCGATCTTCTTATTCCCCTTGTTCACTCCCCTCAACCTATACGGTTTCTATGGTTCGTAAATAAGTTAAGTTCACACCATCGACGCAAATCAGTTTCATAATTGAATCTTATCTGGCAACCTATCAGGTTTCTAGGGATAAAATTTGCTCCAACCGAAGGCATCCAATGTGCTCCCGGTAATTTATCCGTCCTCCCCGAACGACTACCCCGATAACTCAGAAGCATAGCACATCCGGTTTGGATTTCAATTGTAACACCCTAAAAAGGTGGCCATTACAGTGCCGTGGATCCCACCCTGGGACCCACCAGGCGATACCCAAAATACAGGTTAAATACACAATACTTGTGATACCGAACCACAAAACATAGTACTTACTCTGATTAGGAGTTTACAGTAGTATAACCCAAAATACGAGTATAATCCATATGGAGATGAAGTATACCTAAAATAACAATACATTTGTCCAGAATTTAAAATAAAGCGGAAAGATAACATTACATGGTACGAACAAAACCGGACAACAAAAGACTCGGGGCCCCCGAACTAGTATCCTTCGAACCCTTCGTCGCACCATGATCTTCTCGTGCCTTGCCTTTGCCTCGACCTAAAATACAACACAAGTATTTCGCCCAACACAGGGTCAGATATACATGATAAATGATTCTCAAAATTTTATACAATTCACATATAGATTAGAGTTCAAGGAGAAACATCCCGACTAACGAACATACCCTTCGGGCGTATGAACGGTTAGCCACAAAACGTCGAACACATCCAAAATACACATGGACTATGAAACGACAAAAATATTATGTCTCAAGATGGACATCACAGTACGTCCGATCCGGAAATGTGTCAGTGCACATGTCCACCCCGTATACGGAATCTAGGATATACGTGGGACAATGTACCTAATTAGCCTCACGAACTACGTCTCGTGTGCACAGTCCAATAGGGAAACATCCATGCATGACTATATATGTGCCTGGCTAAAAATCCTACACAATGACCAATCGGAACGCATATATGATTCCGGATATGTCACGATACAACATGACAACGAATTTAATAAATCACATATCCGATTAAGGATTAGGGAACTCACCGAAATGACAATAAGGATCAATAATATCAACGGTTCAAAATGACGAACTTGGGAATGCAATCCCATGATGAAAACGGAATATCATCAAGGCTAATATCAAATCACGGATCACAATTTTATAAGTGTTTCATATACACGAAACGCATAATCATCATAAGAATCCAAACATCATTATAACCAAGCAAGATAACTTGCCTCAATACAGAGACGAGACTAGTCCTTTCTTGTCGAATGAACGAACAGTCATCGACTTAATATCGGCTGCTCGGAAAATCAACCTTGTAAGGGATATAATCCATTCAATAACACATTCTCATAACTATCGATATCTAGTTCAATGAATCGATGTCCTAAATTCAATTTGTTTAGTTCAACCATCTATGTATCATAATTCCATTTCAAGGATTCATACTAACTTCAATTTATTATCATTTTCGGTTACCATTCAAGGTGTTCTCGATTATTCATGTGGTTCAAACGAATGAGAATTTATCTAGAACAATCATCAAGAAGAACTTCTCTAAAATTGATATGCCAATAGAATTTCTTAAAAAAAAATCAATATTTAGAAATATAATCCAAACAACTATGTTTCATAAAGCATTGATCAAAATGAAAGTTACTCAGCGAATATCATCGTTCGAATGAATCATGAGTTTGTAAAATTATTACTATGTTCATCGATCATGAGTTCATCAAGTTAGGTTAATGATAAAGTCGAGTTATTTATCACAAGATCCTTATGAAATCATCATCATCAAGGTGGATTCAACATCTCTGAACTATAACCTTATGTTGATATGATTGAAGGTTCAACCAAGTTAGATGATGATCTTAAGTTCATTTAGTTAGAATCTTCCTAAACATGATGGTTTGATTCAATACAATGATAACAATCCTACAATTCAACCTATCTACAATGAAACTAAGGATCATTATTGTCTTAGTGATGATAATAGTTCAGCAAGAAGAGTGAGTTTCTATTAACCATGATCATCACCATTAAAACACCAAGAACATATCATTACAAAACCCTTAATCACCATATTCATCATTAAGTTTGTTAAAAGCTTAACTACAAACATGTTTAGCTTGATTAATTCATCATTAGGTGGAGTAAACTTTATCACTAACATTATAACTACAAAATTATAGAGTGAATTCGTGTAACATACCTTCATAAATGAAGAAAAATACAACAAAACCACAAGAACACACTCTAGCTTCAAGAATAACTCCAAACTTCCAATCAACAAGCTCCCAATCAAGGTGCCCAGCTTAAACACAAGTTAGAAGAAGGTAGAAGTGATCTAGGGAGGCAGGGAGATGTTTATACTGGAGAAATATCGAAGTTGGACGTGCAAAATGAAAGACACAAGTTGTCTTTTTATAACAAAGATTCGTTGTATGCGTTATCATAAAAGGATAACGTCGTTAGTAATTTTACGACGCTACACCAAAGGTGTTACGTCGTAATCTCATTCCAGGGGGCCTTTGGACTAAAATACGAACACCATTAAATGCGTTATGGCTTTAAGCCTTACGTCGTAATGTAGGTCAACTAGGTTGCCTCCAAAAGATCAGATATTCAAATCACGCCCGACCCCACATGCCGAAAGTTGAGATCGGATACGACTACACGCATTGCATACGTAAAATGTACCCTTTTACATACGTAAATCCTACAATATAGCGTACGTTAAGCGCAGGATTACTAGCTCAAAAATGCACTTATTTATACATCGTTGAGAAATCAAATCATAGGGCGAGTGATAGTTATTATCAAGTCTATTATGATATATTCCAACATCAATAAACATTAAACAAATGCGGAAAGACTACAACAATATTGAATTATCTGAATAATACAACAATAGGTAAGAATTTCCGTCGGATATTACATACTCCCCCCCTTAAAAGGAGTTTCGTCCTCGAAACTAAGGGGTAAACAATTCGGGATACCACTCTTGCATGCTGCTCTCCGTTTCCCACGTGGCCTTCTTGACTCCGTGTCGTGACCACTGAACCTTCAGTAGGGGAATAGTCTTGTTCCGCAATTGTTTGATCCTCCTCTCAAGTATCCGTACGGGGCACTCCTCGTACGAATGATCCTCCGCTATATCAATCTCATCGAACTGAAGTATATGACTTGGATCAGCAACATATTTCCTTAACTGGGAGACATGGAACACGTTATGAATCCGGCTCAGAGCTGATGGCAACGCCAGGCGATAGGCTATATCGCCTACTCGTTCCAAAACCTCAAACGGCCCGACATATCTCGGACTCAGCTTGCCTCTCTTCCCAAAACGAGAAACACCTCGAGTAGGGGACACCTTCATTAGTACAAGGTCGCCGACCTCAAACTCAAGTGGTCGTCGATGGTTGTCTGCGTAAGACTTCTGTCGGCTTTGAGCCGTCAACAAACAACTCCTAATCAGAGCAATCTTCTCACGGGCTGCTAACAACATATCGGGTTCCGTACCCAAGACTTCAGATGGATCGTCCCAGCACAAAGGAGATCTACAATGACGGCCATACAATGCTTCATAAGGTGCCATCTGAATCGAAGCGTGCTAGCTATTATTATAAGTGAATTCCACTAAAGGTAGTTGGGCCTCCCAATCGTCCTTCCAATCAAGAACGCACGCCCTCAACATATCCTCTAGAGTCTGGATAGTCCTTTCAGACTGACCATCGGTCTGTGGGTGAAAGGTCGTACTGAAATTCAACTGCGTGACTATCGCACAATGAACTGCCTTCCAGAAATGCGACACGAATCGTCCATCACGATCCGATAAAGTACTCTTGGGGGTACCATGTAGCCTTACGATTTCCTTAATAAATAGCTGGGCTAATCTCTCGGGACCCCACGTGTCTTTAATCTCCAAAAAGTGGGCTGATTTGGTTAGACGGTCCACAATCACCCAGATCGTATTCATCCCTCGACGACTCGTCGGCAAGCTAGTTATAAAATCCATCGATATATCCTCCCATTTCTACTCAGGAATCAGGAGCAACTTCAGCATTCCTGCGGGTCGCTGGTGCTCAATCATAACTTGCTGACAGGTTAAACATCTCGAAACGAATTCGGCAACCTCACGTTTCATATTCCCCCACCAATAATTTTGCTTCAAATCCTTATACATCTTGCTAGATCTCGGGTGAATAGAGTATGGAGTAGCATGGGCTTCTCTCATGATAGAGTTTCTCAACTCTTCGTCTTCGGGTACACAAACTCGATTCCTAAAGCGTATCAATCCATCCTCGTGGATCACAAATCCAGGGGCTTTCCCTTGAGTTACTTCATCCCGAACTCGAGATAAGAATGGGTCCGCAGCCTGGTTCGATCTGATCATATCATCAAGAGACGAAGAAATCTCAAGTGTGCAGAGTTCTCCCTGAAAACGATGTAGCCAAACTTCAATCTCTGGCCTCATAAGATCTAACTGCCTCTCTCTCTGTGCTGTCAAGCGACTCAGTATCTGCTCCTGCACTGTCTTACGGCTCAAAGCGTCGGCAATCCCATTTGCTTTACCCAGATGATAAAGGATCTCGATGTCATAATCTTTGATGAGTTCTAGCCACCTTCTCTGCCTCATATTTAACTCTTTCTGAGTAAAAATGTACTTCAGACTTTTGTGATCGGTAAAAATCTGACAGGTAACTCCATGCAGATAGTGACGCCAGATTTTTAAAGCAAACACCACGGCTGCAACTTCCAAATCATGGGTAGGGTAGTTGACCTCGTAAGGTCGTAGCTGTCTTGATGCATAGGAGATCACCTTCCCATTGTGCATTAGTACACATCCCATGCCCTGTTTAGACGCGTCACTATACCCCATGAATCCTTCCGTTCCTTTCGGTAGAACCAAGATAGGTACCGAAATTAACCGACTCTTGAGTTCATCAAAACTCCGCTGATATGCCTCTGACTATAAATACTTCTTATCCTTCCTCAACATGTTAGTCATTGGTTGCGCAATCTTGGAAAAACCTTCCACGAACCGTCGGTAATAACCTGCTAATCCCAAGAAACTGTGTACTTCCTTCACGTTCTTTGGTGGTAGCCAGTCCCGGATAGCTTCTGTCTTTTGTGGGTCTACCCGCACCCCATAAGCTGATATCACATGTCCGATAAAGATAACTTCACGCATCCAGAACTCACATTTAGAAAATTTCCCATAAAGTTGTTCCCGCCTTAATGCCTCGAGAACTAGATGGAGATGACGCTCATGCTCTTCATGGTCACAAGAGTAGATCAGAATTTCGTCAATAAAAACGACTACAAAGAGATCCAGATAGTTAATAAAGACTCGATTCATCAACTCTATGAATACTGCCGGTGCATTAGTCAGTCCAAAAGGCATCACTACGAACTCATAATGCCCATAGCGAGTACGGAAAGCTGTCTTTGAAATGTCAGACTCTCGAATCCTTAACTGATGATAACCGGACCTCAAATCGATCTTAAAAAACACGGCAGCCCCCTGAAGCTAATCTCATAAATCATCAATACGAGGCAAAGGATATTTGTTCTTGATCAGCTCACGGTAATCAATACATAAACACAGAGATCCGTCTTTCTTCCATACAAATAGCACTGGTGCTCCCCAAGAGGACGAACTAGGTCGAATATAGCCCTTCTCCATCAAATCCTCAAGCTGGTTCTTCAACTCCTGCATCTTAGTCGGAGCCATACGATACGGTGCTTTCGAAAACGGGGACGTATCTGGCTCTAATTCAATATTGAACTCTAAATCGCGATGTGGAGGTAAGCCTGGCAACTCATCTGGAAATACGTCTAGGTAGTCTCGGACTACCGGAATATCGGCCAATTCGACTGGTCGATCCGCTGTTTTGGTCATGAAACACCAATAGCCAATACACCCCTAGTTAAGCAGTTTCACTACTTTCATAGCGCTGATGACCCTCCCGGAACGACTTGGATTATCACCTCGAAAAATACACTCGAAACCATCATCAGAAGTGATGGTTACCATCACTTGCGGACACTAAGTATGGCATCATGATGATCCATCCAATCGATACCCAAGATTATATCATCCTTAGGTAAATCGACTACAATCAGATTTGACAACCACTCATGGTCGTTCATACGAATCGGACAGTCCTGGACTTCACGATTTCCAATAATTCTTCTACCATCGGGTAGACCAATCATATAAGGCTCACAATTGATAACATGGTCAAGAGGCAAACAACTTAAACAAGAAGTAGATATAAAGGAGTGTGAAGCACCAGTATCAAAAAGAACACACACAGGCTGAGAGTGGATCTCGAGTATACCTGCAATCATGCTGGGCTCGGGATCGTCAGCTTTCTTCATCTCGTAAATCCTGGGTTTCGCAGCTCCAGCACCAAGTGTACCACTTTGATTCCCACGGCCCGTTCCCTTGTTTGCCCCGGTGGTCTGATAAGAAGCGGATGGAGGCGCACGGTTTTGGACAAAGGACTGAACTTGAGCATGAGACGCTACTGGTTCACGTCCGGGTCCACTCTTGCAAAAACGAGCACGATGACCATTCTTCCCACATATATGGCATGCAACGGCCGGCCTTGGGCATTTAGAATTGATGTTCCCCTGATCTCCACAGTTATAGCACACCACCGACAGGTTGACCGTTCGAGGTTGTGATCCGATTGGCTTCGACGCCATGGGCGGGCGATCAGAAGGATTTGGCACAGGTTGGGGCCTGTTTAATGTCCCCCGGTTGCTGTCGGTCTGGTTCTAGTTCCTGAATTACTTGTTGTTGGACTGTGGTTGCTTCTTGGAAATTTCTTTCGCAGTCAGCTCGTACTCCAGAGCTTTCTCGATGAACTCCGGTAGGGTCGTACAGTGGTGATTCAGCAGTTGCATTCTCATTCGGGGTTTAAGCCTCTTGAGAAAATATTTGATTTTATCAGCCTCCGTTCGCACAATCGTCGAGGCAAAAGGAAGAAGTGCCTGGAATTTCTCGGCAATAGATAGTACATCATCGTCTTCAGACGGGTCTGGATTTAGCAATTCTGACAGTTTGGCCTCGCGGAGAGGACTCGGATAGTAACGGTCTAGCATGAGATTTTTAAATTCCTCCCAAGTACATACGTCATCAGCTGGCCTCACCGAAAGCCACCAGGTGTGGGCGCCCTTGCCAAGGTAGTAAGTTGCTACGGATACGCGATTCTCTGCTGGACAGTCTACCATATCAAATAATTTCTCGAAGTATTCGATCCAATGCACGATATCAGCAGGCTCAGAGGAGCCTTCAAAAGTCGGGGGTCGCTGGCGAGAGATGTCGTTGATAATCCGACTCACCGGTCCACCATGTACAGGAGGTGGCCCCTGTTGTTGGTGCATAGCTTCTATTAACTGACCCATCTGGGTCATTTGAGCCATCATGCCCTGCATCACAGCGTAAGGATCCACACGTGCATCCTCGCGTCCAGTGTAGTGCGATTGGTCCCTAGTAGGCGAATCACTGCCTGCGGAACTATGCTCTGCATTCGCACGTCTGTTGGCTCGTGGTATCGGGATTCGGCCCCTTCCGCGGCCTCGTCCCCCTATGCCACAGCCTCTCAGATTTCTTTCCATACTGAAAGAATCAATTCATAATAACCATAAGTACAGTTCATGACATTGATCAAAATTCATGTTAACTTAATAGCAATAAGGAATTACACATTCAAGAAAACAGTTTGCAATAATATTAGACAGAATATCATATCGACGTTGAGTCGAACAATTTCAATCATATAATCAGTTCAAAATTCACTTCGAATTATCAATCAGATAAATCTTGCCACAAATCCTCGAAAATGACAAGATCAACAAGGAGATTCATTTCAATATCAATATCATGCCAGTTATTAAATCATGGCTTGTAAAGTACATACCGTATTTGGCTCATAGGTCAAGCGCTTGCACAGGTTACACATGACACGAAGGTCTCTTGATACTAGTTCATTTCATAATGACTAATAAATAATAAAAAAAATTCTCTCTGATACCATCTTATGTAACACCCCAAAAAGGCAGTCATTACAGTGCCGTGGATCCCACCCTGGGACCCACCAGGCGATACCCAAAATACAGGTTAAATACACAATACTTGTGATACCGAACCACAAAACATAGTACTTAATCCAATTACGAGTTTACAGTAGTATGGCCAAAGACCTTATTTTACACAGGATCCGAAATACGAGTATAATCCATATGGAGATGGAGTATACCTAAAATAACAATACATTTGTCCATAATTTAAAATAAAGCGGAAAGATAACATTACATGGTCCAAACAAAACCGGACAACAAAAGTCTCGGGGGGCCCGAACTAGTATCCTTCGAACCCTTCGCCGTCACCATGATCTTCCCGTGCCTTGCTTTTGCCTCGACCTAAAATACAACACAAGTATTTCGCCCAATACAGGGTCAGATATACATGATAAATGATTCTCAAGATTTTATACAATTAACATATAGATTAGAGTTCAAGGAGAAACATCCCGACTAACGAACATACCCCTCGGGCTTATGAACGGTTAGTCACAAAACGTCGAACACATCCAAAATACACATGGACTATGAAACGACAAAAATGTTATGGCTCAAGATGGACATCACAGAACGTCCTATCCGAAAATGTGTCAGTGCACATGTCCACCCCGTATACGAAATCCAGGATATACGTGGTACAATGTACCTAATTAGCCTCACGAACTACGTCTCATGTGCACAGTCTAATATGGAAACATCCACGCATGACTATATATCTGCCCGGCTAAAAATCCTACACAATGACCAATCGGAGTGTAGATATGATTCCGGATATGTCACGATACAACATGACAACGAATTCAATAAATCACATATCCGATTAAAGATTAGGGAACTCACCGAAAGGACAATAAGGATCAATAATATCAACGGTTCAAAATGACGAACTTGGGAATGCGATCCCATGATGAAAACGGAATATCATCAATGCTAATGTCAAATCACGGATCAAAATTTTATAAGTGTTTCATATACACGAAACGCATAATCATCATAAGAATCTAAACATCATTAGAACCAAGCAAGATAACTTGCCTCAATACGGAGACGAGACTAGTCCTTTCTTGTCGAACGAACGAACGGTCCTCGACTTAATATCGGTTACTCGAACAATCAACTTTGTAAGGGATACAATCCATTCAATAACACATTCTCATAACTATCGATATCTAGTTCAACGAATCGATATCCTAAATTCAATTTGTTTAGTTCAACCATCTATGTATCATAATTCCATTTCAAGGATTCATACTAACTTCAATTTATTATCATTTTCGGTTACCATTCAAGGTGTTCTCGATTATTCATGTGGTTCAAACGAATGAGAATTTATCAAGAACAATCATCAAGGAGAACTTCTCTAAAATTGATATGCCGATAGAATTTCTTAAAAACAACATCAATGTTTTGAAATATAATCCAAACAACTATGTTTCATAAAGCATTGATCAAAATGAAAGTTACTCAGCGAATATCATCGTTCGAATGAATCATGAGTTTGTAAAATTATTACTATGTTCATCGATTATGAGTTCATCGAGTTAGGTTAATGATAAAGTCGAGTTATTTATCACAAGATCCTTACGAAATCATCATCAAGGTGGATTAAACATCTCTGAACTATAACCTTATGTTGATATGATTCAAGGTTCAACCAAATTAGATGATGATCTTAAGTTCATTTACTTAGAATCTTCCTAAACATGATGGTTTGATTCAATACAATGATAACAATCCTACAATTCAA
Organism: Orobanche coerulescens; assembly: GCA_033398695.1. NCBI lineage: Eukaryota > Viridiplantae > Streptophyta > Magnoliopsida > Lamiales > Orobanchaceae > Orobanche > Orobanche coerulescens. The sequence goes on along the minus strand of CM065806.1, from coordinate 165,777,497 downwards.
CCTATCTACAATGAAACTAAGGATCATTATTGTGTTAGTGATGATAATAGTTCAGCAAGAAGAGTGAGTTCCTATTAACCATGATCATCACCATTAAAACACCAAGAACATATCATTACAAAACCCTTAATCACCATATTCATCATTAAGTTTGTTAAAAGCTTAACTACAAACATGTTTAGCTTGATTAATTCATCATTAGGTGGAGTATACTTTATCATTAACATTATAACTACAAAATTATAGAGTGAATTCATGTAACATACCTTCAGAAATGAAGAACAATACAACAAAACCACAAGAACACACTCTAGCTTTAAGAATAACTCCAAACTTCCAATCAACAAGCTCCCAATCAAGATGCACAGCTCAAACACAAGTTGGAATAAGGTGGAAGTGATCTAGGGAGGCAGGGGGATGTTTATACTGGAGAAATTTCGAAGTTGGACGTGCAAAATGAAAGATACAATTTGTCTTTTTATAACAGCACAGTTCATTACGAACGTTATCACAAAAGGATAACGTATGTTAGCAATTTTACGTACGCTACACCAAAAATGTTACATACGTAAGCTCATTCCAGGGGCCACTGGACTAAAATACGAACACCATTACGTACGTTATGGCTTTAAGCCTTACGTACGTAATGTAGGTCAACTAGGTTGCCTCCAAAAGATCAGATATTCGAACCACGCCCGACCCCACACGCTTAAAGTTGAGATCGGATACGACTACACGCATTACGTGCGTAAAATGCACCCCTTTACGTACGTAAATCCTACAACATATCGTACGTTAAGTGCAGGATTACGAGATCAAAAATGCACTTATTTATACAACGTTGAGAAATCAATTCATAGTGCGAGTGATAGTTATTATCAAGTCTATTGTGATATATTTCAACATCAATAAACACTAAATAAATGCAGCAAGACTACAACAATATTGAATTATCCGAATAATACAACAGTAGGTAAGAATTTCCGTCGGATATTACATCAATTTCCTGAAAGCTCGATAGAGGGAAGGAAAACCTTGAAACCTTATAAACTTAATAATTTTTCGTGGGAGAATTTTTGTGATTAATGTTACACTTTGCACATTAATTCATTTAAGCGCTTTGTGGCATTCATACAATATGAAACAACCATTCACAACCTAGTTGCTACCAACATGTGGTTCATGGACCGTTCCTAGAAAACAAAAACTCCGTAATCTAATTACATGTCTTCATCTTGAATCTTCGTCTTCTCGAAACGGATCTTCCTCCGGTCTTCGTCATTACATATAAATTTTACATTGAAAATTGCATCCTAGACACAAATATTTTTAGTAAAATAAATAGGCTCAAAATGGCCTTTACAACCCAATCGAATAAAATGAACGATTCAAAAACTAAGTCCACGAACCACATCCCCATTCAAAAGCATTCATCTAATAAATACTATATAAACGGAAAGCATACAGATACATTGATCCAATCAACAATCCGAATCGATCCAATCGATTCACACCACCGGCAATATGAAAAACGTTCAAATAATTCGGTCACCCATAAATATTCCAATTAATCAAATTTCCCTTATAAAATGAAATACCATGAATCACTTTAATCATATTAAATCCAATTTAATATGTGGGAGATTAATTTTCTGGAATACATGAAAAAATCGAGCCGGGGCGAAAACTAGCCATCCAGGTCGAGTCACCCTTGGCAGTCTGCCTGCATACACGCCTTGTCCCGAAAGGCAGGGTCGAGTCACGCTCGGCAGCCTGCCGTCCAAGCACGGCCCGTGTCGCCTAGACGCTCAGGTCGTTCTGCCTAGCACGGCCCGTGTTGCCAGATAATCGAGCATTCCAAATGCGATATCGTATATACAATCGCAAGACCTACGCTCTGATACCATTGTTGGGATTCGGTGCCTAAATCGAAGGCCCGGGGGAAGCGGTAAAATGAAAATTAATTCGATCTGAATCCCTACAAGGATCGATCGAGCTACGTATATACGAATATATAAACAAAAACATAAGAGATGTAAGAAACTCACCCTTGTAGTCCGTTGATTAAATGGTTCCTTCTCTTGAGCTATTCCCCAAGCTTTAGTTGTATATCCCTACGATCCAATGTGCTCCAAGCCCTTGGATGATCCAACGTCGAAAATACAACGCCTCTACTTGCCACACGCCGGAGAAACAAACGGGATGACGATCACCTTACTATCCTCCAGGGATACGACTAGAGCTAGGTGAAGAAGATATTGATTTGTGATTACAACACTATAAGTGTAGAACTCACTTTCTCTCTTTAATTCCTTGATTTTTCTCCAAGAATCACCAAGAACACATGAAGAAGAAGAAGACTATGAGAAAAACTTTTTCTCTCTATCTTGAACTCTTTCTCATGTATGGAATGGTTGGAAGGAGTGAGTAGAGTCTTCATTTTATTCTTCATAATATCCTCCCCAAATCAAGACCAACTCATCAATATGAATTAATTAAAGGATCTTGTACCCTTGACACTTCAAGTTATCCACCAATTTAGATGGAGACAATGACCAAGGGAAAGTCGAAGGAAAAGGGGAGGCCATCTAGAAGGATCCGGGACGAGTTCGGTCCGTTTCGGACTCCCGATTGTCCAAACAGATAAACTCCTATTCCATTTCGATGTATTTGTGTCATTTAATTAATCCAATCAATTAATCACATTAAATACATAATAACATAATTAATATCTCCAAGAAATAATTATATTTATGAATTAATTTAATCACCCAGTAATTTATCTAATTCATTAGGCCGTAAATTAATTTATCTAATAAATCGATTTAGAAATCTAATGTCCCAAATTAGATATCCAATATCTAATATTCATAATGATAGAACAAGCTCGATTCATTCCGTCGTCAATCCTATTGCACGATTCGGTAGGTCTGTCTCAGTTAGCAATGGGAAGAATCAAAGAGTAGTAGCACCACCTAGCCAGCCTGGCGGCCTACACTGTACCCCAACTGAGAACAAATGATTGGGATCATTCAAGAACCATTCTGTCGTGAATACCAGTATAAGTATAAACCCTTCTTTCAAATGTACCGATCAAGTTATAGTGTCACGATCAGTCAAACCCTATCTGTACTTGACGCTATGCATGAGTTAATGCAAATAGAGATCACCGAGCTCTCGTGTATCCAATACAACTAGCTCCAATGCTTTGGCCAAAGACTTATGATCTCATCTGCTAATAACCGCATAGGACATATAACCCGTTCACTAACAGGAGAAAGAATTCTATCTTGGTATTCAGTAGGACCTGCTATTTGCCCGTCAAGATGCACGTCGAGGTTGACCCCCGCCTTCTGGTTTACAGGGTCGAACTGCTCTAATGAAAATCTTGACGTCACAAGCACATCCCTACTAAATCCTCAAGTCGAAGGTTCACGAATACCTATCACAACCTTTTGATTCCGTCATTGGCTGTCCCGGAGTGAAAACCATGTGACGAATCGAGGGTGAGTCGGCTCGAGTATACTAATCCAATTATTATACCTATAATGTGTGCTCCCACTAACTAGTAGTGTTCGACAGGCACTCTCCATATCAAAGAACACGTCATACAAGTCCTCACATAAATTTAACGCCTAGTCAAGTTTCATCGACTTGCGAATGATTAAGTATTTGAGCTATAAACCTTTCGGTGCGACCCCTTATCCAATAAGGAGTGGAACGTTTTGCTCTCAAATACACGGACTCGTTTCTATATGTATATTTACAAGTTAGGAATGCCAGTAACTAACAGTAATTAAAGAAACATCCATTTGCCTTATAACAATAATTTACATAATTACAAGTACAATGCCCTCACTCAACATCCTCTGAGTGGCATTCGAGGGCATACTCCTAACAGAAATGACATGGCAAGTGATCATGGTGGTATGAGAAAACCTACGGGGACACATGAATTGTGATCATGTGGTCATCCAAAAGTGAGATGATGTGGCATGTGTTCACGGTGTTATGTATATAATTTTGGGATGTGTTTTTCTAGGTCGAGTACCCTGGATGTCTTGCCGAGATTTTGTATCTTGGGTGGTATGTTTGTTGACTTTATGTCCATCGAGGACACGTGATATGGGTTTTGAACCCTGTGAATTGTTGTTGGTTTTTATTTGAGAAAGCAAATCCTTGGGCTATAACCCCTGTTGGTTTTGGAAAGAGAAGGATTCGATAATCCTAATTTGTTTTCCGTTAAAACTCCTGAGGGAATTTTAAACCATTTTATAAACTGTTCTCATGATTTGTGATCTTTCGAATTCGGAAAGTTTTACTCAAACTCTTGCCTCGGGAAGTAATTTTTATTGTGTTTGAATCTTCGAGGATTCCTGGTTGTTTTTATTCTTGGAATATGATTTGTATGACTCGTATTTTCACTTTGTACTTGCACTAGCAAAAATAGTGGAATTTTGCTAAACCCCGAGTAATCGGGGGTGGATGTGTAACGCCCCAAAATAAAACGGACATCACAGTGCCGTGAATCCCGTGTGGGACCCATAAGGCGAGTTTTTGAAGAGGTTTTAAAACAATTTATTCATCAAATAGTTTGCGGAAATGTTCTAATGAAAGCGTCCGTACAACCGAAATACAAAAGGTAATGAAGTCCTCTCATACGGTTATTACACAACGTGGATTATTTAAATTTAGTGTTAGAAATTAACAAGTCTTCTCCCCAACACTGCTCAAGCCTGACCGGAACCTTTGGGAATGTCCTGCACATATTCAACAAATGTGTCTGACATGACGTATCACGTCAGTCAACCCAGGTCAGACAAATCGAACCAATTTCATTGATAGAATCAGATAAATTCAGAAAACAAGGTCATCACCGAATATTCAACGTCATTTCTTTTATCAGAACATAAACTCCCAAGGTCGCAACCAAGGGTCACGAAAGTATCTACACAGGAATACTCCGAACGTGGGTACCATTCAGGTTTTACCCCTCAACATTGTAATACCCGTACTTGTTATTGACTGTTTGACCTTGCTGTTCTTCTTATTTTGTCGCTCTGTAAACTCTTGGTGATGTTGTTGATATTGTTATAGAGTTTCGTATCTTGTTTGGATCACGATCGTCCTATTTAGACCTTGCAGAAGTGTTCTGGGTCAGAGAAATAGCGCACCCTAGGCCTAAGCTAACGCACGCTAATTCTACTTGAGTAGCGCATGCTAGCTTTGAGCTGTAGCGCGCGCTAAGGGACCAGTCAGGTCAGAACCAGTGACTCATACTTCTTTCTGGACCGGCAGTTAACGCGCGCTAGGAGTTCGTTAACGCACGCTATTTGTGGTCAGTAGCGCGCGCTAACAACCATCCGTAGAGCATGCTAACGAGCTGGTTGGCATAGGCAGTGAGGTTGTCAGGTTTTCTATACTATTTAGTAACGTACGCTAGTCTTCGGATAGCGCACGCTATCAGAGCTGCGTAGCGCACGCTAAGCCATAGCGGTAGCACACGCTAAGACTTCGGCGGCGCGAGATAACGATGAGTTACGGACTCGATTTTCTGGACACCGTCTTTGGCTAGCGCACGCTAAGATAAAGCAATTAGCGCACGCTAACGGGGCCGGTAGAAGCCACTGGACTACCCGGTGACCTCTCTAGCGCACGCTAATAATCGTGGCATAGCGTGCGCTAGACTGGGCGGGTATATATTGGACAGTTGACTTCCATTTCGTCATTTTTCATCCTTTTCACTTATTTTCGACGGGAGAAGCTCAGGAGAGGCGATTTTGGGTGATTGGAAGTGATCCATCTTCAAACATCAACATATTTGGTTGGAGAACAAGGATTACACAACATCTAATCCATTCTATCATCCAAATCAAGGTAAAAATCCTTAGAACCCTATTTTTTGGGAATTTTGGAGTTTTTCCTAGATTCCTCCGATTTATCCGTTTTGAAGCTTGAGAACCTTGAGATTATGATGTATCTATCTCGTATACATGCTCTTCCTATGATTTTATGGATTGGTTTGTGCTGTGTTCGGTCTTGTGAGGGTTTGGGTGATTTTCTAACTCTAGTTGTTAACCCTTGTATTTTCGTGAATTGTACACGAGTTTTGGGAGTTTTTTCGTGAATTATGAGTATAGATTATTGATTATCATATCCCTTACGAATCATTTAGGTGCCAGAAGTGCGTTCTTGGACCTATCGAACTCGTACTCTTTTTCGTTCAATTTCTCGTTGTTTCAAAGGCAAGTATATATTTATGATTGTACGTTATCGACTTTGAAAGTAAGATATATGAATGGCACGTTTATTTATATCCACTCTGGGGCGGTCCGACAGGTCCCCTGAGGGTTTCGTAGCCTTTGGTGCGATTCCATGGATAATTTGGGTTAACCACTCTGGGGCGGGCGTAGCCTTTGGTGCGGTTCCATGATTGATCATGTATGCAATGTTGTGATTCTATGATATTTAGTTATTCCATAATACTAGTCTTGAATTGATGAATTGACTGTTACCTTTACTTTGTTATCGAGGAGTATTGTGTTTCATACTTGATATACTTGCACTAGCTATTCGACGGCTAACCCCTTTATGAGGGAAATACATTTTATGTATTTCAAGTTCCAGGAGAGCGGACAGGCAGGTATCGGGTCGACATAAAGATGATGGGCAAGTGTGATACTGTGTCTTTCCTCCGGTTATGTTTTGTGTTTCTCCATTCCGTGTTGTTGTACTGGAATGGTTATTAAATACTCGAGTATTGTTTTCCATTTTCCTTGATGTTCCGGCCTGTGTTTGCCGAGGTATTGATTTGTGTTGTGATGTCTTTGGATGCATTGGATATGTTTTGAATACCCTTTGTATTGTTCTTCATTTCATTGTTTGTATACCTTCTCGGTCAAAATTTATAGTTCCGCGTATGTTTAGCCTTGTGGGTCCCACGGCGGGGCTCACGGCGCTGTAATATTCCCTGAATAACTTGAGAGTGTTACAAAATATGGTATCAGAGCTTAGGTCTATGGATACCTAGGCTGTCGGTCTTTTGGGTCGATTGAGTCGTCATTTGTCCACAGTATCACTACTCTGACATCACCACAATGCGACCGGTACTTGTAAGACCTCTTACTCTTCTGGTGTTTCCTTATTCGTTTTACTTCTATTTTTGGTATTCTTGAGATTCAGTCACTTTGATGACGTGCGATTGAATTGTACTTACGTGCCTTGTGTGTTCTTCAGTATGTCTGCTGGTAGGGGCCATGGCCGTGGCCGTGGACGTGGACGAGGATGTGGCGCGGTGTTTCCCTCGGTTTATCAACCCGGTTGTCGAACTCGGTGCATCCCGACACCGAAAGTCGGCCTGACCGATCGGCGGCCGAGAGTAACAGCGCGGATGTTGGAGTTGTGAATGTACTTCAACAATTAGCTACCCAGATGACCATTTTAGCCCAAACTGTTCAACTGAATAATCTGAACCCGAATGCAGATGCCTTGCTTCAGAATGTAATCCGTATGCACCTCCCACAGTTTGGCGGTGCTACAGACCCATTAGGTTGGGAAGATTGGCTAGTGGAGTTAGAGAAAAATTTTGAAGCGGTTGATTGCCCCGAAGTGACGAAAGTACCGATTGCTTAGTATTTCCTCACCAAGGAGGCCGTTATATGGTGTAAAGTCATCAAGCCACAGGATCGTGTTGCCACATGGGATGAATTTAAAGAGCTTTTGGAGGCCGAGTTTTGTCCTTGGCCTGTGCGAGAGGGCCGAATTCGAGCCTTTTTCGAGGCTAAACCGCAAAATATTCCTGTTTCGCAAGCAATTGTATAGTACAACAAACAATTGATCCATGTGAAGGATCAAGTGCGGAACGAGCGTGATAAGATCCGTTATTTTGATATGCAGATGAATTTGGACTTACGGCGGTACATGGCCGGATTTGCTTGCGCCACACTGAAGGAGTATCAGGACAGAGCTTTAGCCCATGATATGTGAAGCCCCGACAACGATACCGTTGAAGAATCGAAGAAGCAGAAGGTTGCGGGGAATTTTTCTAGCTCTAAGAGTGGCAACTTCCAGAGGTCACAGACGACTAACCGTTCTACTAGACAGTCGTCACGTTCTGCTAAAGGGAAGAGGGGTTTCCGTTCTGCTCCGGGCACCACAAATCGCACTGTAACTTGCTATAATTGTGGTCGTCCAGGCCACGTTAATTTGGAATGCAACTTTCCGCTGTTGAAGTGTCACACTTGCGGACAGATGGGATATAGAGCAGCTTATTGTTCCGAACCAAATCAGACTTTGGACACTCGGGCTTCTGCCCCAGCACCACTTGACCAAGGCGTTAATCAGCGGCAATCTTTTGGTCAATCTCAGCAGAATTACGGCAGGGGATGGGGAAGGGGTCAGAACGCTGGAGAGGGGAACTCTAGCGTCGGTTCGGTACAACCACGGGTCTATGAGATGCGTCGAACAGACAAAACCGATGTGGCGGTGGCTTCAGGTACCATTCATATTTTATCTCATCCAGTCAGTGTGCTTTTTGATACAGGTGCTACACATTCTTTTATTTCCTTGGAGTGTGTACGCCGTTTGAATATAACTTGTATGACTGCTTGTGATACCTTCATTGTGAAACTACCTAGCGGGGAGAGAATTGTGGGGAACCGGGATATTAGAGGTTTTTCGGTGATTATATCCGGTATGGAATGGTTATCGAATCTGATTGTAGTTGATATGGTAGGTGAGGACGTGATCCTCGGCGAGGATTGGCTTGATAGTCGCCAAGCGATTATGAATTATTGTACCAAGGTTATCACTATGATGACTAAAGACGGATCTGAGTACTCAGTTTTGGGACATAAGTCGGGCCACTCCAAATTACTTATCAGCGCCATGAAGGCCGTAAAACTTTTGAATAAAGGTTGTACGGGCTATTGGTGTTATGCCTTGAAAACGGAAAGGAACGAAGTCGATTTCTCTTCGATTCCAGTTGTTAATGAGTATCCCAATGTTTTTCCGGACAATCCCCCGAGATTACCGCCAGATCGGGAGATAGAATTTTCTGTGGACTTAGAGCCAGATACGGCTCCAGTTTCTAAGGAACCTTATCGAATGGCACCTTCCGAGATGCAATAATTAAAGAATCAGTTGGGAGAACTTCTGGAAAGAGGGTACATCAGACCGAGCGCTTCGCCTTGGGGCGCGCCTGGTCTTTTTGTGAGAAAGAACGCTGGTTCACTACGTTTGTGCATCGACTACCGTGAGCTGAACAAAGTAACCATCAAGAACAAGTACCCTTTGCCTCGTATAGATGATTTATTTGATCAGTTTCAGGGGGCTGCAGTTTTCTCGAAAATTGATTTAAGATCAGGGTATTATCAACTCAGGGTGAGAGAGTCCGACGTTCCGAAGACGGCATTTAGGATGAGGTATGGGCATTATGAATTTGTAGTTATGCCTTTTGGGTTGACTA